>OX608073.1:180409286-181009286 GCA_951509635.1 Eupeodes luniger | reverse complement strand
TTACTCTGTCAGAATTAAAATATTTAAGAAGTCTTATTTATTAATCATCAGGTTTATATAATATTACGTCTTTATATTCTTTGCAGGCAAGAACATCATATCCGGAGCACAATGATCGAAAAACCATACCATCCGTTATAAAAAAAAATGCATCCAAGCATTTAATACAACAAATTGAAAATATATCTGACTACAAAAATGATTACGATAATAACCGCTCAGTGGAATACTTAAATAATTTTGAACATTTATTCTATGAGAATATTGAAGCCATCAAAAGAGATAAAAGCATTGGTGGAATTGTGGCTCATGACCTGAACATTTATAATGCGTGTAAAAAAAACAACCAGGTAACTAATAGAGTAAAACCAAGTAAAATACCACTTTTTGATTCAAAAACACTCCATTCAACAAAAGAAATTCACAAATCGTTAAGCTTAAGCAAAGGGAATATACGTACTCAGAACAGTCATTTAAATCAACAAGATTCGCTCACATTTAAAAATAGAGGATCGCTGACTCATGTTTATACCAGCCCCAACAAAACAAACCAGGATCTAAAAACTAAACAAATTTTTCACTTAAAAACTCCACCGAAGTCTAAACTGAATTTTACAACTAATGAATATATTCAAACAGATAAAACAGCTGAATTCACAAAAAAACTTATTGAAAACAAACACTCAGATCCTGTTATAACCTTTCCAATCCAAACCGATAGGGAAAAAAAGCTAAAATTTGTTTTTGATTCAACTGAAAAACACGTGAGGAAAAGAGATACAAAAGCTAAAATGGATACTGAAAAAAATATAGGATATTTGAAGCAATCTGGCGTTAACATGCTTATTGGAGGTGTTATCAAAAGCAGTCATAACAATGCAATAACGAATTCAACAATTAACAACAGTATTGGAGAAAATGAGCCTCTAACTGATGATCATATTGGAACAGTAAGCAACTTTCGATCTGCACTCTTTGGTTGGTTAAAGATTTAAACCAGCTAAATAGAATACTTAAATGGTGAAGGGCTTTCAACTACATACTTTCCGATTTTTTGTAAGATTTTAATGGGCTAATTTAGTTCTTACATCAAGCAATCTTTCATAAACTGTAATATAATTTTATTAAAACAAGAAAAATATAGCTTCATCTGAAATTCATCTAGCATTGTGTAAGCGTTTAAATTTGAGCTAGCAGGTCAAATGACAAACAACGAACACGATAATAAGTGACATTCATTTTGGTTGGGATAAAATCCCATTTATTGGGCTTAATTAGAGTGACATATCAAGATTACCTAACCTAAAGATCAAAACCTAGCCCAGCTTACAATGATAAACTAAATATTTAAGAATAATTAAGTTAAAGGATAAGTTCAGGAGACGAAGTCTTAAGCAGGAAGTGTTTACATTAAAATTGTTATTTTAAGTTAGCCGACTTTCAATCTACTCTTCTACACTAATGTTATAAAGAGGAAAGATTTGTATTTTTGTGTGTAACGAATAAACTCAAAATGTACTGGACCGATTTTAATAATTCTTTTTTCATTAGAAAGCTACATTTTCACTGAGTAACATAGGCTATTATTTAGTACTAGATTACTATAGAAATCTTTAGAAATTTCTATTAAAACCAACCGAAGGCGTAAAAAAATTAGCCATAAAATGTCTTTCATCTCATACGCTGCGAAGAGTATTAATGATAGGATAACAAATTTTTTTCTAATTAATTCATGGTCGTTTTAATTAGAATGCTTATAACTTAAATATATGTACCTATTTATGTCTACCCGTGCGAAGCCGGGACGGGCCCCTAGTGTCTTATATATCAAGTCGTGTATACCTCAAATACAAACTTAACCTTCCAAAAGCAAGTGAGGTGACCAGCAACCGCATAACTTGTCAGTGAAATGTGAAATATTATAGAGCTAACTAATGTTTTCAAAAAAAATTAATACACTATTTGACGTTTTAAATGGACACCCTCCTCTAGTGAGACAAGCTCAAAATGTTGAATTCTTGCAACTGTGAACAATATTCAGATGAAATTTTCTTTTTTTTTGATAAATAAAGGAACAATTTGATCAATTACCTGAAATCAGTAAAAATGTAGAACTCATTTTTGAAGAAATGTCTATTGAAGAATAACTATTTCTGTTTTTAGGATAAGGGGCAAGAGACCTTTTATTTAAAAATCTTCAAACAGACACTGTGATGAGCGGTTGATTTGAGTCGTGAAAAGAAGATAGAAGGCAGCGGTCGCCACCACTTGTAAAATCAAAAATTTTTAAACGAGCTAAAATTAACTTTACTTAAATAAAGACAAACTGTTTTTCCTTTAATTTGCCAAGTTAAAGTTACAAAACTTTAAAACATTTTGTGTTTAAAAATTAAACGAAAAAGTGTGCGCCGCTGCCTTAGGAGGAAAAGTCAATTACGACCGCCGCCATCAGACCGCGCGCCGCCGGCGCCGCCGTGCTAATTGCGATTCAATGTGGAGGATTAAACAAAGGGACTTCATTGCCACAGAAAGCCTTTGTTTTTGAAACGCCTGCCGCTGCTGTTACCTGGCATCATCTTGGTCAAATTAAACAACGCATCCACAACAGCAGCATGTTTAAGCTGCAGCAAAATTGTAAGTATCAATATATTACCACCAACAAGAGAAGATTACTGGCCAGATTCCTTATAGAACGTATTGAGCTGCAATTTAACATTGGTGCCTTTTGCACTAGTTTGCATTGCCGGCAAGTCGATCACCTAACCTCACTTAATGGCATATACCGATTGGAAGCACCAAATTCTGGATCGAATTATTGCTGCGAAGAGGCAAATATTTGTAAATTGATTTGGACATTCGTGCTCTTACTCCTGTAGATAGGTCAAGCTGCAGGAGCTAATAAGTAAAACAAATTTAAAATTAAGAATACAACTTGCCAGGATTCCCATAAAAGGGAGCCCGAGCAAAGTTTATGCCGTCGCCCCCTTGCAGTAGTAATAGGTCCAATCGAGGCAAGCCCCCCTCACGTTTTGGTGGTACGCCAAGGGCCAAAATGGATAGGCCACAGCAACAATCAGTGCAATAGCAACCAGGACAGCCAGTGCCACCGCAAGCAACACATCCAGTACCACAGCAGCCAGCACAGCCAGTGCAACCACCGCAGTCAGCACAGCCAGTACAACCACCGCAGTCAGCACAGCCAGTGCAACCACCGCAGTCAGCACAGCCAGTACAACCACCGCAGTCAGCACAGCCAGTGCAACCACCGCAGTCAGCACAGCCAGTACAACCACCGCAGTCAGCACAGCCAGTGCAACAACCGCAGTCAGCACAGCCAGTGCAACCACCGCAGCCAGCACAGCCAGTGCAACCACCGCAGCCAGTGCATCCTCCGCAGCCAGTGCATCCTCCGCAGCCAATGCATCCTCCGCAGCCAACACATCCAGTGCAACAGCAACAGCCACGGGAGGTACAACAAAATCAACTATTAACGGCCCTGGTAGCGCAAATCGAGGCGCTTAAAGGGTCAGTTGATCAGTTGCGATACAACACTAGTATCAACCAAGCCGAGACACAACGCCTTAGGGAAACAATAGACCAGCAGACTGGAGGACAGCTTTTCAAGTTGAGGCTGGCCACATAGAAGACATCCAGTCAACAACATCGCAGATGACAACAACACAAACAAGAAGTTTCCTGCCTTTTAAAAAGTTGTACGATTTGCCAAACTTTAATGGAAAACCAGAACAGTGGCCCTTATTTTTAGCCACATTCGAAGAAACGACTGCCAACTTCGGATATTCTGCGGTGGAAAACACGATACGCCTGCAGAGATGTCTTCAGGGAGAGGCCAAAGAAGCCGTTTTATCATTGTTGATTCATCCCAACAATGTAACACAAGTGATGGAAACATTAACCTTTCGATTTGTTCGCCCGGAGTTGATGATGAGGACCCAACTCAACAAGGTTCAAAGTTTTCCGGCTATTAGCGAGGCTCGAATCGAAAACCTTATTCCATTTGCGAATACGGTGGAAAATGTAGTTGCCTTTCTGTCATCTGGAAAATGTGAACACCACTTGACTAATCCAATGCTCTTGGAAGAATTGGTCATGAAGTAACCACCGTCAAGAAGGTTTGAGTGGGCTAAGAAGGCTTTGGAAATTTCACCTTATGCGACAGTCAAAGATTTTGGGAAATAGTTTAATGAACAGGCGAAGATAATACAGCTGATCCCGCAGTCAAGTGCTACTTTAACTACAAGAAGTCAAACAACTTATCCTAAAAGAATTGGTCATGAAGTTACCACCGTCAAGAAGGTTTGAGTGGGCTAAGAAGGCTTTGGAAATTTCACCTTATGCGACAGTCAAAGATTTTGCGAAATGGTTTAATGAACAGGCGAAGATAATACAGCTGATCCCGCAGTCAAGTGCTACTTTAACTACAAGAAGTCAAACAACTTATCCTAAAAGAATGCTGCATACCACTGAGAGGAAGCAGATATCGCCAAAAGATGTTGTAAGGGCACGGTGTGGGGGTTGCGGAGGCAATCACCAGCTGCTGGATTGTGAAGTTTTTTGAAATTTATCCACCGACGACCGATGGAAGTTAGTCAAAGACAAACATCTATGCTTTTCGTGTCTGAAGGTAGGCCTTGGAACAGCAACATGCCGCACAAAAAAGAAGTGCAAGCTAAGTGGTTGTGGTAAATTTCACAATAAACTTCTTCACGGAACCACAAACCCACCGCCAACAAGTACAGTAAGCAATTCAACATCAATGGACACTCAACAACCAGAAGCCACTCCAACAACTGAACAGTCGAATGCATACCTGTCAAACACAAGTCACTGAGGGACAGTTATTTCGAATGGTTCCAGTAACACTGTCTGGCAAGAGGAGACATGGAAACATTCACAATGTTTGACGAAATTTCATTCATTACTATTTTAGAGAAAGCAGATAAGCTAGGTCTTAAGGCCCAATCACAACCGCTAACTCTACAGTGGTATGGAACTCAAGTAGTTACTGAACCGTCACGAAAGGTTGCATTTGAAGTTAAAGGAGTCGGTGAAGATGATATTAGCTTTTCTTTTTTTCTTAAGGATGTTCCAGTCAGGGACTACAGTGATGCAAAGCCGGTACTTATGATTGGTCTGGATAATTGCCATCTGGGAGTGGCCAGAGAAGTCACAGAGGATAGAAAAGACAACAAAATAATTGCTGCTCGTACCAAGCTTGGATGGGTAGCCTATGGACCCCAACATGGTAAGAATGCCAATTTACCGGTAGTAATGCACATAAATCAAACACATACACTCAGACAGCTAGATCGAGTGGTGGATGAATACTTAATGTTGGAAAGTCTTGGTGTAAAAAAAACGGAAGCAGTCTTGGAATCCAAGGATGACATAAGAGCCAGGGAAATGCTTGAAAGGCTGACTAAGCGTGTGGGTAAACGTTTCGAAACAGGACTATTGTGGCGCCAAGACAATATAGTCTTACCAGACAGCTTTAAGATGGCTATGAAACGCCTTCATAGCATTGAGGCAAAAATGAAAAAGGATCCAGATTTCGCATCACAATATAAGACTCAAATGAAAAGCTATGTGGAGAAGAACTATGCCAGACAACTAGATCCTGAGGAAGCTGACTCTGACAACAGTCAAACATGGTATCTGCCACATTTTGGTGTAACCAACCATCACAAGCCAGGAAAAGTAAAAATAGTTTTTGACTCCGCCGTCGAAGTTGAAGGGATCTCTCTTAATTCACTGCTTCTTAAAGGCCCAGAGCAATCTAAGCCGCTCCTATCAGTGTTGTTTCAGTTTCGTCAAGGAGTGGTCGGTGTTGTCGCAGATATACAGGAGATGTTCTCACAAGTCAAGATTCACCCAGCTGATCAGATGTCGCAAAGATTCTTATGGAGAGATGGTGTGACGGACCAGCCTGTTAAAACATACGCCATGACGACAATGATTTTTGGAGCTGCTTGCTCGCCGTGTTCTGCGGAGTACATCAAAAATACAAACGCCAAGGATTTCGAGAAGGAGCTTCCGGAAGCTGTGAGAAGGATCTAAGACAACCATTATGTGGATGATTATGTTTGCAGCTTTACAAGTGAGGCCGAAGCTGAACGAATAAGTATTGAAGTACAACAGATCCATGCGGAGGGTGGTTTCAAGCTTCGTAGTTTTCGAAGTAATAAGAAAGCAATACAACATAAACTTAATAGTCCGTCGTGTCCGCTTCTATCAGCCGTCAACCTGGAGCCGGACGAAGAAATTGAGAAAGTACTCGGAATGTATTGAGACACCGAAGATGATACCTTTCGATTTCAACTAAAGTTTCACAAAATAGCAACAGATGTTTTAGAATCAGAGAATCCACCAACAAAACGAGAAATTTTAAGCATCATTATGTCAGTATTTGACCCATATGGGTTTTTAGCGGACTTCCTCAATTTCTCTTAAATACTTCTACAAAACACCTGGAAAACTGGCATGGGATGGGATGATCCATTGCCATACAATATCTACTGTCAATGGAAACTGTGGTGGAAAGAAGTTGCAAATGTTACACTTTTCCTAATAAATCACTGCTACTCACAGAATATCCAACATGCACGCGCCATCGAACTACACATATTCACAGATGCCAGTGAAAGTGCCTTCGCAGCGGTTGGGTACTTTCGTATCCTGTATTTAAATGCAGTCGTCATTGCCTTTGCCTTCGGAAAAACGAGATGTGCACCCAAGAAAATTCTGTCCATCCCACGCCTGGAACTACAAGCCGCAGTGTTAGGATGTCGTATCCAGACATCGATTCAAGATGGTCATAACTTCCAGATATCTCGTGTTACCTACTGGAGCGACTCAAAAACGACTCTTTGGTGTATAAGATCTCCACATCATCGATTCAAGCTATTCGTAGCCCACAGAGTGGCCGAAATTCTGGACACTTCGAATTCGACAGATTGGAATTGGGTTTCGACAGAATTAAATGTAGCAGACGCCGCTACCAGGGCTATTAGCCCTCCGACATTCGTACAAAACAGCCGGTGGCTAACTGAACCAGAATTTCTTCGTCATCCTGAGGATCAATGGGTTAAAGATCTCACTATTGTGGTTCCAGACAAGCTCGATGAAGAACTACGCGCCAAAATTCTACATACACTGAAAAAAAAATCGTTTATAATATCAATAAACAGCATTTATTGACTGGTTTTTCATTGGCTCAATACATTTTTTCTTGATATTACAAAAAATTTTGGATTATAAAATTTGTCTTCAATAAACGATTTATTGGCTCAAGTAATCGCCGTTTATTGAAAATTGAAATTTGAAAATCAATTAACTTTTGCTTATATTAATAAAAGTTTTTATTGTCCCAGTAAACTCATACATTGGGCCAAGCAATTTGTTTATAAAAAGACATTTTTCACTTTGATAAATGCGTTTATTGGCTCAATAACCTATTTATTAAAGGTCAATAAACTTTTTTATTAATATTATTTGTTTTTTATATTGTCACAATAAACTCATACATTGCGCCAAGGAACCGTTTGTTGGGACAATAATTTTTACTTTTTTGACATTGATAAACGCGTTTATTGGCGCAATAAACAAAATTATTAATTTTCAATAAACTTTTTTATTGACATAAACAATTTTTTAACTGTCGCAATAAACTCATAAATTGCCATAACGAACCATTTTATTGCGAAAATAATTTTGAATATCTTTACATTTACAAATGCGTTAATTGGCGCAATAAACCATTAATTGAAGTTCAATATACTTTTTCATTGATATTAAAATTTGTTTGTATAATAAATAAATAAATAAATAAAGTTATTAAATTTCAATAAACTTTTTTACTGACATAAACAAATTTTAATTGTCGCAATAAACGTCGCACACGTCCATTGTTAGAAATTTCTTGTAAAAAAAAACATCATCTAATATTTACCAACTATAGGTACCTCCATAACAGGCACCATATATGGTAGAACACATTTTTTTGTCCGGTGTCTCCTACGTCCATTTTTGATTGACTTAAACGCATATTTATTATTATTATTTATTTATTAAACGTGACTCATAGGTACCTGCAAGATTTTAAATCAAGTTGTATGTACATATGTGAAGTCGAATTCTGATCATGTATACCTTTATGCATATAGAAGACACAGGGCAAACAAAATTTAGTTTATCAAATATGAAAATGGGCAATGAAAGAATTTATTCGGACTTTCCACCATAGAAAAAAATTGAGTTGCACAAAAGCAAACAATAAATGCAAAAAAAAAAACAATAGTTTGATAGCTTTAGTTCAAGGAAAAGCAAACAATGTCGTACCTTCCGTGTTTGTTTTGCATAGTTTTCTCTGAATTTAGAAAAACTCTGTAATATCTGTTTACTCTCGTATGCTTTTATGGATTGAAATCGGTTAAAAACTATGACGAGATCTCGTCTCACTCTCGTTTCAGTAATCGGAATGATCATTGATGCATATCAGAAATGACGCATACAGATATTAAAACATGCATTACATGGAATGTAATCCTTATAAAAATCTGGATCTCGTGTCGTGCATTAAATGTTTTTTTTATGATCTATGTAAGTTTATGCATAATTTCTTATAATATTACACCACAAACGTAAAAGAAAAATATTAATCAAAACAAAGCTCTATCACTCACTTTATTTGTTAATTTCTGGTTACCATATTTTCTTAAAATCATTGTTCTGTTCTGTAAATTACTAGGCAAAATATTTCATCTTGCCTCGCTCTCGAATCGTCTCGTTTCCGTGTCGCATTTCGAAAGAGCCTTTGTTTGCATGAGCGTGCATGAACACGCATGAGCACAAAGCACCATTTTGAAGTGATAAACACAAACCCATAAGGAAAACACAAGCCAACAGTGTTACCGCAGGTTTATTTTTAAAAGAATCGCAAATGCTAAAAAAAGGATAATTGAAAAGAAAACTTGGATAGTTTAATAACAGTCATATTATTAATAACTTGTTTTAAAACAAGATCTAAGGCAAAACTAGTTTAGTAAAAGTTTCAAGTTGCAGGCTTTGAAAAAAATCTGTATTAGGTACTCATGAAAGTTTTGAAATTTTAAACCCGAAATATTGAACAAGGGATATCAAAACTTCAATACCGATTTTTTCAAAACTTGGACCACGGAGACCTCTATGGAACTAGTTTTGCCGTAAGACATGGTTTGAATCAACTCAATAATATGACTTTCATTTACGTGAATTAAATGTGTTTTATTTTTTATTAAGTTTGGTGTTATCATGAAGTGAGTTTTATAGACTAATTTTTTTTAATGAACTTATTTTTTCCGCCTGTAGCAATCATCTAAATATAAACCTGCGGCAACACTGGAACCGAATGTAAATGTAAGCAATTTGCTTTTCTAGCAATATAAATTACAGTTTTCAGATAAAATTTAGTACAGTAGGTACCTTTTTTAAAAGTTTTAAATAATATAATTTATTGGCCCAAAAAACAGTTTATTGGCACAATAAATAGTTAATCCTGCCAATAAAGGTTTTTATATTCAAAGAAATACCTTTTATTTTCCCAACAAAGTGTTTTTTGCCCCAATAATCTCGTTATTGTTCCAATAAAATCAGTTTTGTCTCAATAAACTATTTCTTGGTCCAATAAACCATATATGTATATAAAGCCCCATAAATTTCTCCCTGTGCCATAGCGTTAGACGTTAAAAGAATTTAATTCCTCATTCTGTGTTCTGCCATCTTCGAGAGCTGAGCTCCTTAATCAGTCGTGTCAGTGCGTGTTTAATTAAATTTAAAAAAAATAGTAAATTTATTGTGTGCTGGACTCCTGAAAAAACGTATGCAGGTGAGTGCAAAATATATATTTTACGTAAAGGTGTCTTAAAAGCCATATATTTTTGTCAAAATTTCTCGTGGTACCTACCAGTCAAGTGTGATTTTTTTTTTGTGGCGTCACATAACACAATTCCACCAAAAGGCAGGTGAGTGCAAAAAAGTATATTCAGCCCTATCACGAATTCCATCGTAATCGGAATCTTGTTACGAATACCAAAAAACGATCCACAAACTCCATCGTTATACAAAACTTTTAATGGATCCCGAAAAAAAAACTATCACCGAATCTGTTATTAGTGGCAATTTGTATGGGATTTTCTACTACGATGGATTCTATGATCCATTTTTTAGGGATTCGTAACAAGATTCCGATTACGATGGAATTCGTGATAGGGCTGATTGCACATTAAGGTAAAAAACAAGTTATCATTTTTAAAAGCCATATATTTTTGTCAAAATTTCTCGTGGTACCTACCAGTCACGTGTGAATTTTGTTTTTGTGGCCTCATATAACACGATTCCACCAAAAAACATATACAATTTCTTTATGTACAGCATTTTGTGTTCCTAGGTAGGTACAATTTTAAGATCTTTATTTAGATGATCCCAATATAAGAGGAATTGAACAATATTCTAAACAGAAATTCAAAAAACCATATCTATCATTGAGCTGAGCGCCATCAGTCGTTTATAAAAATAAAAATATATTTTGAAAAACTTATAGTTTACAGTTTTCAGATAAAATTTAGTACAGTACGTACCTTTTTTAATAGTTTTAAATAATATAATTTATTGGCTCAAAAAACAGTTTATTGGCACAATAAATAGTTAATCCTGCCAAAAAAGGTTTTTATATTCAAAGAAAAAGAAGTACCTTTTATTTTCCCAACAAAGTGTTTTTTGCCCCAATAATCTCGTTATTGTTCCAATAAAATCTATTTTGTCTCAATAAACTATTTCTTGGTCCAATAATTTGTATGGGATCTTCTACTACGATGGATTCTTTGATCCATTTTTTAAGGATTCGTAACAAGATTCCGATTACGGTGGAACTCGTGATAGGGCTGTTTGCACATAAAGGTAAAAAACAAGTTATCATTTGACCACGTTTTGTGTTTTAAAAGCCATATATTTTTGTCAAAATTTCTCGTGGTACCTACATCTAAAAATTAATTGGAACAAGAAGTTTTTTTTATTCATTTTGGGATATTGATTTCGTGGCCATTCCAAAAGTGTTTGTCGAAAATAACATTTTAACATTGTACCCTCTTCAAAATTTTTCCAAAATATTCAGCTTGCTCCAATTAATATCTATTTTTAAAATTTTTATTTTCAACGACTTTTACACTTTACAGGAATTTTACCGAACAAGCAATCGTGGTAAAATTTACAATAAATATTGTAATTTAAAATTCACGTTCAAGGCGATAAACGAGCCTCAAAGTATCAGAAAATCTATCAAGACGTGTGGGAAAAGGGGAGTTCGAGAAGAGATTCCAGAGTTAAGTAAGTTTAAAACAATTATGAAAATTCAAGTCATTTTTTTCTTATTTACGAGTTTTTCATTCATAAAAAAAATACCAGATTTGACGCATATGTGGTTGTATATAGTTACTGTACTAACTAACTAATAATGATATGATAACTAATAATGATATTAAAAATTTTTAAAGGTGGACATGGACTTTGGCTATTTGCACAAAAACTGCTCTTCACTTTTAGACACTTGGGAAGAACTTCATGAAAAAATAGTAGACTCTCTGTGCAACGAAGACCACATCAAAGAAAAATCCATAAAGCAGACTCTCATAAAAATGAGATCGATGAATCAACCCGATAGTAAGTTACAATATTTGCTCAAAATAAAACTTTATTTCCTTAAGAAAATAATTATTTGTTTTATAACAATAACCATATCGTTTATCTATTAACAAACTCAGATGTTTTGCATAAGATAAATTAAAACACTAATGCTTGTAGATTGATTTAAACAAAAATAGTACAGGAGGGTATAAAACGGTCTAGAACACCCATTAACGTTGGAAGGTCAATATTATAAACAAAACTTAAAATATTAAAACAAATTGTGGAAAAAAAGCACCACTAAATATACGATCAAGGAGTTCTTTCTTTATATTGAAGACAATATCGCATTTTTGAACCAGGGCCAGTGGTCGGAAAGTGTTCAGCCCTTCATATTTGTCATTGAGGAAGATGTACTGCATTTTAAAGAAATACATGTGCTTTTGACGGTGTTGAAATTCCGTTCGTATCTTTTGTAGGAGTTGTAGGTATTTGTCTTAAGATATTTGTTTATTTGACTTAAGGTTTCTCACTGCATCTTATAGTTTTTGGAACTAGTTGAATCCCTATAATTGGGGAAGATGTAATACATTTTCAAGAAATGTATGTGTTTTTTGATGGTGTTAAATTCTGTTCTGTATGTATTTGAAAATTGATAATTTTAACTCGTTGTTGTGTACCTACTATAAAAACATCTATTATAAACACTACAACTTTTAAAGTTATCGAGATATCAACGGACGGATATCTAGGTATTATTATGTCTCAATAAACTGGCGTTAAAGTTCTCATTTTAGTATTTGACTTGAAATTGATCAAAGATTCAAGCATTAAATATTGAAAAAAAGCTAGAGAGTAACGAATATCTCTGGTACATTACTTGTCAAATCACTCTTTTTTATACATGGTTTAGTTATTTTTGATACGATATAACTTTAAGCAAATATCTTTCTAACACAGTGGAAGTATAATTTAACATTTTCTTCATTTTGTCCTTTACAGATTGTCGAGATGCTACAATTATGTGGTCACTTCATGGGTACTATATTCCGAGCCAGAAATGTGTGCGAAAAGACAGATTTGGAAAGAAAAGCACCACTAAGTATACGATCAAGGACTCACAGGAATCATTTCTTTACATTGGGCGAAATACACAGGTGGTTGAAGAACATATCGGATTTTTGAACCAGAGATCAGAAAGTGTTCAGCCCTTCATATATGTCCTTGGAGAAGATGTATTGAACTTTCAAGAGATATACGTCTACTTTGACGGTGTTAAATTTCCAATGGTATCATTTTCTAGAGCAGTAGAAATTTGCTTCAAAATATTTTTTTTATTCAATTTAAAGTTTCCTACTGCATCCTCTAGTTTTTGGAATTTTATTAAATCCTTGTATTTTAGAAATAAGAAAAACCAATGTTCAAAAACTCATATATTGCTTAACGCAATAAAACCAATAAATGTATGTGACTAAAAATTTGTATTTTACTTTCATATTTTCAGAAAAGAAAACGTATTGGACGTTGCTATAAGAAATTCACTTGGATATATTTCAGAAAACGTATTAGACTTTTCTCGAAAAATTAATTGGCTGTATAATAAAAAAACCTATTGGACGTTGCTATATATGGCCGTATACAAGAAAACGTATTGGACGTTTCTATAGTAAAAAAAAGCAATTTTGAAAATTTAAGAAATTATTTAATTGGCTCAACAAATAATTTTGCTTGAGTCAAACAAATAATTTATTGGCTCAAGAAACAAATATATCTAAATCAATAAACTATTTAATTGGCTCAACAAATAGTTTTGCTTGAGTCAAACAAATAATTTATTGACTCAAGAAACAAATATTTCCAAATCAATAAACTATTTATTTGGCTCAACAAATAATTTTGCTTGAGTCAAACAAATAATTTATTGGCTCAAACAACAAATATTTCCAAATCAATAAACTATTTAATTGGCTCAACAAATAATTTTGCTTGAGTCAAACAAATAATTAATTGGCTCAAACAACAAATATTTCCAAATCAATAAACTATTTAATTGGCTCAACAAATAATTTTGCCTGAGTCAAACAAATAATTTATTGGCTCAAGAAACAAATATATCCAAATCAATAAACTATTTAATTGGCTCAACAAATAATTTTGCTTGAGTCAAACAAATAATTAATTGGCTCAAACAACAAATATTTCCAAATCAATAAACTATTTAATTGGCTCAACAAATAATTTTGCTTGAGTCAAAGAAATAATTTATTGGCTCAAAAAACAAATATTTCCAAATCATTAAACTACTTTATTGGCTCAGCAAACAGGTTTATTGGCTCAACAAACAAGGTTGCTTGAGTCACTGAAATATTTTATTGGCCCAACAAACAAAGGTAAATACATTTATAAACTGGATCAATAAACTTTTGTTTGAGCCAATCTGCGTTTATTGAGCCAATAGACAGCCTTTCTTGGCCCAATAAACCTGTTTGTTGGACAAATATTGATTAACTTTTTTATTGGCCCAATAAATTTTTTTATTGTATTTACGTACCTTTTTGGTTCAGTGTATAAATCAGGCATGTAACTTCATACTTAAATTTAAAAATTTGTCTTCGTTCACCAGATTGAAACGAACCACAGCCTGGATAATGCGTTACGTTCATTCACTGCTTAGACAAGCTAGGGAAAATATAGCTGCTCGGAAACCTCAAGGACAAGCTACAGAAATTAGTCCAGCAAAAGGCAATTCTATACCACAACACTGCAAACTCGATCAAAGGAAAGTGTTAACAGCTGCCGAAATCAGGTCAGCCGAAATATTCTTATGTAGACAAGTTCAAACCCAATCCAGTTTCAAGAAAAAGTTCAATCTACCAGCTAACTCCACAACGAGACCAGGACGATTTATTACGACTAAGTGAGAGAATTGATTTTGCTACTTGTCTATCAGCAGATGTAAGAAGACCAGTCATCCTACCGCAAAACCATGCCTTTACAAACCTAGTAGTAAGCCACTATCATCAAATGTTACATCATCAAAATGACGCGTTAATCATCAACGAAATCCACCAGCGTTATTGTATTTCACATATCCGTTCAGTTCTTAAACATACAAAGAGAAACTGCCAAATATGTAAAATTGCTAAAGCTAAACCTACCACCCCACTTATGGGACAGCTTACACCAGACCGTTTAACGCCGTACGTTCGACCCTTCACATACACCGGCTTGGACTATTTTGGGCCGCTACAAGTATCCGTAGGGCGAAGGAAGGAGAAGCGATGGGTGGCATTGTTCACTTGCCTCACAATATGAGCCATCCATTTAGAAATAGCTGCAGACCTGTCAACTGATGCCTGTATACTTTGCTTGAGGAATTTCATCAATCGTCGCGGAGTTCCTGTCCGTATACGAAGTGACAACGGAACAAATTTTATTGGGGCCAAAAAAGAGTTGGGACGGGAAGCAGAATTGTTTGACACTAATCGTATTCAAAATGAATTGTCGACTAGAGGAATTGAATGAAAGTTTTCATGTCCTCTAAATCCCAGTGAAGGAGGCATATGAGAACGTATGGTGCAGTCGGTGAAGAAGGTGCTAATGGTAACACTTCGTCTGGAAACACTCCGAAGCCTGTTAATCGAAGCCGAAAACATTGTCAACTCCCGACCGCTAACAGAATTACCGTTGACATCAGAAGAGGATGAGCCGCTTACACCCACCCAATGCAGCTAAGCGAGCAGCCATGAAAGGAAAGCTGCCGCTGCAGCTGCCACTAAATAATACAGGGATGACGTCAGAGAGTGAAGTCTCTGAGGGTGACGATGTGGAGATCCCCGTGTACGTCTCTGACGGAGGAGAAGGGGAGTATAGATCGCCGAAAAACAGATCTAAGAGCTTAACAAAGCCAGAGCCGTCGACAAAAAAGGCGTTGGAGGTGGATGTGAAGAAAATACACTGATTAAGGCCCTGCAAACTAAACAGGCAGCCATCAGTGTATATGAAGAAAATCTTAAGAAAATGAAGGAGGAAATGCAGCCGCTCCTCAGTCAACTAAAGCAGAAGCAAGAGGCGCGCCGACAGCAAGAGGCAGCGCAACTGCACCAAACACAGAAACAACAAAAACAACAGCAACAACAACCACAGCAGCAACATCTACAAAGCAAGCCAGCTTCCAAAATCTCAGGAGCGGAGCAATTTAAAAAAGCACCGCCAGCAACAGCAGGCCCAAGTGTTGAGGGCCCAACAACCTCAACAAAAGCCAAACAACGTGCTTCTCACTGGCCAAATACAACTTAGTAAAAGGGTTACTAAAAGAGGCCACAGTTGAGTTCTTCAGCTTCACACCTAAAAGCGAAAAATTAAAGACGGTCCTACTGAAGGGCATAAGTTCCTGCACGGAACCAGAGGCGCTCTTAGCTGAGCTCCGCCAAAAAGCCATCGACGATCTCGATTTCATCGGGGTCAAGCCTTTCACTACGGTGAAGTCCAGGCGAGGGGGTTACAGGCTGCCAATCTTCCTCGTAACATTATCCGCCAAAAAGCCATCGACGATCTCGATTTCATCGGGGTCAAGCCTTTCACTACGGTGAAGTCCAGGCGAGGGGGTTACAGGATGACAATGTTCCTCGTAACATTATCGCCCCAAAGAGTCTTGAGAGTCTGAGGGAAATCAAATGCCTCGACTATCAAGCCATACACTGGGAGACATTAAAAAGGCACGACGACATTTTACAATGTACGAAGTGCCAGAGGTTCGGCCATGCCGGAGCCAACTGCAATATGCAGTTGCGCTGCGTCAGGTGCTCCGAAACCCACATCAAGGGAGATTGCAAGCTGGGGAATGAGCGGGTTGAGGATTTGACCCAGCTCAAGTGTGTCCTTTGTGGAAACCAAGGGCACCCGGCTAGCTATAGGGGTTGCCCTAAGGTCCAACAAATGAAACAAAAACAGGCCAGTCAAAAAACCGAAGAAAGTCGAACAGTTCGACAGGCTCCTACACAAAAATTCGTGGATCCCAAATTTTCCTACGCCCAAATGGTGTCAGGGAATGGGAATAAGAGACAGGCTCCACCAGCGGTTGTCCCACAGGCCCCCTTTGCCTAAGGCACCAGAGGTGCAGCCTGATATTGTGCAAGAATTGGCGCAAGATGGTCATCGTTGATCTTCACGGGCAACCATTAGCGAGCAAAAGTGTAGTGAAGTACCTCGGTATCTGGTTAGATCAGTATTTATATTTCGACAGACAGAGAGTGAGTGAGAGAGTGCATGCTTGAGCGGCTTCATTCCACCAGAGGCATTCCTCTTTTTAGACAGATGCGATCTGATACAGGATAGATTGGCAGTTCCGCTAATCTACCACGTCAGACAACGAACCGTGGATAGGCGACTCCTGTACAATCGGGACGTCATGGCACAAGGCGGAGCAGAGCTGCTTCGGTTCAGTAGGGCTGTGTCCGAACGGGACCGAACTGATAGGGTGAAGCAGGAGAACCAGTTCTGGTGGCTTCAATCGGCACTTGATAGTGGGTAGTCGGGATGGGGTTTAAAGCCTTGGCCGGCTTACATACTTGTTTTATAGTCTTAGGGTTTAGTTTTAAGTAGAATATGCATGGTGGCACAAAAAAAATACAAAAAAAAATAAAAAAGGAAAATACAAAAAATACAAAAAAAAACATTTAAAAAAAAACATGGAATGAAAAAAAAAGACAACAAAATATGAAAAACAAAAAACGTTAGATAGTTAGATTTGCTGCTGTGGTTGTTCTAGTTTTAAGTAGTTTATAGGTAGAATAGGTAGTTCTAGTTAGCTTTAAGTTTTATATTAAGGACCTTATTTGAAGTAGTTTTAAGTAAAAATAAAAAAGGATATTGATATTAGTTTTTTTTTTTTTTAATTTTCTAATAAATACAAAAATAAATAAAATTTTAATGAAGTAAAATAGATCTTAGGGCCGAAAGGCATTAGTATTAAGTGTTATAGTTTAACTTAGAGTGTCCGTATGGGACCAGTAAGGTAGTTGTAAGTTATGGTTAGTTAGGCTACTTTTATGAATTTTTGTCTAGCTTTAAGATAGTTTTAAGAATGAATTAATAAAAATGAGTTTAAAAAAAAAAAAAAAAAAACCCTTTTCACCCAACCATTTCTTAATTGGAAGCGTGAACTCCACTCAGACACCGAACCTGGAAGACACACCAATATGTTTTCGAAAACAGTGGAGGATATCCCAGCAGTTAAAAAACAGATTTTGGAAGCGATGGATACATGAGTACCTTCCAATGTTAACCAAACGAAGCAAGTGGCATGATAAAGCAAGCCCTCTTAAAGTAGATGATCTAGTCATAATTTGTGATTCAGGTCAGTCTCGAAATAGATGGCAACGAGGAAGAATCGTCCGCGTTTATCTAGCAGCAGATGGACAAGTGAGGAGCGCCGATGTAAAAACAACGCACGGAACACTTCGTCGACCAGCTTCGAAATTCGCTGTACTTCAAGTTGATGGTGAATCACTTCGAGGATTCACGGAGGGTGGGATGTCGTCGACAACCTCGTCGCCGAACGCGTATAAAACAAATTGAAAGGTCTCTTGCCTGTCGTCGTCAAGCTAGTCGCCAAACGCGTATAAAACAACGAACGTCAAATTTGAAATAAAAGACTTAATTTCATTGGCTAGCCAATGGCAAGAGACCTTTTATTTAAAAATCTTCAAACATACACGGTGATGAGCGGTTGATTTGGGTCGTGAAAAGAAGATAGAAGGCAGCCGGTCGCAACCACTTGTAAAATCACAAATTTTTAAACGAGCTAAAATAAACTTTACTTAAATAAAGACAAACTGTTTTTCCTTTAATTTGCCAAGTTAAAGATACAGTACCTATATTTTGATGCCCCTCATCTAGTGAAATTTATCAGAACAAACCTTATATCTTCAGATTTTTACCTTCCTAATGGAGATGTTGTTAGCTGGGACGTTGTGAGGGAACTATACGCTATTGACTTACAAAACCTTGTAAGAGCATGTTCAAAAATCAGCCAAGCACACGTAGACCCCACAAATTTTCAAAAAATATCTTTAAGCTTGGCCACTCAAGTATTTTCAAATAGTGTTTCATCGGGAATTTTGGCAATGCATGAAGCTTCTGCCTTTTTAAAAAACGTTGAAAGAAAAGCCAAATCAAAATCAAATGCTTTCAAAAAAATTAATACAGTATTTGACGTTTTAAATGGACACCCTCCTCTAGTGAGACAAGCTCAAAATATTGAATTCTTGCAACTGTGAACAAGATTTAGATGAAATTCTCGATGTTGACTAGTCTTCGGTTGTAAATAATACAAACGAAGAGTCGATTTCAGGAGCCAATACATCCACCAACTTTAATCCGCACTTTGACATGATAAGTTGTCTTGATTCAGATGTGCAGCCATCTAGCTCAACAACTGTAAAAAAACATGTCCATTCGCTATTTTGCAGGATACTGTTGTTATAAACTATTTAAATTGATGAAAGAACCATGCCATAATTGAACTCAAACATTGATTAAAACAGATAAAACACTAACTGAAAATTCTGAATTTCTTATTCATCATAAAGCAGACCTAAATTCAGAATCAGACTACGGTAAATTATTTCCACCTTCCAATGAGTGTTTTGAAATTTGCAAGCTTCAAATATGTAAATGTTTTCGAAAACATATACAGCAAAAGTCCTCAAATTATCAACATAAGATCTAATATAGTATCTTCAGCCATTACAGAAACAGAGTTATATAGCCCAGAATGGTTTAAAGATCAAATATGTGGAGAACACCGTTTGAAAAGAAAGAACACAGAACAAACGTCTTGAAAATTTAATGAACATTTAAAACAGTAAAGAAAGAAAATCCTAACTCAGTGTGTTGAAATAAGAATACCAAAAATGTGAATATTAATTGTAAAGATCATAGGCCAAACAAACAAACCGGTGTTTTATTAACAAAACTAAATATTTCATTTTATCTTAGAAATTCAAAATGAATATTATTTGAGGCTGCAAAAAAAAAAACAATCCGAAACCTGCCTGGCACTGAATTCAAAATCAACGATCAACCCCAAAACAGAAAATATTGAAATCTGAAACCAAAAGAAAGAAAATAAATATTGTTAAAACTGCGCTCTCAGACTGTTCAATACTTTGAATTAATTTATACTTTGTTTTATTTATTTATGTATTTATTTATTTCATCAATTAGACAATACATCTTATAGACTACTGAATATAAAGCAAAGTTTTTTTTTAAATACAATAAATAAAAGGTAACCAATAAGTTAAAAATTAATTAAGAAATAAAGATTAAGACTTGATTTAAGAACGTATCGACTAGAGTAAAAATCAAAATTTATAACATCAGATAAACGATTTGTTTCTCTGACACAACGAGTCATAGGTTCATTAAAACCATAATTGGTTGCATGATCTTTTACAAAAAATAAAAATCTATTTCTTAAGTGACGACTAGGAGCATACAAATTTATTAAAGACAGGAGAAAAGAACAGTTAATACGGTAAGACAAAATATCACTAATAAACTACGGTTTCTTTTCCTACGGTTTTCAAGGGATTGGAGACCAATAAGTTGGCATCTTGTTTTATAAGATGTCATATCAGTGTTCCAGCCGAGTTTCCAAACAACGAATCTGGTGAACTTTTTTTGCACATTTTCAATTCTTTTAGAATGAATGTCGTAATATGGATTCCATATAACACACCCATATTCTAAGTTGGATCTAACATATGCATTGTACAGTGACCTTAGAGTATAGGGATCAGTGCAACTAGTAAATTACGTTTTATAAAGCCTAGCATTGAGTTAGATTTTGCGACTATGTATTCTGTATGTTTCCTAAAATTCATGTTTGGGTCGAATAGGATCCCAAGATCCTTCTTTTCAAAAACCCTTTCTAAATTCTTGACACCTATTTTGTATTCAAACAAAATCGGGTTGGAATTACGACTGAAGGTAAGACACTGACATTTAGCAACATTCAGACTTAAATCATTTATTGTGCACCAACTAACCAACTGATCTATATCAGTTTGGAGAAGACAACAATCCATAGAAGACTTGACACATTTATAAATCTTCAAATCGTCAGCAAAAAGAAGACAAAATGAATTTTTTAAAATAATAGGCATATCATTAATGAAAATTAAAAATAACAGCGGGCCAAGATGGCTACCTCGTGGTACACCTGAAGAAACTGAAATTGAAACAGAGTTAACATTATCTATGCTCACCTTTTGAGAACGATTTGTTAGGTAGGAGGTAACCCAAAGTAGTAAGCTAGAGTGAAAGCCTAAGTTTTTTAGTTTAAAAAGAATAATCGAGTGATTAACTCTATCGAAAGCTTTAGCAAAATCAGTGTAAATTACATCTGTTTGATAACCTTCTTCAAGCTTATTAAGGACAAAGTTAGAAAATAAAGCAAGATTAGTTGAAGTAGACCTTCCTGCAACAAAACCATGTTGGTGAGGTGAAATGATTTCCTTCAACAGAAATGAGAATTTGTCGTACACTATTTTTTCAAATAGTTTTGGAATTGCTGACAGTTAGCAAATCGGGCGATAGTTTGATATTTCCTGTTTTGAACCTGACTTGTGAATCGGAGTTATAAAAGATTCTTTCCAGCAAGAAAGGAATTCACCTTTAGAAAGAGAATTATTAAAAATAATTGTCAAAGGTTCAGAAAGAGCAGAAGCACATCTTCTAAGAATAACTGGTATAATTCCATCAGGACCAGTATTATTATCACAGTTCATGTTACATAGTGCCTTATAAACTTCAGTAACACCAATATGAAGAGCTCCAATACTTATGTGACTTTCAAAACTATTTGAATCTGATGAAAATTGCTTAGATGAGTTACTATAATTTGATATAAAAAATTCTGTGAAAGCATTACAAATAGATGGAATATCAGTGTATGTTATACCCAAATATTGCATAGTTTTAGTTTTCTTTTTACTATTAATAAAAGACCAGAAACTCTTGCTATTTCTTTTTAAGTCCATTTCCATCGAATATATATAATTACTATAAAGAAATTTATTAAGAACAATGAATTCTCTATCTAATTCGAGGTAACGCAATTATAAAACGGGGCTGTTAACCGACTTTCGATAAAGCTTGTACGCTTTATTTTTCTTATTGCTTATGTTACTAAGCCTTTTAATGGGTGATTTTTTAAGAGCTTGAGAACTTTTAAAAAAAAAAAAAACGCATAAAATTTGCAAAATCTCATCGATTCTTTATTTGAAACGTTAGATTGGTTCATGACATTTACTTTTTGAAAATAATTTCATTTAAATGTTGACCGCGGCTGCGTCTTAGGTGGTCCATTCGGAAAGTCCAATTTTGGGTAACTTTTTCGAGCATTTCGGCCGGAATAGCCCGAATTTCTTCGGAAATGTTGTCTTCCAAAGCTGGAATAGTTGCTGGCTTATTTGTGTAGACTTTAGACTTGACGTAGCCCCACACAAAATAGTCTAAAGGCGTCAAATCGCATGATCTTGGTGGCCAACTTACCGGTCCATTCCTTAAGATGAATTGTTCTCCGAAGTTTTCCCTCAAAATGGCCATAGAATCGCGAGCTGTGTGGCATGTAGCGCCATCTTGTTGAAACCACATGTCAACCAAGTTCAGTTCTTCCATTTTTGGCAAAAAAAAGTTTGTTAGCATTGAACGATAGCGATCGCCATTCACCGTAACGTTGCGTCCAACAGCATCTTTGAAAAAATACGGTCCAATGATTCCACCAGCGTACAAACCACACCAAACAGTGCATTTTTCGGGATGCATGGGCAGTTCTTGAACGGCTTCTGGTTGCTCTTCACTCCAAATGCGGCAATTTTGCTTATTTACGTAGCCATTCAACCAGAAATGAGCCTCATCGCTGAACAAAATTTGTCGATAAAAACACATTTCGAACCGAACACTGATTTTGGTAATAAAATTCAATGATTTGCAAGCGTTGCTCGTTAGTAAGTCTATTCATGATGAAATGTCAAAGCATACTGAGCATCTTTCTCTTTGACACCATGTCTGAAATCCCGCGTGATCTGTCAAATACTAATGCATGAAAATCCTAACCTCAAAAAAATCACCCATTATTAAACCAAGGTGGTTTGGAATTTAAATTAATTGGTTTTTCTGGAACGAAAGTATCAATTGCTTTATTAACCGCATCTATAAAAAATTTGTATGAAGCCGAAAGATCCAAATGATTAAGACATGCATTCCAATTTACGTTTAGAAGATCAGTCGTTATGCCATCAAAATTCGCTTTATTATAAATATACTGTAGGAAACCTAAAATCATAACATAATAATATCATAATATAAAATAACATAATACTAATAATACATAATAATAAATCATAATAATCCATAATAATATAATAACAATATAATATAATCATAATAATAAGAAGAATAGCAATAATCCACAAACAATAATAATCCTAATAATAATACACTAATAACCATAATACCTACAAAATAATAATGATACCTACCTATAAAAATAATACCACCTAATAATAAATAGTACCTACTAATAATCAATAATAATCTTAATAATAATATCAATAATAATAATAATAATAATAATAATAATAATAATAATAGGTAATAATAATAATAATAATAATAATAATAAATGGGTCTAATTCGCCGCTCATGACTGTGTTGACCCAATTATCAACTTAACAACATGATCGCAAAACAATTAAATATTAAAGAACACCTCATCCATCAGGCCATGGGATGCTCCGTTCTTTAATCAGACCACTGCCTAGACCTCCGCTAGAGCACAGTAAATTTATAAAAGGACCGTTGGCCAAAAAAACTGTCATCGACAAAATGCAACAAAAAGTGCTGGAAAAGGGGCGGAGCATCACCATGGCCATGGAAAATAATTAGTTTTTGCAAAAGAAGAGTTGTCAGTTGATAATTGGGATTAATACGGGTGAGCCGCGAAAACTGAGAATTCGTTAGTAAGCAGTGATACGGGCGAGGTAAAATAATTAAAGAAAGGAACATTTTAGTACGCGAGACGATCGAGAAAAGAAAAGTAAACGTAAAGTGCATCCGAAACAGTACGTTATCGTCGGAGTGAATCTTCGGTTCGCAAAAAAAAAAATATTAGGATATTTCATTATAAAATTTATGGTGACGAAAAATAAAACATTATTAAATTTTAAGTCTAAACAAATAAAGAAATAAATCAAATAAAGTGCAAAATTGGAGTGAAACTCTTTTACATACATTACCTACCTATGCAGTGTACCTCCCTTAAGAAAATATATATACATATGTATATATGTAAATAATACTCACCTGTGCCTAGTGCCTATAAAAAGAAAAAGTTGTACATATATAAACCTAACAATAAAAAAAAAAAATATACTTACCCGTGATCAGTGACCTCTATAAAGAAAACTATAATTATATATATATATACGTACCTATCTGTGCCCCCGGTGCATCCAAAAATATAATAAATATATATACATATATAACTACTTGTGCCCCGTGCCTCCAACGAGAAAAGATATATATATATACAAAATACTTACCAGTGCTATGTGACCCCTGAAAAAGAAAGAAAAATATATATACTTACCCATCTGTGCCCCGTGCCACCTATACTTCCTACAAGTGCCTTCGTGCAAAAAAACATATAGACAATATTAACCTATGCCCGGTGCAACTACCTAACACCGGCATCTCGATTCATCATACCCCGTCATCATCATCATCAGCAACAACAACAGCAGCAGTAGCAGCAGCAGGAGCAGCAGCGCCGCAGCAGTAGCAGCAGTAGCAGCAGCAGCCGTAGCAGCACCCCCAAATTTTTCCCTGTAAAAGTGCATATAGTGTCCCAGTGTACCTTTCCTAAACCTACTCCATAAACATACATACCTATACCTACTTTTTATTTCCCTCCTGATTTTTTGTTCGTGTAATCCCAAGTGTGTGAATTCGTGTAGTGTTAAGTTTGTGTTTAATTATAAGTTTTTATTAAAGAAAAAAAGAAATACCTAAATTTAAATATAAAAAAAAACAAAAAAATGAAAATAAAAGAATAAGTTAAATGTGAAAAAAAAAAGAAAGTAAAATTACAAAACCGAAACATATTAATAAAATATAATTCTTAAAGAAAAAGGATTCATTGCAGGTGGAGGAGCAACCCGGCGACGTAGTGCACTACAGTGGGGCTGCCCACACATTTTGTAAGAAAAAAAAAAACACTAAGTAAGTTATTTTCTTCTTTTTTTTTTTTACTCTTATTTTTTACACCTTTTTTTTTATTTTGATGATATTCGTTGAATATTTGTGGTATATGATACCAGATGGTTTTTTTTCTCTTTTATTATTTTTTTATACATATTCAATTTTTAATTATTATTTTTGTTTTTTATTTAATTTTTATTAAATTTTCAAGTGATTTTTATTTAATTTTATTTAACTTTATTAAGGAATTTTAAATTTTTTTAGTATAGTGTATTTTATAGTAATTTGTATTTAATTTTAATAATTTAGAATAAAGAATTTTTATAACGATTCGAAAGAGAAAAAAAAAGAAATGGACTTTTCTTGACTGAATTTTCAGTTGGATTTTCGGGTGTTTTTTGGTTTTATTGGGAAGGCGGTTGTTTCTTTCTTTTTAAACATTTTAGCTAGGATGGCCGGCTAAATACCCAAGGACTGAGGTGAAGGTGACGCACCGGAAGTAAAGTGCGTTAGGCGGAGCTAAAGGGGGAGTTAGGGGCTACTACATAAATAGGAGGTTGTAGTAGCCAAGGTGGTATCCGTTGGATACAAAGGGTGGGCAAATCCTCCGAGGGTCAACTCCATCAACGACCCTCCCCCTCTATAGGGATCACTTTCCCAACACCAGGACAATTCGGGACTCCGTTTTTTTTTAATTTTATGGATACATGGCATGAAGTCGTAACAAAGTCCAGGTCAGCGGTAGCAAGAACCCCCCCTCCGGCGAGCTAGCTCGTGCTTTATGCCAGCATGCCAAGCTGCCGTTGCCTGGACACCCTCACCTTCCTGCTGCCAGGATCAGCCTCTAGAGCCTGTAGCTAGGGGTTGGAATGGTGGTAAGGTATAGGAAGGTGAGGTACAACAGCTAGTTTCGTTACAGGTGGCGCCCAACGTGGGGCCCGAATTTGTCCTAACTTATAACATCATTTTGGGGAAGTACGATCAGGATTCTGCTTAGTGATTGTACTGGGTACACGTATAGTATTTTGGTTTTTTGAATGGTTCTTGCAGCAAATAAAATCCTATTAATCATTTTTATTTTTTTTTGTTTGTCTAGCAGTGGTAGGAGCGTCCGCTAAATAGGGTAATCCACCATGTTTAGGCAGTTGCGTTTCCTACCACAGCAGACTTTCGTCAAGTTATTTTCAACTTTTTCCAAATCCTAAGTTTTGCGATTTTTAAGTCAGGCTTCAGTTGTTTGGAAGTACAAATTTTTTGGAAGTATTTGTTTGGATTAGCTGTGCAAGGGTCTTGATGCTTGGCTGTCAGCGTGGCTGGGGAAGCCAGCTGGACAATGCAAGCCCAAGCCCTGGCATACAGGGACGTTCAAGAACCAAAATACAATATTGTGGGCTCAGTGTAATTACTTGTAGCCTGATCTGACTTCGTGATTTCATAGAGGGTATATTTCTCGTACCTGCTCTTGCTGAACGCATTGCTTCGGTTGTTGTCATCTTCACCTCAACCTATTATGACATTGATTTTTCTTTCTTCTTTTTGATTTTTTAACTTTTTTCTATCTCTTTTTCTTTAGTTTTTTTTTAGTTTCGGTAATTAAGTTCTCTTTTATTTTTGATTTCGATTCGCGATTTTTTTTTAAATTTATTTTCGATTATTTTTGAATTTTTTGGAATTTCGATTTCGTACTTTTTATTAATTTTGATTTTTTATTTTAAATTTCGGTTTGCTTATAGGTTAATTTTTTTTTTAGTTTGATTTCAATTTCTTTATTTTATAGATAATTTTTTTTCCTTTTTTTCGAGTTTTAATTCGTTTAGTTTCGGATTTTGTTTTCATTTTTAATTCTTTTTTTTTAGTTCTTTGTGAATTTAGCTTTTACTTTTTTAATTTTAAATTTTTCTTGATAATTTTTTTTTTAATTTGATTTTTTTTAATTTGATTTAAGATATTTTTTTTTTTTTTAATTTTTAGTTCTCCTTTTAACTTTTTTTTTAGGCTTTGATTCTTTCTTTTTTTCTCCTCTTGTCTTTTATCTCTACTTCTTTTTTTTCGTCTTTCTTTCGTTTCTTCTCTTTCTTTCTTCATCCTTCGGCTTTTGTTGCTTTCTTTCTTTTGGATTTTCTTTTTTATTTTTTTTTGGGTCTGCAAAATAATGCGTAAGCGTGTGACAAGGTCAAAGGGTAAGGCTCCCTTGCGAAGCCAGGTCCTGAGGTCACAATTCCTGACCGACTCCTTTGCGGACTTAGGTGTCGCTCAAGACACACCTCAACCCCCGCCTCCACAGGAAACGGATGGTGCAACACTTGGTGAAGGAGCAGCATCCTTGTTGGCTCAGGGTCATGGGACAAGGTCGCTTCCACCGGTACCTAACCCAAGGGCACGTGAGTCATTGGGAGGGAATGATGAAGAACTCACCGGATACATCCAGGAAGTGGTCACTGCTGCTGTTGGGGCAAGTCGCGCGGAAGATTTCCGATTCTTTTCTGGAGAGATGGAGAGAACAAGGACGGCTCTTCGTGATGAAATGGCCAACATCATTCGAGAGACGCTGGCAGCACCAACACCAGTTGCCAAGGGTTCCAGGCAAATGAACCCAGGTGAAGCACCCAGCCATTTCTCGACGTCTCGTGAGCCTGTCCGAAGATCTTCCTCCCCTCCTCAGAGCAGAACTCCTCCTCGGATGCAGCCTCCCCCTCAACGGAATGCAGCAGCGGACACTTCCAATATGGATGATTTCCTGCGCCGGTTACATGACCTCACGTTGAGTGAACCAAACGACCCCATCCAAGCACCACCCCGTTCTACAGGCACCCGCTACCACAACTTCCACAAGTGGGGGTTGAAATTCGACCCAAAGAAGATGACGGTGGACGAATTCTTGTTCAGGCTGGAGAGGATGAAGAAGGGTAACAAAGCTTCTTGGGACGAAATAGTCCTAAATTTCCACCATTTTGTTACCGGACAAGCGGAAACCTGGTTCTGGGTTTACCTGAAGGGTAATCCGGAAGTTCCGTGGCTGACGCTCAGGGATGCCCTCATCGAGCAGTTCCGGAGCTTGGAATCAGACTCCGAGCTGTCAAGGAAGCTGTACGACAGGCATATGGGTCAAAACGAGTCCTTCGATGACTTCTATGCTGACATCCAGAAGCTCAACAGCATGCTTAGGATTCCCAAATCTGATCTGGAGATCATTGAAGTGCTGAAGACAAATGTGAGAAGGCAGATGGGAATGTTGCTCATCACGTACGACACTCGTACTCTGACCCATATGGTTCATGTCTGCAGGAAAGTCGAAAAATATCTCCTTGACCGTGAAGCCGGAGCTCTGAGACCAAGACCTGGAGCTGTTCCCCCGACAAGAAGAAGCGCAGTTTCTGAGCTGGTTGTAGAAGACAGGGTGGAAGAGGAATTTTCTCCCGAGCTCGAGGCATTCCATCCGAAAACGGAGAGGGACTCTCGCAATTACACGTGTTGGAATTGTAAGGGTAAGGGTCATTCCTTCGTTAAATGCCCTGACCCGCAGAGAGCCCTCTTCTGTTTTAAGTGTGGATGGGACAACACCACCACGCCTCAATGTCCTCGTTGCTCGGGAAACGAACCGAAGAGCAGTTTGAAGCCCCGGGGGAATTGCTCTCTGGAGAAGACCCCGGAGTCCAAATGAAACTCGCTTCCACTCCTTCTTCACAACACAACAACACCTTACCCAAGTCATCATCAATCCCTCCAGTCCCAGCCGTCAGGATCCTGACAAGACCGAAGACCATGCCAGAATCTACACCACCTGTTACTCCCAGAAGACCGCTGAAACCCCTGCACGAAAGACTCCAAAACTATCTGGAAGTCCGGAAAAGAATTTTCGGAAGTCAAAACACCGTCGTTTCCGAGAAAGTGGCTAAGCTGAGGAAGAAGTTTCGAGAAAAGAAGGAGTCGTACAAAGCCATTGAAGCTACCACCTTATGCAGTTCAGACGATCCCCGTCCTTATGCTACGGTTCACATCTTCGGAGAACCTCTACTAGGGTTACTCGATAGTGGAGCTAGCATAAGCTGCCTAGGTGCGGATGGCTTCGACTTCCTTCGAAAACTCGGCAAAACCTTCTCGAAACTTACTTCCGAAGTGAAGACTGCTGACGGTAAGCAACAGGCTATAGTGGGCAAAATCTGTGTGGAGATAACCTACAAAGGGAGGACGAAAACAATTCCCCTGTATCTGGTTCCATCCCTGCAGCAAAAACTGTACCTGGGTATCGACTTCTGGAAGGAATTTGACATTGCTCCTCAGTTGATCTCCGAAATCTCTTCAGTTCCTTGCCCGATAGAGACGGATCGCAATGCTCATGTGCTGACCGAACAACAATCAAAAAGGTTACAAGATGCCATTAGCCTGTTTCCTTCCTCTGCTGTACAAGGCTTAGGAAAAACCACGCTAGAGGTACATACCATCGACACAGGGGATGCTGAGCCCATTAAACAGCGTCATTACCCGATTTCCCCAGCAGTACAGAAACTGCTATATGAGGAATTGGATCGCATGCTTAAACTCGGAGTTATCGAGGAAAGTACCAGTGCATGGAGCTCTCCTGTGGTCTTAGTGCGAAAGCCCGGCAAAAATCGCTTATGCCTAGACTACAGGAAAGTTAATGCCAAGACAAAGAAAGATGCGTATCCTCTTTCTCATATAGAGGGACTGCTATCGCGTCTTCCAGATACGCACTTCATTTCAAGTGTGGATCTGAAAGATGCATTTTGGCAGATTCCGTTGGAGAAGTCTTCTCGGGAAAAGACGGCGTTTACTGTGCCCGGTATGCCCCTGTTGCAGTTTACTGTTATGCCCTTTGGCCTCTGTAATGCGCCACAACGCATGGTCAGATTGATGGACAAAGTGGTACCTCATCAACTGCGAGAGAAAATCTTTCCATACCTGGATGATCTGTTGGTCGTGTCAAGCACGTTCGAAGAGCACATCGAGCTGCTGAAAATTTTGGCTGGTCGACTGAAGGAAGCAGGACTCACGATGAACGTCCAGAAGTCGAAATTCTGCTTCAAGGAATTAAAGTACCTGGGATACATTGTTGGAGATGGTTGCCTGAAGACGGATCCAGATAAGGTGACGGCCATCTCAGATTTTCCCACTCCCACTACGGCAAAACAAGTGCGACGATTCTTGGGACTAGCAGGATGGTACAGGAGATTCGTGAGAGACTTCTCTTCACTGGCGGCTCCCATCACGGATACGCTAAAGAAGGGAAAGAAGTTTATCTTCAACGATGAGGCGGTTGAGGCTTTCGAAAAACTTAAAACGGCACTTACCACCGCCCCGCTTCTTGTCAATCCGGATTTCAACAAGGAGTTCATCATTCTTTGTGATGCTTCCAACACCGGCATCGGTTGTGTGCTGAGCCAGTTAGACGAGAGTGGTAACGAACGCCCCATTTACTACCACTCACAGAAGCTCAATGCGGCCCAGCGTAATTACAATGTGACCGAGCGTGAATGTCTGGCTGCTGTCATGGGAGTACAGAAGTTTCGCGCATACGTAGAAGGACATGCGTTTAAAATTGTGACTGATCATGCGAGTTTGAAATGGTTAATGAATCAGAAAGATCTCAGCGGTCGTTTGGCGAGATGGAGCTTGAAGCTTCAGGGATTTGATTTCACCATCGAGCACCGAAAAGGATCTCAGAACGTCGTACCCGATGCGCTTTCGCGAGTGCATGGAGTCGATGCTCTGATTTCCGAGGTTTCAATGTTGACAGATCCCTGCGATGTGTTGCATATTGATCTTGAGGATCCTAGCTTTAAATCTACGGAATACCTCAAGCTCATAGACAGCATCGAAGAACAAAAAGATAAGCTACCTGATCTTCAAGTGTCGGAAAATTTCGTCTACAAGAAGGTCAAACATTGCACAGGTAATCCGGTAGTGGATGACCTCGTTTGGAAGCTTTGGGTTCCTCAATCTCTAACCGAACGATTGATCGCACTCGCTCATCAGCCACCAAGAGCTTCGCATGGCGGTATCGCTAAAACATTGTTCCGACTACAGCGTCAATTCTTCTGGCCTAACATGGCAGCCCAGGTGAAAGCATTCATTGGGAGGTGCGACATCTGTAAGGCCACGAAAGCCCCAAATGCCACCCTGAGGCCTCCGATGGGTAAAGCATTTTTGGCTGAGAGGCCCTTCCAGATGTTGTACATCGACTTTTTGGGTCCGTATCCTCGCTCGAGAGACGGGAACACGCATATTGTGATTGCGCTGGACCAGTTGACTAAGTTTGTGGTAGTGAAAGCTCTTCGCAAAGCAACAACAGATACGGTGTTGAAGTTTTTGCAGGAACAGGTGTTCTGCATTTTTGGGATTCCGGAAACCATACTATCAGACAATGGGAAGCAGTTTACAAGCCGTGAGTTTGAGAAGCGAATGACATCGTTGGGGATAAACCACATTCGAACAGCCGCATATTCCCCTCAAGCGAACGCCAGTGAAAGAGTCAACCGGTCAATTCTTGCAGCAATCAGATCCTACATAGATCCAGACCAAAGGAACTGGGATTGCAACTTGCAGTCCATAGCCAGTGCCCTCCGAACGACGATCCATTCTGCGATAAACATGTCGCCGTATGAAGCGCTGTTTGGCCAAAGCTGTATAGAGCATGGGTCCGACTATAAGTTGCTCCGCAAAATAAATGGGTTGAACAACTCCAATGTGGAAGTTGTTCCGAAAGCGGCGCAGATGAATATCTTGCACGCCTATATAAAGAAGGCATTGGCAAATGCTCACTCCCAGTATGAAAACACCTACAATTTGCGGAGCAAGAACGTCAAGTTTGCCGAAGGAGATACGGTCTTCCGAAGAAATTATGCCTTGAGTGACGCCTCCAAAAAGTTCTGCGCAAAACTAGGGCCAAAATTCGTTAAAATGAAGATAGCCAAGGTCGTAGGCAACAACCTGTATGAATTGGAGGATCTAGAGGGGAAAAAGGTAGGCATTTTTCACTGCAAAGATTTGAAAAAATGAAAATGGCGAAAGCCCGGCTGCAGTCTGTGCATGAGACGCGTATGAATAAACGAAAAGAAAATATAAACAAGGTTTCATTTCTTCTTCTTTCAGTTCGTGAGAACTTACTGAAAGAAGAAGCTTTGTAGGAAACCTAAAATCATAACATAATAATATCATAATATAAAATAACATAATACTAATAATACATAATAATAAATCATAATAATCCATAATAATATAATAACAATATAATATAATCATAATAATAAGAAGAATAGCAATAATCCACAAACAATAATAATCCTAATAATAATACACTAATAACCATAATACCTACAAAATAATAATGATACCTACCTATAAAAATAATACCACCTAATAATAAATAGTACCTACTAATAATCAATAATAATCTTAATAATAATATCAATAATAATAATAATAATAATAATAATAATAATAATAATAGGTAATAATAATAATAATAATAATAATAATAAATGGGTCTAATTCGCCGCTCATGACTGTGTTGACCCAATTATCAACTTAACAACATGATCGCAAAACAATTAAATATTAAAGAACACCTCATCCATCAGGCCATGGGATGCTCCGTTCTTTAATCAGACCACTGCCTAGACCTCCGCTAGAGCACAGTAAATTTATAAAAGGACCGTTGGCCAAAAAAACTGTCATCGACAAAATGCAACAAAAAGTGCTGGAAAAGGGGCGGAGCATCACCATGGCCATGGAAAATAATTAGTTTTTGCAAAAGAAGAGTTGTCAGTTGATAATTGGGATTAATACGGGTGAGCCGCGAAAACTGAGAATTCGTTAGTAAGCAGTGATACGGGCGAGGTAAAATAATTAAAGAAAGGAACATTTTAGTACGCGAGACGATCGAGAAAAGAAAAGTAAACGTAAAGTGCATCCGAAACAGTACGTTATCGTCGGAGTGAATCTTCGGTTCGCAAAAAAAAAAATATTAGGATATTTCATTATAAAATTTATGGTGACGAAAAATAAAACATTATTAAATTTTAAGTCTAAACAAATAAAGAAATAAATCAAATAAAGTGCAAAATTGGAGTGAAACTCTTTTACATACATTACCTACCTATGCAGTGTACCTCCCTTAAGAAAATATATATACATATGTATATATGTAAATAATACTCACCTGTGCCTAGTGCCTATAAAAAGAAAAAGTTGTACATATATAAACCTAACAATAAAAAAAAAAAATATACTTACCCGTGATCAGTGACCTCTATAAAGAAAACTATAATTATATATATATATACGTACCTATCTGTGCCCCCGGTGCATCCAAAAATATAATAAATATATATACATATATAACTACTTGTGCCCCGTGCCTCCAACGAGAAAAGATATATATATATACAAAATACTTACCAGTGCTATGTGACCCCTGAAAAAGAAAGAAAAATATATATACTTACCCATCTGTGCCCCGTGCCACCTATACTTCCTACAAGTGCCTTCGTGCAAAAAAACATATAGACAATATTAACCTATGCCCGGTGCAACTACCTAACACCGGCATCTCGATTCATCATACCCCGTCATCATCATCATCAGCAACAACAACAGCAGCAGTAGCAGCAGCAGGAGCAGCAGCGCCGCAGCAGTAGCAGCAGTAGCAGCAGCAGCCGTAGCAGCACCCCCAAATTTTTCCCTGTAAAAGTGCATATAGTGTCCCAGTGTACCTTTCCTAAACCTACTCCATAAACATACATACCTATACCTACTTTTTATTTCCCTCCTGATTTTTTGTTCGTGTAATCCCAAGTGTGTGAATTCGTGTAGTGTTAAGTTTGTGTTTAATTATAAGTTTTTATTAAAGAAAAAAAGAAATACCTAAATTTAAATATAAAAAAAAACAAAAAAATGAAAATAAAAGAATAAGTTAAATGTGAAAAAAAAAAGAAAGTAAAATTACAAAACCGAAACATATTAATAAAATATAATTCTTAAAGAAAAAGGATTCATTGCAGGTGGAGGAGCAACCCGGCGACGTAGTGCACTACAGTGGGGCTGCCCACACATTTTGTAAGAAAAAAAAAAACACTAAGTAAGTTATTTTCTTCTTTTTTTTTTTTACTCTTATTTTTTACACCTTTTTTTTTATTTTGATGATATTCGTTGAATATTTGTGGTATATGATACCAGATGGTTTTTTTTCTCTTTTATTATTTTTTTATACATATTCAATTTTTAATTATTATTTTTGTTTTTTATTTAATTTTTATTAAATTTTCAAGTGATTTTTATTTAATTTTATTTAACTTTATTAAGGAATTTTAAATTTTTTTAGTATAGTGTATTTTATAGTAATTTGTATTTAATTTTAATAATTTAGAATAAAGAATTTTTATAACGATTCGAAAGAGAAAAAAAAAGAAATGGACTTTTCTTGACTGAATTTTCAGTTGGATTTTCGGGTGTTTTTTGGTTTTATTGGGAAGGCGGTTGTTTCTTTCTTTTTAAACATTTTAGCTAGGATGGCCGGCTAAATACCCAAGGACTGAGGTGAAGGTGACGCACCGGAAGTAAAGTGCGTTAGGCGGAGCTAAAGGGGGAGTTAGGGGCTACTACATAAATAGGAGGTTGTAGTAGCCAAGGTGGTATCCGTTGGATACAAAGGGTGGGCAAATCCTCCGAGGGTCAACTCCATCAACGACCCTCCCCCTCTATAGGGATCACTTTCCCAACACCAGGACAATTCGGGACTCCGTTTTTTTTTAATTTTATGGATACATGGCATGAAGTCGTAACAAAGTCCAGGTCAGCGGTAGCAAGAACCCCCCCTCCGGCGAGCTAGCTCGTGCTTTATGCCAGCATGCCAAGCTGCCGTTGCCTGGACACCCTCACCTTCCTGCTGCCAGGATCAGCCTCTAGAGCCTGTAGCTAGGGGTTGGAATGGTGGTAAGGTATAGGAAGGTGAGGTACAACAGCTAGTTTCGTTACAATACTTTAAATTATTATTGACCTTGTTTTTGAAGTATTCTATGTATTCAAAGCAAATAGATAAGGCCTAATGATGGATTGTGTTCGGAACAATAGGAGAAATTGATTGAGTAACGGAAGTTTTAGACTCTCCATCAACAAAAATTAAATCTAAAATTCGATTTAAATCATTTTTATAACAATTGATTTGTTTTAGATTGTAACACAAAAGAGAATCTATAACTTCCGTTTCACAATCTAATCTAACATTAAATGGTAACAGATTGCAGTCTTCTGAATCGTAAATCCATTCTACATTTGTCAAAAAGTCACCTAGAATCATAACATATTCATTCTCTTTAATATTAGATAGATAAAATAAACAGTTATTAATATGTAATCTGTATAATTCTAAAGAGCTTTTAGGTGGAATGTAGCTAACAATTAATATTATTTTGCAAAATTGATTAAAGTTAACTTTGACAACAATTTCATCAATATCGTATAAAATGGGAACACTGGATGTTGATGAATGTGAGAACAGCTGGATGCAAGGGAAAGATGAACGAATTGCAAGTAAAACACCACCACCTCTCTCCAAGCCAGTTGTACGTGAACATCTGTCTTTTCGAAAAACATTGTAGCAACTTGTATTGAAAATTTCAGAATTATGATGAGCATCATTCAACCAGGTTTCAGTAATAGCGACGAAATCGTATAGTTGTGAAGCTGTTGATAAGCATATTTGTTGCATTTTAGTACGAATTCCACTCATATTTTGGTAATAACCCATAAATTCGTGGAGAGTATTGTTGGCTTGAGAGCCAACTGTTGTTGACAAATTTGGTCGTCAATTCGAAAGAGGGATTTCTGCTTGTGGTTGAAGAGAAACTTCCGATGATTGAGAAGGCAAGCGTTCACTGATCGATGGAGGAGTGGGTGTGGGTGTCGTTGATAAAGATGTAACAGGTGGAGCGCTCTTTTTGTTTACATGTGTGGTGAATTCTTTCAAACGAACATTGGAACCCCATACAGAAGGGTCAAGAACCAAACCAAGTTTGTCTGACGGCACGCTGAGTTTGAAATTTGTATAATTAGGAGATGATAAGTCGGCATCTCTTTTAATTAAAGGAAAACACTTAAATTGGTCCGGAGAGATATTTGTTTTCTCAGTTATGCATTGAATAATGTCACTTGCTTTAGTGTTTTTGTCAAATCTAGACAAGTGTAGCCACTTTACAATTGGGATAGCACAAAGAGATGATGTTAAATCGGATCCAATAAAAGATTTTATTGAAGAGACATTTTTTACTGCTCCATTATTAGCGGTTTGAGAATTAGAGATCACTTCATTAGAACTCTCTTTGACTTGTAATGGATTTACAATTTTTAAAGAGGTTGATGAAGAAGTTGATGACGTTGACATTTTAGGTAACAATGATGAGGTTGATGATAAAGTTGTTGACGATGATGTTGATGGCGCTGAAGGTAACGATGATGAGGATGATAAAGATGAAATCGATGACGTTGAAGAAGTTGGTACGAGAGTAAGAGAAGGCATTAATAATTCTTTTGATGTTGATGGAGTCTCACTTAATTGAGAATCATGTACGTTGGAAATGTTCCGTATACATACGAGCTCAGAGTTATCAGTTGTTTCACTTATTATAACCGATTTTTTTGCAGTTTTGCGAGGAGGGGAACGATTATTTAAGAGCGATTTAAGGGAGAGGAGCTCATTTTTTATTTCAAGAACACTGATAGAGAGTTCACGGAAATTATTGAAAAAAGATGAAAAATTCAAATTAGCACACGAATTGCATTTCCAATACAAATTTCGATCTGATATTGACTTAATGTCACTGTCACTTATACCGGCGCAATTTTTATGGTAAAGACGACCACAAAATAAACCGCACTCGATAAATTCAGGGTTTTTAGATCGTTTATTTATAGCAATATCGCAAGTAGAACACGTCTTAGACATTATGATATAGAAAAAAAAAAAAAACAATTGTTCAATGACAAATGATATTGATCTGATCTGTTCGAAGATTAGTCGAAGACTATATATTGTTTCAAGTAAATTTTCGTTAAATGTTTTTATGAAAATTAAATTAATATTATTAAATCATAATCATCGTTACTAGAAAGAAGTCCTTGTTTTTATTATAAAGGACATATATATTGAAGAGCATACTTTCAATAGGTTATGGGCCCAGCATCGTGGCACAAATAATAATTGCTAATTATTTTTAAACATTTCAAAAGTATAATCTGCAAATCTTATGATGGACTTGAAAGCGAATGTTTCTCTTTTAAATGGAGGAAATTATATTTTCTGGAAGACGAAAATTCAAGCTGTCCTTATAAGAGATGAACTTTGGGATGTTGTTTGCAAAACGAAACCAGCAGAAATCGATGATGAATGGACGAAGAAGAATAATAAAGCGAAAGCTTATTTAACGTTGAGCGTAGAGGATGGTCAATTGATGCACGTTGCCCATCTAGAAGATGCGTTTAGTATTTGGGAAGTTTTCTCTAAGAAATACGAGAGGTCAACTTTTGGAAGTCGCCTCTACTTAAGAAGAAAATTATATGGCATTCACTATACTAGTGGTAAGATGAGTGATCATATAGATGCTATTCTTATGGTTGTAGGTTTGTTGAGAGCTTCTGGAAAACCTTTAGAGGAACATGAAGTTGTTGCAGTTTTGTGGGTGAGTCTACCAGAATCTTCCTCTGGTCTTGTTACTGCACTCGAAGGTCGAGATGAGGCAGACTTAACAATTGAATATGTCACTGGTAAGATGTTACATGAATATCAAAGACGTTTTGAAAGCAATGATGACAAATATGAAAATGAAGTTGCTATGTGGTCTAACCAAAGAAGAAATCAAAAGTCTACAAAACCGAAGAAGACGGATGTAAAAGAAGCAAGAACGTGCTTTTATTGTAGAAAAATAGGACATGTTAAAGCGGACTGCTACAAATACAAGTCAACTTTACAAAAAGGAAAGCATGCCAAGTCATCTGTTGCATCAACATCACATGACAGCATCAGCAACAAAGATTTTCGCTCGTTTGAAGTTTGTGCTGAAGTACGAGCTGAGTGTGGTGGGTGGTATATTGACTCTGGAGCTACAACCCATATGACCAACGATAAAAACTTCTTTGATTCGATTCAAAATGATAACACAAAAATATATCTTGCTAATTGCTCGTCAGTGATGTCTTCAGGAATCGGATGTGGCTGGTTAAATTGCCTATTACCTAATGGCAATAACCAGAAGATATTTCTCGAAGAAGTCTTATTTGTTCCTGAGCTTGATGGGGGGTTGCTTTCGGTGCAACGAATAGCAAATCAAGGTCATAGAGTCATTTTCGAACAAAATGTTTGTCAAATCTACAATGGATCCCGAATGATTGCTGTAGCAAAGCGAAATTACAGTCTTTACAAGCTGGAAACTGAACATTCTATTGAACTGTCCTGTAAAGCTGACAATTCATTGTGTATTCATCAGTGGCATCGTCGACTTGGACATAGAGATCCAGTAGCTATCGAGAGACTTGTGAAGGAAGATCTTGCAACTGGCATTCATTTGAGGAAGTGTACTGAGAAGATCATTTGCGAACATTGCATCAAAGGCAAGCTGGCACAGTATAAGTTTCCTGTGAGACAAGATAGAGAAAAGCAGTCATTACAGTTGATACATTCTGATCTGTGTGGTCCTATGCAGACATCAACTCCAACAAGTAACCGATATTTTTTAACACTGATTGACGATTTTTCTGGTTACACAGTGGTGCATTTGCTAAAATCGAAAGATGAAGTAGCTAGTGCTATAAAGGGTTATGTCGCAGCTATGCTCAACAAGTTTGGTAGAAAACCTTGCATTCTGCGATCCGACAATGGAAAGGAATACGTATCTAAAGACTTGGAAGAATTTCTGAAGATGGAAGGAATACATCATCAGTGCGCGGTTCCATACACACCACAGCAAAACGGTGTAGCAGAACGCAAGAACCGAACCCTAACTGAAGCAGCGAAGTGTATGTTACTTGATGCAAATCTTCCAAATCGTTTCTGGGGAGAAGCCGTGTCAACAGCAGCCTATTTGCAGAATAGGCTACCCAGTAAAAGTCTCGAGAAGACTCCTATTGAGTTGTTTACTGGAGAGAAACCTGATCTGAGCCATATTAGAGTGTTTGGATCCAAATCGTTTACCTTAGTTCCAAAACAGAAGAGGAAGAAGTGGGATGACAAGGCAGAAGAAGGCGTTCTTGTTGGATACGATCTCAACTCAAAAGGATATCGTATACTTGATCCAAAATCTAATAGAGTTTGGATATCCAGATCTTTGAAAATTATAGAAAATGAACCCAAGAATCAGCAACCCACAAAAAGCCAAGAATCCAGAACTGTACACAATTATGAAACGGAAGATACTTTTCCGAAAGAAAATTCAGAATATGTTTCAATAAAACTGGGAAGAGACGAAAGCATCTCATTTAATGACTCGCTTGTCATTGAAGAGGAGCAAGTATTTGAAGAATATGAGCCCCCCGCTATAGAAGAGTCAGTAGCCCAAGGCGGTGAAGACATTCAAGATCAGACAGAAAATCAGGAAATTCGAATTTCAAAGCGTTCAAATAAAGGCATTCCTCCAATACGTCTGTCGTACAAAGCCCTGGTTAGTATCTCGAAAGAACCAGAATCCTGGGATGAAGTATTGCGTTTACCACTTGCCGAGAAGCGCAAATGGACTGAAGCTGCACAAGAGGAAATCAAGTCAATGAACGAGCTTAAAGTTTGGACACTTACAGATCTGCCGCCTGGAAGAAGAACAATAAGTTGTAAATGGGTATTTAAAACCAAACTAAATGTAGACGGAAGCATTAGTACTCATAAAGCCCGACTTGTTGCAAGAGGATTTTCTCAAAAATTCGGTGAAGATTACGATGAGACCTTTGCGCCAGTGGTTAAACACGAAACTATAAGAACTCTTCTAGTGGTTACACAATTGAGACGTTTGCATGTGCGGCATTTTGATGTGAAAAATGCTTACTTGAATGCAACACTGAGCGATGAAATTTTCATGGACCAACCCCCAGGGTTCAAAATGTTGGGTCATGAGCAACAGAGATCTTACTTGGAATGGGTTTCAAGGCATCGACAGCTGATCCGTGTCTGTTTTCAAGGAAAGAAAGCAACGGCCAAACAATATTTATGTTGCTTTATGTTGATGACATTCTGGTGGCTGGATTTTCTGAAGAACTTATAAACACTATATATAAAGAACTCCAAAAGCATGTAAAGATGAAAGACTTGGGTGAAGCGAAACATTATCTCGGTATAGAGATCGACCGCGAAAAAGATGGATTGTTCAAATTAAGCCAAAAGTCAAAAATTAAACAACTGAACCTACAAACTTGAAGATTCAAAAGGAACTTTAACACCAATTGAAACAGGTTTCTTGAGTCCAAGTCCGAAGTTACCAAATAATAACTTATACCGCAAAGCTATTGGATCATTACTTTATATTGCAACCGTTTCAAGACCAGATGTATCCTTAGCTGTTAATCTTTTGAGCAGAAGAATAGAATCTCCAACTCAAAGTGACTGGAAAGCTGTAAAAAGGGTTATGCGATACCTGGCGACGACTGTTGACAAATCTTTAAGGCTTCAAACAAATGAAGACAAAACTTTGGTGTGCTATGTAGATGCTGACTGGGCTGGTGATTCAAAGGATAGAAAATCAACTAGTGGGTATGTATTCCAATTCGCAGGAAGTAGCATAGCTTGGTCAAGTCGTAAACAGACCTCAGTAGCTATGTCTTCAACCGAAGCGGAGTATGTAGCGGCATCACACGCAAGTCGAGAACTAATTTGGCTACGAAGACTCTTGACAGAAATGGAGGTAGATGTTAATCAGCCCACAATTATCTATGAAGATAATCAAAGATGCATTCGCCTAATTGAATCCGACAAGTGTGGAGCTCGAACAAAACATATTGATATTTGCCACCATCATATAAGAGACCTAAGAGAGAAGAAGATCATCGAACTAAGATACTGTCCATCAAATGAAATGAGAGCTGATATTTTGACAAAACCACTTTCAAAAGATGTTTTCCTTAATTTTACGAATCTTTTAGGAATTCGAAAGGTTGACCAATCGAAACCATCTGGAGCGAGAGGGGGTGTTGAAACTGCGCTCTCAGACTGTTCAATGCTTTGAATTAATTTATACTTTGTTTTTATATATTGTTTCAAGTAAATTTTCGTTAAATGTTTTTATGAAAATTAATTTAATATTATTAAATCATAATCATCGTTACTAGAAAGAAGTCCTTGTTTTTATTTCTAAAGGAAATGCTTTTGTTCAGGTATTCTACATCTGTATATTTCTCTTGTCTGTGGTCCTACAAAATGTATGTAGACATTTGAGCATCCTTGGTGGACTTACTCTACGATGATAAAGAAAACTGAGATGATATGGCCACTGATGAACAAGAAATTGATGTTGTACAGCCCTTACACTATTATGCTTAAGGAACGAAATAATTTTGTCCTTACAAATGAGTTTAAAAAAGAAAGTTTTACTGCAAACAAATTCACTATATAAAAATGTGATTAAATAGCCCGTCACGGCAAGGAGATAAACAAACCATGGTATGAAGATTTGGAACGATATTACTAATAATCGGATGAGTAGCAGGGCCTATTATAGGTTGCTGAAGGGGTGTGCGATTTGATATCAATTCAGATCAACAACATCAATGACCGGCAACGACGACAACGCAACGGTGTGAGTAAAGTTAATGTGTAAATCTGACTAAAGTATATCAGTTGAACAAAAATAAAATCATAAAGTAATCACTTTTCATTTTGTATTAATTATAATTGTTTTATAAAATATTGAGTTGCAATTGCAAAGTTGATTTTTATTCCATCCTACATACATATGGGTGATTATACAAAAGTTAGGTAACTCGATGTCATCAACCAATTCAAAATCTTATTATATTTTATTGAGATTACAATTTATTTTAAAACAATGGAAAGACCTTTATTTAGTCACCCATTTTCAGTTCTTCATTTTGAAAACAAGTCAGTCCTTTGGCATGTCACAACCCCGAAAATCAACAATTCAGTGACTGTCTATTAAACATTATCATTGATATGAGAAAACTTTTCAATTTATTTACTACAATCAGTGATGTATATAGTTAAGTAAATACTACAACTTTAATAATGCAGTATTCTCCAATGCATTTAAATAAAATAAGAAATTTTGTGTTCAGTTTTATTCGTCAATCCGTTGTGTGTTATTTAAATTTGGAATTCGTGCGAAATATCGCCGACTCAACGTCAAATCCCACTTTGAATTTTAATGTTGGTAATGAATTTAGTTGCGGATCGCACAATTTGAGGGCCGCCATAACTGTACCAGAGTTTGGGTTATACACGTGCTAAGCCAGTCAACATTTCAGTCCTATGGTGAGTCGTTATTTTGTTTGTTAATCTAAGGTTTATTTTTATATATGATTTGTTAAAATGTAGCTTGTTGATATTCGAAATTACAAAAAAAACATTAGTCCTGATTATAACCTCAAATTTTGTCTTTTTCGTCAGTCCGTTGGCGTCAGTCCTGATTAGACGAAAAAGTTGTGTCAGATGTCCCCATGAATCAAATAATAAAAAAACTACTCGTACTATACCTTATTAAAAAAGGAAAGAGTTTTTTTTACCAATTTAAAGGAAAAAATTGATGTTTTCGAAAACTAATTCTATATTTTTGCAATACGTTTTTTGTGGAGAAAAAGATCTTATTTTATTTTAAGTATTACTATCTCTTTAGATGCTTTTAAAGCATAGCTTTTTTTTTTTTTTTATTTACACTTCAGAATTTTCAGAAAGTAGTTAGCTTATAGCAAGCTTCAAACTACGATCAGAGGCTCATCATAAGTGCATGTGTTAGTTGTTAGTAAAGTAAGATAATAATACAATTAAAGCCTAACACACGCACAAAATACAAAACATAATTAACTTTTAATATGAATTATTACCTACAGAACAACAAAAAATAAAATAAAGACGTTTACGATAGTGGAGCACTGGTTCTAAACAATGATTTTAATACCACCTTATTTAAATTTAAATCTCTCGATGAACAGTTTAAGTTATATTAAATGCTCATTCGACTTAAAGCTTCATTCTTCCCATTGTTAGTTCTATGGAAGTCAATATGTATAAAATCAAATGAACGTAGGTGATGAGTTCCGCCTCGGTAATTCAAATGTACACAAGATAGCACATAAGGTGCATCAATTTCACCATTAATGAGTTGATGAAAAAATACTAAGTCATTATTAACACGCCTTTGATGGAGAGATTGCATTTGAAGAAGCAGAATACGATGTTCATAGGGAGGCAGATCATAAGGATCTTCCCAAGTAAGACCCTTAAGGGCAAAGCGAATGAAATTATGTTGAATTGATTCAATACGTTTTTTATAAATTTCGTAATAAGGAGTCCATACTTGCGATGCATATTCAAGATGAGGACGAACATGGCAATTGTACAAAGAAAGAGTAACATAGGGATGATTGAACTCCTTTGCCCAGCGTTTTATAAAACGAAGCATAGAACTTGCCTTATTGACAATAAAATTAATTTGATGTGTAAACTCTAAGTTGGAACAGCTTAACCTTTAAATGTGGAGACGCGACAGAGTTTTTGCTGTGATATACAATAATCAAATACACTAACAATTCGTTTTTAAGTAAAAGTTATTGTCTGGCATTTTAAAGGGTTGAGGACAAGGCTATTTTTCCCACACCAAAATGTGAAACCATCAATGTCAACTTGTAAAAGGATACGATCATGGGTGGACTTTATAATCTTAAAAATTTTCATTTCATCAGCAAAAATGAGAACTTCACTTGAGCGTAGACATGACGATACGTCGTCGTTAATAGACAGGATGAACAGAAAAGGACCAAGATGGCTTCCCTGGGGAACACCAGATTGAGCAACAAAAGGTTCAGAAAGACAATTTCTAAATTTTACCTCAAAGGATCTGTTTTCAAGGTATGATTTCATCCAAGCTAAGAAAAATGGTGGAAAACCAAGAGCTTCGAGTTTAAATAAAATAATTCCGTGGCTAAGTTGGTCAAAAGCTTTAGAAAAGTCAGTGTATACAATACACAGTCAACTTCATAACCTCGTTCTAAAGCGTTTGAACATATGTTTGAGAATGTGAGGAGATTAGTAACGGTTGATCTTTTTTTCACAAAACCATGTTGCTGTTCGCAAATGAGATTTTTACTAAAAAATGCTACACTTTCACAAACAACTTGTTCAAACAATTTAGGAATGCAAGAAAGCTTTGCAATGGGTCTGTAGTTTGTTATATCCTCCTTGTTACCTTTCTTGAAAATTGGTGTTAGAAATGACTTCTTCCATATACTTTGAAATTTGCCTGTTTTAAGAGAAAGTTTGAATAAGAACGTAAGGGGTTCAACTAAAGCATTACTACACTTTTTTAATACTTTCGGGGGAATACCATCGGGACCAGCTGAGCAGTTATCATTCAACGCGGATAAAATATCAAGGACCGTACTCTGTAGCACAGGGATGTGACTACAGCTAGTTTGCGAAAAGGAGTGAAGATTATGAAAATATACTTCATCAACTTCTTGAGGGCTATTAACAAATGACTCACGGAAATTTGTTGTGAAAGCGTTACAGATATCAACAGTTTTATCTAACGAAAGGTTTTTATAAGTGAAGTTAACTGGAAAGCCACCTGATTTTTTCTTTAAGTTTACAAGTTTACAAAATTTTGTAGGATTCTCTTTCAAAGAGGTGCCCATATCAGTAATATAACTAGCATATACAAAATTAGAAAGAGACTTAAATTCATTAAAGAATTCAACATAAACAGAGAAGTTGATTGAAGACAGAGTTTTGAGATAAGTTTTCCATGCCTTATTTCTTTTGTTACGAAGTAAACGCAATTTTTTCGTGTACCAAGGGTGGCTAAAGTTTGTATTTCTTGATCTCTTAAATGGTAGATTTTTTTCTAAACAATTATTAAGGATGTTATAAAAAATTGAAACTGCTTCGTCAATATTAGAAAATGCTAAAGTATCAGAAATTCCAGAAATGGTTAAATCTTCAGACAACAACTGGAAATTAGCTCTTCTGAAGTCAAAATTATATAAGCGATCAAAGGAATTACTGCGTTCAGTAAGGTGATTACTTAAGTCAAGAAAAAAATACTAAATCGAGAATTCGATTTTTTGAGTTTTTAATACAGCTTGTTTGCTGTAAGTCAGTAAGAAGGATTTTATCGAGAAAAATTAGTTTCAATTGTGAAGAAGAAGGAGAGGCTTCAAGGCAAGATTCGTCTTTCGATGGAATCCAGTCAATGTGTGGTAAATTAAAATCACCTAAAAGTAAAATATTGGTGTCAGCGCAGGACAAACTGATAACAAAGTCTAATGCTAAGGAGAGTTCGCTATGAACAGACTCTAAACTTTTTGGAGGAATATAAACGTTTAAAATGAAAATAGTCTTAGTCTGTACCATTATCTTTACACATACCAGTTCAATTGATAATTCAAATGGAAAAGATACAGAAGAAGAGAAATATGTATTTTTTACCGCTATGAGAACACCTCCACCTAAATCCTTTGCATTACCAACATGACGATCATTTCTGTAAACTTCGAACTCTTGGCTGAAAAGTTCTGTGTCAGAAAAGCTTGAATTAAGCCAAGTTTCTGTCAAAACGAATACGTCATGTGGAAATGATTGGGAGTTGAGAAAAATGTCAGCAGTCTTACTACGAAGTCTTCTTACGTTTTGGTAGAAGAGGGCAAGCCTGTTGAGGTTTTTGGCTTGGTTTTCAAAGAAACACCTTGTTTTTGACTTTGTGTAAATTCTTTGACTAAAGTCTCTGCGGGCCATATATTTCTATTAAAAATTGAATCGAAGAACGAGGGATTCGTTACTAATTTAAAAGAAGAAACAAAGCTATTTGGTTTATTGATCTTAGTACACCTAATGGATGATTTGTATTCATTAGAAAATTCAAAAGAAAACTAATATCAATATCCTTTCTTATTTTTACTTAAAACTACTTAAAATTAGGTCCTTAAAATAAAACTTAAACTAACTTAAACTACCTATTCTACCTATAAACTACCTTAAACTAGAACAACCACAGCAGCAAATCTTACTATCTAGCATTTTTTGTTTTTCATATTTTGTTGTCCTTTTTTTTTCTTATTCCATTTTTTTTGTATTTTTTTTGTGCCACCATGTCTATTCTACTTAAAACTAAACCCTAAAACTGTAAAACAAGTATGTAAGCCTGCCAAGGCTTAAAACCCCATCCCGACTACCCACTATGAAGTGCCGATCGAAGCCACCAAAACTGGTTCTCCTGCTTCACCCTATCAGTTATTTCCCGTTCGGACACAGCCCTACTGAACCGAAGGAGTTCTGGTCCGCCTTGTGCCATGACGTCCCGATTGTACAGGAGTCGCCTATCCACGGTTCGTCGTCTGACGTGGTAGATTAGCGGAACTGCCAATCTATCCTGTGTCAGACCGCACCTGTCTAAAAAGAGGAATGCCTCTGGTGGAATGAAGCCGCTCAAGCGTGCACTCTCAAAATACTCGTCGTTTGGATAGAACGCCCCGAAAATTAAATTGTTGGTCGAAGACATAGCTCTTGCAATGTGACCTCGAACGAGTTTTATCACGAAATTGTCAATTCTGTTGATTCGAGTCCCGTTGTATAGGACCTCGTTGGAATAGTAATGCACGTAAGAAGATTCTGCTGTTCGATATAAGCCGGTACAGCGTCGTAAATACTGCCGCTCGGACACCCGAAACTTCTCCATCTGGGAAGGGGCAACGTTGAACCACACAGGACAACCATAAGCGATCATCGGCCGTATGAAAGCCATGTAGCAAATTACCTTCACTCTGGGGTCAAGCCGACTGCTGGTAAACAGCCGTTTCGTCAGAGCGAAGGCTTCTCTGGCTCTGGTCAGAGCAGCATTTATATGTCTGTCGAAATATAAATACTGATCTAACCAGATACCGAGGTACTTCACTACACTTTTGCTCGCTAATCGCTGCCCGTGAAGATCAAAGATGACCATCTTGCGCCAATTCTTGCACGTATCCCTCGTGGCCCTAGCCAACGGAGTCCGGAACAGAATTGTCTCCGACTTCTGGACATTTATTTTCAGTTTCCAGTCGTCGCAATATCGCTGAATCTTGTCGAAATCACGCTGCAAGAGAATTCTAATAACCTCAACCTTTCGGGCCGTTCTGTACGCAATTAGATCGTCGGCGTACGCAATTGTCTTTGTAAGACTACCTATCAGATCGCTGGTGTAAATGCTGAAGAGAATCGGCGAATTCACCGCTCCCTGTTGAAGACCATTGTTAATTTGGAATGTTGTGGTAGAAGTTACATTGCCACTTTTGACACAAAACTTTCTACCGTTAAGCATATCATAAAGTATATTATACAACAATGGTTTGCTTATGCCAAGCCTGCTCAGTTTTAGGTAAAGACCCTCAAACCATACGGTGTCAAAGGCCTTTTCCAAATCAACCAGAACAGCACCTGTGCATTGTTGTTTTGATTTATTCCATTGGATATCAGACACGAGTTTAGACGCAGCATGAATTGTGTCATGACCCGCCCTGAACCCGAACTGTTTATCCGGAATTATTTTGTTGTCCGCAGCCCACTTAGTCAGAGCCCTATTAATGATCTTTTCGAAAACTTTGCTGATGCTCGGAAGAAGACTTAATGACCGAAGATTTGACGGGTTGGAGTTGTCCTTTCCCTTTTTCGGGAGAGGATGAACCACAGCGGTCTTCCAATGCACTGGATAATATGCATTATTCAGTGCATTATTGAAGAGTGTGGTGTAAATGTCAATTGCCTCCATCGGTAAATGTCTTAGTACAACGTTGGATATACCATCGACACATGCTGACTTTTTATTTTTTATTGAGTTGAAGATGAGCTGAAGCTGAACCTTCGTCACTAACAAGGGACTTGGTCCCATTTGCTCGGCGATTATGGCATTTGCCAAGGAATCGTCATTCAACCGTATGAAACCGCGGTTCTCAGATCGCCATTGTGTTATATCATTTCGAAGGTAAAAGTGATTAAGTAGGGCTCTGTTTTCCAGGTCGTGGTTGGGGCGAATGCTAACATTAACCTTGTACCCTTGCTGGAAAGCAGCTCCTACCGCCTCCACTTTTTCCTTCGGATCTTCAATTATGTAAAAGTCATCGTCAAAGATGGCTTCTTCTGGATCTATTTGCGCTGTCATGAGTACGTCCCTGTTCTCTTCAGTTCTTTGGAGTTTCAGACACGGAAGGTCATTATCGTTCTTTTTCCTGAATATCTTGTTGATTTCAGTGAACATACTAGGGTCACTGGAATTAACGACCGGATCTTGCGGTCCCAGTACTTGTTAATTGATAAACTGTAGTTCTCTTTAATCAACAGATTGACATTTTTTATTGACGACTTCAGTGTCCTAACCTCCAAATCGTGTGGGGCTGTATTTTGTAAGTCGTCTGTATAAGTTTTTGAGTCTTGTCACTAAGCCACTCTTGTGCCTGCGTAGTGCGTTAATAGTCGCGTTTCTGTAAGCGTCCATTTGGTCCCGTTCTTTGTACTTTGGTATTGTCCGTTCCATCGTTCGTTTTATTGTTTCGTCCATCAGTTGTAAATGTTGGTCAATTTCTGTATTTGTCGGTTTCTGTTGTTTGGTGGGGCTATGTCACTCGAACGAAGTTCTCTCGCTAGGGCATTGGTGAAACGAGGCCAACGCATCTGAGAATGTGAGGAGATTAGTAACGGTTGATCTTTTTTTCACAAAACCATGTTGCTGTTCGCAAATGAGATTTTTACTAAAAAATGCTACACTTTCACAAACAACTTGTTCAAACAATTTAGGAATGCAAGAAAGCTTTGCAATGGGTCTGTAGATTGTTATATCCTCCTTGTTATCTTTCTTGAAAATTGGTGTTAGAAATGACTTCTTCCATATACTTTGAAATTTGCCTGTTTTAAGAGAAAGTTTGAATAAGAACGTAAGGGGTTCAACTAAAGCATTACTACACTTTTTTAATACTTTCGGGGGAATACCATCGGGACCAGCTGAGCAGTTATCATTCAACGCGGATAAAATATCAAGGACCGTACTCTGTAGCACAGGGATGTGACTACAGCTAGTTTGCGAAAAGGAGTGAAGATTATGAAAATATACTTCATCAACTTCTTGAGGGCTATTAACAAATGACTCACGGAAATTTGTTGTGAAAGCGTTACAGATATCAACAGTTTTATCTAACGAAAGGTTTTTATAAGTGAAGTTAACTGGAAAGCCACCTGATTTTTTCTTTAAGTTTACAAGTTTACAAAATTTTGTAGGATTCTCTTTCAAAGAGGTGCCCATATCAGTAACATAACTAGCGTATAAAAAATTAGAAAAAGTTTTAAATTAATTAAAGAATTCAACATAAACAGAGAAGTTTATTGAAGACAGAGTTTTGAGATAAGTTTTCCATGCCTTATTTCGTTTGTTACGAAGTAAACGCAATTCTTTCGTGTGCCAAGGGTGGCTAAAGTTTGTATTTTTTGATTTCTTAAAAGGTAGATTTTTTTCTAAACAATTATTAAGGATGTTATAAAAAATTGAAACTGCTTCGTCATTATTAGAAAATGCTAAAGTATCAGAAATTCCAGAAATGGTTAAATCTTCAGACAACAACTGGAAATTAGCTCTTCTGAAGTCAAAATTATATAAGCAATCAAAGGAATTACTGTGTTCAGTAAGGTGATTACTTAAGTCAAGAAAAAAATACTAAATCGAGAATTCGATTTTTTGAGTTTTTAATACAGCTTGTTTGCTGTAAGTCAGTAAGAAGGATTTTATCGAGAAAAGATAGTTTCAATTGTGAAGAAGAAGGAGAGCCTTCAAGGCAAAATTCGTCTTTCGATGGAATCCAGTCAATGTGTGGTAAATTAAAATCACCTAGAAGTAAAATATTGGTGTCAGCGCAGGACAAACTGATAACAAAGTCTAATGCTAAGGAGAGTTCGCTATGAACAGACTCTAAACTTTTTGGAGGAATATAAACGTTTAAAATGAAAATAGTCTTAGTCTGTACCATTATCTTTACACATACCAGTTCAATTGATAATTCAAATGGAAAAGATACAGAAGAAGAGAAATATGTATTTTTTACCGCTATGAGAACTCCTCCACCTAAATCCTTTGTATTACCAACATGACGATCATTTCTGTAAACTTCGAACTCTTGGCTGAAAAGTTTTGTCAGAAAAGCTTGAATTAAGCCAAGTTTCAAAACGAATACGTCATGTGGTAATGATTGGGAGTTGAGAAAAATGTCAGCAGTCTTACTACGAAGTCTTCTTACGTTTTGGTAGAGGAGGGCAAGCCTGTTGAGTTTTTTGGCTTGGTTTTCAAAGAAACACCTCGTTTTTGACTTTGTGTTAATTTTTTGACTAAAGTCTCTATTTCTATTGAAAATTGAATCGAAGAACGTGGGATTCGTTACTAATTTAAAAGAAGAAACAAAGCTATTTGGTTTATTGATCTTAGTACACCTAATGGATGATTTGTATTCATTAGAAAATTCTTATTTTTACTTAAAACTACTTAAAATTAGGTCCTAAAAATAAAACTTAAACTAACTTAAACTACCTATTCTACCTATAAACTACTTTAAACTAGAACAACCACAGCAGCAAATCTAACTATCTAGCATTTTTTGTTTTTCATATTTTGTTGGGTTTTTTTTTTCTTATTCCATTTTTCTGTATTTTTTTTGTGCCACCATGCCTATTCTACTTAAAACTAAACCCTAAAACTGTAAAACAAGTATGTAAGCCGGCCAAGGCTTAAAACCCCATCCCGACTACCCACTTTCAAGTGCCGATTGAAGCCACCAAAACTGGTTCTCCTGCTTCACCCTATCAGTTCGGTCCCGTTCGGACACAGCCCTACTGAACCGAAGGAGTTCTGGTCCGCCTTGTGCCATGACGTCCCGATTGTACAGGAGTCACCTATCCACGGTTCGTCGTCTGACGTGGTAGATTAGCGGAACTGCCAATCTATCCTGTGTCAGACCGCACCTGTCTAAAAAGAGGAATGCCTCTGGTGGAATGAAGCCGCTCAAGCGTGCACTCTCAAAATACTCGTCGTTTGGATAGAACGCCCCGAAAATTAAATTGCTGGTCGAAGACATAGCTCTTGCAATGTGACCTCGAACGAGTTTTATCACGAAATTGTCAATTCTGTTGATTCGAGTCCCGTTGTATAGGACCTCGTTGGAATAGTAATGCACGTAAGAAGATTCTGCTGTTCGATATAAGCCGGTACAGCGTCGTAAATACTGCCGCTCGAACACCCGAAACTTCTCCATCTGGGAAGGGGCAACGTTGAACCACACAGGACAACCATAAGCGATCATCGGCCGTATGAAAGCCATGTAGCAAATTACCTTCACTCTGGGGTCAAGCCGACTGCTGGTAAACAGCCGTTTCGTCAGAGCGAAGGCTTCTCTGGCCCTGGTCAGAGCAGCATTTATATGTCTGTCGAAATATAAATACTGATCTAACCAGATACCGAGGTACTTCACTACACTTTTGCTCGCTAATCGCTGCCCGTGAAGATCAAAGATGACCATCTTGCGCCAATTCTTGCAGGTATCCGTCGTGGCCCCAGCCAACGGAGTCCGGAACAGAATTGCCTCCGACTTCTGGACATTTATTTTCAGTTTCCAGTCGTCGCAATATCGCTGAATCTTGTCGAAATCACGCTGCAAGAGAATTCTAATAACCTCAACCTTTCGGGCCGTTCTGTACGCAATTAGATCGTCGGCGTACGCAATTGTCTTTGTAAGACTACCTATCAGATCGCTGGTGTAAATGCTGAAGAGAATCGGCGAATTCACCGCTCCCTGTTGAAGACCATTGTTAATTTGGAATGTTGTGGTAGAAGTTACATTGCCACTTTTGACACAAAACTTTCTTCTAAAGACCCTCAAACCATACGGTGTCAAAGGCCTTTTCCAAATCAACCAGAACAGCACCTGTGCATTGTTGTTTTGATTTATTCCATTGGATATCAGACACGAGTTTAGACGCAGCATGAATTGTGTCATGACCCGCCCTGAACCCGAACTGTTTATCCGGAATTATTTTGTTGTCCGCAGCCCACTTAGTCAGAGCCCTATTAATGATCTTTTCGAAAACTTTGCTGATGCTCGGAAGAAGACTTAATGACCGAAGATTTCACGGGTTGGAGTTGTCCTTTCCCTTTTTCGGGAGAGGATGAACCACAGCGGTCTTCCAATGCACTGGATAATATGCATTATTCAGTGCATTATTGAAGAGTGTGGTGTAAATGTCAATTGCCTCCATCGGTAAATGTCTTAGTACAGTTGGATATACCATCGACACATGCTGACTTTTTATTTTTTATTGAGTTGAAGATGAGCTGAAGCTGAACCTTCGTCACTAACAAGGGACTTGGTCCCATTTGCTCGGCGATTATGGCATTTGCCAAGGAATCGTCATTCAACCGTATGAAACCGCGGTTCTCAGATCGCCATTGTGTTATATCATTTCGAAGGTAAAAGTGATTAAGTAGGGCTCTGTTTTCCAGGTCGTGGTTGGGGCGAATGCTAACATTAACCTTGTACCCTTGCTGGAAAGCAGCTCCTACCGCCTCCACTTTTTCCTTCGGATCTTCAATTATGTAAAAGTCATCGTCAAAGATGGCTTCTTCTGGATCTATTTGCGCTGTCATGAGTACGTCCCTGTTCTCTTCAGTTCTTTGGAGTTTCAGACACGGAAGGTCATTATCGTTCTTTTTCCTGAATATCTTGTTGATTTCAGTGAACATACTAGGGTCACTGGAATTAACGACCGGATCTTGCGGTCCCAGTACTTGTTAATTGATAACCTGTAGTTCTCTTTAATCAACAGATTGACATTTTTTATTGACGACTTCAGTGTCCTAACCTCCAAATCATGTGGGGCTGTATTTTGTAAGTCGTCTGTATAAGTTTTTGAGTCTTGTCACTAAGCCACTCTTGTGCCTGCGTAGTGCGTCAATTGTCGCGTTTCTGTAAGCGTCCATTTGGTCCCGTTCTTTGTACTTTGGTATTGTCCGTTCCATCGTTCGTTTTATTGTTTCGTCCATCAGTTGTAAATGTTGGTCAATTTCTGTATTTGTCGGTTTCTGTTGTTTGGTGGGGCTATGTCACTCGAACGAAGTTCTCTCGCTAGGGCATTGGTGAAACGAGGCCAACGCATCTGAGAATGTGAGGAGATTAGTAACGGTTGATCTTTTTTTCACAAAACCATGTTGCTGTTCGCAAATGAGATTTTTACTAAAAAATGCTACACTTTCACAAACAACTTGTTCAAACAATTTAGGAATGCAAGAAAGCTTTGCAATGGGTCTGTAGATTGTTATATCCTCCTTGTTATCTTTCTTGAAAATTGGTGTTAGAAATGACTTCTTCCATATACTTTGAAATTTGCCTGTTTTAAGAGAAAGTTTGAATAAGAACGTAAGGGGTTCAACTAAAGCATTACTACACTTTTTTAATACTTTCGGGGGAATACCATCGGGACCAGCTGAGCAGTTATCATTCAACGCGGATAAAATATCAAGGACCGTACTCTGTAGCACAGGGATGTGACTACAGCTAGTTTGCGAAAAGGAGTGAAGATTATGAAAATATACTTCATCAACTTCTTGAGGGCTATTAACAAATGACTCACGGAAATTTGTTGTGAAAGCGTTACAGATATCAACAGTTTTATCTAACGAAAGGTTTTTATAAGTGAAGTTAACTGGAAAGCCACCTGATTTTTTCTTTAAGTTTACAAGTTTACAAAATTTTGTAGGATTCTCTTTCAAAGAGGTGCCCATATCAGTAACATAACTAGCGTATAAAAAATTAGAAAAAGTTTTAAATTAATTAAAGAATTCAACATAAACAGAGAAGTTTATTGAAGACAGAGTTTTGAGATAAGTTTTCCATGCCTTATTTCGTTTGTTACGAAGTAAACGCAATTCTTTCGTGTGCCAAGGGTGGCTAAAGTTTGTATTTTTTGATTTCTTAAAAGGTAGATTTTTTTCTAAACAATTATTAAGGATGTTATAAAAAATTGAAACTGCTTCGTCATTATTAGAAAATGCTAAAGTATCAGAAATTCCAGAAATGGTTAAATCTTCAGACAACAACTGGAAATTAGCTCTTCTGAAGTCAAAATTATATAAGCAATCAAAGGAATTACTGTGTTCAGTAAGGTGATTACTTAAGTCAAGAAAAAAATACTAAATCGAGAATTCGATTTTTTGAGTTTTTAATACAGCTTGTTTGCTGTAAGTCAGTAAGAAGGATTTTATCGAGAAAAGATAGTTTCAATTGTGAAGAAGAAGGAGAGCCTTCAAGGCAAAATTCGTCTTTCGATGGAATCCAGTCAATGTGTGGTAAATTAAAATCACCTAGAAGTAAAATATTGGTGTCAGCGCAGGACAAACTGATAACAAAGTCTAATGCTAAGGAGAGTTCGCTATGAACAGACTCTAAACTTTTTGGAGGAATATAAACGTTTAAAATGAAAATAGTCTTAGTCTGTACCATTATCTTTACACATACCAGTTCAATTGATAATTCAAATGGAAAAGATACAGAAGAAGAGAAATATGTATTTTTTACCGCTATGAGAACACCTCCACCTAAATCCTTTGCATTACCAACATGACTATCATTTCTGTAAACTTCGAACTCTTGGCTGAAAAGTTCTGTGTCGGAAAAGCTTGAATTAAGCCAAGTTTCTGTCAAAACGAATACGTCATGTGGTAATGATTGGGAGTTGAGAAAAATGTCAGCAGTCTTACTACGAAGTCTTCTTACGTTTTGGTAGAGGAGGGCAAGCCTGTTGAGTTTTTTGGCTTGGTTTTCAAAGAAACACCTCGTTTTTGACTTTGTGTTAATTTTTTGACTAAAGTCTCTATTTCTATTGAAAATTGAATCGAAGAACGTGGGATTCGTTACTAATTTAAAAGAAGAAACAAAGCTATTTGGTTTATTGATCTTAGTACACCTAATGGATGATTTGTATTCATTAGAAAATTCAAAAGAAAACTAATATCAATATCCTTTCTTATTTTTACTTAAAACTACTTGAAATTAGGTCCTTAAAATAAAACTTAAACTAACTTAAACTAAACAACCACAGCAGCAAATCTAACTATCTAACATTTTTTGTTTTTCATATTTTGTTGTTCTTTTTTTTTCTTATTCCATTTTTTTTGTATTTTTTTTTGTGCCACCATGCCTATTCTACTTAGAACTAAACCCTAAAACTGTAAAACAAGTATGTAAGCCGGCCAAGGCTTAAAACCCCATCCCGACTACCCACTATGAAGTGCCGATTGAAGCCACCAAAACTGGTTCTCCTGCTTCACCCTATCAGTTATTTCCCGTTCGGACACAGCCCTACTGAACCGAAGGAGTTCTGGTCCGCCTTGTGCCATGACGTCCCGATTGTACAGGAGTCGCCTATCCACGGTTCGTCGTCTGACGTGGTAGATTAGCGGAACTGCCAATCTATCCTGTGTCAGACCGCACCTGTCTAAAAAGAGGAATGCCTCTGGTGGAATGAAGCCGCTCAAGCGTGCACTCTCAAAATACTCGTAGTTTGGATAGAACGCCCCGAAAATTAAATTGTTGGTCGAAGACATAGCTCTTGCAATGTGACCTCGAACGAGTTTTATCACGAAATTGTCCATTCTGTTGATTCGAGTCCCGTTGTATAGGACCTCGTTGGAATAGTAATGCACGTAAGAAGATTCTGCTGTTCGATATAAGCCGGTACAGCGTCGTAAATACTGCCGCTCGAACACCCGAAACTTCTCCATCTGGGAAGGGGCAACGTTGAACCACACAGGACAACCATAAGCGATCATCGGCCATATGAAAGCCATGTAGCAAATTACCTTCACTCTGGGGTCAAGCCGACTGCTGGTAAACAGCCGTTTCGTCAGAGCGAAGGCTTCTCTGGCCCTGGTCAGAGCAGCATTTATATGTCTGTCGAAATATAAATACTGATCTAACCAGATACCGAGGTACTTCACTACACTTTTGCTCGTTAATCGCTGCCCGTGAAGATCAACGATGACCATCTTGCGCCAATTCTTGCAGGTATCCGTCGTGGCCCCAGCCAACGGAGTCCGGAACAGAATTGCCTCCGACTTCTGGACATTTATTTTCAGTTTCCAGTCGTCGCAATATCGCTGAATCTTGTCGAAATCACGCTGCAAGAGAATTCTAATAACCTCAACCTTTCGGGCCGTTCTGTACGCAATTAGATCGTCGGCGTACGCAATTGCATTTGTAAGACTACCTATCAGATCGCTGGTGTAAATGCTGAAGAGAATCGGCGAATTCACCGCTCCCTGTTGAAGACCATTGTTAATTTGGAATGTTGTGGTAGAAGTTACATTGCCACTTTTGACACAAAACTTTCTACCGTTAAGCATATCATAAAGTATATTATACAACAATGGTTTGCTTATGCCAAGCCTGCTCAGTTTTAGGTAAAGACCCTCAAACCATACGGTGTCAAACGCCTTTTCCAAATCAACCAGAACAGCACCTGTGCATTGTTGTTTTGATTTATTCCATTGGATATCAGACACGAGTTTAGACGCAGCATGAATTGTGTCATGACCCGCCCTGAACCCGAACTGTTTATCAGGAATTATTTTGTTGTCCGCAGCCCACTTAGTCAGAGCCCTATTAATGATCTTTTCGAAAACTTTGCTGATGCTCGGAAGAAGACTTAATGACCGAAGATTTGACGGGTTGGAGTTGTCCTTTCCCTTTTTCGGGAGAGGATGAACCACAGCGGTCTTCCAATGCACTGGATAATATGCATTATTCAGTGCATTATTGAAGAGTGTGGTGTAAATGTCAATTGCCTCCATCGGTAAATGTCTTAGTACAACGTTGGATATACCATCGACACATGCTGACTTTTTATTTTTTATTGAGTTGAAGATGAGCTGAAGCTGAACCTTCGTCACTAACAAGGGACTTGGTCCCATTTGCTCGGCGATTATGGCATTTGCCAAGGAATCGTCATTCAACCGTATGAAACCGCGGTTCTCAGATCGCCATTGTGTTATATCATTTCGAAGGTAAAAGTGATTAAGTAGGGCTCTGTTTTCCAGGTCGTGGTTGGGGCGAATGCTAACATTAACCTTGTACCCTTGCTGGAAAGCAGCTCCTACCGCCTCCACTTTTTCCTTCGGATCTTCAATTATGTAAAAGTCATCGTCAAAGATGGCTTCTTCTGGATCTATTTGCGCTGTCATGAGTACGTCCCTGTTCTCTTCAGTTCTTTGGAGTTTCAGACACGGAAGGTCATTATCGTTCTTTTTCCTGAATATCTTGTTGATTTCAGTGAACATACTAGGGTCACTGGAATTAACGACCGGATCTTGCGGTCCCAGTACTTGTTAATTGATAACCTGTAGTTCTCTTTAATCAACAGATTGACATTTTTTATTGACGACTTCAGTGTCCTAACCTCCAAATCATGTGGGGCTGTATTTTGTAAGTCGTCTGTATAAGTTTTTGAGTCTTGTCACTAAGCCACTCTTGTGCCTGCGTAGTGCGTCAATTGTCGCGTTTCTGTAAGCGTCCATTTGGTCCCGTTCTTTGTACTTTGGTATTGTCCGTTCCATCGTTCGTTTTATTGTTTCGTCCATCAGTTGTAAATGTTGGTCAATTTCTGTATTTGTCGGTTTCTGTTGTTTGGTGGGGCTATGTCACTTGAACGAAGTTCTCTCGCTAGGGCATTGGTGAAACGAGGCCAACGCATCTGAGAATGTGACGAGATTAGTAACGGTTGGTCTTTTTTTCACAAAACCATGTTGCTGTTCGCAAATGAGATTTTTACTAAAAAATGCTACACTTTCACAAACAACTTGTTCAAACAATTTAGGAATGCAAGCTTTGCAATGGGTCTGTAGATTGTTATATCCTCCTTGTTATCTTTCTTGAAAATTGGTGTTAGAAATGACTTCTTCCATATACTTTGAAATTTGCCTGTTTTAAGAGAAAGTTTGAATAAGAACGTAAGGGGTTCAACTAAAGCATTACTACACTTTTTTAATACTTTCGGGGGAATACCATCGGGACCAGCTGAGCAGTTATCATTCAACGCGGATAAAATATCAAGGACCGTACTCTGTAGCACAGGGATGTGACTACAGCTAGTTTGCGAAAAGGAGTGAAGATTATGAAAATATACTTCATCAACTTCTTGAGGGCTATTAACAAATGACTCACGGAAATTTGTTGTGAAAGCGTTACAGATATCAACAGTTTTATCTAACGAAAGGTTTTTATAAGTGAAGTTAACTGGAAAGCCACCTGATTTTTTCTTTAAGTTTACAAGTTTACAAAATTTTGTAGGATTCTCTTTCAAAGAGGTGCCCATATCAGTAACATAACTAGCGTATAAAAAATTAGAAAAAGTTTTAAATTAATTAAAGAATTCAACATAAACAGAGAAGTTTATTGAAGACAGAGTTTTGAGATAAGTTTTCCATGCCTTATTTCGTTTGTTACGAAGTAAACGCAATTCTTTCGTGTGCCAAGGGTGGCTAAAGTTTGTATTTTTTGATTTCCTAAAAGGTAGATTTTTTTCTAAACAATTATTAAGGATGTTATAAAAAATTGAAACTGCTTCGTCAATATTAGAAAATGCTAAAGTATCAGAAATTCCAGAAATGGTTAAATCTTCAGACAACAACTGGAAATTAGCTCTTCTGAAGTCAAAATTATATAAGCAATCAAAGGAATTACTGTGTTCAGTAAGGTGATTACTTAAGTCAAGAAAAAAATACTAAATCGAGAATTCGATTTTTTGAGTTTTTAATACAGCTTGTTTGCTGTAAGTCAGTAAGAAGGATTTTATCGAGAAAAGATAGTTTCAATTGTGAAGAAGAAGGAGAGCCTTCAAGGCAAAATTCGTCTTTCGATGGAATCCAGTCAATGTGTGGTAAATTAAAATCACCTAGAAGTAAAATATTGGTGTCAGCGCAGGACAAACTGATAACAAAGTCTAATGCTAAGGAGAGTTCGCTATGAACAGACTCTAAACTTTTTGGAGGAATATAAACGTTTAAAATGAAAATAGTCTTAGTCTGTACCATTATCTTTACACATACCAGTTCAATTGATAATTCAAATGGAAAAGATACAGAAGAAGAGAAATATGTATTTTTTACCGCTATGAGAACACCTCCACCTAAATCCTTTGCATTACCAACATGACTATCATTTCTGTAAACTTCGAACTCTTGGCTGAAAAGTTCTGTGTCGGAAAAGCTTGAATTAAGCCAAGTTTCTGTCAAAACGAATACGTCATGTGGTAATGATTGGGAGTTGAGAAAAATGTCAGCAGTCTTACTACGAAGTCTTCTTACGTTTTGGTAGAGGAGGGCAAGCCTGTTGAGTTTTTTGGCTTGGTTTTCAAAGAAACACCTCGTTTTTGACTTTGTGTTAATTTTTTGACTAAAGTCTCTATTTCTATTGAAAATTGAATCGAAGAACGTGGGATTCGTTACTAATTTAAAAGAAGAAACAAAGCTATTTGGTTTATTGATCTTAGTACACCTAATGGATGATTTGTATTCATTAGAAAATTCAAAAGAAAACTAATATCAATATCCTTTCTTATTTTTACTTAAAACTACTTGAAATTAGGTCCTTAAAATAAAACTTAAACTAACTTAAACTAAACAACCACAGCAGCAAATCTAACTATCTAACATTTTTTGTTTTTCATATTTTGTTGTTCTTTTTTTTTCTTATTCCATTTTTTTTGTATTTTTTTTTGTGCCACCATGCCTATTCTACTTAGAACTAAACCCTAAAACTGTAAAACAAGTATGTAAGCCGGCCAAGGCTTAAAACCCCATCCCGACTACCCACTATGAAGTGCCGATTGAAGCCACCAAAACTGGTTCTCCTGCTTCACCCTATCAGTTATTTCCCGTTCGGACACAGCCCTACTGAACCGAAGGAGTTCTGGTCCGCCTTGTGCCATGACGTCCCGATTGTACAGGAGTCGCCTATCCACGGTTCGTCGTCTGACGTGGTAGATTAGCGGAACTGCCAATCTATCCTGTGTCAGACCGCACCTGTCTAAAAAGAGGAATGCCTCTGGTGGAATGAAGCCGCTCAAGCGTGCACTCTCAAAATACTCGTAGTTTGGATAGAACGCCCCGAAAATTAAATTGTTGGTCGAAGACATAGCTCTTGCAATGTGACCTCGAACGAGTTTTATCACGAAATTGTCCATTCTGTTGATTCGAGTCCCGTTGTATAGGACCTCGTTGGAATAGTAATGCACGTAAGAAGATTCTGCTGTTCGATATAAGCCGGTACAGCGTCGTAAATACTGCCGCTCGAACACCCGAAACTTCTCCATCTGGGAAGGGGCAACGTTGAACCACACAGGACAACCATAAGCGATCATCGGCCATATGAAAGCCATGTAGCAAATTACCTTCACTCTGGGGTCAAGCCGACTGCTGGTAAACAGCCGTTTCGTCAGAGCGAAGGCTTCTCTGGCCCTGGTCAGAGCAGCATTTATATGTCTGTCGAAATATAAATACTGATCTAACCAGATACCGAGGTACTTCACTACACTTTTGCTCGTTAATCGCTGCCCGTGAAGATCAACGATGACCATCTTGCGCCAATTCTTGCAGGTATCCGTCGTGGCCCCAGCCAACGGAGTCCGGAACAGAATTGCCTCCGACTTCTGGACATTTATTTTCAGTTTCCAGTCGTCGCAATATCGCTGAATCTTGTCGAAATCACGCTGCAAGAGAATTCTAATAACCTCAACCTTTCGGGCCGTTCTGTACGCAATTAGATCGTCGGCGTACGCAATTGTCTTTGTAAGACTACCTATCAGATCGCTGGTGTAAATGCTGAAGAGAATCGGCGAATTCACCGCTCCCTGTTGAAGACCATTGTTAATTTGGAATGTTGTGGTAGAAGTTACATTGCCACTTTTGACACAAAACTTTCTACCGTTAAGCATATCATAAAGTATATACAACAATGGTTTGCTTATGCCAAGCTTGCTCAGTTTTAGGTAAAGACCCTCAAACCATACGGTGTCAAAGGCCTTTTCCAAATCAACCAGAACAGCACCTGTGCATTGTTGTTTTGATTTATTCCATTGGATATCAGACACGAGTTTAGACGCAGCATGAATTGTGTCATGACCCGCCCTGAACCCGAACTGTTTATCCGGAATTATTTTGTTGTCCGCAGCCCACTTAGTCAGAGTCCTATTGATGATCTTTTCAAAAACTTTGTTGTTGCTCGGAAGAAGACTTAATGACCGAAGATTTGACGGGTTGGAGTTGTCCTTTCCCTTTTTGGGAGAGGATGAACCACAGCGGTCTTCCAATGCACTGGATAATATGCATTATTTAGTGCATTATTGAAGTGTGCGGTATAAATGTCAATTGACTTCATCAGTAAATGTCTTAGTACAACGGTGGATATACCATCGACTCCTGCTGACTTTTTGTTTTTTATTGAGTTGAAGATGAGCTGAAGCTCAACCTTCGTTTCTAACAAGGGACTTGGTCCCGTTTGCTCGGCGATTATGGCATTTGCCAAGGAATCGTCATTGAACTGCATGAAACCGTGGTTCTCAGATCGCCATTGTGTTATATCATTTCGAAGGTAAAAGTGATTAAGTAGGGCTCTGTTTTCCAGGTCGTGGTTGGGGCGAATGCTAACATTCACCTTGTAGACTTGCTGGAAAGCAGCTCCCACCGCCTCCACTTTTTCCTTCGGATCTTCAATTATATAAAAGTCATCGTCAAAGATGGCTTCTTCTGGATGTACATATTTGCGCTGTCCTGAGTACGTTTGTGTTCTCTTCAGTTCTTTGGAGTTTCAGACACGGAAGGTCATTGTCGTTCTTTTTCCTGAATATCTTGTTGATTTTAGGGAACATGCTAGGGTCACTGGAATTAACTGACCGGATCTTGTGGTCCCAGTACTTGTTAATTGATAACCTGTAGTTCTCTTTAATCAACAGATTGACATTTTTTATTGACGACTTCAGTGTTCTAACCTTCAAGTCGTGTGGTCGTCTGTAAGTCGTCTGTACAAGGTTTTGAGTCTTGTCAGTAAGCCACTCTTGTGCCTACGTAGCGCGTCAATAGTCGCGTTTCTGTAAGCGTCCATTTGGTCCCGTTCTTTGTACTTTGATATTGTCCGTTCCATCGTTCGTTTTATTGTTTCGTCCATCAGTTGTAAATGTTGGTCAATTTCTGTATTTGTCAGGTTTCTGTTGTTTGTTGGGGTTATGTCACTCGAACGAAGTTCTCTCGCTAGGGCGTTGGTGAAACGAGGCCAGCGCATCTTACTGTAATTGTAAGAGTGCGTTGCAACGTATTCTCCCAACTCCACGCGTTCGTTCGGAATCTGCATTACGGCATCCAGTCCGCATTGATCACTGTCGTACTAGACTTTCTGTAAGCAGTTTCGAGGGTGATTACCTACTTTGTCTGTAGGTACAGCGGTCTAGTGTCGTACAGCGAAAGATCCCGAAAGGAGGTCGACGCCATATTCAACGCTGTAAAGATTCATCAAATTAAAAAGATGGTTACCTCTGGGATTACTATGTTGATTTCCCCAATCTTCATGTTTTGCTTTTAAATCACCGGCCAAGATGAAATAGTTTTCTTCCAAGCTCAGTTTAAGTTCCCTAAAAAGAATCTCGAGTTTTGATGCAAAGTAAGTAACCTCTTGAGCCCCAGCCGCAATCATATACATCCGCTTCCCTTGAGTGAGAGAGATGCATACAACGCAAACTTCTAGCGTCTTGAGCTTTCGCAATTCATTGTTGTATACGACTTTATAATTAATGCCTTTTCGTATAAAGAGAGCGACACCGCCCCCTTGAGTGGAGTCAGGCCGCTCTCTTCCTACGATATTGTAATTTTTATGAGTCAATTTGTGTTTGTGGTTTAGCTTAGTTTCGCTAGCCATAAACACATCGGGACTGTAGTGTTTCAACAATTGAAACATATTGGCTCTTCGTTCAATCCTAATCAGTGAATTTACATTCACAGCTAGGACTTTTAGGCGCGTCTCCGGCAGCGCTCCCATTATGGTCTAAATTGCGCCAGGACAGACAACAAAGAGTAGAGATGATCTACCCTTTTGCCTTGCTCCTTTATCTGACTTTGCAGCCCTGTTAGTTGACCTTGAATGCTCAACAACAAGGCTACAATGTCAGGCTGCACCTCTGGTGCCTTAGGCACAGGGGCCTTTGGGACAACCGTTTTGGTGGAGCCTGTCTCGTATTCCCATTCCCTGACACTATTTGGGCATAAGAGAATTTGGGATCCACGAATTTTTGTGTTGGAGCCTGTCGAACTGTTCGACTTCTTTAGGCTTTTTGACTGGCCTGTTTTTGCTTCATTTGTTGGACCTTAGGGCAACCCCTATAGTTAGCCGGGTGCCCTTGGTTTCCACAAAGGGCACACTTGAGCTGGGTCTAATCCTTAACCCGCTCATTCCCCAGCTTGCATTCTCCCTTGATGTGGGTTTCGGAGCACCTGACGCAGTGCAACTGTATATTGTAGTTGGCTCTGGCATGGCGAAACCTCTGGCACTTCGTAAATTGTAAAATGTCTTCGTGCCTTTTTAATGTGTCCCAGTGTACTGTTTGATAGTCGAGGGATTCGATTTTCCTCACACTCTCAAAACTACTTCGGGGCGATAATGTTACGAGGAACATTGGCAGCCTATAACCCCCTCGCCTGGACTTCACCGTAGTGAAAGGCTTGACCCCGATAAAATCGAGATCGTCAGTGGCTTTTTCACGGAGCTCAGCTAAGAGCGCCTCCGGTTCCGTGCAGGAACTTATGCCCTTCAGAAGGACCGTTTGAAATTTTTCGCTTTTGGGCGTGAAGCTGAAGAACTCAGCGGTGGCCTGCTTAGGCACTTCTTTCAGTAGCTTGTGTTCGGCCAGTGAGAGGCACTGCACCGAATACCGCTTTTCATTTTCTTAGTGGCCGACTTACATACCTGTTTCAAGTCCTTCTTCCTGTGTCCTTCTTGGGCTGTGGATGTTTTTGGTGTTGCTGCTGCTGCTGCTGTTTCTGCTGCTGCTGTTTTTGCTGAAGCTGTTTCTGTAGCTGCTGCTGCAGGATTTGTTGTTGCTGCAGCTGTTTTGGCTCTTCTTGTAGCCGTTGTTTGGCTTTTGTTGAGGTTGTTGGGCCCTCAAGACTTGAGCCTGCTGTTGCTGGCGGTGCCTTTTTAAATTGCTCCGCTCCTGAGATTTTGGAAGCGGGCTTGCTTTGTGGATGTTGCTGCTGTGGTTGTTGTTGCTGTTGTTTTTGTTGCTTCTGTTTTTGGTGCAGTAGCAGTTGTGCTGCCTCTTGCTGTCGGCGCGCCTCTTGCTTCTGCTTAAGTTTACTGAGGAGCGGCTGCATTTCCTCCTTCAGTTTCTTCAGACTTTCTTCAAATTCACTGATGGTTGCCTGTTTAGATTGCAGGGCCTGCATCAGTGTATTTTCTTCTTGGAGGATTTGGTCCACCTCCAACGCCAACGATTTATTTGATGACGGTTCTGGCTCCGATAGGATCTTGTTCCTATATTTCGGAGATCTCAACTGCCCTTCTCCTCCCTCTGAGACGTAGTTGGGGCTCCAAGAGTCGTCACTCTCTGAGGTCTCATAGTCTGACGTCACGCCTTTGGTTTTCTGCTGCATTTTTTACTTGCGACATATAGGAACTATATGGCAAGTTTTGCATTCGTGCAAAATTTTGTCTGTCTATCCACGCTCCTACAGCCTAAACCATTGGGTCGATTGAGTTCAAACTTGGAAGTTAAGGTTTTGAGCAGATTCGCGTTAGGCGTTTTTTAATTTTTTTTTTTAAGATCAAAACTAACAGTGGCCCCCATACAATTTTTTTTGGTCAAAAAACGAAAATTCGAATTTTCTCAAAAACAAACCGATAGATTTTTTTAAAATTTTCTCTAAAATTTTATTTTTTAACTTGGCTTCTTTTAATAAGAAAAACGTATTTTTGTATTGCTCAGGAAAAGTACCGCTCATAAGACCGTTATTTTGTTTTTTTAATTTTCTCAGCAACTTATGAACCGATTTCAATAATTTTTTTTTGAATGAGCTCTTGTATTGCCCTTACAATATTTGATTATCAAAAGTGCAGTTTTTTATTGTTTGGATTTTAAATCAATTTTTTTTTCAAAATTCTATATCTCAAAAACGGGTCAACATTTTTTCACGAAATTCAAATATAGAGCGTATATTTACAATCATTAAACAACTGCATACCAAAAATATTTTTAGAACAAAATTGAAAAATTTTATATATAAAAAATTAATTAAAAAAAAAAATCGCTCTAACGATTTTCAAAAAAAAATTTTGAAAAAACAAGGGTTTTTTGTTTTATAAAATGGCATCTAAATTTTTGAAGACAAACTTACTTTTCAGGTAAAATTTTGAATCTTAAAATATTTTTTTTTTTAAATTATTTTTAACTGTATTAAATGTAACCCCCTCCCATCTCACCAGATCAAATCCTATGCGTGAGCCCGAAAGAGCGCATTACATTGACAAAACTTTTATTATATTCAGCCATATCATGAATTCCATCGTAATCGGAAATTTTTACGAATCCCGAAAAACTGTATCATGAAATCCGTTCGTAGTGGAAAATCTCATACAATTTTGCATTACGAACGGATTTCATGATACAGTTTTTCGGGATTCGTAAAAATTCCGACTACGATGGAATTCATGATAGGGCTGATTACTATCTTTTATCCAAATTAGATAATGCATTTGGTACATATGTATGTATTTTTTATAACTATAACTATTGTAAATACCAATTCATTTCCGGGATGAGTTGTAGTAGGATGAGTTGTGTCTTGGGATGAATCGCGCGGTTTTTTTACAAATCGAATAGCATTTAAATCTTTGAAGACAAACTTGTTTTAAAGGTATAATTTTAAATCTTATATAGGTGCTTTTTTAAACAGACTCTTTGCATACAGGAGCAAGTTCGTGCGACCCAGTCGTGCATTTTATTTTTATTTGCTTTTCTCTTAGCAGGATTGGTTCGTTGCACCAAGTTGGGAGTTTGTGTCTTCCTCTTTGTTATTGCCCACTGGTCCGTTGCATGGTCCGATGATGTTTCGGTGATTTTGGGTACCGCTGCTGGCACCACAGTAACATCACCTGATGTATTGGCAGAGGTATCTTTCGATACCCCTGCTTTTATCTCCTTCTCCATTTGCTTTTTTTCCCAATCTATAAAATCAACGATTTCACGATTGTGAAAAAAAGCTTCAATATTTTTGGTGCACTCCGCACGGGATTCGAACCCACGACCCTTGGAGCTGTGTTCGGACGCCACTGTTTTTTTTTTTTAAATTCGTTTTTATTAATTCAATCTTAAACCTATCTTAAAGCTAGACAAAAATTCATAAAACTAGCCTAATTAACCATAACTTACAACTTACTTACTAGTCCCATACGGACACTCTAAGTTAAACAATAATACTTAATGCTAATGCCTTTCGGCCCTAAGATCTATTTTACTTCAATTCAGTTTTATTTATTTTTGTATTTATTAGAAAATTTGAAAAAAACTAATATCAATATCCTTTTTTATTTTTACCTAAAACTACTTAAAATAAGGTCCTTAATATAAAACTTAAAGCTAACTTAAACTACCTATAAACTTTTTTAATAAATATGATTTAAAATCAAAAATTATATAAAATTATATAAACCAGCGTGTGTTCATAATATGCGTTTCGCCCCGATGTAAAGGTTGGGCTCATCAGAAGATGACCTTTACACCTTGTCTTGACGCATATTTTCTCGAATAAATCGAGATTCCATATAATCCGAGCTGCATAGAGCAACTGCGAATTATATAGTTGCTACAAGTCTTCAAAGAAGATAAATTGTAGCTATTTTTATATCCTTGCTATGGGACTTTTAAAGAAGAAATATTCGACTGTTACCAGTCGAATTGTTTTTTCCTGAACACTATTTACATTTTAATAAATATGATTTAAAATCAAAAATTATATAAAATTATATAAACCAGCGTGTGTTCATAATATGCGTTTCGCCCCGATGTAAAGGTTGGGCTCATCAGAAGATGACCTTTACACCTTGTCTTGACGCATATTTTCTCGAATAAATCGAGATTCCATATAATCCGAGCTGCATAGAGCAACTGCGAATTATATAGTTGCTACAAGTCTTCAAAGAAGATAAATTGTAGCTATTTTTATATCCTTGCTATGGGACTTTTAAAGAAGAAATATTCGACTGTTACCAGTCGAATTGTTTTTTCCTGAACACTATTTATATTTTAATAAATATGATTTAAAATCAAAAATTATATAAAATTATATAAACCAGCGTGTGTTCATAATATGCGTTTCGCCCCGATGTAAAGGTTGGGCTCATCAGAAGATGACCTTTACACCTTGTCTTGACGCATATTTTCTCGAATAAATCGAGATTCCATATAATCCGAGCTGTATAGAGCAACTGCGAATTATATAGTTGCTACAAGTCTTCAAAGAAGATAAATTGTAGCTATTTTTATATCCTTGCTATGGGACTTTTAAAGAAGAAATATTCGACTGTTACCAGTCGAATTGTTTTTTCCTGAACACTATTTATATTTTAATAAATATGATTTAAAATCAAAAATTATATAAAATTATATAAACCAGCGTGTGTTCATAATATGCGTTTCGCCCCGATGTAAAGGTTGGGCTCATCAGAAGATGACCTTTACACCTTGTCTTGACGCATATTTTCTCGAATAAATCGAGATTCCATATAATCCGAGCTGCATAGAGCAACTGCGAATTATATAGTTGCTACAAGTCTTCAAAGAAGATAAATTGTAGCTATTTTTATATCCTTGCTATGGGACTTTTAAAGAAGAAATATTCGACTGTTACCAGTCGAATTGTTTTTTCCTGAACACTATTTATATTTTAATAAATATAATTTAAAATCAAAAATTATATAAAATTATATAAACCAGCGTGTGTTCATAATATGCGTTTCGCCCCGATGTAAAGGTTGGGCTCATCAAGATTCCATATAATCCGAGCTGCATAGAGCAACTGCGAATTATATAGTTGCTACAAGTCTTCAAAGAAGATAAATTGTAGCTATTTTTATATCCTTGCTATGGGACTTTTAAAGAAGAAATATTCGACTGTTACCAGTCGAATTGTTTTTTCCTGAACACTATTTATATTTTAATAAATATGATTTAAAATCAAAAATTATATAAAATTATATAAACCAGCGTGTGTTCATAATATGCGTTTCGCCCCGATGTAAAGGTTGGGCTCATCAGAAGATGACCTTTACACCTTGTCTTGACGCATATTTTCTCGAATAAATCGAGATTCCATATAATCCGAGCTGCATAGAGCAACTGCGAATTATATAGTTGCTACAAGTCTTCAAAGAAGATAAATTGTAGCTATTTTTATATCCTTGCTATGGGACTTTTAAAGAAGAAATATTCGACTGTTACCAGTCGAATTGTTTTTTCCTGAACACTATTTACATTTTAATAAATATGATTTAAAATCAAAAATTATATAAAATTATATAAACCAGCGTGTGTTCATAATATGCGTTTCGCCCCGATGTAAAGGTTGGGCTCATCAGAAGATGACCTTTACACCTTGTCTTGACGCATATTTTCTCGAATAAATCGAGATTCCATATAATCCGAGCTGCATAGAGCAACTGCGAATTATATAGTTGCTACAAGTCTTCAAAGAAGATAAATTGTAGCTATTTTTATATCCTTGCTATGGGACTTTTAAAGAAGAAATATTCGACTGTTACCAGTCGAATTGTTTTTTCCTGAACACTATTTATATTTTAATAAATATGATTTAAAATCAAAAATTATATAAAATTATATAAACCAGCGTGTGTTCATAATATGCGTTTCGCCCCGATGTAAAGGTTGGGCTCATCAGAAGATGACCTTTACACCTTGTCTTGACGCATATTTTCTCGAATAAATCGAGATTCCATATAATCCGAGCTGCATAGAGCAACTGCGAATTATATAGTTGCTACAAGTCTTCAAAGAAGATAAATTGTAGCTATTTTTATATCCTTGCTATGGGACTTTTAAAGAAGAAATATTCGACTGTTACCAGTCGAATTGTTTTTTCCTGAACACTATTTATATTTTAATAAATATGATTTAAAATCAAAAATTATATAAAATTATATAAACCAGCGTGTGTTCATAATATGCGTTTCGCCCCGATGTAAAGGTTGGGCTCATCAGAAGATGACCTTTACACCTTGTCTTGACGCATATTTTCTCGAATAAATCGAGATTCCATATAATCCGAGCTGCATAGAGCAACTGCGAATTATATAATTGCTACAAGTCTTCAAAGAAGATAAATTGTAGCTATTTTTATATCCTTGCTATGGGACTTTTAAAGAAGAAATATTCGACTGTTACCAGTCGAATTGTTTTTTCCTGAACACTATTTATATTTTAATAAATATGATTTAAAATCAAAAATTATATAAAATTATATAAACCAGCGTGTGTTCATAATATGCGTTTCGCCCCGATGTAAAGGTTGGGCTCATCAGAAGATGACCTTTACACCTTGTCTTGACGCATATTTTCTCGAATAAATCGAGATTCCATATAATCCGAGCTGCATAGAGCAACTGCGAATTATATAGTTGCTACAAGTCTTCAAAGAAGATAAATTGTAGCTATTTTTATATCCTTGCTATGGGACTTTTAAAGAAGAAATATTAAATTTTATATAATTTTTGATTTTAAATCATATTTATTAAAATATAAATAGTGTTCAGGAAAAAACAATTCGACTGGTAACAGTCGAATATTTCTAAATTGTAGCTATTTTTATATCCTTGCTATGGGACTTTTAAAGAAGAAATATTCGACTGTTACCAGTCGAATTGTTTTTTCCTGAACACTATTTATATTTTAATAAATATGATTTAAAATCAAAAATTATATAAAATTATATAAACCAGCGTGTGTTCATAATATGCGTTTCGCCCCGATGTAAAGGTTGGGCTCATCAGAAGATGACCTTTACACCTTGTCTTGACGCATATTTTCTCGAATAAATCGAGATTCCATATAATCCGAGCTGCATAGAGCAACTGCGAATTATATAATTGCTACAAGTCTTCAAAGAAGATAAATTGTAGCTATTTTTATATCCTTGCTATGGGACTTTTAAAGAAGAAATATTCGACTGTTACCAGTCGAATTGTTTTTTCCTGAACACTATTTATATTTTAATAAATATGATTTAAAATCAAAAATTATATAAAATTATATAAACCAGCGTGTGTTCATAATATGCGTTTCGCCCCGATGTAAAGGTTGGGCTCATCAGAAGATGACCTTTACACCTTGTCTATGCAGCTCGGATTATATGGAATCTCGATTTATTCGAGAAAATATGCGTCAAGACAAGGTGTAAAGGTCATCTTCTGATGAGCCCAACCTTTACATCGGGGCGAAACGCATATTATGAACACACGCTGGTTTATATAATTTTATATAATTTTTGATTTTAAATCATATTTATTAAAATATAAATAGTGTTCAGGAAAAAACAATTCGACTGGTAACAGTCGAATATTTCTTCTTTAAAAGTCCCATAGCAAGGATATAAAAATAGCTACAATTTATCTTCTTTGAAGACTTGTAGCAACTATATAATTCGCAGTTGCTCTATGCAGCTCGGATTATATGGAATCTCGATTTATTCGAGAAAATATGCGTCAAGACAAGGTGTAAAGGTCATCTTCTGATGAGCCCAACCTTTACATCGGGGCGAAACGCATATTATGAACACACGCTGGTTTATATAATTTTATATAATTTTTGATTTTAAATCATATTTATTAAAATATAAATAGTGTTCAGGAAAAAACAATTCGACTGGTAACAGTCGAATATTTCTTCTTTAAAAGTCCCATAGCAAGGATATAAAAATAGCTACAATTTATCTTCTTTGAAGACTTGTAGCAACTATATAATTCGCAGTTGCTCTATGCAGCTCGGATTATATGGAATCTCGATTTATTCGAGAAAATATGCGTCAAGACAAGGTGTAAAGGTCATCTTCTGATGAGCCCAACCTTTACATCGGGGCGAAACGCATATTATGAACACACGCTGGTTTATATAATTTCATATAATTTTTGATTTTAAATCATATTTATTAAAATATAAATAGTGTTCAGGAAAAAACAATTCGACTGGTAACAGTCGAATATTTCTTCTTTAAAAGTCCCATAGCAAGGATATAAAAATAGCTACAATTTATCTTCTTTGAAGACTTGTAGCAACTATATAATTCGCAGTTGCTCTATGCAGCTCGGATTATATGGAATCTCGATTTATTCGAGAAAATATGCGTCAAGACAAGGTGTAAAGGTCATCTTCTGATGAGCCCAACCTTTACATCGGGGCGAAACGCATATTATGAACACACGCTGGTTTATATAATTTTATATAATTTTTGATTTTAAATCATATTTATTAAAATATAAATAGTGTTCAGAAAAAACAATTCGACTGGTAACAGTCGAATATTTCTTCTTTAAAAGTCCCATAGCAAGGATATAAAAATAGCTACAATTTATCTTCTTTGAAGACTTGTAGCAACTATATAATTCGCAGTTGCTCTATGCAGCTCGGATTATATGGAATCTCGATTTAAACGAGAAAATATGCGTCAAGACAAGGTGTAAAGGTCATCTTCTGATGAGCCCAACCTTTACATCGGGGCGAAACGCATATTATGAACACACGCTGGTTTATATAATTTTATATAATTTTTGATTTTAAATCATATTTATTAAAATATAAATAGTGTTCAGGAAAAAACAATTCGACTGGTAACAGTCGAATATTTCTTCTTTAAAAGTCCCATAGCAAGGATATAAAAATAGCTACAATTTATCTTCTTTGAAGACTTGTAGCAACTATATAATTCGCAGTTGCTCTATGCAGCTCGGATTATATGGAATCTCGATTTATTCGAGAAAATATGCGTCAAGACAAGGTGTAAAGGTCATCTTCTGATGAGCCCAACCTTTACATCGGGGCGAAACGCATATTATGAACACACGCTGGTTTATATAATTTTATATAATTTTTGATTTTAAATCATATTTATTAAAATATAAATAGTGTTCAGGAAAAAACAATTCGACTGGTAACAGTCGAATATTTCTTCTTTAAAAGTCCCATAGCAAGGATATAAAAATAGCTACAATTTATCTTCTTTGAAGACTTGTAGCAACTATATAATTCGCAGTTGCTCTATGCAGCTCGGATTATATGGAATCTCGATTTATTCGAGAAAATATGCGTCAAGACAAGGTGTAAAGGTCATCTTCTGATGAGCCCAACCTTTACATCGGGGCGAAACGCATATTATGAACACACGCTGGTTTATATAATTTTATATAATTTTTAATTTTAAATCTTATTTATTAAAATATAAATAGTGTTCAGGAAAAAACAATTCGACTGGTAACAGTCGAATATTTCTTCTTTACCTATAAACTACTTCAAACTAGAACAACCACAGCAGCAAATCTAACTACATAACATTTTTGTTTTTCATATTTTGTTGTCTCTTTTTTTTTTATTCCATGTTTTTTTTTATTAATTTTATTTTTTGTATTTTTTGTATTTTGTTTGTATTTTTTTTTATTTTTTTTTTGTGCCACCATGCATATTCAACGCTGTAAAGATTCATCAAATTAAAAAGATGGTTACCTCTTGGATTACTATGTTGATTTCCCCAATCTTCATGTTTTGCGTTCAAATCACCGGCCAAGATGAAATAGTTTTCTTCCAAGCTCAGTTTCAGTTCCCTAAAAAGAATCTCGAGTTCTGAAGCAAAGTAAGTAACCTGCGGAGCTCCAGCCGCATAAGCCGCAATCATATACATCCGCTTCCCTTGAGTAAGAGAGATGCATACAACGCAAACTTCTAGCGTCTTGAGCTTTCGCAATTCAGTGTTGTATATGACTTTATAATTAATGCCTTTTCGTATAAAGAGAGCGACACCGCCCCCTTGAGTGGAGTCGGGCCGGTCTCTTCCTACGGTATTGTAATTTTTATGAGTAAATTTGTGTTTGTTGGTTTGCTAGCCATAAACACATCGGGACTGTAGTGTTTCAACAATTGGAACATATTGGCTCTTCGTTCAATCCTAATCAGTGAATTAACATTCACAGCTAGGACTTTTAGGCGCGTCTCCGGCAGTGCGCCCATTATGGTCTTAATTGCTCCAGGCCAGGCAACAAAGTGTAGAGATGATCTACCCTTTTGCCTTGCTCCTTTATCTGACTTTGCAGCCCTGTTAGTTGACCTTGAATGCTCAACAACAAAGCTACAATGTCAGGCTGCACCTCTGGTGCCTTAGGCACAGGGGCCTTTGGGGCAACCGTTGGTGGAGCCGTCTCGTATTCCCATTCCCGATAATGCGATAATGTTACGAGGAACATTGGCAGCCAATAACCCCCTCGCCTGGACTTCACCGTAGTGAAAGGCTTGACCCCTATAAAATCGAGATCGTCAGTGGCTTTTCACGGAGCTCATTTAAGAGCGCCTCCGGTTCCGTGCAGGAACTTATGCCCTTGAGTAGGACCGTCTGAAATTTTTCGCTTTTGGGCGTGAAGCTGAAGAACTCGGCGGTGGCCTGCTTAAGTACTTCTTTCAGTAGCTTGTGTTTGCCCAGTGAGAAGCACTGCACCGAATACCGCTTTTCTTTTTCATTTACAATGTTTGTTAAAAATTTGCCTTTAGTGGCCGACTTATATACCTGTTTCAAGTCCTGCAGGTCAACCCGGTAGGTCCTGATTGGTGGCACTTTCTCCTTCTTGGGCTGTGGTTGTTTCTGGTGTTGCTGCTACTACTGTTTCTGCTGCTGTTGTTTCTGCTGCTGCTGTTTCTGCTGCTACTGTTTCTGCTACTGTTGTTGCTGCTGCATTGATTTAGCTGAGGTCGATGGGCCCTCAGAAGTTGGGCCTGTCACTGCTGCTGGCGTCTTTTTATATTGCTCCGCTCCTGTGTTATTGGTAGCGGGCTTGGGTTGTGGTTGGTTTTGCTGCTGTGGTTGTTGTTGCTGTTGTTTTTGCTGCTGTTGTTTTTGTTGCCGTTGAGCTGCCTCATGTTGTCGGTGCGCCTCTTGTTTTAGTTTTAGCTGACTAAGGAGGGGCTCCATTTCCTCCTTGAGCTTTCTGAGGTCTTCCTCGAGCTGGCTGATGGCTGCCTGTTTGGCTTGCAGGGCCTGCTCAAGTTCTATTTCATCTTGGAGGTCCGCCTCTACCTCCAAAACCTTGTTTGTCGGCGGAACTGGCTCTGGCTCCGCTATTATTAACTCCATATTCGGAGGCCTGAAGAACCCCTCTCCACCTTCGGACATGTACTCCGTTTTCTCAGACTCAATGTAGTCTGAGAACTCACTCTCAGTGGTAAAGCCTCCTTTACCTCCCTCTTCCATTTTTTTTATTGGCCTGCCGCTTAGCCGAATTGGTTCTTTCGACCTTGTTCAGGCTTTGTTTTTTCAGCTTTCTTTTCTGGTTTCTGGCCGTTGACTGGTCAGATGCCTGACCTGATGTTGTTGCGGTTACTTGCGGTACCGCTGCTGGCACTACCGCAACATCGCCTGATATGTTGGCAGAGGTATCTTTCGATACCCCTGCTCTTTTCTCCTTCTCCATTACTTTTTGTTCCCAACTGATAAAATTAACGATTTCTCTGTTGTGAAAAAAAGCTTATACATTTTTTGTTGACTCCGGCTGGGACTCGAACCCACGACCCTCGGATCTGCTTTCGGACGCCACTTTTTTTTTTTTTTAAATTCATTTTTATTAATTCATTCTTAAGACTATCTTAAAGCTAGACAAAAATTCATAAAACTAGCCTAATTAACCATAACTTACAACTAACTTACTGGTCCCATACGGACACTCTAAGTTAAACAATAATACTTAATGCTAATGCCTTTCGGCCCTAAGATCTATTTAACTTCACTTCAATTTTATTTATTTTTGTATTCATTAGAAAATTCAAAAAAAAACTAATATCAATATCCTTTTTTATTTTTACTTAAAAAACTACTTAAAATAAGGTCCTTAAAATAAAACTTTAACTAACTTAAACTACCTATTCTACCTATAAACTACTTAAAACTAGAACAACCACAGTAGCAAATCTAACTATCTAACATTTTTTGTTTTTCATATATTGTTGTCTTTTTTTTTCTTATTTTTTTTTATTCCATGTTTTTTTTAACTTTTTTTTCTATTTTCCTTTTTTGTATTTTTTGTATTTTTTTTTGTGCCACCATGCCTATTCTACTTAAAACTAAACCCTAAAACTATAAAACAAGTATGTAAGCCGGCCAAGGCTTTAAATCCCATCCCGACTACCCACTATCAAGTGCCGATTGAAGCCACCAGAACTGGTTCTCCCGCTTCACCCTATCAGTTATTTCCCGTTCGGACACAACCCTACTGAACCGAAGGAGTTCTGGTCCGCCTTGTGCCATGACGTCCCGATAGTACAGGAGTCGCCTATCCACGGTTCGTCGTCTGATGTGGTAGATTAGCGGAACTGCCAATCTATCCTGTATCAGACCGCATCTATCTAAAACGAGGAATGCTTCTGGTGGAATGAAGCCGCTCAAGCGTGCACTTTCAAAATACTCGTCGTTCGGATAGAACGCCCCGAAAATTAAATTGTTGGTCGAAGACATAGCTCTTGCAATGTGACCTCGAACGAGTTTTATCACGAAATTGTCAATTCTGTTGATTCGAGCCCCGTTGTATAGGACCTCGTTGGAATAGTAATGCACGTAAGAAGATTCGGCTGTTCGATATAAGCCGGTACAGCGTCGTAAACACTATCGCTCGAACACCCGAAACTTCTCCATCTGGGAAGGGGCAACGTTGAACCACACAGGACAACCATAAACGATCATCGGCCGTATGAGGGCCATGTAGCATATTACCTTCACTCTGGAGTCAAGCCGACTGCTAAAAAACAGCCGTTTCGTCAGAGCGAAGGCTGCTCTGGCCCTGGTCAGAGCAGCATTTATATGTCTATCGAAATATAAATACTGATCTAACCAGATACCGAGGTACTTCACTACACTTTTGCTCGCTAATGGTTGCCCGTGAAGATCAAAGATGACCATCTTGCGCCAATTCTTGCAGGTATCCCTTGTGGCCCTAGCCAACGGAGTCCGGAACAGAATTGTCTCCGACTTCTGGACATTTATTTTCAGTTTCCAGTCGTCGCAATATCGCTGAATCTTGTCGAAATCACGCTGCAAGAGAATTCTAATAACCTCAACCTTTCGGGCCGTTCTGTACGCAATTAGATCGTCGGCGTACGCAATTGCATTTGTAAGACTACCTATCAGATCGCTGGTGTAAATGCTGAACAGAATCGGCGAATTCACCGCTCCCTGTTGAAGACCATTTTTAATTAAGAATGTTGTGGTAGAAGTTACATTGCCACTTTTGACAACAAACCTTCTACCGTTAAGCATATCATAAAGTATATACAACAATGGTTTGCTTATGCCAAGTCTGCTCAGTTTTAGGTAAAGACCCTCTAACTATACGGTGTCAAAGACCTTTTCCAAATCAACCAGAACAGCACCTGTGCATTGTTGTTTTGATTTGTTCCATTGGATATCAGAAACGAGTTTAGAAGCAGCATGAATTGTGTCATGACCCGCCTTAAACCCGAACTGTCTATCCGGAATTATTTTGCTGTCCGCAGCCCACTTAGTCAGAGCCCTATTGATGATCTTTTCGAAAACTTTGCTGATGCTCGGAAGAAGACTTATCGACCGAAGATTTGACGGGTTGGAGTTGTCCTTTCCCTTTTTCGGGAGAGGATGAACCACAGCGGTCTTCCTGGATAATATGCTTTATTCAGTGCATTATTGAAGAGTGTGGTGTAAATGTCAATTGCCTCCATCGGTAAATGTCTTAGTACAACGTTGGATATACCATCGACACCTGATGACTTTTTATTTTTTATTGAATTGAAGATGAGCTGAAGCTCAACCTTCGTCACTAACAAGGGACTTGGTCCCGTTTGCTCGGCGATTATGGCATTTGCCAAGGAATCGTCATCGAACCGCATAAAACCGCGGTTCTCAGATCGCCAATGTGTTATATCATTTCGAAGGTAAAAGTGATTAAGTAGGGCTCTATTTTCCAGGTCGTGGTTGGGGCGAATGCTAACATTCACCTTGTACACTTGCTGGAAAACAGCTCCCACCGCCTCCACTTTTTCCTTCGGATCTTCAATTATAAAAAAGTCATCGTCAAAGATGGCTTCTTCTGGATCTATTTGCGCTGTCCTGAGTACGTCTCTGTTCTCTTCAGTTCTTTGGAGTTTCAGACTCGGAAGGTCATTGCTTTCGGACGCCACCTCCACTGGGCTGTCGACTTGTTAGTTTAGGTGGTGGCAAACTGCCAACTTTATTTGTAACTTATAACTTTCACTATTTAAACCTGGAAATAAATATAAATAAAAACACGCTCTTGCTATCTGACGTACGCAAGGGCTTAAAATTTGAATGACAAATATGTGTTGAAATAAAACCAAAAAGGTAGGATCAGTTTAATCGAACAAAGAAAGAAGGGGAAAATGATATAGAAATATAATTTAAAACAAAAAGCACTCACACATGGACAAGGGAACACTTTGAGAAAAACAAAAATACTGAACACCTTACCGGGAGAACTTTTGTTTCAAACAAAATAACACGAATTAAACAAAATTAAAATTATTTAAAAAACTATTGTAACACAATTATTTCATAAAGAAAATAATTAAAAACAAAAATAAGTTCACTTATTCAGTGAAACTTGACACCACTAAAAATATTTAAAAACGATTTCTATTGAAAAAAAAAAAAAAAGGAAGAGCTTATACAAAACACGACTAATGATAAGAACCACTCGCGATTGGCTTCAAACTCAAGGAGTCAATGTTTTAGACTGGCCACCCCAGTCCCCGGATCAGAACCCCATTGAACATCTTTGGGGGATCCTTAAACGCAGGATTTCATCTTGGGATCATTGTGCAAGATCTATATATGAAGTATGGCAAAGAGTGAAAACTGAGTGGCAAAATATTGGCATAGAAGAATGCCAAAAACTAATTTACAGTATGCCAAACCAGATAAAAGCTGTTTAAGCTGCAAAAGGAGGGCATACAAAATATTTAATAGCCTTAGATTTTCCATATTGTATAAACTCACAAAACTGATCGAATTCCAATTTCTTCATTTTGTTTAATTTTTTGTATTTTAAATGTTTTATTTACATCTAAACCCATTTAATGTTATTTCTTAAGTTTTGAACTAAAAAAATATTGTTTTTTTAAAAGTATGCAAACATAGTATTAATCTTAATATGACAAAAATCGAAATAATGAAACTCATTCGATCGAATATGTGAGTTACTGTAAATGTTTAGAGGCTGTTATGAAGACTGGAATAGTTAGCTTTCGTAGTATTATATTGTCATTGTTCTTCATTTCATGATTGTTAGTACTTTTAATATAAATATTTTTGGATTTTGTTTATATTGTTTGTTGATTACTTAGAAATATTTAGTAAAACTATGTGAAAGTAGTAAAAGATAAGTAAATAACGTTACATCAAATTGTGAAGGAATCACACTAGCGACCACTTCATTATACATTTAATTCCGGTCGTTGACTTAAATCCACACTACGCTTTACAATAGCTGACCTATATTTTAAATGCACTCGCATTACTTTTCTATTTTTAAAAATGCACTCGCATTTCATTCATGGTCAAGAATATCACCCTCATGCACTAAAATATTAAGTAATAATTTCAATGCCACTGACGATGACGGGACGCGACGCTTCAGATTACTTTGGTCAAGTGTATCTACCTACTCGCTGAGGTTCAATGCACTGCATACTGTGTAGTGCATATGGCTGGATGTATTTGGATACATTTGTGCATTGTATTAGAAGGGCTATGCACATTGGATAATCGACTATTAATTTGATGACATAGCAAGTATGCTGCCTGCTTCCGTTGTTCATAAACTTCCCACAGAATTCGGAATACAAAATATGGTTATGTTTATATAAAATATTTCTATGTTTAAGTTATAATATGTATTTGATATAGGCTTAAGATGTTAGTGTATAAGTAGATTATTTTTGTATAAATAGCTTAAGTTTGATTGAAATAAATTCACTTTCAGTTTGGAAGTGAAAAGACTAGTTCGGCTCTTCAGCCTTGTTTTTTTACTTTAAACTCTGGAAGCAGATCGGCTCTTTAGCCATCATCCTTTTTCGGCTTAGGGAAGCCTTCCAATATCCCCCATAGATTTGTAGGTGAGGTAGGGCCCACTTTACATGGCGATCTTGCCAGGAGTCTAGTTAATCAGCTGTTTGAATTTCTTGAATTCGTTATTAAATTCGATAAATATAAGGTGCCTCGTTTGGAAGCACCAATATCATATCAAAAGGAGGCCTTAGACGAGCTCTTCGAAGCATTAGATTGTCCTTATACTCCCGGACAACCAACGATTGGGGCACCCGTATACGTGCCCACACCAAAGACCGCTGGACCTAAGCCTCTAACCAACGAGGAATATCTGAAGAGGATAAAACCAGTACAACAACAGCAAGTGCAACCACAAACAACTAAAAGGAAACGCGCTGGAAAAAAGGTTAAACTAAGGCAAGAAGTAGGCAACTTATACAGATTAGCGAGTCTAAGCACTGGGAATACTAAGAAAAAATTTTTGCAACAAGCAAAAATTTTACAAAAAGAAAAATAACTTTAAAAAAAAAAAATTTAATTAAATGTTTCTTCCAAAAAAAAAAACAATTTTGTACACAAAAAAAAATGTATAATGGGAGGCAAAAGCTCCAAAGAAGGGGTCGTTGTGACCAATAATAACAACAATAATAATGAAGTAACTTCAAATCTTTTAATTATGGACATTGTAATCATAATTTTGATAATCTGTATAGTTTATTTAATCACAGAAATTGTAAAATTTTATTTTAAACAAGATGTACAAAAAATTGAAAATAATGAAATTAAAAATGTAGCAGTTTAAAATTAAAAAAAAAAAAAAAAAAATTTCAATCTATTAACAATGTTTTAAAAAAAAAATTTGTATATATAATTAAAAATATGTTAAACATAGTAAAATCACTAAAAGAAATACTTGCAAACTTCAATAAAACCCCAAAAGGAAAATATTCCGAAAAATATATTACCGAAAAAAGACACGAAATATCTGAATTAGAAAAAGAGTTTAATGAAAAATATGAAATATTAGAAAAGGATACAAACCAACAAACTTTAAAAACAATTATAGATAACTTATTAGTCAGACTAAATCAAATTTTAGAGGAAAAAACTAAATTGCTAGGCGAAGAAAATATAGGGGAAGAAGAAGATAAAGAAGCCAAAGAGATAATAAAAATAGTTGAAAACATGGCAGAAATATTCAATTTCAGTATAGCTCAGAAATTGCCTACCCTCAACTGCGATGAGGATGGCAAAAGAACTGAACACATTAGGGATTTTATAAACAGCGTAGAATTCTGCCATGACACCTTTAGTGAGACCTCAAAACCCACACTAATAAAATTTATTTTGAAATGCAAAATTCAAGGTAAAGCTCTTACTGAACTAGGTAATCAAAAACCAGAGAATTTTGCTTCATTTAAAAAAAATTTAATAGAAAAATTTGGACCAAAAGAGACAATAGAAACGATACAAACCAAACTTAGTAAGACGTATCAGGGTAATCGACCTGTGCGAGAATTCGTAACAGACATCGAAACACTAATTACAAAAATGACAGAACTAGAAGTATCTTGCCATGGTGAAGAAGCCAGGGAAATCCTAACCAAAGCTAATGAAAGAAGAGGTTTAGCATTTCTAAAAAAGGGGGTAAACGATAGGTTAAAAATAGTATTAGATAGCGTAAGACACACTAATCTCCAAGACGCTATCCAGCATGTAGTAGAATTAGACCAAACCTCTGCATCCACATCAAACACTGTTAGGTACATGAATAATAGAGGTAGAAACTATCATGGACATAATAATTTTAACAACCCTCAAGCTAGATTCTCGCATACCACTTTCAATAACCAAGCTAGAAGTTCATACCCACAGAATAACAACTCAACTAGGCCTTGATATCACAACCAACAAAACTTAAGGAATCGTAATAATAATAACTATAGAAATAATAACAACGATAACAGGTCCAGATATACAAGCAACAATGGCAGACAAAGATATAATAATAATAACGGTAATAATCACAGTAACAACAACAATAATACCACTAATACCAATAATACCAATAGGTCGAATAATGTAAGTCTACCTAATAATAATAGACATAATAATCAGGTGTTGGTAATGGGAAACGAGCAACCCACCGAAGGGGAAGCCGACCCATCGGAGGGAATTCATTAAATCCACAGATAACAGATGCCATTTGTACTGTTGGAATATCAAACGGCATTTACATACAGATACCATTAAACAACATAAACAAACAATTCTTACTAGACACAGGAGCCTCAATATGCGTCATAAAAAAATGTTCACTTACTTAAAACATTAATATAGATGAAAGAAAAAAGACAAAAGTATTAGGGATATCAGGAAATCTAGAAACTTTAGGGACATGTATCTATGTATTACAACTAGGAGAATTTTCCATTCCATATGAATTTCATGTAGTAAGTGATTCTTTTCCGATCCCAGTTGATGGTATAATCGGAGCGAATTTCCTAACAGAGTTCAGTGCTATTATAAATCTGGAGAAATTTTCGTTTGAATTGAAAGTAGATGACCAACCAGTCGTTCTACCTATATATACTCAACAAAACATAGATGTTGTTTCCTTACCTCCATGGTGTGAAGCAACTTATTGGATGACTACAAAACATTCTGATTCTCGAATATTTTATCCACAAGAATTATGTGAAAATGTTTTCATGGCAGGTTCACTATCAACTGTTAAAAATGGAAAAATACCCGTTAAAATTCTGAATACACGTGATTCAGCTGTACCTAACTCTAAAATGGGTTGAACCCATATCATTCTCTTCTTCGGAACATTTTATTTTACATTATAACCATATAGATAAATCAATAAACAAGCGAGTTCAGGAAATTCTAAACGAAATAAATTTTGAGACATTAAATAGCGAAGAAAAATCCGAGATTGAAGCAATATGTACAAAATTCCAAAACATTTTTCACGTAGATGGTGACAAACTTACGTATACCCATATTGGAAAGGCAGACATTAAACTTAAAAATGAATCATCACCGAAATATACCAAGCCGTATCGATTACCAAATACTCAGAAGGAAGATATAAAGGAGGAAATAAAAAAAATGTTGTCAGATGACATAATAGAACCATCCATCTCCCCATGGAATTCTCCAATACTTATAGTGCCGAAAAAGAAAGACCCAGTTACCGGTCTACAAAAATTCCGAGTGGTGATCGATTATCGTCACGTTAACGATCGAATCGAAGATGATAAATTTCCACTACCAAACATAACGGACATCTATGATATGATCGGAGGAGCAACTTACTTCTCATGTATAGATCTAAGTCAAGGATATTACCAAATGGAGCTAGATGCCAATAGTAGACCAATAACGGCATTCTCAACAGAGGATGGTCACTACCAGTTAAAACGTCTACCAATGGGTTTAAAAATCTCACCCAGTAAGTTCTCAACAATGATGTCTATAGCCATGTCAGGACTAACATATTCACTATGTTTCGTCTTTCTTGACGATCTTATAATTTTTGGTAAAAATTTAATGGACCACAACAAAAACTTGATCCAAGTCTTCGAACGTCTGAGAGAAGTAAATCTCAAAATACACCCAAAAAAATGTTCTTTCTTGCGAAAAGAAGTACTATACCTAGAACACCTTATATCGGAAAAAGGAATTTTACCTGACCCCTCCAAATCTGTCGCAATGAAAAATTATCCAACTCCTACTAACGCGGATGAAGTAAAAAGATTCGTAGCATTCGCAAATTATTATCGAAAATTCATTAAAAATTTTGCAACCATTTGCATCCCATTAAATCGGTTATTGAAAAAAGATGTTGAATTCGATTTTAATAAAGATTGCGAAAAATCATTCAATTTGCTTAAAGAAATCCTTATAAGTCCTACAATTCTCCCATTTCCAAATTTTAGTGAAGAATTAATTCTACGCACAGACGCCTCAGGTTTCGCTTTAAGTGCTGTTTTGTCTAATTCCGATGACAGGCCAATTGCTTACGCAAGCAAAACTCTTAATAAGGCAGAGAAAAACTATAGCACCATCGAGAAAGAATTACTTGCTATAGTGTGGGCAGTAAAACACTATCGGCCATACTTGTTCGGAAGAAAGTTCAAAATCTTGACAGACCACAGACCCCTTGTTCTCACTAAAAGAATTTAGTAGTAGACTAACTAAATTCAGACTATTATTCGAAGAATACAATTTTTACGTAGAATATTCACCCGGAAAAGATAATGTACCGCTGACGCGCTTAGTCGCATTAAAGTGGAGTCTGAAGAATTAAAACAATTATATGTCTGTGTAGTAACAAGAGCCCAGTCGGAAGTAGAAAATAAAGATAAAAATACACCTAAAAATAATAAGATACAAACCAATGAACAAAGGATAATAGAACTTCTGAAACCACCTGAAAGTGGACTAAGAGTTATTGAATTAAAAATCGTTGACAATTTTACGGAAGATTTAGTTAATTTCAAGGACGACATAATTATATGACCAAACAAAGTTTTGGCGTATATTCCAAAAGGGAATAGTTTACTCCTAAAGAAGTCCAAGGACAGCACTACAACCCAATCGACATTATTTGGCAAAATATTGTCGAGGGATGTGCAAAAACTCTGCGGACCCAAATCAATTAAGAAAGTATATATTTCTAAAAATGAAATAAAGAAACTCTCGGACGGCCGTTGAGAATATAAAATTAATGAATTAAAAAATATATTAGGAGAAATGTTTAAAGAAAGTAATATAAAAGTATACCTCATAGATAATGTTATTGAAATTACCGATTCTTGTAAAAAGAAATTAATACTAAACGACTTTCACATACTTCTAACCAGTGGAAATGCAGGTATAAACCGTATGATTCAAAATATAAAGAAAAAATACTTTTGGACAGGAATGCAAAACGATGTGACGACATTCGTTAAGCACTGCCCAGTATGTCAACGAAACAAATACATCCAACCAAAGAAACAACCAATGACTATCACATCAACAGCCGAATCAGGTTTTGACAAAATATTTATAGACCTAGTAGGACCTTTAGAAGAATCTGAAGATGGATCTAAATACATACTCACCATTCAAGATGAGCTTACCAAGTTTATCGAAGCTATACCACTCCCAAATAAAGAATCAAGCACGGTAGCTAAAGCTCTAGTAGAAGGTTTTATTCTAAGGTACGGAGTACCACATACAATAGCATCTGATCAGGGAACCGAATTTATAAACCGGGTTTTCAAAAGTATCTGTAAGCTTTTGAGAATAGAACAATTACAATCTACAGCATACCATCATGAGAGCATAGGAGCTTTAGAAAATTCACATAAGGTTTTAGGAGCATATCTTAGAAGTTACGTCTCAGAAAAACACACGGACTGGAGTACTTGGTTGCCATATTACGTTTTCTGTTATAACACTTCTGTACACTCAGAAACGGGTTACACACCATTCGAGTTGATATTCGGAAAGCAATGTAGCTTGCCCAAAAATCTGACAAAACAAATGGAACCGGTGTACAATTGTGACGATTACGTAATTGACCTTAAACATAAATTACAAGTTGCCCATAGAGATGCCCGAGAAACGCTTATAAAGAAGAAAAATGTTAGGAAAGATAGATATGATAAAGAGGGTCAAACAAAGAGTAGTAGTTTTGAAAAAGGAAGTTTAGTTTTATTAACGAATCCAGAAAGAAATTAGATCCAATATTTATAGGACCATACGAAGTTTTGTCTCAAAATGGTGTAAATTGTGATATCCAATACGATAACAAAAGAATGACAGTACACAAGAATAGACTAAAACCATTTTACATGTATTTAACTTTTATATAATGAATAATTAAATCAAAGTAAAAAAAAAAAGGGAAAAGAATGTAAATATTAATATATGAAAACTACTTCATTTAATTTTTAAGAGAATGTAAATAATAATATATGTATGTATATGTATACAAGATAACTACTTCATTTAATTTTTAATCAGGCGCGCATAGGATTTAAGTAAATTATATTGTTTAGCAATAAATAAAACGCAACTAGAATATAAGAAGATTAAAATAAGTTACTTGTATGAATAAATGAAAAATAGAATATAAGAAGAATAAAATAAGTTACTTGTATGAATAAATGAAAAATAGAATATAAGAAGAATAAAATAAGTTACTTGTATAAATAAATGAAAAATATAGAATATAAGAAAGATAAAATAAGTTACTTGTATCTTTGTATATGAAAACTATAGTACTCTCATGGTGGAAGTCGAATAGGGCGGCATCTACATATTTTTTGTGGAAGGTCTAGTCAAGACATTCATGTAGAAATCGATTTGCAGTCGGGAGACTTGGGAGACTTAAAAATGTTATAATTTGAAATAGAGAAAGACTATAGAGAATTAACGAAAGTCTGAGTGAGGAGGAAAACACATTTGTTTCTTTGTGTTTGTATTTTGGTGTGGTTATATTTTTTGGTTACATCTTTGTATTTGAAAACTTTTTCATATACAAAGGTTACATACGCAAAACGGTAGTCTTTCTATTCAAAGATAATAAGACAAAAGCAGGTGAATTGCGATTTCGTGTAGGAATTTTATATTCTTGGTTGAGATTTTTTATTTTTGATTATTTGCGGATTGTATTAGGGAATTATAACTTGAACTATTATAGGCAAGTAAATATGTAGGAATTGTATTCTTATCCAATAATAGATAGCTAGCTAAATAAATTTAAAAAATTTGATCACCTAAACCTTTCTTACAATTTGTTTTTATACCTATCGAACATAAAGAAGTTTAAATTTTCAAAGTCTTAGAAAGATGATTTTTTTAAATAAATAAATTTGTTATTGATACCTAATAACATCATTTAAAAGCTAGTTACAAAATTGCTGACAACTTAGGTATAATGAAAAATGGATATTTAATTTTTTGACGTTTTTTAATGGTAGTGAATTTTTTAAATGGGATGGGGAACTTTTAAATTTGTTTGTTTTAAAAATTAACACATACCTATCTTTCAGTTTATAAAGTAGGTAGTTATAACTTCCGGTCAAAAAAGTGTTTCGAGGAAAAATTTTGAAACATACTTTTGGCTGTAAGTTCTTATGATATATGTAGATATTTATTAAAAGAAGGACCTTCCTATCAACAATTTTGAATGATCAAGATTCAAGGGTATAAGCAAATGTTTACTTTTAATAAGGTTAAAGACTTTATTTGGATCTTTATAGAAGTAGGTACCTATTAGACTTTGCAATTGTACTTACATAAATTTGATGCCTTTGTCTCAGTCTTCTAAGTTCTAGCAAATCCAATTTTTTTCTGCCAGAGCAAAGTTTTAACTTTTTTTCTATAAATTTGGAATAAACATAACGTCTTACTACTGTTTTAAAATATACGTACGTGCACTTTTGACTACCGAAAAGGGGTCTATGTCTCTTCGTGTAGGAGGTAGAGGCAATTTTAGAACGAATAAGTTCAAATGAAAAACAAGGACTATTTAAAATATTTCCTGTATTTTTAAATTTAAAAATGTAGGTACCTGTTGTAGCTTGTTTCCAAAATTTGATTTCTCAAAAAAACCTTTATGTTTCAAAATTCTTATTTGAAAATCTTTAGAGCAGTTTACTTTTTAAATTAATTTTGTACGCATACAATTTTTCAATTTTAGTAAAATATATATTTTTATATATATACATATATTTTTATGAAAAAACGGACTGTTGGATTTTTATAAGAAAAAATTACTGAATATCGAAAACAATATTTTCTGTGAAATAAAATAAGTTAGAAGCCAATATTTTTAATTTTTGAAAAGCTTTTTGAGTCGAAAGTAAATTTTTACCAAGTTTTAGTATTGTTTTTTTTTTAGGTTTTTATTTTTTGTGAAAAAAACTGTCAATTTGATTTTTCTCAAAATTTGACCGAATGTTGAAAACAATATTTCTTATAAGTTTAAATTAGTTAGAGGCCATTATCTCAAATTTTTGAAAAGATATTTGAGTCGAAAATCAATTTTTATCAACTTTTGTTAATTTTTTTTTCGGTTTTTAACTTTTTGTAGAAAAACTGTCAATTCGATTTTTTTCAAAATTTTACTGAATGTTGACAACAATATTTTTTGAAAGATAAAATAAGTTTGAAGCCTTAATCTCAAGGTTTTGAAAAGATATTTGAGTCAAAATTCAATTTTTCCCAACTTTGAGTAATGTTTTTTTTTGTTTTTATTTTTTATAAAAAAAACTGTCAATTAGATTTTTCTCAAAATTCTCAAAACATTATTCTCCGTTGCACAAAATTGTTTTGGAGATGAAATCATATTTTGGTCTTAAAATTTTCGACGTGACAAATTTTTTTTTCAGTTTTTTTGATTTATAAAAAAAACCGTTAATTAGATTTTTTTCCAAAAATATACTTGTTTTGTATTACTTTACAATATATAATATAAAATTTAATTCAAGTCTCTAACGTGATTGGTTCATGAGATATTTAGGCTTAACCAAAATTTTCACCTTTTTTTTAAACTGCTATGGTAAAAAAACCACCCACGCAATTTTCTTGAGAGCCCTTTCTGCATCTTTCTGCCTTATTATCTGTATAACAAAATTTATTTGAAGTCGATATCTCTTCTGGTTCTCGAGCTATGGAAGACGAAAAAAACGTCTTCCATACGACGTACGGACGTACGGACGTACGAACGTACGTACACACGCACGCACAGACATCTTTCTAAAAATCTTGTTTCGACTCTAGCGACCTTGAAACAAGGGCGGATCCAGACTTTTAGTCAGGGGGGGGTCACACTTAACATATAGATGAGTTTTTAGTCACCACTTAAAAGTTTTTTAATGTGCTGTAAAGGATGCTGACAAATTAAAAAAACATTATTTGCATCTTAACCTTACATTTGCACATTTCAAGGGTTAAAGTGACAACTTTAGTTATAAAATTATTTTAGAACACTGTTGTCCAGCAAGGTATGGTCTAACTATTTAATTTTGACGACTCCCTACATGTGAAAGCATTCCATCCAGTTTTCTAAATATGCCATATTTAAGAGCTTAAACATAATAGTTTAGAGGTTTTTGATGCATTTCACGCAGGAATGTAAAAATTGAACGAAGCTTTTTCCAAAAATAATATATACTTTTCTATTTATATTAATGCGAAGAACGCTTCAAAAACTCAGAAAATGAGAGAGGATCTGATATGAAGGATTTTCGGGCTAGTTTTTCTGAATTCAATTTTCGGGAGTCTATTATTACTATCGCTATCAGTCTGCTTACTCGTAGAGGCTGGAAAATATTTTGATCTTAAAGGATTCAACAAAATTTAAAAATTGTAGAGAAAAAAATGTGTGGTTCTTGAATTTATGGATATAGGTGCATTAAAGTACATAATTTATCTAAACATTAAAGAAAAACAAATTAAGGTAAAAAAATAAGTTGGGAAGAAACTTTTCTGTAGCACTCACAAATTACACGTTTCAGACTCTCTTTTCACTACAAATCTCAAGAGATTCGAAGCCTTTTTTTCAACAGATATGAAAAGTTCATTATGTTTTTCAATTAGCCATTAGTTTAAGAAAAGTGTCACTTGTGCTGTTTTTGGGACATTTTTATTTTTGAAATTTTCTGTTTAATTCTCAGTTCAAGAGCATCTAAAGCAAATTCACTTTAAAAAGAAGATTTATTTAATTTTTTAAGATCTTAAAAGTTTTTGTACTCAAACTCAATAAAAAATCAATTTTGAAAGAAAAAAATGCACGACTGGTTCGCTAGAACTAGCTAATGTCTTCCAAAAAGTCTGTATCTGCAAAATAAGTTTTGCTCAAAAATTCAAATGCCATTTTATTTCTCAAAAAACCTAGATTAATTTTTTTTTTTTTTGAAAATCAATAGAGAGGGTTTTTTTTTAATTGATTTTAACATATACAAATTTTTAAATTTTTTCTGCAGTTGTTAAGTGCTTATAAATATACATTATACATTATAGTGACCCCTTTCTGAGATATCGAGTTTTGTAAACAAAAATCAATATATTTTTAAAAATAAAAAAAAAATACAGTGACATTCTTGAGAAAACTTAAAAAAATAACGGTTTTATGAAGGGTACTCTTCTCAATCAATACCGAAATATGTTTTTCTTGTACAAAGAACCAAAAAGAAAGTTAGTTAGAAAGTTTAAAAAAAAAATATCGGTTAATTTTTGAAAAAAAATCGAATTTTCTTATTTAAAAAAAAACGCCTTACGGCAATCGGCTTAAAACCATAATTTCCCAGTTTGAACTCAATCGAAATATGTAGAGGCCAGGACAAACAGACAGACGAACGGAATAAGAGGATCCACTTTTTTCGACTTTTCTATCATCGTAATGTCATGTTTGATTAAAAACTCGAGTTCTAAATTTTATACGAATGAAGAATTTTTTAGACTCAATTGAAGGCGAGGTTCAGGAATTTAATTGACGATCTTTTATTCAAGGTTTCTTGTTAAGAACCTAAATATTTGCTCTTTTTCTTAGAAACAAATTGTATGAAAATAACTTAAAGCATTACTTAAGTTTTTCCAAATTGCGGGAAACAAAAAATTTAGTTGTTTTCGACAACAAACCACTTTTTGGAAAATGTCATTAAATTAGTAACAAATCTTTAGATGAAATCTTTAATTATACAACTTAACTGTATAAGCTTTTTGGCTCATATGACCCCCCCTGGACCGTCCATTGGTCAGAAGTTGATGAATTTGTGCTGCATTATTGGAAAATTCAAGGGAGTTCCTACGAAAATAAAAAAAATTATCTCCCAGGGGGGGTCATGACCCCTACGACCCCCCCCCCCCCCCCTGGATCCGCCATTGCCTTGAAACGTCGAGAAATGTCTAAATTTTCAATTTGACAAATCGGACCCATTACAATAACTTCCTATGGGAAGTTAAAAATGAAACAAAAAGTAGAATTGTTGTAATATAAATAAAAGCCATACATTTCATATTAAAAAAGATCCTGGGGTGCGACCCATAATGATAACTTCCCATCCCGTCTGTCGACTTGTCTTGCTTAAAATTTTTTAGGTGTTTTCGTGTTTTGTTAAAAAAAGTTATCAGTTGAACTATTCTTAAAAATTTTAAAATTACCAACAAAATTTACCAAATGATGAAGTATTTAAATTAAATTAAAATTAAGTCATAAATTGACTTTAAATGTCTGAAGAATCCTTCATCTTAACAACGTTATAACACCAAGGTGTTGAAATAACATGAGTAATTATCATTGGCATAATTTTGCGTTTAATGTTAACAAATTATTGGTTGGTGGTAAGTGGCACAAAAAAACTTCGAAATCGTATAAAAGAAAATTTCAAATCAATACAAAAAATACCTACTTCGACACTACATTTACGAAACTATACTTACTAATAGCACAGATTAGAAACTATAGTTTAGTTTATATAGTTTCTTATCTGTGCTAATAGTTAATAAGTTAAAAAAACTTTCAATTGGATTTTCCTAAAAGTCACACATCTTAAAATAGACGAGCTGACAAAATTGTATTAAAGGTACCTACAACAACATATATAGGTACATAGGTACCTACCTACCTAAATATAAACTACATTTGTATGTCCTGTAATGTGCCCGCTAAGGTGTATAGTTAACACTTATTTATTATAAGTGATACAATAAAAGTAGGATTGGAACATAAATAAAAGACACAAATTTCAATTATCAAACTATGTATTTAAATTAGGTATCTGGACCAACATAAAGAATGCATTTTTCTTTTTATTTAAAACTATGTACATATTTATAAATAGGTACTGTACTTACATACCTATCAACTAATCTCAAACAAATTGCAAAGTGTACGGATATTATCAGTGTCCTGATACAGTTTCAGTTTCAGTTGCAGTTCATGAAATACCTGCCTACCTACCAATACCTTTTATACCTATTAAAAATTTGAATTTAAAATCAAACCCACATACAACCTGACAAAAAATATCACCTACCAATTGATACCTATCTACCAAAACAAATCTTTAAAGCTCAAACAAATCTAATCTTCAACTTTGAAGAAAAACTTAATGCCAAATAAAAGCAAAATACCTACCCATCAGCCAAAATATACATAACTATAACCAAAAGTATAAGTACCTTCATATTCCTCTTCATCACAAAGATCTGCGCGACAAAAATCCCAACCAAAAACACTCCATTACCAAGACCGGAATCTTTCGTACGTTTCACTCTCCAAAACCCGTTTGTTTACATTGTTGTATTTGTAATTTTGACAATTTGTCCATGAATAGATGTGAGCACAAACAAAAAAAAAACGATGCCGTGGGCTAGCGGCACTTTGCTAAGCAAAAACAAAATGGAGGAGTTAATAAGTTTTTTTCAGGTTTTTCTTTTTACTTTTTTTCGATGAAAAAGTCAGTTTTAAGCTTTAATTTTGCAGTAATTTTGTTGATAGCGAACCAATGTACATTTTTGTTTTGAAAAAAGCATGGTCAACATCAGTTTATTATAATTAATTCACTAATTTAGAGTAATCACTACGAAATTCTTTAAATATCATAATAAACCTTGGATTTTTGTTACAAAGATGCGTTCGAAGAACCATCAATTTAAGGGTGCGAGTGCAATTTTTGTATTGAATTCTAATAAATTTTCGTTAACGAACGGCCCAAATATTTTGTTTGCAAGTAATTAAAATCTGTATCAATTTAATTAATCCAAGTATATTTATAGTTTGTATATTTAAAAAAAGAGTTATAATCGAAAAATATCTTATCCATAACATTCTTAATTGATGGAAGCATACATGTATTTGCTATCAAAAAAAAACTATGCATCAAAGGAACACAAATGTTTTAAAAAAGTAATCAGAACGATTATAGCGAACCTGTTGAATAAATGCAGAGCAAATAAAATGTAAATTTTGACATATATCACAAAATGAAAACGTCTTAAAATCGTTCTGAATTCATGCACAACTAATTCAATAGAACATGTAATCGTCATGAATGTTTATTGTTGACGTACAGAAGTTTTTTTTAGTGAATTTCCACAGTTTAACGCAAAATATAATTTTCATTCATTCCTTAAAAATGTTTAAGTTTACTTATTATTGTTTGAAAAGTATGTTGTAAAAATGCTGCTAATAATGAAAAAAAAAATAATGAGTTTTACGTATATGTTTTTGTTTTTCGTAACATAATAAATACTACCGTAGATTACATTTTATAAATGCAGAACATAGAAGAAAATATACATAAACAATAGTTTTCAGATATAAAGCAGAGGTAAGTGTAGAAAAATATTTTTAAGAAAGCCAATAATATTTTGAGTATGTTCATTAAAGAAATTTCCGCTTCGTTTAACCTTCATCAACCTTTTAGAAAAAAAAAAAATTAGCATTAATAGCAGCCAATTATTTCATAGCATATTTAATTGTTCACATTGTAAAATGTGTAGAAATGTTCATATGCTACAAAATTCGTAATTTTATGCGTAAGCATAGAAGATAACATTATTAAGCAAGAAGTATGCATTTTGGCGCGTTCACCGATTTTTTTCTATTGGGTGTTCGGTTTCCTCATACTGGAATAAAAAAAGTTGCTTAAATCTATTTATTGTACTCATTTAGTTGGTATTGTGTGCAACCATATTGCCTATTTTTCTATTCCTTAAAGATGCTTTACGCAAAGCAACTTATTTTTAAAACATGGTTCCCTCAAATTTTTATTCCAAAATCTAACTACAAACAAAATTCTAACTTTAACATAATCCCTCAAAAAGAAATTTTCAGGAATATTTCTGCAACAAACAAAACTAAAATTTGGTCTTGCATTTGTCGAACTTCTTAAATGATGAAAATACTAATCTAATTGACGAATCTGAACTAGCTAAAGTTGGCAATGGAACTTCACAAGTATGCTTCTCGTAGCATTTTCTGTACAAACAAATACGGATGCACCCCCGCCTATTGTTTCCACCTGAACTTCTAACGTCGCCAAAAAAAATGCTCTAAGCTTACTTAACCAGTTGCAGCGCATGTTGCGTTCGCAAATAATTTAAGTAAACAAAATAAAGCACTAATAAATCATTAAATAATTTGTATTTGGTCAATTTTATTTTATTTAATATACGTTGACAACATTTATTTGGATGGAAATTAAAAAGCTATACAAATCTTCCAATTTAAGACCATGTCAGCACTTCAGATTCTGTTGGTTAGGATTGTTTAGTTTTTGAACGAGGCCATGAAACATTCAAAATGAAGCATTTAGATGGGGCTGATTACTATAATGAAGCGTTTTGATGGGCCGAAGCACTAAATGTGAGAATGTGTTTGGTTTTTTGCATCATTTCACGCACACTTTCTCACATTTAGTGCTTTCTAGCTTGTAGGCAAACCGAAATGTCAGTCTGAGATTCCGGTCTTGGTAATGGAGTGTTTTTGATCCCAACGTAGCTTTGTATACATAATACAAACCATTTTTCATATACAAAGATCGTACGCAAGGAAACAGACTTGTGAATGTAAATAAAAACAAAAATCCGTACAAAATACTGAACAGCTGATGTAAGTATACAAAAACTTCATTCATCCCCTTATTAGACACAATGTTGAGCCATTGACGCTTTTCATATAAAAATGCATTGATATAAAGAAATTACAAAAACAAATTCATCGACCTTCATATGGAAGCTTAGTATATGGAAACATATACAAGGATAGACTCAAATATATTGAAGGAAATTGTGTCGACTTTTTGGCTGCTAAATTAACTGAGCTCCTTATTCTGCTGGCTGCTTATGGGAATGAAATTAATATTTTTCTCTCTTTCCCCCGAGGTCTCTCCAATTTCGATTCTACTGCCAACGACGGCATCCGCTTCACCAAAAAAATTCTTCCCATGAGAGTACTATAGTTTTCATATTCAAAGCTTGTATGAATGAATGTATAAAAAAAAAAAATATATTATATTATATTATATAACTGCGTAAGTAATGATACAAACTAATTATGTACTATTAAAATACATATAGAAGAAAATAATGTTAAAAAAAAAAAAAAATTTGATTCCGAACGAAAAAAAAAGAATATTCCTATTATACAAGTTAGTGTCGCTTAAAACAAGAAATCAAGATATGTCATGATTTCTCCTTTTTCCCTAGGAAGGGTGGTGTGAAGGAATCACACTAGCGACCACTTCATTATACATTTAATTCCGGTCGTTGACTTAAATCCACACTACGCTTTACAATAGCCGACCTATATTTTAAATACACTCGCATTACTTTTCTATTTTTAATAATGCACTCGCATTTCATTCATGGTCAAGAATATCACCCTCATGCACTAAAATATTAAGTAATAATTTCAGTGCCACTGACGATGACGGGACGCGACGCTTCAGATTACTTTGGTCAAGTGTATCTACCTACTCGCTGAGGTTCAAGCACTGCATACTGTGTAGTGTGTAGTGCATATGGCTGGATGTATTTGGATACATTTGTGCATTGTATTAGAAGGGCTATGCACATTGGATAATCGACTATTAATTTGATGACATAGCAAGTATGCTGCCTGCTTCCGTTGTTCATAAACTTCCCACAGAATTCGGAATACAAAATATGGTTATGTTTATATAAAATATTTCTATGTTTAAGTTATAATATGTATTTGATATAGGCTTAAGATGTTAGTGTATAAGTAGATTATTTTTGTATAAATAGCTTAAGTTTGATTGAAATAAATTCACTTTCAGTTTGGAAGTGGAAGCCATCATCCTTTTTCGGCTTGGGGAGGCCTTCCAATATCCCCCATAGATTTGTAGGTGAGGTAGGGCCCACTTTACAAAATGTCAAAAGGCTGTTTTGAAAACTGATATAGTATTTTCTACCAGTTTTACATATTAATAATTATTTTTAATTGTTACTAAGTGATTTTAATACTTTTAAAAGATTGCTGAAATTTTATTAATCAAACAGAAAAATTAATAAAATTTCAACAATCTTTGAGGGCAAAATATAAGAGTTTGTTTTTTTTTTAACTCTGAGAGCTTAGAAATAAACATTCAGTTTGTTTTGAAACTAGTAATCTTATAAATTTAAGAGTATTGTAAAGAAAACGCCTTAATTAAGGGTAAATTAAACTTTGATCTTAAATAACTTTCGAGTGAGTTGATTTATAAAAAAGTGACCAGACCTTTTTTGTAGAGCGTTCAATTCTCTACAAAATACATTATACATAAGAGGTATTACAATGCAATGTATCGTTCGTTAGTTATAAAAATCAGAAGAAAAAAACATTTTTTTCCTGTGTTATTCTTATGGGAAATCGAAAAGTGCGATGCGGATTACCTAAATATTAATATTAAGGGCTCATATTTTCAGAGGCCTATTTTGGCATGAAAACGAAACTTTTGATCCTGGTTCCGAGAAAAAATAAATTTTTTTTTTTTAAACGCTCTAGTACTCGTATGTACTTATACATACTCGTATACATCACACTAAACCAAAAGATAAGACTCATTGCTTGTTTTGTTTGTACTTCAACTTCAGCTGCTCCATTTGGTATACTGAATATTCTTTGAGTTTTCTCCTGAAGACATTAATGACTTTTCAATAATATTGCTCAAATTTCTTTGTATCTCAATTTGGTATTTCAATTTGAGAGTTCGAATGAAGTCATCTATTTTTTCAATTTTGTGGGCACATTTTCCAAGTCTGGAATATATACGCTTTGAAGCTTCTTTTGTATAGGTTTCTGTTAGACATCGAAATACTTGGACATTAAATATTTCCACCACCGCCTACCTTAGACCAAACAATGGGCCACTCCCTGTGGCTCGTTGTCCTTGTCTATTGTGGGATAATTTTGTCTTTAAATGTGATTTATAGTCTTTCCATACCTGGAAAATTTTCTTCTTAGGAAAAAAAGTGAAATCGAAAATATAAATATATCAGGGGTGAAATCGGGTAAGGATAAATAGCAGTCAAATTATTCGAATTTGATCTATGCAAGGTGATAGTCAAATTGATACCTAAAAAGCTGTCACAACAAAAACGTGATAGTCATTTTCCTACAAATATGTCGTTTCTGAATAGAGCTACCAGACGTTTACAAAAAACGAATGACAAATTTTGTCAGTTACCTTTTTTAGGTACCTACAAAAACACATTCTTGTGACCGAAAAAGCTTACGACATTCGAAAAAACACAAGAAAAGTAAGAATGTTATTTAAACACAGCCAATTTGATACCTACTTTTATTTAGATATTTTATAGGAATCATTTTAAAATTTCACCATAGCAGCAATGAATTGTGACAATTATAATCTGAAATTCTTCAATCGAATTGAATTGAGTTGAACCATCTTACACAGACGGAATGAAAATGTTAGTCAAATTTGACTATCAAAAATATGATAGTCAATTATCACCTTAGCCGATTCCACCCCAGAATTTACTTCCTTTATGGCCCAGGAGAATGGGCCTATCTCTCAGATCGTTCCAAAAGTTCCGCCAGTGTTGGGGTTGCCTTTTAGCATTATTTTTTGTAATGTCAGCAATTAATTTCATAGCGGAAGTTATAGTTTTGAATTGGTATATGTTTGTTGTTCTGCCTCTTAAAATGTTAATCGTTATATAGTAATAATAATAATAAAAATAGCATTAAGTACTTTGACAGTAGTTGTGGCTGAAAGCGTTAAAAAAATGTTTTTTATGTTTCACAGCTTTCATTAAAAATTGATGTAGTACTGCAAATACCAAAATCGTGCTACTTAAACGATCGAGTATAGAATAAATACGATTGGTTCTAGTTAGCTAGTTTTTATTAGGGAATTTACTTAAGTTTTCTTAATTACTTTTAGTTGAAGTACTAACTTTTTCTTTGCTATCTATAGTATCCTAACATTTGTTCTTTTCATTTAGTTGAAGTACTAACTTTTTCTTTGCTATCTATAGTATCCTAACATTTGTTCTTTTCATTTATTGTTTGACTTAGGCGCGAACTTACATCTCCATTCCTGATTCTACCAACTATGCTCTTGGAATAACCTCGCTCATTAAGATTAATAACTAGACTTTTTTTCAGTTTGTTATGTTACTCTGTAAGAAATTAACTATTTAGTATTTAAGTAAGCTTATTTATTGTTTATCAGGTTTATATAATTTCACGTCTAAATATTCTTTGCAGGCCAGAAGATCATATCCTGAGCACAATGATCGAAAAACCATACCATCCGTTATAAAAAAAAATGCATCCAAGCATTTAATGCAACGAATTGAAAATATACCTGAATATAAACATGATTACGATAATAACTGCTCAGTGGAATAGTTACATAAATAATTTTGAACAATTATTGTATGAAAATGCTGAGTCTATCAAAAGAGAATCATTGGCGGAAATCTGGCTCATGACCGGAAAATTTATAATGCGTGTTAACATCCAAAACTTTTTGATTCAAAAACACTCTATTCAACAAAAGAAATCCACAAATCGTTGAGCTTAAGTCAAGGAAATATACATACTAAGAACAGTAATTTAAATAACAATATTCGCTCACATTTAAACATAGAGGATCGCTGACTTAATAATAATACTAGTCGCAATTTTTTTTTCACTAGGCAGTGTTTTTCTAAAATCAAACCAGGATTTAGAAACAAAAAGAATTCTTCACTTAAAGACTCAATCGACACGGCCAAATAGAATTTTAAGAGTAAAACAGCTGAATTCACAAAAATTCAAAATAAACACTCAAATCCTCTAATAACCTTTCCAACCCGAAATGATAGGGAAAAAAAGCTAAATTTTTTTTTGATTTAACTGAAACACACGTAAGTAAAAAAGATCAGACGCCAAAATGGATACTGAGGCAACGCCAACAAAATGGATTCTAAGGCAATCCATTGTATATATATTTTTATAGTACCTACTATTATGAAGAGGAACGAGCGAAGCGACATCTGAGAGGCGTGGAGATGATTGAATTTGATTCCTTTTTGATCCCTTTTTTTTATACCCCTCAATAGTTGTAGAGTTGAGAATGACGGAAAATTTAACAATAATCAACAGTAATTAAAGAATAGAAAATAGAGAAGAACATATGCAAATGTAGTAGGAGATCGAGGTAGACAATAGAAACAACCTATTTTGACATTATATGTATGTGTGTATGCACATAATATTTCAAGAGGAATGATTTTACGGTTTTGCTTTGGCTAGAAATAGAAAAAAATTTAAACAAAAATAGAAACAAAGCAAAAAAGTATTGCAAGAGTACTTTTTGCGGTTGGTAGTAAAAAAAAGTTAGTACTTTTTTTGAAATTAATTACCAACTGATTAAATAATGCTCACAACAGGTAGAAGGTAGTATTTTAAAGAGAAAAATATGGGTAATAATATGTATAGGTATACATTTTTAATGTTATTAGGATAGGATATTAGGATATTGATTTGTGAAGGGATTATAATAATAATCCAAGGAATAAAGAATGAAAAGAAACGCTTTTAACTTTTTTTTTTAAAAATACTTTTAATCGAATATAAGATAATAGAGAAAAGTCTAGAATATTCTAAAAGCGAGAAGCGCCAAAAAGTGAATGAACCAAATCAAAATGTAAGAATACAAAAAAGTTTGTTCAGATAAAAAAGATACAAGGGTATGTTCAGATAATAGATACAAAACGGAATCTTAAGGGTGATTTGCAGTTCATAATTTCAACAATTTGTACGTTGTATTTTATGACGTTGAGTTTTAATTTAAGTACTAGGATTTGTAGTAAACTATAGTAAAATAATGACTGATGCAATAATATGCTACCATGAGTTGTGGTATCTTGCGTCTTAAAGAGGTTTAACTATTAAAAAATTTCAGAAATATGGAAATATTTTTGATACAAAGTGACTTTATTTGAAGAGGTTTAAATTTATATTTTTTATATTTAATCTTAAAAAATATATTTAAAAAAGCATTAAAATTTAATTTTATGATATCAATTTGTTGTTCATAAGCTTCCAACATACAATTTCGCAAAAAAATCAATAATTTCCTATGAAATATGTGAGAGATACATTAAAAATTACTCAAAACTATACTTTCTTGAAGACTTTTCATTGCTCATTTCCCACAAGTTGCAATTTTTGAGTTAGGTAACTTTCATTCTAAAGTTGCGAGGAACTATAAAAGGTATAAAGAGTTACGAAGGTAGTTTTCAATACTAACCGCAGGAAGGCACCCCTGTCTATACTGTTTTTTAACCATGTTTTGCAAGTTACATACTTCTTCTTCGCCAATTTGAATTCATAACTGTGCGAATTCCAGCTCTTGTGTTTGATAATTTTGTGCGGTTTTTTATTAAAACAAATATTAATAATTTATTCCCTTACTATATAAATAATTTGTAATAATTAGCATTAACATTCAGTGTTTTCTTAAATTATTTCAACTATTATAAAATCCGTTCGTTATACAGAAATTTTTTGTTTTTACTTTTATTTAAAGAAGTCAGTGATTTTAGTTTGGATTATATTCTTCCATTTTTCTTTTTCAACGAAATCGTCTAATAAATTGAGAGATTCAAATCAATTAGTCCATTTCAGCATTACTTCATCAATATCCTAGAAAAGACATTTTCGAAGTCTTTTGCGTTTAGTGCTTAATTCCTCGTCTTCTACATTTCTTAAAATCGCTGAACATAGAATGCTTGCATTTAAAATCTTGGGGAAATCCCCTTATAAGGTTTTTTTTTTTCTGCATGCTGTTGTTTTTAACAGAAAATTATTTGAAAAAATTCGTTATGTGGAAACAAAAACGTATGAGATTTGAATTTCCAGCAACAAAATTTGTTCGTTGTAGAGAAAAATTCGCTTTATGGAAATTCGTTATAAGGAGATCAAAACACACCAAAAAAGTAACCAAAAAGATGTGTACTCAAAATCAATTCTTAATAGAGAGATCTTCGTTATGTAGAAGTTCGTTATAGGGAAGTTTGACTGTATATGGCAAGTTTTGCATTCGTGCAAAATTTCGAACTCGAGATTTTAATCAAGCATTATATTACGATGGTAGAGAAGTCGAAAAAAGTGGGTCCCGCGATTCCGTCCGGTCTGTTTTGTCTGTCTGTCCACGCTCCTACAGCCTAAACCATTGGGTCGATTGAGTTCAAACTTGGAAGTTAAGGTTTTGAGCAGATTCGCGTTAGGCGTTTTTTTCATTTTTTTTTTTAAGATCAAAACTAACAGTGGCCCCCATACAATTTTTTTAGTCAAAAAACGAAAATTCGAATTTTCTCAAAAACAAACCGATAGATTTTTTTTAAATTTTCTCTATAATTTTATTTTTTAACTTGGCTTCTTTTAATAAGAAAAACATATTTTTGTATTGCTCAGGAAAGGTACCGCTCATAGAACCGTTATTTTGTTTTTTAATTTTCTCAGCAACTTATGTACTGATTTCAATAAATTTTTTTCTGAATAAGCTCTTATATTGCTTTAACAATATTTGATTATCAAAAGTGCAATTTTTTATTTTTTGGATTTAAAAAAAAAATATTGAATTTTTTTTTTCAAAATTCTATATCTCAAAAACGGGTCAACAATTTTTTACGAAATTAGAGCGTATATTTACAATCACTAAACAACTGCATACCAAAAATATTTTTAGAACAAACTTGAAAAATTTTATGTATAAAAAATTAATTTAAAAAAAAACCGCTCTAACGATTTTCAAAAAAAAAATTTGAAAAATCAAGGATTTTTTGATTAATAAAATGGCATTAAAATTTTTAAAGAAAAACTTATTTTTCAGGTAAAATTTTGAATCTTAAAATTTTTTTAAAAATTATTTTAATTATTTTTTTTTATTTTTAATTATTTATTTTTTTAATAATTTTAAATATTTTTAACTAGTTGAACACACAAACAATTGTTTTCGTTAAGTATGCTTACAAGTATTTTTCATTTTCGGGATGAGTTGTGTCTTGGGATGAATCACAAGTTTTTTGACAAATCAAATGGCATTTACATATATCTTTGAAGACGAACTTATATTTTTAAATCTTTATATTTTTAAATCTTTTATAGGTACATTTTTAAACAGACTCTTTGCATACAGGAGCAAGTTCGTGCGACCCAGTCGTGCATTTTATTTTCTTATCAATAGGGTGTTCCTTATTATTATCTTTATTTTTCATTTTTTTTCTAAATCTAATTTTGGACTTAATTTTTATATAACTTTTAAATTGAAATAAAGTAAATATTTTATCTTTTCTAAACCAAAAATTTAGTGAGATATAATTTCTTACGAATTTTTGTTTTATAAATTTAAAGATTTTTTTTTACAAAAAAATAATTCTTTTTACTATATATTACACTTGTTCAAACATGAACATGATCAATCTATAGATAACCCAATGTGTATGTAAAATAAAGATAAGACAGATCACCCTAAGCATACACTGACGGTTATCTACAGATAAATTACATTTACATAAGTAAACAACATAGACATTAAGAATAGAAAGATAAGAACATAGACATTAAGAACTGTCTGGCTGACGGCAAAAGCCAATGCTATATTTTGTGAATTTTTAAAACAAATATGTAAATCAATTTTCTGCTTAATAAAATCACACATTTTACTACTACTACTACTACTACTACATTAAGAATAGAAAGATAAGACAAGAAAATTGTGTATATATAGAGTAACGTAGTGAAATAAATTTAGTATTCATTTCGACTTACAACCGAGTTTTACTCAACATTTGGTCCTTCGAGACGTATATTAAAATTTTCCCCCACCAGTGGTAAGAGATTTTAATAAACGAACAAGTGTAAATTTAGCGTTATCAGAGCTACAAATACTAATAAGGTGAAAATTAGCGTGTCAGAGCTACAAATACTGACAAGTAAAAAAAAAAATCATATTCAGTGAAAAAGCGTTGTCAGAGCTTAAATACTGACAAGTGAAAAAAAGAACAGATAAACAGATAACATAATACAACCAAACAAAGAACAAATTCAACAATGTCATCAGAGCATTTAAAAGTTATTGAAAAACAGGTTGAAATATTAAAAAACCTTGAAAAATTATTAAAAGAAGGAGAAAGTGTAACAACGCGCAGCAAAAATCAAGAAATTCTTGTCTATGCTGAAAAGAATCTTCAAGCATTCAAGGAAAATGACAAGCTACTTCATATGCTTGGTGTCATTGATGTTCCCTATTTTAAGGAACAATGGATGAAATGAGCAGAAAACTACTTTCAGAAAATTCAAAATTTGCTGAAAAACAAAGATCTAGACAGTGTAGAACAAAGCACAAGCGAAGCAACGTTATCCAGCAAAATAGCAGAAATAAAAACTGTTAATCAGCAGCTAGCCACTGGACTAGACTTGCAGCAAAAAAAAATGAATGAGATCATGATGAAAACATTAACCCTGCAGTCGTCGCGTGGATTACATTTTGTACTCCATTTTAAAATTAGAATAAAACCAAGATGCTTTAATTTTTTCACATTAATTTTGGCTTTAAAATTTAATTACATGTTATATTAAGTAAAAAAAAATTAAATAAATTATACTTCTCTGTAAGTACTAAAAGAGACAAAAAATCCCAACCACTAGTTTTTCAGGAAGACTCCATTTTGTATGAGTGGATTACAATAGTAATCCGCGCGACGACTGCAGGGTTAACAAATCATGTGTTGTGGTAAAACCCAAAACAATAATAAAAAGTAAACAATAAACATTTATGAACTCGACGCATATCAACCTACATATGTTTATGTTGAGAATGGTCAGCCGTCACCAAGCGATACCATCGTGTGTTGACCTGATCATGTTACACATTTCATAAGTGGGTCGCTATGCACCAAGTGCATTACAATATTTGTTTATATTGATTTTTGTTTATGACTGCACTTACATATATGCTTCACATTGACTCAGAAATTGGAATGCATTTAAGGAAATGCAACGAAGGTTTATTTTGTCAAATAGACATTTAATTCTTACGTCATTTGAAGAGGTGTATTTGTAGGTCATAGGCAAAAGTCAATTCATATTCCAAGAGTGTGATAAATATATGTTGAAAGATTTATGAAATTTTGTTAAACTAGTTTTAAGTATAAATAGGAAAGATTTTGGAAAATAAAGTCAGTCTAGTTTTCCACATAGAAGAAGACTCATCTTTTTTTTATTTTCGGCTGGAGAGCTTAGATTATACTCGTTCCAAATCGTGCATTTTAATGCTCGGACAAATAAGCGGCTCTTGTAGCTAAGAAGGTAATTTACGCTTGGTCTCTGAAATCTCTACATGGCGATCCTGCAACTCGAACCTAAAAAACTGACTATACAAGCAACTACCACGAAATCGTTAATTTTGTTATACAAATGACTTCACTCGAAGAGATTAATAAGATCTTTAAGAAATGGGAGAAGTTCTTAGAATATGTACCAGAACCGATAGCAATTGAGACAGCAAACCAAACACCAACATACACATAAGTGTGCTGATTTACAAAGAGTTGTCAACATTACACAAGGTGCACAAAAGAAAGAGTTACTAGAACAACTCCAAACTCTAAGAAAACAAGGGTGGAAGAATTTTGTTAACTAATAGCATGGGTGGAAAAACTTCGAAGGAAGAAATAATTAACAACAACGTAGCTGCAGCAGCATCATCAGCAAATACAACAGCAGCATCATTAGTGTCAGACAAAATAGCATATGTTAATTGTTTCTTTCTGAAGGTAATTATACTTTGTAAACTAAACTCATATTATAAGAAATATCTAAGAAAACATGCTCTTAAAACACTAAATGTTTAAAATCAAATAAATGTATACACACAAATTTATGGAGTTCAATATTTTAGAAAATATTTTAAAAAACTTAAAAAAACACCTAACAGAACTTACACCACAGAACATATACAAAGAATTAACTTACAAATAGACAATGTATGGTCAGCAGTAACCAAAACCGCAGACTTAACCGACATACAAAACTTAAAAATCAAATTTGACAAGTTAGTAGAGCAAATTCAAAAATTTTTAAAGCATAAAGAAGAAGAAAGTACTTACAAAGAAAAAGAAATTGAAATCAACTACAAAATGGCGAATTTTGATATAGTAACTGCTATGAAAGTTATCCCTAAATTCCAAGGTGACTTTAAAGATCTTAATAATTTTTTGGGTTTAATTGAGTTTTACTCCAATACTCTTAATGACGATGTACAAAAGGAACTTTTAGTAAAATTCATTTTGGCCACCAAACTCTCAGAAAAAGTTAAAAACAAAATTCAAACTGAGAAAATACCAACAAACTTAAATGATTTCAAAAATATTTTAAAATCTGTATACAAATCTAACAAAACTGCGTCTAGATTGCATAATGAAATTGCAAAATGTTATCAAGGCAATCAAACAATTCTGACGTTTACTTCACGCATAGAAACATTACTAGCTTCATTGAATGAGCTACAAATCTCTGAGCAAGGGGCTGAACACAGAGAACTTATAGTAAGATTGAATGATCAGATTGGAATGACAGCCTTTAAAAATGGGTTATCAGAACCATATAAGTCATTAGTAATGGCTGCAAGACCAACCAAGCTTGCAGAAGCAGTCCAAATTGCTTTAGAAGTTAGTCCTCAACATTCTAACAACATAATGTTTTTCAATAGAGAACAAAGAGGTAGAAATAATTTCAGAGGTAATTATAATAGAAGATTGAATGATTTCATTAGTGATAGGCATCAAAATCATGGAAATAACAATAGATATGAGAATCAGAATAGAAGTTATAATAACAACAGAGGGGGACATAATAACCAAAATAACAACAGGCAAAATTTTCAGGGAAACGGGTACGTCCCCGGCCGACAAAACCCGGGGCACACATCCAGAAGAAGATAATTTTTATAAGGAATTCAGACAAAAATACAAATTTTATAAAATTAAAAATAAAAGGCAGAAATCAACCAATAAGCCTATTAATAGATACAGGAGCCGATATTTCAATAATTAAGAATAGCATAGTCAATAGTAATCATAACATGGAATATGGTGACAATTGTCAGATAAATGGTATAGCAAAAATTTAGTGTAATAGATAATAAGATAAATTTAACCACTGATGGAATATTAGGTAGAGACTTTTTATTAGAGCGTAATTGTAAAATTGACTATGAGACATGTGCATTAACAATTTTCCTAGATGGAGAAGAGATAATATTGCCAATGAACATGAATACAAAAGACATTTATGGTAATATAAAACTACCGCCAAGAACAGAGATAATTCAAATGATAGATATAAATTTAAAAGAAGATAGTATAATATATGGAAAAGAAATTAAGAAAGGGATATTTTTAGCAAACACAATTATTCCAAAAGAAGGAAATAAGCATATAAAAATACTTAATACAACAGAGAATAAGGTCATTTTGAAACATATTTCGTTAGGATTAGAACCAATATCTAACTATCAAATACTTCATTTTAAAAACAATTTAGAAGATGAAGATAGATTTAAAAGAATACAAAGTGAGATAAAAGTAGATAACTTAGATAATAATGCAAAAGAAGAAGTTTTTAGAATATGTAAGCAATTTCAGAATATATTTCATTTAGAAGGAGAAAAATTGACTAAAAACAATTTTTATGAGCAAAAAATAGCAACTAATGACAAAACACCACTTTACATAAAGAACTACAGGCTACCGCATGCAAATTTGCAAGAAATAGAAGAGCAGGTTGAAAAATTATTAGATGAAGATATCATTGAACCATCAAAAAGTCCATACAACTCACCATTATTAATTGTACCCAAGAAAAGCACAGGAGAATTAAAAAAGTGGAGATTAGTTGTAGATTTTAGATCTCTGAATAAAAAAATAGTTGATGACAAATTTCCATTCACTAGACTAGAAGATGTGCTTGATAAATTAGGAAAGGCTAAATATTTTTCAACTCTAGACATGACAAGATCATTTCATCAGATACCACTTCATCCCAGATGAAGACCACTAACAGCTTTTTCAACTGATTCGGGACACTTTCAATTCAAAAGATTACCTTTTGGACTAAAAATTTCAACTAATAGCTTTCAAAGAATGTTATCAATAGCATTAAGTGGTATACAAGCATCCGCATTCCTATATGTAGATGATATTATTGTATTCGGTGAAAAGTTAAGAGAACATAACAATAACCTTATTGAAGTATTTAAAAGATTGCGAAAATACAATCTGAAATTAAACCCGAACAAATGTAACTTTTTATGGCCACAAGTAGTTTATCTTGGACACTTAATAACTTCACAAGGAGTAATCACAGACCCAAATAAGCATAATGTTATTAAAGAATATCCAAAACCAGATAATGCAGATGAAGTTCGAAGATTTGTAGCTTTCTGTAACTATTACAGACGTTTCATTCAAAATTTCGCTAAAATTGCAAAACCTTTGAATCAATTATGAAAGAAAGACCAAATCTTTAGCTGGACACAAAATTGTCAAAATGCTTTTGAGAACCTTAAAAGAAAATTAATGACACCTCCAATACTAAGCTATCCAGATTTCTCAAAACCGTTCATATCGGGTGATTTTTTAAGAGCTTGAGAACTTTAAAAAAAAAAAAACGCATAAAATTTGTAAAATCTCATCGATTCTTTAGTTGAAACGTTAGACTGGTCCATGACATTTACTTTTTGAAGATAATTTCATTTAAATGTTGACCGCGGCTGCGTCTTAGGTGGTCCATTCGGAAAGTCCAATTTTGGGTAACTTTTTCGAGCATTTCGGCCGGAATAGCCCGAATTTCTTCGGAAATGTTGTCTTACAAAGCTGGAATAGTTGCTGGCTTATTTGTGTAGACTTTAGACTTGACGTAGCCCCACAAAAAATAGTCTAAAGGCGTCAAATCGCATGATCTTGGTGGCCAACTTACCGGTCCATTCCTTGAGATGAATTGTTCTCCGAAGTTTTCCCTCAAAATGGCCATAGAATCGCGAGCTGTGTGGCATGTAGCGCCATCTTGTTGAAACCACATGTCAACCAAGTTCAGTTCTTCCATTTTTGGCAAAAAAAAGTTTGTTAGCATTGAACGATAGCGATCGCCATTCACCGTAACGTTGCGTCCAACAGCATCTTTGAAAAAATACGGTCCAATGATTCCACCAGCGTACAAACCACACCAAACAGTGCATTTTTCGGGATGCATGGGCAGTTCTTGAACGGCTTCTGGTTGCTCTTCACTCCAAATGCGGCAATTTTGCTTATTTACGTAGCCATTCAACCAGAAATGAGCCTCATCGCTGAACAAAATTTGTCGATAAAAACACATTTCGAACCGAACACTAATTTGGTAATAAAATTCAATGATTTGCAAGCGTTGCTCGTTAGTAAGTCTATTCATGATGAAATGTCAAAGCATACTGAGCATCTTTCTCTTTGACACCATGTCTGAAATCCCGCGTGATCTGTCAAATACTAATGCATGAAAATCTTAACCTCAAAAAAATCACCCATTATTAACAACAGATGCATCAAACTATGCATTGGGAGCTATTTTGTCTCAAGGAGAAGGAGGTAAGGACAAACCCATTGCATATGCAAGTAAACCATTAAACAAACATGAGCTTAATAAAGCAGTAATAGAAAAAGAACTACTTGGTATACATTGGGGAATAAACAATTTCAGACCATATTTATACGGTAGGCGATTTGTTGTTTATACAGATCACAGGCCATTAGTTAGTCTTTTTACTCATAAGAATCCTTCATCCAAATTAACTAGAATGAGAGTAGATTTAATGGATTACGATTTTGACATAATTTTTAAGCAAGGAAAGATGAATACAAATGCTGATGCGTTATCTAGAATAAAGTTAAGTTTAGAAGAATTAAAAGAAATGATACCAGTAAACAATATAAATGTCCTAACAAGAGCAATGAAGTTGAATGATAAGGAAGAGATATAAGTGAAAGAGAAGAAAATCCGGAAATTATGCCTCCTGTGGAGACTGTACACCTCCACATATGGGAATGCATATCTATCTCAGACACTAGAAACGTTAAGAAGTTGCAATTTGAAAATATAAAGAATTTAATGGGGCCACCAAAAGAAACAATATATGCAGTTAAAGATACAATACATGTTGGATACAATGATAATTCTCTTTCAGAGTTAAAATTGATTTTGAAGAAATTGTTATCCTATAAAAAGCATGTGAAAATAGAAAAGCTAGCGCTAGCAATGAATAATGAAATATTTAAAACAATATCAGTGCACAAATTTAAAAAGATATTTAATGAACTGCAAAAGAATAAGAATGAAAATTGTCTAGACATTATATTATATAATTCACCAAGAAGAATAGAGCATGCGAATGAGATGAATAATTTAATAAAAGAATATCACGATGACAGGTTAGGAGGACATATTGGTATTAGAAGATGTATAGCGAAACTAAAACAAAAATACTTATGGAAAAATATGAATAAGATGGTCAAAAAGTATATTAATAGTTGTAAGATTTGTAACGAAGTAAAAATTAATAAATATACTAAGGAACAATTCATGAGGACAGAAACACCTAGCACATCATTTGATGTAATTACAATAGACACAGTAGGACCACTCAGACCATCAAATGGATACAGGTATATTCTAACCATTCAATGTGAACTAACAAAGTTCATAGAAGCTTTTCCACTAGTCACTAAAGACGCTATTTTAGTAGCAAAAACTATTGTAGAAAAATTCATTTTGAAATATGGTTGTTTTAGAAAATTAAAAACAGATAAGGGCACAGAATTCACTAATGAACTACTAGTAAATATCTGTAAGATACTAAAAATAGAAAAAAACTACGTCAACACCATTTCATCATGAAACTTTAGGAACAGTAGAAAGAAATCATAGAGTTTTAAATGATTATTTAATGGCCACGGACGGAAAAGACGACTGGAAAGAATTACTACCTTACTACACTTAAACATACAACACTACACTACACAGTACAACCAATTATTCACCTTTTGAATTAATATACGGAAAATTATGTGCTTTACCTTGTGAAATCATAAAATATATAGACAAAATATACAATATTGATAATTATGTTAATGAATTCAGAATAAAATTGAAATATGCTCATGAAAAAGCTAAAGAGAACTTATAGCAAAGTAAAAATAAAACATGTAGGTACAAATCAATCTAATGTAAATAATTCAAATTTTAAAATTGGAGATTATGTATATTTAAAAGTTGGAAATAGAAAAAAGTTAGATAAACCATTCAAAGGTCCTTATAAAATAATTGAACAAAATGGACCAAATAGTATCATAAGAATTGCCAACGAAAATAAAGAAGATCATAACAATAATTTAATAAAAGCAAGAAATAAAAAAAAAAAAATTGTAAACATTTTCGATATGAAATTATCATATCATTCTATCACCCAATTATTCTAATTTGTACAAGATACGAGTACATATTTAAAAATAATTTTCTCATTTTAAAATAATAAAATTATTTTTTTCTAAAGGGTGAGGGTGTTGTTGTAAAACCCAAAACAATAATTAAAAGTAAACAATAAACATTTATGAACTCGGCGCATATCAACCTACATATGTTTATGTTGAGAATGGTCAGCCGACACCAAGCGATACCATCGGGTGTTGACCTGATCATGTTACTCATTTCATAAGTAGGTCGCTATGTACCAAGTGCATTACAATATTTGTGTATATTGATTTTTGTTTATGACTGCACTTACATATATGCTTCACATTGACTCAGAAATTGGAATGCATTTAAGGAAATGCAACGAAGGTTTATTTTGTCAAATAGACATTTAATTCTTACGTCATGTGAAGAGGTGTATTTGTAGGTCATAGGCAAAAGTCAATTCATATTCAAAGAGTCTGATAAATATATGTTGAAAGATTTATGAAATTTTGTTAAACTACTTTTAAGTATAAATAGGAAAGATTTTGGAAAATAAAGTCAGTCTAGTTTTCCACATAGAACAAGACTCATCTTCTTTTTATTTTCGGCTGGAGAGCTTAGATTATACTCGTTCCAAATCGTGCATTTTAATGCTCGGGCAAATAAGTGGCTCTTGTAGCTAAGAAGGTAATCTACGCTTGGTCTCTGAAACCTCTACACATGAAACTCATATAGATTTGACGAAAATACGTACAATAATGGAGAGCTTACAAAAAACAATAGACGAGGCGAAACTAGAGGCAATTTCCCATCCTCATACCAAAAACATATGGATTGGAAAATTGAAACGATGGAATGACCGACTGCAAGTTGAACTGTCTAAGATGAATCCAATACAAGAAGTGGCATTCAGAGAAGAAAATTATATAATCGAGTTGGAAGAAGATGTTAAATTACTTCTTTCCAATTTGGAAGAAAAACATGAAGGCATAATATCTGATCCATATGCAAATGTATCAACAAGGATTCCTAAAATTGAACTGCCTAAATTCGATGGAAAAATTGAACATTGGAAGATATTCTCCGACCTGTTCATATATTTGGTTCACAATAAGAATAATGTGCCAGATTCTGTGAAATTAAATCACTTGCGATCATGTATAACCGGCGAAGCTCGAACTTCAATTGCTAGCCTCATACAAGGATCTTCAGCAAATTATAATGAAGCATGGAAGACTCTCGTCAGAAGGCACGAAAACAAAAGAATCAATTTCTCCACACAATTGAATTACTTGCTGGACAAGCCAATGATGAACGCTACATCACCTTCTAATGTTAAAAAACTTCACGATGCAGCAAAGGAAAGTATTTACATCATCACAACGACCATAGGCAAAGATAAGAATGAAAACGATGAAATATTTGCTCACCTACTCCTTCGAAAATTTGACAAGGAGGGCTTACAATTATATGAGCAACACATCAAAAAACCAAGCCAAATACAAAAACTGGAGGATGTTATGGACTTTCTAGAGCAATTATTTCAAACCCTTGAGTCTCAACAACAAAAATGACTCGAAGCAAAGAATACAAAAAACAAGGTGGAAATTTCCAATCAGACAGAAGGGAGTGGAACTGTGAATTCTGTAAGCAGAGTGGTCATCGAATTTTTTATTGTGACAAATTCTTAAACACCGAGATGCCCAATCGATTAGCACATATACCCAATAAGCATATATGCAGTATATGTCTTAAACACAGTGCAGAAACCAAATGCTTCTCTCAAATAAAATGTAAGAAGTGTAATAAATCGCATAACACTCTACCACACAACGAAAACCACCAAACAAAAATTTGAACCCCTCAGACAACAACAATAAAAAAGAGAAATCATTATCTTCCCTTATGGTAAAGAAGATAGACAGTCCAATGGTAATATTAGCTACAGCACAGATATCAGCCAAATCGTCAAATGGTGAAACATGTCTATTTCGGGCATTGATTGACCAAGGTTCTCAAATATCAATGATATCTGAGGAAGCAGCGCAGATCCTCTTCTTGCCAAGTAAAAGAATAAATACAGAATTAACTGGACTCTCAGATGCAGCAGTGGGTACATCGAAATCAAGAATGTATTTAGAGATAAGACCAAGATTCATGAGCAACAACAAAATGCAAGCAGAGTTTTTGGTATTACCCAACCTCATAAAATCACTACCTGACGAATCATTTGAATTTAATAAAAATGAGTGGGAAAACTATATTCTGGCAGATCCAAACCTAAATACAAAAGATCGTATTGACATTATCATCGGAAGTGACTTGTATCCAAAGTTAATTGAAGAAGGAGTTAGGAAGCACAATGGCATCGTGGGACAAAATACGATTTTCGGGTGGATAGTTTCCAGCTCACTACACGAGAAACGACAATGTGGCTAAATCATGTCAGCGGTTACGTCATCGATGGAGAAGTTCTGGGAGATTGAAGAAATAGAAAAAGATAATGAAATATCAGAAAACGACATCTGCATGCAAGCATTTGCAGAAGCAACAACAAGAGATACGAATGGCAGAAATGTAGTTATGTTGCCACTAAGAACAGATATAGAGCTTGGAGAATCTAGAAAATAAGCTTTAGCTAGATTCTTACAGCTTGAGAAAAAGATTAATAACAAAGTAAAAATCGACTACATACAGTTTATGCGAGAATACGAAAACCTGGGCCACATGGTCAAGGTAGACAAAAAAAAAAAAATTGGGTGGCGCAACAGTCCGTTTGAGAACTAGGGCCTAGTGACTGACAACTCTTAACCATTCCTGTGTGCGAGTACTGTTGTCAGGGGGATGGAAGGGACCTACAGTTTTAAGCCGAATCCGAACGGCAAATTTGAGAAAGCACTTTTCATGACAAGAATTACTCTTATAGAATTTGTCAATTCCTCGCAAGAGGCAGTAGCCGTGAAAAAAACTTTAGGTGGCACAGGCAGGGATCGAACCCAAGACCTCTAGCATGACAGTCCAACGCATTTTTTTTTTTTTTTTCAAATTCATTTTTATTAATTCATTCTTAAGACTATCTTAAAGCTAGACAAAAATTCATAAAACTAGCCTAATTATCCATAACTTATTACTAACTTACTGGTCCCATACGGACACTCTAAATTAAACTATAATACTTAATACTAGTGCCTTTCGGCCCTAAGATCTATTTTACTTCAATTAAATTTTATTTATTTTGTATTTATTAGAAAATTTGAAAAAACTAATACCAATATCCTTTTTTTATTTTTACTTAAAAACTACTTAAAATAAGGTCCTTAAAATAAAACTAAAACTACCTATTCTACCTATAAACTACTTAAAACTAGAACAACCACAGCAGCAAATCTAACTATCTAACGTTTTTTGTTTTTCATATTTTGGTCTTTTTTTTTTCTTTTTTTTTCCTTTTTTCGTATTCCATGTTTTTTTTTTCTTTTTTTTGTGTTTTTTGTGTTTTTTGTGTTTTTTTTTTGTATTGTTTTTTGTATTTTTTTTTATGTGCCACCATGCCTATTCTCCTTAAATTAAACCCTAAAACTATAAAACAAGTATGTAAGCCGGCCAAGGCTTAAAACCCCATCCCGACTACCCACTATCAAGTGCCAATTGAAGCCACCAAAACTGGTTCTCCTGCTTCACCCTATCAGTTCGGTCCCGTTCGGACACATCCCTACTGAACCGAAGGAGTCTTGTGCCATGACGTCCCGATTGTACAGGAGTCGCCTATCCACGGTTCGTCGTCTGACGTGGTAGATTAACGGAACTGCCAATCTATCCTGTATCAGACCGCATCTATCTAAAAAGAGGAATGCTTCTGGTGGAATGAAGCCGCTCAAGCGTGCACTTTCAAAATACTCGTCGTTCGGATAGATAGCCCCGAAAATTAAATTGTTGGTCGAAGACATAGCTCTTGCAATGTGACCCCGAACGAGTTTTATCACGAAATTGTCAATTCTGTTGATTCGAGTCCCGTTGGAATAGTAATGCACGTAAGAAGATTCTGCTGTTCGATATAAGCCGGTACAGCGTCGTAAATACTGCCTCTCGAACACCCGAAACTTCTCCATCTGGGAAGGGGCAACGTTGAACCACACAGGACAACCATAAACGATCATCGGCCGTATGAGGGCCATCTAGCAAATTACCTTCACTCTGGGGTCAAGCCGACTGCTAAAAAACAGCCGTTTCGTCAGAGCGAATGCTTCTCTGGCCCTGGTCAGAGCAGCATTTATATGTCTGTCGAAATATGAATACTGATCTAACCAGATACCGAGGTACTTCACTACACTTTTGCTCGCTAATTGCTGCCCGTGAAGATCAACGATGACCATCTTGCGCCAATTCTTGCACGTTTCCCTCGTGGCCCTAGCCAACGGAGTCCGGAACAGAATTGTCTCCGACTTCTGGACATTTATTTTCAGTTTCCAGTCGTCGCAATATCGCTGAATCTTGTCGAAATCACGCTGCAAGAGAATTCTAATAACCTCAACCTTTCGGGCCGTTCTGTACGCAATAAGATCGTCGGCGTACGCAATTGCCTTTGTAAGACTTCCTATCAGATCGCTGGTGTAAATGCTGAAGAGAATAGGCGAATTCACCGCTCCCTGTTGAAGACCATTGTTAATTTGGAATGTTGTGGTAGAAGTTACATTGCCACTTTTGACAACAAACTTTCTACCGTTAAGCATATCATAAAGTATATACAACAATGGTTTGCTTATGCCAAGCCTGCTCAGTTTTAGGTAAAGACCCTCTAACCATACGGTGTCAAAAGCCTTTTCCAAATCAACGAGAACAGCACCTGTGCATTGTTGTTTTGTTTTATTCCATTGGATATCAGAAACGAGTTTAGACGCAGCATGAATTGTGTCATGACCCGCCTTGAACCCGAACTGTTTATCCGGAATTATTTTGTTGTCCGCAGCCCACTTAGTCAGAGCCCTATTGATGATCTTTTCGAAAACTTTGCTGATGCTCGGAAGAAGACTTATCGACCGAAGATTTGACGGGTTGGAGTTGTCCTTTCCCTTTTTCGGGAGAGGATGACCCACAGCGATCTTCCAATGCACTGGATAATATGCATTATTCAGTGCATTATTGAAGAGTGTGGTGTAAATGTCAATTGCCTCCATCGGTAAATGTCTTAGTACAACGTTGGATATACCATCGACACCTGCTGACTTTTTATTTTTTATTGAGTTGAAGATGAGCTGAAGCTCAACCGTCGTCATTTACAGGGGACTTGGACCCATTTGCTCGGCGATTATGGCATTTGCCAAGAAATCGTCATCGAACCGCATAAAACCGCGGTTCTCAGATCGCCAATGTGTCATATCATTTCGAAGGTAAAAGTGATTAAGTAGGGCTCTGTTTTCCAGGTCGTGGTTGGGGCGAATGCTAACATTCACCTTGTACACTTGCTGGAAAGCAGCTCCCACCGCCTCCACTTTTTCCTTCGGATCTTCAATTATAAAAAAGTCATCGTCAAAGATGGCTTCTTCTGGATGTACATATTTGCGCTGTCCTGAGTACGTTTGTGTTCTCTTCAGTTCTTTGGAGTTTCAGACACGGAAGGTCATTGCCGTTCTTTTTCCTAAATATCTTGTTGATTTTAGGGAACATACCAGGGTCACTGGAATTAACGACCGGATCTTGCGGTAACAGTACTTGTTAATTGATAGCCTGTAGTTCTCCTTAATCAACAGATTGACATTTTTTATTGACGACTTCAGTGTCCTAACCTCCAAGTCGTGTGAGTCTGTGTGTCGTCTGTACAAGTTTTTGAGTCTTGTCAGTAAGCCACTCTTGTGCTTACGTAGTGCGTCAATAGTCGCGTTTCTGTAAGCGTTCATTTGGTCCCGTTCTTTGTACGTTGGTATTGTCCGTTCCATTGTTCGTTTTATTGTTTCGTCCATCTGTTGTAAATGTTGGTCAATTTCTGTATTTGTCAGGTTTCTGTTGTTTGGTGGGGCTATGTCACTCGAATGAAGTTCTCTCGCTAAGGCTTGGTGAAACGAGGCCAGCGCATCTTACTGTAATTGTAAGAATGCGTTGCAACGTATTCCTCCAACTCCACGCGTTCGTTCGGAATCTGCATTACAGCAGCCAGGCCGCAGTGATCACTGTCGTACTCGACTGTCTGTAAGCATTTTCGAGGGTGATTACCCACTTTGTCTGTAATTGTCAATATTGTGTCGTACAGCAAAAGATCCAGAAAGGAACCGCTTCTTGGATACGATGGCTTTTCAGTAGCCAGCAGGTCACAGTCCAACGCACTAACCATCATGCCACAGGTACTACTTCAAGGTAGACAAACAACACGAAAATATGGGCAAATACTATCTACCGCACCATGCAGTTGTGAAAGATACAAGCTGTAGGAAACCTATAATAACATAATAATATAATCATATCCTAACATAAAATAAAATAATACTAATAATACATATTAATAATCCTACTAATCTATAATAATAAAAAAACAATATAATATTAATCATTATAATAAAAAGAATAACAATAATCAACAAATAATAATAATCCTAATAATAATATACTACTAACCATAATACCTACAAATAATAATAATAGGTACCTACCTATAAAAATAATACCACCTAATAATAAACAGTACATAATAATAATCATTCTTATAATAATAATACTAATAATCAATAATACTAATAATCAATAATAATCATACCTTTATTAATAATAATAATAATAATAATAATAATAATAATAATAATAATAATAATAATAATAATAATAATAATAATAATAATGATAATAATAATACTCATAATAATAATAATAATAATAATAAGAATAATAATAACAAATGGATCTAATTCGCCGCGCATGACTGTAGACCCAATTATCAACCTAACTGCACGATCGCAGAACAATAAAATATTGCAAAACACCTTATCCATCAGGCCATGGGATGCACCGTTCTATAATCAGACCACTGCCTAGACCGCACAGTGAACTTATAAAAGGACCGTTGGCCAAAACTGTCCACGAAAAAAAATATGCAAAAAGTGCTGGAAAAAAGGCGGAGCTTCACCATGGCTTAGCAAAAGATTCAGCTTTTGCAATAGAAAAGACGGCAGTTGATAATTGGCAGTGATACGGGCGAGCGCGAAAAATAAAAAGAACCTTAACGATCGAAGAAAAGAAAGCAAAGTGCACCCCGAAACATTTATGCTATCGTCTGCTTTGAATTTCGGTTCACAAAAATTTAATCATTTCAAAGTGAATAAAGTGACAAAATTATTAATTTCAAATTATAAACTAAATCAAAAAAAAGAGATCAAATAAAAGATTGTAAAAGTGGAGTGAAAGTTCCTTTTCAGACAGTACCTACCTGTGCAGTGTGCAGTGTGCATCCTAAAAAGAAAATACCTACTCAAAATTAAAATACTTACCTGTGCCCTGTGCAGTGTACCTCCAAAATAAAAGAAAAAAAAATATACTTATCTATATATAAAAATACCTATACCTGTGCTCGGTGCCCCCTAAAATAAAATTATATACTTACATTATAATACCTATAAGTGCCCCCGTGCAACCTAGAAAAAAAGAAATAACAAACATACATACAACATTTATCTGTGCTCCATACCGATTATACATACCTACTTGTGCCCATCATCATCATCATCATCATCATCATCAGCAACATCAGCAGCCGTAGCAGCAGCAGCAGCAGCGCCGCAGCAGCAGCAGCAGCAGCCGTAGCAGTACCCCCAAATTTTTCCCTGTAAAAGTGCATATAGTGTCCCAGTGTACCTTTCCTAAACCTACTCCATAAACATACATACCTATACCTACTTTTTATTTCCCTCCTGATTTTTGTTCGTGTAATCCCAAGTGTGTGAATTCGTGTAGTGTTAAGTTTGTGTTTAATTATAAGTTTTTTTTAAAGAAAAAAAGAAAATACTATAATTTAAATATTAAAGTGAAAATAAAAGAATAATAAATTAAATTTGGATATGAAAAAAAAAAATATTAAACCAAAAAAAAAATTAATTAATAAATAGATCTTTAGAAAAAAGATTACTTGCAGGTGGAGGAGTAACCCGGCGTAGTGCACTACAGTGGGCTGCCCACAAATTTTGTAAAACAAAAAAAGACAATCAAAATAATTACAAAGTAAGTTTATTTTCTGATTTTGGTTTATAATTTTTTTATTTATTCCAAATGGTTGTTTATGATTCCAGATGGTTCTTTTTTTCCTTTTTTTATTCCCTTATTTCTTCTTATTTTTATTTGTATTTAATTTTTTTATATATTTAATTCTTATTTAATTTTTATTTAATTTTTCTTTAATTTCTCTTTAATTTTTATTTAATTTTTCGTTAATTTTTATTTAGTTTTCAAGTAATTTTGATAGAATTTAAATTTTATCTTAAATTGTAGATTATTATGGTGGTTTAATTTTAATAATTTATAATAAAGAACTTTATTTTTTTATAACGTTTTAAAAGAAGAAACCATGATCTTTTATTGACTGAATTTTCAGTTGGTTCTTTGTTGTGTTTTGCTGTGGGAAGGCGGTTGGTTTTTTTCTTTTTTTTGAATTATAGCTAGGATGGCCGGCTAAATATCCTAAGGACTGAGGTGGAGGTGACGCACGGGAGTAAAGTGCGTTAGGCGGAGCTAAGGGTGAGTTAGGGGCTACTACATAAATAGGAGGTTGTAGTAGCCAAGGTGGTATCCGTGGGATACAAAGGGTGGGCAAATCCTCCGAGGGTCAACAACATCTACGACCCTCCCCCTCTATAGGGATCACTCTACCCAACCCAAGGACAATTCGGGTTTCCATTTTTTTTTTTTAATTTTATTGATACAAGGCATGAAGTCGTAACCCCGTCCAGTGCTACGGTGGCAAGAACCCCCCCGTCGGCGAGCTAGTCTGTGCGGATGCAAGCATGCCAAGCTACCGTGGCCTGGACACCCTCTCCTTTCTGCTGCCAGGATCAGCCCCGGGAGCCTGTAGCCCGAGGTTGTAATGGTAGTAAGGAAGGGAGAGGTTTACACCCGAGTGGTTTCGTTACAGGTGGCGCCCAACGTGGGGCCGAATTTGTCCAACCTTTCAACATCATTTTGGGGAAGTACGATCAGGTTTCTACTTAGTGATTGTATTGGGTACACGTATAGTATTTTGGTTTTTTTTTGAATGGTTCTTGCAGCAAATAAAATCCTTATAATCATTTTTATTTTGTTCTTGTCTAGCTGTGGTAGGAGCGTCCGCTAAATAGGTTATTCTACCATGGTTTAGGCAGTAGCGTTTCCTACCGCAGCAGACTTCGTCAAGTTTTTTTTTCACTATGTTTCTTCCAAATCCTAAGTTTTGCGTTTATTTTCAAGTCATGCTTCAGCTGTTTGGAAGTAAAAATATTTTGGAATTAGTTTTTGCTGGATTCGCTGATGCAAGGGTCTTGATGCTTGGCTGTCAGCTTGGCTGGGGAAGCCAGCTGGACAATGCAAGCACAAGCCCTGGCATACAAGGACGTTCAAGAACCAAAATACCATATTGTGGGCTCAGTGTAATTACTTGTAGCCTGATCGGACTTCAGTGATTTCATAGAGGGTACTTTACTCGTACCTGCTCTTGCTGATCGTATTGCTTCGGGTGTTGTCATCTTCACCTCAACCTTTTATGATATTGAATTTTTTTCTTCGTTCTTCGTTCTTCTTTCTTATTCTTTAACTTTTTTCTATCTCCTTATCTAATTTTTTTTTTGGTTTCGGTTTTTTTTTATTTATTTTTGATTTCGATATTTAAGCTTTTTATTTTTTGATTTCGGTAATTAAGTTTTTATTTTTGTTTTCGATATTTAATTTCTTTTTATTTTTTGATTTCGGTAATTCAAGTTTTTTTATTTTTGATTTCGATTCGCGATTTCTTTTAAAATTTAGTTTTTGATTATTTTTGAATTTCGATTTCGTACTTTTTTATTAATTTTTAATTTTTTTTATTTTTTTGAAATTTCGTTTCGTATTTAAATTGATTTTTTTTTTAATTTAGTTTAGATTTTAGTTTCCTTATTTCATAGATTTTTTTTTCGGGTTTTAATTCTTTTATTTCGGTTTTCGGTTTTATTTTTAATTCTTTTTTTTTAGTTCTTTATGAATTTAGCTTTTACTTTTTTTAATTTAGAATTTTTCTGGATAGTTTTTTTTATTTGATTTTTACATTGATTTAAGGTATTGTTTTTTTTTTAATTTTTAATTCTTCTTTTAATTTTTTTTTAAGCTTTGATTCTTACTTTCCCTTTTCTCCTCTTGTCTTTTATCCTTCCTTCTTCTTTTTCCGTCTTTCTTCTGATTTTCTTTTCATTCTTCACTCTTCTGCTTTTGTTGCTTTCTTCTTTCGGATTTTTCTTTTCTTTCTTTATTTTGTTTGGAAGTGCAAAAAATGCGTAAGCGAGTGACTAGGTCGAAGGGTAAGGCTCCCTTGCGAAGCCAGGTGCTTAGGTCACAATACCTGACCGACTCCTTTGCGGACTTAGGTGTCCCTCAAGACACACCTCAACCCCCACCTCAACAGGCAACGGATGGTGCAACACATGGTGAAGGAGCCGCATCCTTGCTGGCTCAGGGTCATGGGACAAGGTCGCGTCCACCGGTACCTAACCCAAGGGCACGTGAGTCATTGGGAGGGAATGATGAAGAACTCACCGGATACATCCAGGAAGTGGTCACTGCTGCTGTTGGGGCAAGTCGCGCGGAAGATTTCCGGTTCTTTTCTGGAGAGATGGAGAGAACAAGGACGGCTCTTCGTGATGAAATGGCCAACATCATTCGAGAGACGCTGGCAGCACCAACACCAGTTGCCAAGGGTTCCAGGCAAATGAACCCAGGTGAACCACCCAGCCATTTCTCGACGTCTCGTGAGCCTGTCCGAAGATCTTCCTCCCCTCCTCAGAGCAGAACTCCTCCTCGGATGCAGCCTCCCCCTCAACGGAATGCAGCAGTGGACAATTCCAATATGGATGAATTCCTGCGCCGGTTAAATGACCTCACGTTGAGCGAACCGAATGACCAGATCCAGGCACCACCCCGTTCTACAAGCACCTGCTACCACAACTTCCACAAGTGGGGGTTGAAATTCGACCCAAAGAAGATGACGGTGGACGAATTCTTGTTCAGGCTGGAGAGGATGAAGAAGGGTAACAAAGCTTCTTGGGACGAAATAGTCCTTAATTTCCACCACTTTGTTACCGGACAAGCGGAAACATGGTTCTGGGTTTACCTGAAGGGTAATCCGGAAGTTCCGTGGCTGACGCTCAGGGATGCCCTCATCGAGCAGTTCCGGAGCTTAGAATCAGACTCCGAGCTGTCAAGGAAGCTGTACGACAGGCATATGGGTCAAAACGAGTCCTTCGATGACTTCTATGCTGACATCCAGAAGCTCAACAGCATGCTTAGGATTCCCAAATCTGATCTGGAGATCATTGAGGTGCTGAGGACAAACGTCAGAAGGCAGATGGGAATGTTACTCATAACGTACGACACTCGTACTCTGACCCATATGGTTTACGTCTGCAGGAAGGTCGAAAAATATCTCCTTGACCGTGAAGCCGGAGCTCTGAGACCAAGACCTGGAGCTGTTCCCCCGACAAGAAGAAGCGCAGTTTCAGAGCTGGTTGTCGAAGACAGGGTGGAAGAGGAATTTTCTCCCGAGCTCGAGGCATTCCATCCGAAAACGGAGAGGGACTCTCGCAATTACACGTGTTGGAATTGTAAGGGTAAGGGTCATTCCTTCGTTAAATGCCCTGACCCGCAGAGAGCCCTCTTCTGTTTTAAGTGTGGATGGGACAACACCACCACGCCTCAATGTCCTCGTTGCTCGGGAAACGAACCGAAGAGCAGTTTCAAGCCCCGGGGGAATTGCTCTCTGGAGAAGACCCCGGAGTCCAAATGAAACTCGCTTCCACTCCTTCTTCACAACACAACAACACCTTACCCAAATCATCATCAATCCCTCCAGTCCCAGCCGTCAGGATCCTGACAAGACCGAAGACCATTCCCGAATCTACACCACCTGTTACTCCCAGAAGACCACTGAAACCCCTGCACGAAAGACTCCAAAACTATCTGGAAGTCCGGAAAAGAATTTTCGGAAGTCAAAATACCGTCGTTTCCGAGAAAGTGGCTAAGCTGAGAAAGAAGTTTCGAGAAAAGAAGGAGTCGTACAAAGCCATTGAAGCTACCACCTTATGCAGTTCAGACGATCCCCGTCCTTATGCTACGGTCCACATCTTTGGAGAGCCTCTACTAGGGTTACTCGATAGTGGAGCTAGCATAAGCTGCCTAGGTGCGGATGGCTTCGACTTCCTTCGAAAACTCGGCAAAAACTTCTCGAAACTTACTTCCGAAGTGAAGACCGCGGACGGTAAACAGCAGGCTATAGTGGGCAAAATCTGTGTGGAGATAACCTACAAAGGGAGGACGAAAACAATTCCCCTGTATCTGGTTCCATCCCTGCAGCAGAAACTGTACCTGGGTATCGACTTCTGGAAGGAATTTGACATTGCTCCTCAGTTGATCTCCGAAATCTCTTCAGTTCCTTGTCCGATAGAGACGGATCGCAATGCTCATGTGCTGACCGAACAACAATCAAAAAGGTTACAAGATGCCATTAGCCTGTTTCCTTCCTCTGCTGTACAAGGCTTAGGAAAAACCACGCTAGAGGTACATACCATCGACACAGGGGATGCTGAGCCCATTAAACAGCGTCATTACCCGATTTCACCAGCAGTACAGAAACTGCTATATGAGGAATTGGATCGCATGCTTAAACTCGGAGTTATCGAGGAAAGTACCAGTGCGTGGAGCTCTCCTGTAGTCTTAGTGCGAAAGCCCGGCAAAAATCGCTTATGCCTAGACTACAGGAAAGTTAACGCCAAGACAAAGAAAGATGCGTATCCTCTTTCTCATATAGAAGGTCTGCTATCGCGTCTTCCAGATACACACTTCATTTCAAGTGTGGATCTGAAAGACGCATTTTGGCAGATTCCTTTGGAGAAGTCTTCTCGGGAAAAGACGGCGTTTACTGTGCCCGGTATGCCCCTGTTGCAGTTTACTGTTATGCCCTTTGGCCTCTGTAATGCGCCACAACGCATAGTCAGATTGATGGACAAAGTGGTACCTCATCAACTGCGAGAGAAAATCTTCCCATACCTGGATGATCTGTTGGTCGTGTCAAGCACGTTTGAAGAGCACATTGAGCTGTTAAAGATTTTGGCTGGTCGACTGAAGGAAGCAGGACTCACGATGAACGTCCAGAAGTCGAAATTCTGTTTCAAGGAATTAAAATACCTGGGATACATTGTTGGAGATGGTTGCCTGAAGACGGATCCGGATAAGGTGACTGCCATCTCAGATTTTCCCACTCCCACTACGGCAAAACAAGTTCGGCGCTTCTTGGGACTAGCAGGATGGTACAGGAGATTCGTAAAAGACTTCTCTTCACTGGCGGCTCCCATCACTGATACGCTGAAGAAGGGAAAGAAGTTTATCTTCAACGATGAGGCGGTTGAAGCATTCGAAAAACTTAAAACGGCACTTACCACCGCCCCGCTCCTTGTCAATCCGGATTTCAACAAGGAGTTCATCATTCTTTGTGATGCTTCCAACACCGGCATCGGTTGTGTGCTGAGCCAGTTAGACGACAGTGGTAACGAACGTCCAATTTACTACCACTCACAGAAGCTCAATGCGGCCCAGCGTAATTACAATGTGACCGAGCGTGAATGTCTGGCTGCTGTCATGGGAGTTCAGAAGTTTCGCGCATACGTAGAAGGGCATGCGTTTAAGATTGTGACCGATCATGCGAGTCTGAAATGGTTAATGAATCAGAAAGATCTCAGCGGTCGCTTGGCGAGATGGAGCTTGAAGCTTCAGGGATTTGATTTCACCATCGAGCACCGAAAAGGATCTCAGAACGTCGTACCCGATGCGCTTTCGCGAGTGCATGGAGTCGATGCTCTGATTTCCGAGGTTTCAATGTTGACAGATCCCTGCGATGTGTTGCATATTGATCTTGAGGATCCTAGCTTTAAATCTACGGAATACCTCAAGCTCATAGACAGCATCGAAGAACAAAAAGATAAGCTACCTGATCTTCAAGTGTCGGAAAATTTCGTCTACAAGAAGGTCAGACATTGCACAGGTAATCCGGTAGAGGATGACCTCGTTTGGAAGCTTTGGGTTCCGCAATCTCTAACCGAACGATTGATCGCACTCGCTCATCAGCCACCAAGAGCTTCGCATGGCGGTATCGCTAAAACCTTGTTCCGACTACAGCGTCAATTCTTCTGGCCTAACATGGCAGCCCAGGTGAAAGCATTCATTGGGAGGTGCGACATCTGTAAGGCCACGAAAGCCCCAAATGCCACCCTGAGGCCTCCGATGGGTAAAGCATTTTTGGCTGAGAGGCCCTTCCAGATGTTGTACATCGACTTTTTGGGTCCGTATCCTCGCTCGAGAGACGGGAACACGCATATTGTGATTGCGCTGGACCAATTGACTAAGTTTGTGGTGGTGAAAGCTCTTCGCAAAGCAACAACAGATACGGTGTTGAAGTTTTTACAGGAACAGGTGTTCTCCATTTTTGGGATCCCGGAAACAATACTCTCCGACAATGGTAAGCAGTTCACAAGCCGTGAGTTCGAAAAGCGAATGACATCGTTGGGGATAAACCATGTTCGAACAGCCGCATATTCCCCTCAAGCGAACGCCAGTGAAAGAGTCAACCGGTCAATACTTGCAGCAATCAGATCCTACATAGATCCGGATCAAAGGAACTGGGATTGCAACTTGCAGTCAATAGCCAGTGCCCTCCGAACAACGATCCATTCTGCGATAAACATGTCGCCGTATGAAGCGTTGTTTGGCCAAAGCTGTATAGAGCATGGGTTGCTCTATACAGTTGCTCCGCAAAATAAACGGGTTGAACAACTCCAATGTGGAAGTTGTTCCGAAAGCGGCGCAGATGAATATCTTGCACGCCTATATAAAGAAGGCATTGGCAAATGCTCACTCCCAGTATGAAAACACCTACAATTTGCGGAGCAAGAACGTCAAGTTTGCCGAAGGTGATATAGTCTTCAGAAGGAATTATGCCTTGAGCGACGCTTCAAAAAAGTTCTGCGCAAAACTAGGGCCCAAATTCGTAAAAATGAAGATAGCCAAGGTCGTAGGCAACAACCTGTACGAATTGGAGGATCTACAGGGAAAGAAAGTAGGTATTTTTCATTGTAAGGACCTGAAAAAATGAGAATTTGCGAAAGCCCGGCTGCAGTCTGTGCATGAGACTAGTAAATATAAAAGTACAAGGTTTCATTTCTTCTTCTTTCAGTTCGTAAGAACTTACTAAAAGAAGGAGCTTTGTAGGAAACCTATAATAACATAATAATATAATCATATCCTAACATAAAATAAAATAATACTAATAATACATATTAATAATCCTACTAATCTATAATAATAAAAAAACAATATAATATTAATCATTATAATAAAAAGAATAACAATAATCAACAAATAATAATAATCCTAATAATAATATACTACTAACCATAATACCTACAAATAATAATAATAGGTACCTACCTATAAAAATAATACCACCTAATAATAAACAGTACATAATAATAATCATTCTTATAATAATAATACTAATAATCAATAATACTAATAATCAATAATAATCATACCTTTATTAATAATAATAATAATAATAATAATAATAATAATAATAATAATAATAATAATAATAATAATAATAATAATAATAATAATAATAATAATGATAATAATAATACTCATAATAATAATAATAATAATAATAAGAATAATAATAACAAATGGATCTAATTCGCCGCGCATGACTGTAGACCCAATTATCAACCTAACTGCACGATCGCAGAACAATAAAATATTGCAAAACACCTTATCCATCAGGCCATGGGATGCACCGTTCTATAATCAGACCACTGCCTAGACCGCACAGTGAACTTATAAAAGGACCGTTGGCCAAAACTGTCCACGAAAAAAAATATGCAAAAAGTGCTGGAAAAAAGGCGGAGCTTCACCATGGCTTAGCAAAAGATTCAGCTTTTGCAATAGAAAAGACGGCAGTTGATAATTGGCAGTGATACGGGCGAGCGCGAAAAATAAAAAGAACCTTAACGATCGAAGAAAAGAAAGCAAAGTGCACCCCGAAACATTTATGCTATCGTCTGCTTTGAATTTCGGTTCACAAAAATTTAATCATTTCAAAGTGAATAAAGTGACAAAATTATTAATTTCAAATTATAAACTAAATCAAAAAAAATAGATCAAATAAAAGATTGTAAAAGTGGAGTGAAAGTTCCTTTTCAGACAGTACCTACCTGTGCAGTGTGCAGTGTGCATCCTAAAAAGAAAATACCTACTCAAAATTAAAATACTTACCTGTGCCCTGTGCAGTGTACCTCCAAAATAAAAGAAAAAAAATATACTTATCTATATATAAAAATACCTATACCTGTGCTCGGTGCCCCCTAAAATAAAATTATATACTTACATTATAATACCTATAAGTGCCCCCGTGCAACCTAGAAAAAAAGAAATAACAAACATACATACAACATTTATCTGTGCTCCATACCGATTATACATACCTACTTGTGCCCATCATCATCATCATCATCAGCAACATCAGCAGCCGTAGCAGCAGCAGCAGCAGCGCCGCAGCAGCAGCAGCGCCGCAGCAGCAGCAGCAGCAGCAGCCGTAGCAGTACCCCCAAATTTTTCCCTGTAAAAGTGCATATAGTGTCCCAGTGTACCTTTCCTAAACCTACTCCATAAACATACATACCTATACCTACTTTTTATTTCCCTCCTGATTTTTGTTCGTGTAATCCCAAGTGTGTGAATTCGTGTAGTGTTAAGTTTGTGTTTAATTATAAGTTTTTTTAAAGAAAAAAAGAAAATACTATAATTTAAATATTAAAGTGAAAATAAAAGAATAATAAATTAAATTTGGATATGAAAAAAAAAAATATTAAACCAAAAAAAAAATTAATTAATAAATAGATCTTTAGAAAAAAGATTACTTGCAGGTGGAGGAGTAACCCGGCGTAGTGCACTACAGTGGGCTGCCCACAAATTTTGTAAAACAAAAAAAGACAATCAAAATAATTACAAAGTAAGTTTATTTTCTGATTTTGGTTTATAATTTTTTTATTTATTCCAAATGGTTGTTTATGATTCCAGATGGTTCTTTTTTTCCTTTTTTTATTCCCTTATTTCTTCTTATTTTTATTTGTATTTAATTTTTTTATATATTTAATTCTTATTTAATTTTTATTTAATTTTTCTTTAATTTCTCTTTAATTTTTATTTAATTTTTCGTTAATTTTTATTTAGTTTTCAAGTAATTTTGATAGAATTTAAATTTTATCTTAAATTGTAGATTATTATGGTGGTTTAATTTTAATAATTTATAATAAAGAACTTTATTTTTTTATAACGTTTTAAAAGAAGAAACCATGATCTTTTATTGACTGAATTTTCAGTTGGTTCTTTGTTGTGTTTTGCTGTGGGAAGGCGGTTGGTTTTTTTCTTTTTTTTGAATTATAGCTAGGATGGCCGGCTAAATATCCTAAGGACTGAGGTGGAGGTGACGCACGGGAGTAAAGTGCGTTAGGCGGAGCTAAGGGTGAGTTAGGGGCTACTACATAAATAGGAGGTTGTAGTAGCCAAGGTGGTATCCGTGGGATACAAAGGGTGGGCAAATCCTCCGAGGGTCAACAACATCTACGACCCTCCCCCTCTATAGGGATCACTCTACCCAACCCGAGGACAATTCGGGTTTCCATTTTTTTTTTTTTAATTTTATTGATACAAGGCATGAAGTCGTAACCCCGTCCAGTGCTACGGTGGCAAGAACCCCCCCGTCGGCGAGCTAGTCTGTGCGGATGCAAGCATGCCAAGCTACCGTGGCCTGGACACCCTCTCCTTTCTGCTGCCAGGATCAGCCCCGGGAGCCTGTAGCCCGAGGTTGTAATGGTAGTAAGGAAGGGAGAGGTTTACACCCGAGTGGTTTCGTTACAAAGCCTAACAACAAAAACCAGAGTTGTATTCGATGCCTCAGCGAAGACGTCCAATGGATACAGTCTTAATGACGCAATGATGATTGGCCCTAGACTACAAAACAATATCTTTGACATCATCATCAAATGGAGGCAATGGAAATATGTAGTTACGGCAGACATCGAGAAAATGTACAGGCAGATCAACATAGCTGAAGAACATCAAGAGTATCATCGAATATTTTGGAGAGAACAACCAAAATACAATATAAGAGAATATAAACTGACAACAGTTACTTATGGAACAGTAGCAGCTCCATTCTTAGCTGTCCGAACTTTGCAAGAAGTCGCAAACCAAAGCAAAGAAAAAGACATCAGAATAAAAGAAATCATAAGAGAAGAATTTTACGTTGACGACTTAATGACAGGTGCCAACAACGAAGATGAATACAGATACATAATAAGAGCAGTGAGTGAAAATCTTTCAAATGCTGGTTTTCAATTACGAAAATGGTCTTCAAACAATCAAAATTTGCTGACTGGCATAATGTCGAATGATGAGCATAAAATAATTGATGTCAAAGAAGGCGACACTATAAAAACATTGGGACTTCACTGGGATCCAGATCAAGACGAGCTCCGATTTGCTATAGATTCATCTAAAATGAGCATTTCAAAAACCAAAAGAGGTGTGTTATCAAATATTGCAAAAATATTCGATCCTATTGGATGGCTTGCTCCAGTCACGATAAGAGCGAAAATATTCATACAAAGATTGTGGCAATCAAACTATGACTGGGATGATGAACTTGATGAAATCATGAAGGCAGAATGGATGACCTTTCAACAAAACTTACAAGAAATCAAATCAATTAAAATCCCACGATGGATATTTAATGACGATGCAGGTCCAATAGAAATACATGGATTTGCGGATGCTTCAGAAAAAGCATATGCAGCTGTCATATACGTTAAAACAAATATGACAATTAAAATACTAACAGCCAAAACCAAGGTGGCACCCATCAAAAATAAAAAAAACTCTTCCCAAATTAGAGTTATGTGCAGCTCAACTACTTGCAAGGTTACTTACTTACTTACTTAAGGTGGCGCTACAGTCCGGGGCGGACCTGGGCCTCAACCAACATGCGTCTCCAGCCAGCTCGGTCCCTAGCTAGCTGTCTCCAGTTTCGCACGCCAAGTTGGTTGAGGTCCTCACCCACCTGAGTGCGCCACCTGAGTCGCGGTCTTCCTCTACTGCGCCGTCCCTCGGGATTGGATTCTAAGACCTTCCGGGCTGGAGCGTTGATGTCCATTCGCTCTACATGACCCAGCCATCTAAGCCGTTGGACTTTTATTCTGCTAACTAGGTCAGTGTCGCTGTACAGCCCGTACAGTTCGTCGTTAAATCTTCTCCTCCATTCTCCATCTATACGTACGGGACCAAAAATCACCCGAAGAATTTTTCTCTCGAAGCATCCTAAGACGTTCTCATCTTTCTTTGACAGGGTCCAGGCCTCAGCGCCATAAATGAGAACCGGGATGATGAGTGTCTTATAGATGATGATTTTAGATGATCGAGAGAGGACTTTACTTCTCAATTGCCTTCTTAGTCCAAAGAAGCAGCGATTTGCAAGAGTTATTCTTCGTTTGATTTCAGCGCTGGTGTAGTTGTCTGTGTTTATAGCGGTGCCTAGGTAGACAAAGTCCTTAACTACCTCGAAGTTATAGCTGTCCATGGTGACGTTTTGTCCAAGACGTCGTTGTTGAATGTCCTTTTTCGATGACAGCATATACTTGGTCTTGCCCTCATTGACCACTAAACCCATCTTCTTCGCTTCCGTCGCAATGCTCAAAAACGCTCCACTGACATCACGCTTTGATCTTCCAATTATGTCAATATCATCTGCGTATCCGAGTAATTGGATGGACCTTTGGAAGATTGTGCCTCTAGTGTTGACGGTTGAGTTTTGCACAATTCTTTCCAGAACGATATTAAAGAAGTCGCATGACAGTGCATCGCCTTGTCTAAAACCTTTTTTGACATCAAATGCATCGGTGAGATCTTTTCCGACCTTGATGGAGCAGCGTGCATTCTCCATCGTCATTCTGCACAAACGGATGAGTTTGACAGGGATGCCAAAACTAGACATTGCTCTGTAGAGCTCTTCCCTATAGATGCTGTCATACGCGGCTTTAAAATCGATAAAGAGATGGTGGGTATCGATTTGAAGTTCCTGGGTTTTTTCCAAGATCTGCCGTAGTGTGAATATTTGGTCGATAGTGGACTTTCCTGGTCTGAAGCCACACTGATAAGGACCTATCAGGTTGTTGACGAACGGCTTCAGACGTTCACATAATATGGCAGAGAGGATCTTATACGCAATGTTAAGGAGACTGATGCCTCTGTAGTTGGCGCAATTTAGAGGGTCTCCTTTCTTATGTATCGGGCAAACTATGCTGAGATTCCACTCATCGGGCATGCTTTCTTCCGACCATATTTTGCAGATGAGTTGGTGCATGCTCCCTACCAAGTCATCCCCTACTGCTTTGAATAGTTCGGCAGTGATGCCGTCAGCTCCAGCAGCTTTGTTTGACTTCAGCTTAGATATAGCTATCTTCACTTCGCCGAGGTCGGGTAGGCGGAATTGTTGACAGTGAATCCGTCCGTATCCGAGGCTTGTTAGTGCTTCGCAACTAGAAAGGTTTTTACGTGGTCAGGAAGTCACCCCGACGGCACAACCCCCAACCTGGAGGGGCAGATCCTTAATATAACTCCAAGGACGGGGAGCCGGATAAACCGCTCCTTATAGGCCTGGGCTCCGAATAAGTCGTAGAAGCCCTATAAGGTGTTCACTAAGTAGTTCAACCTTACTGGAACTGTAGACGCCACCGTTGATTCCATCTCGAGAATTCGTCCGCTGCCGTCTGGATAAGGAGAGGTGCCTTAGTGGAAACACCTCTCCCCCCCTCTCTCGTTTGCTGCCCCCAACAACTTTCCACTGGGGTTAGAACCCAATCTCCAGTTGAGGTAGTAGGCACCCGATGTTCACCGCGGGGAGGTGAGAGTAGGAGTTGATAGACAGAGGTGGGTTTTGAGAAAAACCTGTGGACGCTTGTGTCCTCTTGAATGCACATGTCTACCATTTGAACTTGCAAGGTTACTCAACAAAATAAAAAAATATTTCTCAAATGATACAAAATATTATGGGTGGAGTGATTCCACTATTACTTTGTGGTGGATAAAAAACAACAAGAGCAAAGAAAAGTTTATACGAAGCAGAGTAGCTGACATCAAGAGTCTAATGGATAATATCGAATGGCTGCATATAAATTTGAAAGACAATCCAGCCGATGTTGCATCACGTGGCATATGCCCTTCAAAAATTGCTGGTTACGAACTATGGTGGACAGGTCCGCAGTGGCTGAAACAATCAAAACACCATTGGCCGCAACAGCAACACCTGGCACCATCAACAGATCTAAGAATGATGTCAACATTACAATGCAAGAAACATTTTGTATCGAATTTAATCGAACGATTATCGAACATCAACAAAATTGAGAAAAGTGTTGCATATGTGCTTCGTTTTATTCGGTGGTTTCGATACAAGCAATTAACGCCAGGATCAATAACTGTATCCAAACTGTCGCAGGCGAGAATTTTGATCATCAAACAACAGCAAAAAATTCAATTTTGCAATGAATTTGCAAAATTTAAAACAAAAAGGAAATTCTTTAAACAGCAAAATAATTCAAATGAAACCTTACCAAGATGATGAAGGAATCTTAAGAGTGGGTGGAAGGCTTAAGTATGCAAAGTTGTCTTTGAACCACAAACACCCAATAATACTGGATAAATGTAAACTAGCCAGTTTGATCGTTGAAGAAGCACATGCAGCTGCGCTACATGGTGGAAATTCGGTGATGGAAGCCTATATTAAAAGAAGATACTACATAATTGGTATCAAAACACTAATAAGATGTTGTCGTATTTGTCCGATTTGTATTCGATACAACAGTAGTGGTGCGAACCAAATAATGGGAGATCTACCAAAGCAAAGAACTACAGTTTCTCCACCATTTCAACATGTTGGGGTCGACTATGCTGGACCAATATTGATGCGAACATCAAGAGGTCGAGGACAGAAAGCATACAAGGGCCACATTGCAGTTTTTGTACGCATGGCTACTAAAGCCTTTCACTTAGAACCAGTGAGTGACCTTACAACAGAAGCATTCAGGGCAGCACTAAGAAGATTTTTTGCAAGACGTTGCAGAAGTGCTCATATATATTCAGACAACGGGTCTAATTTCATTGGAGCGAATCGATGTTTAGATCAGGAATTCAAGAACGCCATCAAAAACAACGCGTCACTCGCTTCAAGGTTAGCTGAAGACAAGGTGCAATGGCATTTCATCCCACCCGCAAGTCCTCACTTTGGAGGGCTTTGGGAAGCAGCCGTCAAATCAATGAAACACCATTTGAAACGAATAATGGGAGAATCTAAATTAACATTTGAAGAGATGACAACATTGCTATGTCAGATAAAAGCAATATTAAACTCACGTCCCTTGTGTGCGATATGTAATGACATAGACAGTATTGATGTATTATCACCTGGACATTTTTTGGTGGGACGTCCCTTATTGGATTCTCCTGAATCAGGAGAACTTGAAAAAATTGGGTCCTTAGATCGCTGGAAACTGGTGCAAAAATTAAAACGAGATTTTTGGCAAAAATGGAAGGACGAATACTTGGTGTCTTTTCAAAAACGTACCAAGTGGAAATCTGAAAAGAAGAATCTGGAGGAAGGTGCAATCGTTATTATAAAAAACGAAAATACACAACCGTTGAGATGGCCCATGGGACGCGTTGTTGAAGTCCACAAAGGGTCAGACGACAATGTACGAGTAGTTACACTCAAAACAAAGGACGGACTCTACAAAAGACCAATACATAAATTATGTCCAATCGAGACGTCTGAAGAAGAATCGTAGAGTAACTCTTCACAGCAAACATGCCAGCTTACCCGTTTAAAAGGATATAATAGATCAAAAAACACACAAATTAATGGAATTAAATTTTTGATGTTGATGTTATTGGTAGTAATTGCATTTGGACGAGCAAAGAGTTCAGTAACCAATATGAGCACAACACCTGAGATGACAATTAAAAACTTAGACGAAAATGTGGGAATTTACTTAGATCCAATCGGAAAAATGGATGTCGTGGCATCAAAATGGAGACTTGTAGTTTACTACGACTTAGATTCATATATTGAAGAAACCAATAATATTTCAAGCTACGTAACTAAACTACAAGACAAGTGTTCCAAAATGTTCTACTTCAGCGAGCAGTGCAGTTTAATAACAGCAAACTTAAAGAAAAGATATGAAGTACTGGCTGAAAATAACAAACTATTAATAATAACCAACAGGGTAAAAAGAGCTCCACTTGAATTTGTTGGTCCACTCTACTACAGGAATGATATTTCAGTTAGCAGCAATGCAACTTGATGAAATGTTAAGTGAATGTAATGATGTGCAAATGGCAGTTATAAGCATCCTCATTGATGTAAATAATCACCATATACATCCGTTATTATTAAAACCGTCCCAACTACGAGAAGAGATTCACAAGATTCGGAATAAAATCTTAGGGAAGTTTCGTTTACTTGGCGATGGTACAAAAAATGAATTAAAAGAAACATTTCGCCAAATGAAAGCGAGGGGATTCATACTTGGCCGGCGTTTAGTAATAGACGCGGAGATTCCACTACTTCACTCAGAAGCATCGGACGTTTTTCGGCCAATACGTCAGGGAGATATTATTGTGACACCAAAAATATACACCGAAATACTTGTGTTCAACTTCCAATTAGACGCATACAATCTAATGAGTCAGGCACAACTAAATCTCTGTGTAAAAAACGAAGAAACGCACTATACTTGCCATGGTAATTGGCCATGGAAAAGTGAAAACTGCAGCAGATGGATCATGTGAGATATCACCAATAAAGAAAACAAAAACAACAAGCTGTCATTTTGAACGAGTTAGTCAGCAAGACAAATGGATTCAGTTCACTTAACCAAATACATAGTTGTTTAAGCAATTTACGACCACGGCTATTCATGTAAGCTGTGGAAATTCTGAACACAAATTGGTTAAGCTTCCAGCACAAGGGCTTCTAACATTAAGGCCACAATGCACGGTTAGATACAACGGAGGTTTCCTTACTTCACCGCAACAAGTCAAATCTGAAACCATCAGCAATTTCGAGGAACAGATGATATGGACGAAGGCACTGGACGAAGTTGCAGAGGAAAGAATCAAAAGAATGAACTACTCAAAATTCAACGGGACTTGGAAAGGTTCAAGAAAGAAAACATTCACCTTAAGGGCTTGGACTTTCACCACATAAGCGGTCACAGCGGACTAATGTTAAGTTGCATTTTGGTTATTATTTTAGTAATTTATATAATACGAGGCATAATATTCAGAAAAATAATTTTAGCACTTTCTGTTGGCCCGCAGAATGTTCAATCATGAACATGACCAATCTATAGATAACCCAATGTGTATGTAAAATAAACATAAGACAGATCACCCTAAGCATACACTGACGGTTATCTACAGATAAATTACATTTATATAAGTAAACAACATAGACATTAAGAATAGAAAGATAAGAACATAGACATTAAGAATAGAAAGATAAGACAAGAAAATTGTGTACATATAGAGTAACGTAGTGAAATAAATTTAGTATTCATTTCGACTTACAACCGAGTTTACTCATCAACACTGATTTTTATTAATTAATATATATAATATATATAAAATTTATTTCTTTTTGAAAAATTATACTCAGCTTTTATTAAACAATATTTACAGATTTTTTTGCTTATTAATATTTTATTGCTTTTTATTAAATAAGATTTTGATTTTAATTAAATAAATTAACTGCTTTTTACTTAATATTGTCGCAATTTTTCTTGCCCCGCACTTATTAATATTAATTATTAAAAAAAGAAAACGAAAAGGAACAAAAAAATACGATTTAAAAGACCGCAAATTTAACACAATGTGCAAAATTATGCCGAACTGTCAAAGAACAGCGGCGAGAAACAAAATTGCAACAAGCAGCAAGACGAGCTCAGCGAGGGGTGAGTTCAACACATAATTTAATTAATCGAAGGGTCGATTCATTAAGTTGCTCGCGATTTATTTTGATATCACTTTGATATCAGAAAAATATAATTTGATTGAAATTGCCACAGGGGCGTTCTTACGTATAGTAAGGAAAGGGCGCCAGCATTTTTTTCCTGAAATAAAAAAAAGGAAATTGCAAACCTTATCTAAAGAAACAAAGAGAACAAAGAAAGTCCAACCCAAAAAAAAATAAATACAACAAATATAATTTCATAGAAATTTAATTTCTTTATTTTGAAGGTGCCTGAGAAACCTTACCACGCAGGATTAAAACTCAGGATCTTTTCGTTCTGATGTAAATGTTACACGAAATAGTATAAGAAAAACAAAATGGACGATGGACCGTTAAGTTCTCTATTCCCACCAAAGAAATTTTGATTCTCAAATAAAATACACAAAATTAATCGAAAAATTTGTACTTATCTTTTCTTTCCTTCAGTTACCAATCTCCGAATTAGTCCTAAATTTTCATTCCTTTTTGTATTTTTGCTCTAACCTTTTTTTTCACAAAACTAACAATTTTTTTTTTTCACCAAACTAATTAGTTTTTTTTTCCTCTTTTCTTATCTTTTTCGCTTTTTCTATGTTCTCACTCTTGTTCGTCTATTCACTTCGACTATTCGAAAAGAATTGACTTCCAGATTCTTCGATCTGTCAAGTCTCATCCTTCCTAACTCCCGCCACTTTTAGCTTTCAGCCAATGTGCAGTGGCGGATCTCAATTCACATCATCAACAGGCAATCGGAGATCGACTTGTTGAACTCAACTTAGGCCATTCTCCATTTGGAGTAACTTCACATGCAACTTTACGCATCGATTCACCAGACCGTCCGTCTGGTTTGGTTTCACTTCTATGGAAACCATCCCATCAATTGTACCCTGAAACGAAACTTGGTATTTGTTCCCTCACGAAAATGACAGAGAGAACCATGGTCAGAAGGACTATGGCCGTCCCGCTCTCTCTCATCCTCGTGTAGAAGGGTATGACATTTGTCAAATCGAAAGAAGTAAATAAACAGAAGTGGATGCAAAACGCATCGTCTTAATTAAAATTAGAATTTAAATATAAAAAGAACTTGTTGCGTTCATTTATAACGCAACAAATCCCACCCTTTCCTCCTTGAAAAGGTGTTTGTTCATAACACAAACAAGATTACTTAAAAAAAAAAGGGACTTCTAATATTTATTTGTTTTCCGATAACGACGTAAACGGCTTCAGATCTTTTGTGTGCCAAGTGCCACTTCTTTACCGTTGTTATCTTCAAGGACATACGTCCAAGGGGATATGCGTTTTCGGATTTTAAATGGTCCGACATATTTTGGAGCTAACTTAGCTGCGTAGTAGTTTGCCGCATTCGACAAATCGAAATTTCTACGCCAAACAACATCATTTGGGAGATATTGAATATCTCTCCTCCTGAGGTTGTATGTTTCCGCCGATTTCTTGGACGCTGTTAGAAGTTTGACAGCTATGTCCGCCCTAAGTTTACTAAACCTTTCTCCTATATTTTCTTGTGATACTACGCTATTATTCTTGTCTTAATCCTGATCACTAAGTTTTAGTTCCTCCCTACCACTGGTTGACATTTCTTTGCCGAAATTAGCATAATACGGTGAATCTCCTAATACCTCATGTTGAGAAGTGCGTATAGCACAAGCTACTTTAGCTAATTGAGAATCCCAAACTCTGTGATTCTCCGAAACATAAGCTCTCAACGTAGTTTTAATAATTTGATTTATTCTCTCCGCGGGGTTAGCCTGAGGATGGTAGTGTGGGGTAAACCTGATTTTGGATGAATATTCCTCACAAAGTACCCTAAGTTCCCTACTTTTAAATTGCTGCCCGTTGTCACAAATGACAACCTTTGGAACACCAAATAGTAAGAACACATTGTCCTCTAACTCCTTACATACTGCCTTTGCAGTTGCACTCCTTAAAGCAAATAACAACGGGAATTTAGTAAGATAATCTACGACAGTAAGGATATACATATAACCCCTATTCGACTTGGGTAATGGACCCACTAAATCCACACTTATCATCTCCCACGGAGAAGAAACTCCTATTCGTTCCGTCATAAGACCGGCTGGCTTATCATTAATTGGTTTCACTTGTTGACATACCCTACAGTTCCTAACATAATTTGTTATATCTTTTCTCATTTTTGGCCAATAGTATTTACTTCTTATCCTAGCAAACGTTTTTCTAACACCCATATGACCTGCTAATGGACTATCATGACATTCCTTCAAAATATTTAACCTATCCTTCCCCTACTACTTACTTCCATTCCTCATTGCTTTCATGCACTACTACATGTGTCGATTTGATAAACTTATATAATCTGCCACACTCTACTCTCCAATTTGGATAATCCAACGGATTCAACTCAACTGCTGAGATCATCTTTACTACCCAAGGGTCTAAATCCTCATCCGAGATACCAGCCACTACTGGCACTCCTCGAGATAACATGTCGGGAACGACATGATCTTTTCCCTTGCGATGAATTATCTTAAAATCGAACTGCTGAAACCGCACTGCCCAGCGTGCTAATCTTCCTTGTGGATCCTTGAGATTACTCAACCACACGAGTGAGTAATGATCTGTAATCACCGTAAACCTAACACCCTCGAGATACGGTCTCAACTTCTCAACCGCCCACAAGACTCCTAAACATTCCTTCTCGGTAGTTGAATAATTTCTTTCACTCCTATTTAAAGACCTACTCAAATAGCAAATTACCTTTTCACTGTCCTCAAAAGTTTGGGTAAGTACGGCCCCGATACCGTAATCCGACGCATCAGTTTGGAAAACGAATGGAAGACTGAAATCGGGACAAGTTAAAATTGGAGCCGTGATTAAATATTCCTTCGCTTTCCTAAATGAGTCTTCACATTCTTGAGTCCATAAAAACTTTTTGCTTTTTTTCAGCAAATCGGTTAAAGGCCTAACAATAGTTGCAAAGTTTGGTACGAAGCGTCTATACAACGAAACAGTCCCTACAAAACTCCTAACCTCTTTAACATTTTTAGGAGCAGAAATCCTAACCATACTTTCTACCTTTTCTGGGTCGGCATGTAACCCGTTCCTATCGACGACATAACCTAAAAATTTAAGGGATGGCCTACAAAAGTTACATTTATCTCTTCCTACTTTTAATCCTGCTCCACATATTCTCTTTAAAACTTCATTAAGAATTTCTAAATGTTTATCGAATGTATCCGTGACAATAATAATATCATCCAGATACACGAAAACGAATGGCTCCAACTCTGGTCCTAAAACGCTATCGATGAACCTCTGCCAAGTTGCAGGGGCATTGTGCAACCCAAAAGGCATCCGTTTAAATTGGAATAAACCCCTACCTGGGACCGTGAAAGCTGTAAACTTTCGAGATTCTTCGGCCATAGGGATTTGCCAATAAGCTGACTTAATGTCAAGCGAAGTAAGAAACCTAGCATTCCTAAGCTTATCCAAGATTGCTGAAATCAATGGAAGCAGATAAGCGTCCCTCTCTGTAACCTGATTTAATTTCCTATAATCTACACAGAACCTAAATGTATCATCTTTCTTCCTAATCAAAACTATGGGAGAAGCCCAAGGGCTATTTGATTTCTCAATTACATCCTCATCTAACATCTCCTTAAGAGATTTGTCTATGTGTGCCTGCATCGCAGGCGAAACTGGATAATACCTCTGTTTGATGGGATCTGAAGTCGTTCTAATGACATGTTCTACTCTATCTGTAACACCTAGTCCTTCTGGCATGTTTTTGAATAAATCCTCAATTAGTGTGCTTAACCTATTCTTCTGCTCCTCAATCAAATCCGACTCTTCCACAATAGAAGTCGTTCCAATTATAGCTAATTCTACTTGGCTCGAGAAGTTCCACATACGTGACCTAAGATCCGGGACTATTCCCGAGAGTGCCCAAAAGTCTGCACCTAATATCAACGTATGGGGAAGCGAAGGTATGACTAAACACTCTATTAGAACTGACCTATCCTCAACAACTATTGGCAGACTACTCCTAAAACTCCTACACCCGTCCCATCTGCAAGATGCACTTGATTTATATTGGTTATCCCTAAACTTAACCCTAAGTCCTTAAGGACCTTCCAAACGTCCCTACATATGATAGTCCTAGATGCTCCTGAATCTAAAAGTCCTAAAAACCTAAAGCCATATATATTTACACTCAAGTAAGGACGACTGTCGCCTCCACTTGTCTCTAATGTGAAACCTATTTTAATTTGATTTGCCAGCTGGTTGTCAGCAGGCAACCTCCCTAATTTTGACGCCGGCGCTCTTGCCCTGCTGGCCCAAGAGACCGTTGCCCGTTTCCCGACGAGCAGCGTCTACAATTTCGCTTCATTGTATTTTCTGCCCCACAGCCATAACAGCGCCTAGGAGCGGAACAAGTATTTGCAAGGTGACCTTCTTTATTTGAAAAAGGATTAACTGCCACCGTTGCCGCCTGAATGGGTCCAACATATGCAACATCAGGTTCCAAAGTTTGCCTATTGCGGAGGATAGGAGGAGGGACAAACGACTCGACATTAGTTCGAATCGTCTCCAGCCTTCTACTTAAAGCTACCAGCTCATTGACTGATTTGATATCAGCCAATCCTAGCTGAGTCTGGTAGAAAGGAGTTATATTCTTCATGAGAATAGATAATTTTCTACTCTCACATAGAGGCTCCGTAAAACGCTTGAACAAGGTCTGCATGAGAGCGATATATGTACATTCCTATGGACTCATCACGACCTTGGGTACAACGCCTAACCTCATCCAACAAAAGATCATCATAATTGGAGGGCAAAAACTCCAACTTCAATTCCCTAACCAACCCTCTCCAAGTAGAAATTGTGTCCCTAATCGACCTAAACCATAGGAGTGCCTTCCCACTTAATAAGTCCACCGCTGATGTGAAACCCCTAGCTTCCGAAACTCCGCGTGCTTCCCTCATTTCTTCAACTCTTTCGATTTAAGAGTTCACCGATGAGCCGCAATGCTCACCTGTGAACTTCACGTTCCATTTATCAAGTCGCTCGGGGAACCGGTCACAGGGTATATCACCCTGTAGTTGGAACCCACTAGAGCTCGCACGTTGGCCGACCGTTGCAGCTGGTAACGCACCCAAGTCTGCTGTCGACATTGTTGATTTTGTTTTATCTTGAGGTTCTATCACCTCCTTTCTGCTGACAGTTTAGCCATTAAAATCAAAATTTCACCTTTTAAATCAGCAACCTCGTTGACTTCCTCTGACGATTCAGCCCTAGCCCTCGATATCCTACCTAAAGCCCATTCAATTTAAGTCAAAACCTTAAGATACTCCGAAGACTTCGGATTCTTAGGCGGAACTTTCAAAAGTTCCTTAATTTCCAAAATTTTTGCCTTAACCGCACTAGCATCCTCCTCAAAAGGATACGGATAGTGAGGACCATCCGCAGAAATTGACCCTGTTCTTTCTAACAAACGACTTTCCCTAAGCGTCATCCTCATTTCATCGACCTTAGTACCTTCCTTCAAACCCCTAGCCCGCAACTCATAAACGAGTTCCTCTTTAGTTAATCGATTAATATCCATTTTACCACGCCGAAGAATAAAACAACGAATCACTCAATTAGAAAGAAGAAAAAAAAATAAAAGAATGCCAAAGAAACGAATAAGAAATATTTTAAACTCACTAAGATCCCCAAATCGCACCAAAAAGAAAAATAGAATGCAAAAAAAAAATTAATTAGAAATAATTTTAAAGTAACTTAAAATTCCCAAATCGTACCACGAAAAAAAATAGAATACAAAAAAAGGAACGAATTATCAAAATTTTAAAGGTTACTAAAAATAGATGGTCACACTTTAACTTTAAATTTAACCCACTGTTTTATTATATTACTTGAGAAAGAAAGAGAGAAAGAGAAAGAGGAAAAAAAAACTGGTATGGTCACACTATCTTATTTGGGTATTGCAACCCAACAAAAGACATATAATCTATATAATGATATATGTATATGAATATATAAATTTGAAATAATATGAATTAATCTAACAAAAGGAACAAACAAAATTACTCACTCTTATATCCCGACTGAAACGAACTTTTGTGAAAAAAAAGTGAACTTCCTTGCTGGCCGATATGTTATATCCGTTACCTCCGTACCGTTGAATAATCTGCTTTTCAACCTCCTATGCAACACCCAACACCAACACCAGAAGTAAGAATTATATCCCGTTTGTATCACCAGAAGTGTTATCTTTTTTTCCAAAAAAAAAAAAACTCCTATGGAGCACCCACTTGTATCAGCAGAACTAAGCTAAGAAAGGAAAATTGATTGAATGAGTAATATGTATATATGTATGTATATAAAAGGAATACAAAAAAAAAACAGCACTTCCCTGAAGAAAACACCAACAATAAGGACAACCACCACAAATTATTCAAAGCCCCACGTTTGGGTGCCAATTTGTTGCAATTTTTCCTCCAACGTTGTTGCACTTAATAGTGTTAATTATTATTTTAACCAAAAAAAAGAAAAGAACACTTGACTACGATTTAAAACCACGAAATTAGAAATGTGCCGACTCTCAAAGAACAGCGGCGAAGAAGCGAAAAGGCAAGAATTGCAACACGCAGCAGATTAAGTGCTGCCACCACGACGAGCTCAGCAAGGGGTGAGTTCAACACACAATTTAATTAATCGAAGGGTCGATTAATTAAGTTGCTCGCGATTTATTTTGATATCAGAAAAATATATTGAAATTGGCACAGGGGCGTTCTTACGTATAGTAGTATTTCCTGAAATAAAAAAAAGGAAATTGCAAACCTTATCTAAAGAAACAAGGAGAACAAAGAAAGTCCAACCCAAAAAAAAATAAATACAACAAATATAATTTCATAGAAATTTAATTTCTTTATTTTGAAGGTGCCTGAGAAACCTTACCAAGCAGGATTAAAACTCAGGATCTTTTCGTTCTGATGTAAATGTTACACGAAATAGTATAAGAAAAACAAAATGGACGATGGACCGTTAGGGTTCTATTCCCACAAAAGAAATTGGGATTCTCAAATAAAATACACAAAATTAATCGAAAAATTTGTACTTATCTTTTCTTTCCTTCAGTTACCAATCTCCGAATTAGTCCTAAATTTTCATTCCTTTTTGTATTTTTGCTCTAACCTTTTTTTTCACAAAACTAACAATTTTTTTTTTTTCACCAAACTAATTAGTTTTTATTTCCACTTTTCTTATCTTTTTCGCTTTTTCTATGTTTCTCACTCTTGTTCGTCTATTCACTTCGACTATTCGAAAAGAATTGACTTCCAGATTCTTCGATCTGTCAAGTCTCATCCTTCCTAACTCCCGCCATTTTTAGCTTTCAGCCAATGTGCAGTGGCGGATCTCAATTCACATCATCAACAGCCAATCGGAGATCGGCTTGTTGAACTCAACTTGTGATGATATTCTCGCGATCCCGCTTACTCGCTCTTCTCTCACAGCTAAATGCAAGTCATTCTGGAATTCGCCGCCCGGCCCGCTGGATTCACTTCCAGGTGACGACGATTCAAGAAGCTGCATTCAGCCACCCCCATTTTTCACCTCAACATGGACAAAAGTCAAGAAACACAAAATTGCGAAAAACATAATTCTTTACGAAACTTTACTATCAATTTAAAAAAAAAAAAAAAAAGGAAAAATGACGACCCGTTCGGAATCTGTAACCAATGTTGAAATAGGATTCGTCTCAACTCTAAGTTGTTTGAAACTTAAAAGTCCAACGTCCATTAACATAATTTAAGTTACATACTTTCGATCGAGAATAAAATTAATTATCATTAAATAATTTAAACAAAAATATTAAACAAAAATATGATTAATACAAATTATTGAAATTCATATCGTTAAAGTTTTACGTTGGGCCTTAGGCCATTCTCCATTTGGAGTAACTTCACATGCAACTTTACGCATCGATTCACCAGACCGTCCGTCTGGTTTGGTTTCACTTCTATGGAAACCATCCCATCAATTGTACCCTGAAACGAAACTTGATATTTTTTCCCTCACGAAAATGACAGAGAGAACCATGGTCAGAAGGACTATGGCCGTCCCGCTCTCTCTCATCCTCGTGCAGAAGGGTATGACATTTGTCAAATCAAAAGAAGTAAATAAACAGAAGTGGATGCAAAATGCATCGTCTTAATTAAAACTAGAATATAAATATAAAAAGAACTTGTTGCGTTCATTTATAACGCAACAATATTATTTTGCTTCTGGTTTTTATTATTATATATCAATATTCATTGCTTTTTACTATGGTTGTCTGTTGCTACCATAACTGCTCTCAGCAGGGAGATACATTTTTATGCTAAAGATATCCTAATTAGGTCGACTTTTAAGACTCTGTCTAAACTAGCTATCCCTATTCCCTTCTCTCCATCAATTTGCTACTGTACAGAGGCTTATCGTGACTCATCGTGCGTACGCTTAATGGAAGCATGGAGAATTCGTCATCAGTCAACCTCCACGGTTACCTCTGCTACTCAACCTCCACCCCCTCTTCCACCGGTTCCTTCCACTCCAGCCGTATCTCTTGTTAATGCGGCTGAGGCTGGTTCCGCAAATTATGTTCGCGGATTTTCGTTCCCACCACCTGGTTTTACGCTGAAAATTAAACCGGAGCACTTTCCTTCCCCCGGTTTAGGAACTTACAAATATGTGCCGCGGAAATCACCGGAAAGGAAAGAACCTGTGTGTAAATGCTACATGGACACACCAAAAAGAGACGCAGTGAGACCAGAGTACCAGCTGAGGAAAGGACTTGATGCCCATATGTAGGACTTTTCTGAAGAACTTAGAATTTTCATCACCTCCCAACTGTTCCACAAGGCAAATGCACCATGGACACCTAAAGAAAAAGATTTGTTCTTAAAATTTGTCTTTAAGTCTCCAGCATGTTACAGCTTGAGTGCGGGATTCAAGCTGCCATCGGTAAGCACCATTTACCGGTGGCATTCAGAAATCCGTTTGCCAACAGGATTTAGTGAAAAGATGAAGGAGCTGCTTAGTGACAAAGCTAAGGACATGACACCGATGGACAAGAAGTGCGTGTTGCTATTCGACGAGATGCTTATAAAAAAAGAGCTGGAGTATAATGTCAAGGATGATTTTATATACAGTTTTACGGATTTCGGAGAATTTGGAAGGACTAACACTGTGGCTTCTAAGGTAATGGTTTTCACCCTTAGAGGCTTAAACAAAAACTGGAAGCAGACGATTGCTTACTACGATATGCTAGTGAAGATGTTGGTCACAATTATTCAAGGAGTAAATAATTGTGGACTAACAATTGTAGCCACAAGCTGCGATCAAGGATCGTCGAATGGTTCGGCTTACTTTATGATAAGTCCGCAACTATACCAGGATGTGAAACCGTATGTGGATATCGAAAATCATAGAGTTTTCTTACTCTTTGATTATCCACATATGTTTAAAAGCGTTCGGAATATTCTGCTAAAACATACAATCTCAATAGGAGATGAAGTTGTTGATTGGCGAATTTTGGAAAAGTTTTTTGAAGAAGACTCGAAAGGTATATTTCAAGTTTAAACTTACAAAATCGCACATCAAACCCGGTCCTTTTGATAAAATGTCTATCAAATTGGAATCATGTACGCATTTAGCATCAATTTCTTCAAAACAGAAAAGGAGAAGAAATTTGCAGAGTCCACAGCAAAATTCATCAAGAGAATGAATGATCTTTTTGACACGTTGGACACTGGGCAACTTTATTCAAGAAACCCTAATAAACAGGTTTTGTCAGACTCCACTGAAACCCTGGATATAATTAAAAATGCAAGGGAGTGGATATAAACATGGAAGTCAAGTAGCAGAATGAAAGTCCCACCTTGCTTTAAGGGATTAAAGCAAACTGTCCTAGGAATAGAGATGATGTGGGAACTTTTCAAGAGCGATGACCAAAAATATTTTCTGCTTTTACATCTTAACACAGATGTGGCAGATAATTTGTTTTCTATGCTGCGCCACAGTATATTGTCATATGAAAGGTACCCTTTTACTTGGGGACTCGTCCGGAATCTGAAGCAGATCATATTCCAGCATCTGACTTCAGCGGAACATTCTGGATACCAGGATGCAAAAGCAGAACCGCTCTTACAAATAGCTGATGGACTGAACACAACGGCAGCACAAAACGAATCGTCAAATGAAGATTTCGTTTTCGAAGAGCCAGAGGAACTTGAGGATGAGGACCAGGATGTTGTTATAAAAGACAACACGACAAAGAGCTAGGAGCTCCAGAAAGGAGCTGCTGTACAGTATAATATACGCTCAGCTATATTCTCTCTTACTCAACTCCTATATGTACATAATGCTTTAGGTATATCGTATTGTATATAATAAAACACAGTCAGTCGACTGCTGACCTGCTAACACCAACGTTGTTTCAATTATTATCTGTTCATGGCGACCGTGACACTCGTTTTTATATATAATTTTATAAAAGTTTAAAAAAAAATCAATAAAAAACAATTGAATCAGTGTAAAGTATTCCCTTTATAAAAAAAAACCCTCAAAAACAAAAAAAAATAACAATAAGCACCCAAAATCCAATTTTCTTCATCGCCATCTCTGCTACCACGTGACTCTGAACTCCCTCAAATCTTGTAATTGTTGTCGCCAAAATAAAGTGCAAAGAAAATTAAATAAAAAGAAAAGGTGTCGTTGGATTAAACCAGTATTAAGAACACCATTTTATAACCAGAAAAATAAAAATTTCAAATTAAATAAAATAATTTTGCATTACATAACAAGTGAACATAAAGTGCAAACTGTAAATTCTTTGTTCTCTTTTCTGCAAAATCAAACGGAACAATCCCAGTACAAAAAAAAGCAGGAACAAAACAATCGCTACCAAAAACCAAAAAAAAAAAAGAGGCTGGGATGCGACCCATACTGATAACTTCCCATCCCATCTATCGATTTGTCTTGCTTAAAAGTTTGTCTAAATGTATCAATTCTTACCAAATTTGCGTTCTATTTTTTGGAGATTTTATTTTTTTATGAAAAAACGGACTGTTGTATTTTTATAAAAAAAATTACTGAATATTAAAAACAATATTTTCTGTGAAATAAAATAAGTTTGAAGCCAATATTTTTAATTTTTGAAAAGCTATTTGAGTCGAAAGTAAATTTTTACCAAGTTTTAGTATTGTTTTTTTTTAGGTTTTTATTTTTTGTAAAAAAAAACTGTCAATCCAACATTTCTCAAAATTTTACCGAATGTTGAAAACAATATTATTTATAAGATAAAATTTGTTTGAATCCAATATCTCAAAGTTTTGAATAGATATTTTAGCCGAAAATCAATTTTTACCAACATTTATTAATTTTTTTGTTTAGGTTTTTATTTTTTGTAAAAAAACTGTCAATTCGATTTTTCTCAAAATTTTTCCTAATGTTGAAAACAATATTTCTTATAAGTTAAAATTAGTTAGAAGCCATAATCTCAAATTTTTGAAAAGATATTTGAGTCGAAAATCAATTTTTACCAACTTTTGTTAATTTTTTTTTCGGTTTTTAATTTTTTGTAAAAAAAATGTCAATTCGATTTTTCTCAAAATTTTACTGAATGTTGAAAACAATATTTTTTGAAAGATAAAAGTAGTTTAAATCCAATATCTCAAAGCTTTGAAAAGATATTTGAGTCAAAAATCAATTTTTACCAACTTTTATTAAGTTTTTTTTTTAGGTTTTTATTTTTTGTAAAAAAACTGTCAATTCGATTTTTCTCAAAATTTTATCAGATGTCAAAAACATTATTCTTCGTTGCACAAAATTATTTTGGAGATAAAATCATATTTTAGTCGTAAAATTTTCGAAATGACAATTTTTTTTTTCAGTTTTTTTGATTTATAAAAAAAACCGTTAATTTGATTTTTTTCTAAAAATATAATTGTTTTGTATCACGTTACAATATATAATATAAAATTTAATTCAAGTCTCTAGCGTCATTGGTTCATGAGATATTTAGGGTTAACCAAAATTTTCACCTTTTTTTTAAACTGCTATGGTAAAAAAACCACCCACGCAATTTTCTTGAGAGCCCTTTCTGCATCTTTCTGCCTTATTATCTGTATAACAAAATTTATTTGAAGTCGATATCTCTTATGGTTCTTGAGCTATGGACGACGAAAAAAACGTCGTGAACGTACGGACGTACGTACACACGCACGCACAGACATCTTTCTAAAAATCTTTTATTTCGACTCTAGGGACCTTGAAACGTCGAGAAATGTCAAAATTTTCAATTTGACAAATCGGACCTATTACAATAACTTCCTATGGGAAGTTAAAAAGTGAGAGTGGCATCAATTGAAATTATTCTAACATGATTGATTTTACTATAATGTATAAAAAATAAATTGTAAACAAAAAAAAACAGTATTGAAAGAGAAGGAAATAAAATCTAAAAAAAAAAATAGAAACAAAAAAAAAAAGAAGTCTCATATGTAAAACAATAAGAAAGAATACAATATATACACATGTGTTTTATATACTAATTTGCATGCCTACTTTTAAGTTAAGACTTATTATATTTGGTATTTCATTATTGCACTTTTTGTAAGATTTTAATATTATATGGGTGAATTTGAAAAAACTAAGGATAGATTTTTAGATCTATATAAATGTTTAAATAAAACAAAAATTCCTAATAATAGCGAAGACACATTTAAACGATTAACTAATACATATAACGAGATGAGAAGAAGAACAAAAAGCTGAAGTGTCAAATTTATATATTTCATTGAGAGATAAGTACGCAAAAATCTGCATCAGATTAGGCAAAAAAGTGCTTATTACTTTTGAAATAGACAAATTAATAGATATTACAGAGATTAGCGAAGAGAATAGTGAAGACGAGGTATATGAGGAAATGGCAATCACACAGGTAGAATTTATAGCCTTGGCTACAAAACTTATTCCAGAGTTAGATTGGCAACCAGAAAATATTACAAGGTTTATTGATGCCCTTGAACTTTTGGAGATGACAGTTGATTCTCATATGAATATAGCAGTAAAAATCATAAAAACAAAACTATTAGGATCAGCTAGAAATTATATAACCAACGAAACAGACATTCAATCGATCATTACTACTTTGAAAAGTAACATTAAAAGCGAATCATAAGAAGTCGTTGCAGCAAAGTTGCGCAATGTTAAACAAAATAACAAGTCACCCAACATTTATATAAAAGAAGTAGAAGATTTAACATCATCCTTAAAAAGAGCTTTCATAACTGAAGGTGTTCCAGGTAAATTGGCAGACGATTACGCTGTTAACCACGCTGTAAAAGCTATGACCAAAAACGCTTCTAACGATAAAGTTAAATTTATAATGGAAGCGGGAAATTTTAACAACATGAATGAGGCAGTCACGAAGTTCATTTCGTCTAGCACTGATGCTGGTCCCAGTTCATCGATTTTTCATTTTGGAAAAACTAACCGTGGTCGTGGGGGAAGCTCATACGGATATAACAATAGGGGGAGTAGTTATAATAACTTACGGGGCAATGCTAGAGGTAGTTACAGAGGTAACCACAGAACAAACGCACTTGATTTTAATGCATATAATAATCGATGGAATAATACAAATGTGAGGAATAATAGAACCACACATGCTAGCAACTACGTCCGTCAAAATAACAGTACCAGGGCAGTTAGATATGCTTGTCAGGGAAACGAGGATTCCCCTCAGGAGGTCAGACTGGGGGATTGTTAACTATAAACCAAATTAAAAATAGCGTAGCGCTGACGCCTACGCATCAAATTTTCAAGATGCATTTAAATCTAAATAGTTACGTAAGAATATCATGTAATTTAACAGGTGGGAAAAGTATGTTTCTTGTGGACACAGGTGCTACAGTATCAACGCTTCGAAAATCGAAATTATTACAAAATACGGTTATTAATAGAAACTTGAAATGCAACTTATCAGGGATCTCTCAAGAAACCGTCGCTACGGAAGAATTGGCAGTAGCTCGCCTTTACATTTACGAGGTTTGGCTTGAACATAGTTTTTACATTTTAAATGATGATTTTCCTATCCCTGTGGATGGTATATTAGGCCTTGATTTTATACAAACATTTAATTGTAATTCGGAGAATTGAGTTTTTAAGTAAGGAAAATGAAATTTTAATCCCGAACCAAGAAATCAAAGACGGAATTTTTGTCGCGCGAACAATCGTTTCAAAAACTAGCCCATTCGGTAAAATTGTTAATACAACTCCAAACATTGAAATATTAAATAACGTGAAAATTGCATTTGAAAGCTTAAATGATTATAAAATATACTCGTTCAGTAACTATACTCCAACACGTAGAGATATCGTTTTAGACAAATTAAAAAAAGATTTTCCGGATCTTGTTAAAGACGATATGACGAAGCTATGTCAAGAGTTTTCTGACATTTTTGCACTCGAAGATGACAAGCTTACAGTTAATAATATATTATAAACAAAAATTAAGACTTAAAGACAATACTCCGGTTTGCATTAAAAATTATCGGACACCAAATTCACAAAAAGAAGAAATTAATAAGCAAGTAAAGAAAATGATAAAAGACGAAATAATTGAGCCCTCATGCTCGGAATATAACAGTCCGATTCTATTGGTTCCCAAGAAGTCTCTACCAATACCAAATAACCCTAAGAAACGGTGGAGGTTGGTCATTGACTATAGACAGCTGAATAAAAAGCTTTTAGCTGACAAATTTCCCCTTTCGAGAGTTGACGAAATTTTTGATCAGCTTGGTAGGGCAAAATATTTTTCGTGTCTAGACCTTTTCTCCGGATTCAATCAAATAGAACTTGAATCAAGTTCTAGAGATTTAACAAGTTTTACCACAGACAACGGCACGTATCGCTTTACAAGGTTACCTTTTGGTTGGACAGTTTCGCGGAATTCGTTTCAGCGCATGATGTCGCTAGCGTTTTCTGGTTTATCACCCGACAAATCATTTGTCTATATGGATGATTTGATTGTAGTTGGCTCTTCGATAAATCCAATTTTGAAAAATATTCGCAGTGTATTTGAAATTTGTAGGAATCGTAACCTAAAGCTTAACACTGACAAATGTTGTTTTTTTAAAAACGAGATTACCTATTTAGGACATAAATGTACTAAAAATGGCATTTTGCCTGATGATAACAAATTTCAAGATATTAAGAATTATCCAAGACCTACGGACACGGATTCGGTAAGAAGATTCGTTGCTTTTTGCAATTATTATCGCCGATTTATCAAAAATTTTGCTCATCATTCGTACGAATTGACAAGACTCACACGAAAAAATTCTGAGTTCATTTGGACTGAACATTGTAAAAAAGCTTTTCAATACTTCAAAAATGCTCTTGTTAATCCACCGATACTGAAATACCCTGATTTTTCTCAGGCATTTTTTATAACAACAGATGCTAGCAAGTTAGCATGCGGTGCGGTGCTAAGCCAAGAATATGACGAAAAATTACACGAACTTTCACCAAAGGTGAAAGCAACAAATCCGTAATCGAGCAATCAAAGCGACCACAAACCTTTAACTTACCTCTTTTCGCTAAAAAACCCGTCTTCAAAGCTAACGAGAATGCGTTTGGACTTGGAGGAATATAACTTCATCGTTAGTTACATAAAAGGTTCTGAAAATGTTGGTGGAGATGCACTATCGAGAATAGGTTTTGCCGATATAAAATCAAATTCTATTCTTCGTTTTAACATAGCGAAAATGACCACCAGGTCCATGAATAAGCAAACTTCAAATACTATGTCCGAAAATAAACCAAATTCGAAAATACCAGACAAATGTAAACCAAAAATATATGAAGCACTACAAGCTTTCGAAACAAGAAAAGCACCAACCGTAAAATTTAATTTAACCGCCAATATACCGTTTTTAACTTTAAAAAAAGGAAAGTGTACACTTATAAAATACATGATTAATTATTTTATTACTAACGGCAGGATCGACTTAGGTCGGCTCCTGTCAGCGCTTGAAGCCGATGTCGATTATATCTTCAAGATTTTTTCTGTCGACAATTTTAAAAATATTGCTAGCAGTAATTTAAAAAAACTGATATTAGTTTTAAGGCCAAGTCCTGTAATGATTCTTGATAGAAAAGACAAAGATCTCCTATTAGAAAGGTTCCATAATGACCCATTACAAGGCGGCCACTGCGGTCAAAAACGATTAGTTCATAAACTAAAATCAAAATAGTTTTGGAAAAATATATCCAAAGACGTTGCAAAATTTGTTAAATCTTGTACCGAATGCCAAAAAAAACAAATGTTTATCAAAAAACTCGGAACCTCTAGTACATACCCTTACACCCCAAAAGGCGTTTGATATCGTCCAAATAGACACAATAGGGCCTTTAGTTAAAACGCCAAGCTCTAAAAAATATGCTTACGAAGTATTTAGTAATAATTCCGGTTCAAGCTAAAAAAGCCATAACAATTGCGAGAGCTACTTTTTAAAACTTTATTTTAATTTATGGACCTATGAAAGAAATGCTTACCGATAGAGGTGCAGAATATATAAATGAAATAATTGAAGAATTATGCAAGTTGTTAAATATTAAACACAATAAATCAACAAGCTACCATCACAGATCGTTAGGTTGCGTAGAGAGATCACACAGGACTCTTAACGAATATCTGCGAGCTTACATTAATACCAATAAAGATGATTGGGATAGGTGGGTTGCATATTTCGCCTATTGTTTACAACACCTTCGGAGACTATTGGTAACTATTGCCCATACGAGCTTATATTCGCTAAGAATCCCTCTGATTTCGCTTGTCTAAATTCGCGAAGAGTTGAACCATGCTATAATCTTGATGCATACGAAAAAGAAGTTAAACTTCGACTACAAGTTGCTTCTCAAAGAGCACATCAATTCCTAGAAAAGTACAAATCCCAACGAAAAGAAAAATTTGACCAGAACATTAGACCACAGACAATAAATCCCGGCGATTCAGTTCTTCTTTTAAAAGAACCAAGGCACAAATTAGATCAAATTTTCAAAGGACCATATACGGTAACAAATGTAAACGAACCAAACGTCACCATTATAACTGATAAAGGTAAAAAGCTATTAGTGCATAAAGATAAAGTTAAATTATTCAATAACTTCTCAATTTGAAATTTGAAAAAAGAAAACACACATATGCATAAAGTCATGATAAAAATAGTTCTAAGAACATAATATAATTTTTTCAAATTCTCCAATCAATTATCTTTGAATTTGTCTCATCAAAAAAAAAACAAAAATTAATTAAATGAAATAAAAGAAACGAAACACGATTTATCACTTAATAAACTATTGAATATTGAAAATATGTAATATAAATACATACGTATGTATGTGTGAAAAAAAAAAAGAAATTAAATTTGAGCCAAGTTTTATAATTTCAAATTTCTTAAAACAAAAAAAAAATATGTAATTTAAATTAAAACTATTGTAATATTCGGCTTGGTCCGACAGTTAAAACTTATTCAAACTTCGTAAATAAAAAACACAAATTCACTTTCTTTTAAATTACTCACAAAAATTCTTTATTCAACACTTTCAATTACTACTTTTAAAACACAGTCTTTACTTTTCAAACACAGTCTTTTCTTTATAGCAATTCACAATCCATAATGAACCGCTTCGCTTCCAAGCGCCTATTTATATACCTCAAATCGGTTCGAGAATCTACGAGGTTGTTCTCGATGCTTAACGAAGTTCTCCACTTTATCACTAGATGCTTACCCCTTTCGAGGTTCTTGTATGCGCTGAATGAGTTCCCCTCTAAGCCACTAGATGTTTCTCGATGCTTAACGAAGTTCTCCACTTTATCACTAGATGCTTACCCCTTTCGAGGTTCTTGTATGCGCTGAATGAGTTCCCCTCTAAGCCACTAGATGTTTCTCGATGCTTAAGAAGCGAGTTCTCCTATTAGCCACTAGATGTTTCTCGATGCTTAAAGAAGCGAGTTCTCCTATTACTACCACTAGATGTTGCCCCTTATTATTGAAAGAGTGTATACACATTACATTGCCACCTCCTTAGGATTGATCGTCCCGAACAAATCCATCGTTCTCATCACCACTGTAGCGATGTAGCCGGTCGCGATGTACAACTTTAGGTTTTCCTCTGACTCCCTTTTGTATCCGGTACACGACATCGTTGATTTTTGTAATGACTGTATATGGACCTTCCCAGTACCGTTGAAGTTTCGGTGACAATCCTTTTTGTCGATGGGGATTGTAAAGCCACACCCGATCTCCTGCTTGGAACTCTGTGGTTGTCGCTCGTATATCGTAGCGTGTCTTCATTCGGTCACTGAACGTCTTTATTTTCAACCTGGTATTGTCGTGGATCTGAAGAAGTCTTTCTCTGAGGTCATCAATGTAGTCATCCTCGGCTTGCGGTTCCGATGTGGGGCATCCAAATTTTATTTCGCTCGGCAGTCTGATGTTCCTTCCCATCAAAATCTCAGACGGTGTATGGCCAGTTGAGCTATGCCTTGCACTTCGATACGCCATCAAAAACAGTGGAATGTGTCGATCCCAATCTCGCTGGTTGTCGTCCACAACTTTGCAAAGATGTTCCTTCAGGGTTCGGTTGAATCGTTCGACCATGCCATCAGATTGTGGATGAAGTGGTGTTGTTCTTGTCTTCTTGATGTCAAGAAGCCCACAAACTTCCTGAAATATTTTTGATTCAAAATTCCTTCCCTGGTCAGAATGCAGTTCTAATGGAACGCCGAATCTGCTCACCCAGTTGAAGACAATTTGGCCTGTGACTGTTTTGGCTTCTTGGTTTGGAATGGCGTATGCTTCAGGCCACTTGCTGAAGTAATCCATGACGACCAGAATATAACGATTTCCATTATTTGTTTCCGGAAATGGACCCGCCACGTCTACTGCAATCCTTTCGAAGGGTGCTCCGACATTATACTGCTGCATTTGGCTGTGGTTCTTTTTGTTCGGGCCTTTGGTGGCAGCACAGGTATCACATTTTCTGCACCACTTCTCGACATCTGCCCTTGCATGTAGCCAGTAAAATCGTTGTCGAACCTTTTCTAACGTCTTGTTCACTCCTAGATGGCCTCACGAAACTCCACCATGCATCTCTCGCAGAACGTCCATAACCTTCGATCTCGGTAAGACTAGCTGCATTACATAAGACTTTCCATCTGCTGATTCCCATTTACGTCGAAGGACACCCTCTTGGACATGAAACGAGTACCACTGTGCCCAATAGGCCTTTAGAGTCGGACTTCTATCGGAGATATCAGCCCATTCTGGTTTTTCCTGGTGTTCCTTCCAAGCGAGGATGGGTTCGATATCTGAGTCTTCTTGTTGAGCCTTCCTCAACTCGTCGTTGCTCCAGCCATCAATGGGATCGGCTCTGGTTCGTTGGACAGTAACCACTTCTTTTTCTTCTTGTCGTCTGCAATGCTTACAGTCTTGCTTGCATGGTCTCCGAGACAGTGCATCTGCATTAAGTGAAGCTTCCCCTTCCGATGTTGAATTTCGTAATCGTACGTCTGCAGCCTCTCAATCCACCTTGCCACTTGACCCTCTGGATTCTTGAAATTCAAAAGCCAGTTAAGTGCTCCATGGTCAGTTCGGAGAAGAAACTTCTGTCCATAGAGATACTTATGGAAGTGCTTTGTTGCCAAAATCAGTGCAAGAAGTTCTCTTCTGGTCACACAATAATTTCTTTCCGACTTCGAGAGTACCTTGCTGTAATAGGCAATCACCTTTTCTTCGCCATTATGCACCTGCGATAGAACAGCACCTATCCCGACGTTGCTGGCATCAGCATCAATTATGAACGGCTTTCCTGGAGTTGGGTAGGTCAGCACTGGTGCATTACACAAGCGTTGCTTGAGCTCTTGAAAGCTGCGCTCGCACTCACCTGACCATTTAAACTGCTTTCCCTTTTCCGTTAGCTGATGGAGACTCTTGGCAATTCCAGCAAAGTCCTTCACAAAGCGCCTATAGTAGGTGGCTAGACCTAGAAAGCTTCGGAGTTGATGTTTGTCCTGTGGTGTTGGCCAATTCTTCACGGTGTCAACCTTATCAGGATCCGTTTTTACTCCTTGGGATGAGATGATATGTCCCAGATATTTCACTTCGGTCTTGAAGAGTGAACACTTTTCTGGGTTAAGCTTGAGGTGGGCTTCTCGAAGTCTTTGAAACACGGCTCTCAGATTTGTACAGTGTTCGTCAAATGTTTTCCCGTATACTATGCCGTCATCTAAATAGACCAGGCAAGATTTCCATGTGAGTCCTTGCAGGACGCATTCCATTAGGCGCTCAAAAGTCGCTGGAGCATTGCAAAGTCCAAAAGGCATCACTTTGAACTGCCACAATCCGTTTCCTGTTGAGAATGCTGTCTTTTCTTTGTCTTCAGGATGGATTTCGACTTGCCAGTAACCACTTTTTAAGTCCAAAGTTGAGAACCATTGTGCTCCTTCCATTGCGTCCAGAGTATCACTGATCCTAGGCAGAGGGTAGCTATCCTTCTTGGTCACATCATTCAACCTTCGATAGTCCACGCAAAAGCGGGTTGATCCGTCTTTCTTCTTTACCAGGACCACTGGAGACGCCCAAGGGCTTTTAGAGTTTTTGATCAGACCTTCTTCCTTCATGGTGGTTATCAGTTCTTCAACCTCACCTTGTTTGGCTAGTGGAAGGCGTCTTGCAGGTTGACGAATCGGCCTTGCATCCCCGGTATTGATTCGATGTTGCACCAGTTGCGTTCTGCCATATTTCCCTTTCGATGACGAAAAGATGTCTGAAAATTCTTCGAGGAGACCTTCTGCAATTCTTCGTTGTTGGTGGCCAAGATTAGATGACTTGAGAATGTTCGTCTTTATGGATTTCAGCTCTTCGGACTTCAAGGATTGCCTTGACTCTTCTTCGTTGATCCTTGTTATCGTTGATACAGATTCGCATTGTCCGACAATCTCACCTTTTCTAAGCTTAACTTCATACGGCTTGATGTTCAGTATTCGTACCGGAACCATGTTCTTTAAAGGTCTTACAAGAGTCTTCCCAATGGTGACGTTTTGGGAGGACTTTACAGTTGCTGGTTCGACCATGAGGTATCGATGGCTGCCAGGCTTACCCTTCAATTTCGTCCACACGAATACCTCTGAAGAAGCAGGCAAAGTGAGATCTTCTTTGATGACGGCTTTCACAGATGACGAGGTCTCAAATGAGTTGGTCCCATAGATCATCGGAATCTCCATGTTTCGATATTTCAGGACTTGGTTCCCGATGTCCAATATCACTCCGTGATCTTTCATGAAATCGACGCCGACAATGCACTCATCGCATATATCTGCTACCAGGAACAGGTGAGAGAATTCCAACTCTGCCATCCGGATCTTAAGACGTACCTCACCATAAACTTTTGCGGCCTCTCCAGTTGCAGTCCTTAGACGATAGCTGTTGGTGTTGTGAAGCCATGCCTTCTTAACGAGGTCTTGCCGTATGATGGACGCCGTGGCACCGGTGTCAATGGTAGCCACACATTTGTTGCCATTTATACTTGCTTCCACGGTCAGGCTCTTGTTGTCACGTTTCGTTTGGGAAACCTGGATGTTGTTTCTGGGGCCATCGATACCAGAAACCAGCTTCTGCCCCTCGAAGTTGGTTCTTATTCGTTTCCCGGGTGGGAAACAACTTCGGAAGCAACGTTGTTGGTGTTGCTTTGAACGGTTGAATTACTTCTATTTCCACAGTGTTGGCATGTGGTTCTTCTTCGTGGTAATCTGCACTGTCGCTGTAGATGCCCAGTCTTATTGCAGTTCCAGCATCGTGCTGGTCCGTCTCGCTGACTCCTTTCCACAGTAGCCTTCTGACAAGAACATTCTTGGACTTCTATTTCTCTTACGCGATGCACGTTTTGGGAAGCTTGTTCCGCAGCTTCCATCGTCAGAGCGAAAGCCAATGCTTCTGGTAGTGTTCGCTTTCCGGCAGTGCGGATAGCCCTTTGGAGATTTATATCGCCCACAGCTCTCACAAAGGCTTCAACAGCAAGTTGATTTATTATTTCGTTACCAGCTGTTGGATATGCCAGGTGAACCAATCGCTCGATATCTGCCTGAAGCTGCTGCAGAGTTTCACCTCTTTTCTGTGTCCTATTGTTAAGCTGAACTCGGAAGACTTCTGTCATATGGCTATCCCCAAACCGCTGTTCTATTGCGTTTACCAGAACTGTGAAGTCGCCACTCCTCTCCGCTGGGATGGTTTGTAGCAGTTCAGCAGCAGATCCTCTTAAAGCAAGCGTAAGAGCAATGTATTTTTCGTGATCGTCCCAGCCGTTTGTTAACGCTGCTGCTTCAAACTGTTTCTTGTAGATTGACCACGGAATCTGCCCATCAAAGCTTGGAGGATTCACTTCTCTCTTCCTTGAGCACTCACCAGAAGGTTCTCGAGCTTTCATCTTTCGCACTTTTCCCAGTTCATTTGTAATGGTTTCGATTCGTTCGTCCATTTTCTCAAAACGTGCATTTTGTTTTTCGACTCGCTCGTCCACAGTTTTGATTTTTCCTCGAAGTCCGCAAACCTGCCTTCTAAAAGGTTTTTCTGTTCGTCGAATCGCTCTAGAATATTCTGTTGTTCTTGCTTTTGGTCACTTCTTTGGGCTTCTAGTTGTTTGAGAACATTCTGCTGTTCTTGCTTTTGGTCACTTCTTTGGGCTTCTAGTTGTTTGAGAACATTCTGCTGTTCTTGCTTTTGGTCACTTCTTTGGGCTTCTAGTTGTTTGAGAACATCATTCCTTTGAGTTTCTAGTTGTTTAAGAACATTCTGCTGTTCTTGTTTTTGGTCACTTCTTTGGGCTTCTAGTTGTTTGAGAACATCATTTTTATTTTCTTCAAATTTGGCTAAAAGAACTGACACCATGTTAGATAAGGCAACATTTGCATTTACCTCTTCCACTTTTGCTTCTAATTCGAAAGCAAACGTATCTGGGTCTTCATTTTGCTGCTCCAGATATTCTTGCAGCCGTTTAACGAGTTCGGTTTTTACGCCTGTCCCACTTAAGCCACGTTTGCTTAGTTCGGGCTTTAGCTCAGGGACAGTTAAGTCTTTCAAAACTTTACTCATTTTTTTTTTTTTATTATTTTTTTTTTTTTATTTTTAACTTCACTACTTCACACAAAATAGTTCAATCACTGCTCACTGTTTTTATTCTCAATAAGTTTTAATCCCACTTCTGACACCAATGTAATATTCGGCTTGGTCCGACAGTTAAAACTTATTCAAACTTCGTAAATAAAAAACACAAATTCACTTTCTTTTAAATTACTCACAAAAATTCTTTATTCAACACTTTCAATTATTACTTTTAAAACACGGTCTTTACTTTTCAAACACAGTCTTTTCTTTATAGCAATTCACAATCCATAATGAACCGCTTCGCTTCCAAGCGCCTATTTATATACCTCAAATCGGTTCGAGAATCTACGAGGTTGTTCTCGATGCTTAACGAAGTTCTCCACTTTATCACTAGATGCTTACCCCTTTCGAGGTTCTTGTATGCGCTGAATGAGTTCCCCTCTAAGCCACTAGATGTTTCTCGATGCTTAACGAAGTTCTCCACTTTATCACTAGATGCTTACCCCTTTCGAGGTTCTTATATGCGCTGAATGAGTTCCCCTCTAAGCCACTAGATGTTTCTCGATGCTTAAGAAGCGAGTTCTCCTATTAGCCACTAGATGTTTCTCGATGCTTAAAGAAGCGAGTTCTCCTATTACTACCACTAGATGTTGCCCCTTATTATTGAAAGAGTGTATACACATTACACTATTCATTTAATTTAATTAACTACAGAATCAAAACAAAAATCGTAAATTAAATATGATTTTTTTTTCAATTTTGTTTAATTACCAACAGCGCTGTTTGTAAAAATTAATATGGTAATAAGTATTATAAGTATTATTAACGTTTAGTAATTAGTTTAAGTAAGCATTCGCTGCAAATTAAGTCTAGATTTCCAAAAGGGGTAGGTGTACACTCAGCTATATTCTCTCTTACTCAACTCCTATATGTACATAATGCTTTAGGTATATCGTATTGTATATAATAAAACACAGTCAGTCGACTGCTGACCTGCTAACACCAACGTTGTTTCAATTATTATCTGTTCACTGCAACATATTATGCCGGATTCGCAGCAAAAAAACTCAAGACTAAGTTAAATTGTGATCGGTGTTTTCAATTTCTAATGGACGAAAATCAAGAGGATAAAGAAAGGCAACAAACTTTTTTGATAAAACTAAGAGCCTACGAGACAGCTGCCACAGTTTCAGATTTCGGGAAAGTTCCTTCGATCCGTTTTTAAGACGCTGTTAACAGTCTTCAGACTATATTTGTTTAGTTCAATCCAAATCATACAACACCAATTTCATTGAAGCCAATTAATCAGAAAAGCTGACGGTGCAGTTGATATGATATAATTACGGAATATCAACGTCACTGGGTCAACCAAAATGTGTTGCTGACGCCAACCTAGATATTTGTATTATTGTCCGCTTCTATGTTGCATGCTTCATACTTTTTTTTTTAATTCATTTTTATTTATTAATTCTTAAAACAATCTTAAAGTTAGACAAAAAATCATAAAACTAGCCTCATTAACCATAACTTTCAACTAGCTTATTGGTCCCATAAGGACACTCTAAGTAATAATACTTAATTCTAATGCCTTTCGGCCCTAAGATCTATTTAACTTCAATTTATTTATTTTTTATTCATTAGAAAATTGAAAAAAAAATAATATCAATATCCTTTTTATTTTAACTTAAAAACTACTTAAAATTAGGTCCTTAAATAAAACTTAAAACTAACTTAAACTATTTATTCTACCTATAAACTACTTAAAACTAGAACAACCACAGCAGCAATTCTAAGTATCTAACATTTTTTGTTCTTCATTTTTCTTATTCCATGTTTTTTTGTTTTTTTTTTGTAATTATTTTTTTTGTGCCACCATTCCTATTCTACTTAAAACTAAACCCAAAACTATAAAACAAGTATGTAAGCCGGCCAAGGCTTAAAACACCATACCGACTACCCACTATCAAGTGCCGATTGAAGCCACCAAAACTGGTTCTCCTGCTTCACCCTATCAGTTCGGTCCCGTTTGGACACAGCCCTACTGAGCCGAAGGAGCTCTGCTCCGCCATGTGCCATGACGTCCCGATTGTACAGGAGTCGCCTATCCACGGTTCGTTGTCTGACGTGGTAGATTAGCGGAACTGCCAATCTATCCTGTATGAGACCGCATCTATCTAAAAAGAGGAATGCCTCTGGTGGAATGAAGCCGCTCAAGCGTGCACTTTCAAAATACTCGTCGTTCGGATAGAACGCCCCGAAAATTAAATTATTGGTCGAAGACCAATGTGACCTCGAACGAGTTTTATCACGAAATTGTCAATTCTGTTGATTAGAGCCCCGTTGTATAGGATCTCGTTGGAATAGTAACGCACGTAAGAAGAATCGGCTGTTCGGTATAAGCCGGTACAGCGTCGTTAACACTGCCGCTCGAACATCCGAAACTTCTCCATTTGGGAAGGGGCAACGTTGAACCACACAGGACAACCATAAACGATCATAGGCCGTATGAGGGCCATGTAGCAAATTACCTTCACTCTGGGGTCAAGCCGTCTACTGTAAAACAGCCGTTTCGTCAGATTGAAGGCTCCTCTGGCCCTGGTCAGAGCAGCATTTATATGTCTGTCGCAATATAAATACTGATCTAACCAGATACAGAGGTACTTCACTACACTTTTGCTCGTTAATCGCTGCCCGTGAAGATCAACCATGACCATCTTGCGCCAAATCTTGCAGGTATCCGTCGTGGCCCCAGCCAATGGAGTCCGGAACAGAATTGCCTCCGACTTCTGGACATTTATTTTCAGTTTCCAGTCGTCGCAATATCGCTGAATCTTGTCGAAATCACGCTGCAAGAGAATTCTAATAACCTCAACCTTTCGGGCCGTTCTGTACGCAATAAGATCGTCGGCGTACGCAATTGTCTTTGTAAGACTACCTATCAGATCGCTGGTGTAAATGCTGAAGAGAATCGGCGAATTCACCGCTCCCTGTTGAAGACCATTGTTAATTTGGAATGTTGTGGTAGAAGTTACATTGCCACTTTTGACAACAAACTTTCTACCGTTAAGCATATCATAAAGTATATACAACAATGGCTTGCTTATGCCAAGCCTGCTCAGTTTTAGGTAAAGACCCTCTAACCATACGGTGTCAAAAGCCTTTTCCAAATCAACCAGAACAGCACCTGTGCATTGTTGTTTTGTTTTATTCCATTGGATATCAGAAACGAGTTTAGACGCAGCATGAATTGTGTCATGACCCGCCTTGAACCCGAACTGTTTATCCGGAATTATTTTGTTGTCCGCAGCCCACTTAGTCAGAGCCCTATTGATGATCTTTTCGAAAACTTTGCTGATGCTCGGAAGAAGACTTATCGACCGAAGATTTGACGGGTTGGAGTTGTACTTTCCCTTTTTTGGGAAATGATAAACTACAGCGGTCTTCCAATGCACTGGATAATATGCATTATTCAGTGCATTATTGAAGAGTGTGGTATAAATGTGAATTGCCTCCATTGGTAAATGTCTTAGTACAACGTTGGATATACCATCGACGCCTGCTGACTTTTTGTTTTTTATTGAATTGAAGATGAGCTGAAGCTCAACCTTCGTCACTAACAAGGGACTTGTTCCCGTTTGCTCGGCAAATCGTCATTGAATCTTCTACGGTTCTCAGATCGTGATTGTGTCATATCATTTCGAAGGTGAAAGTGATTAAGTAGGGCTCTGTTTTCCAGGTCGTTGTTGGGGCGAATACTAACATTCACCTTGTACACTTGCTGGAAAGCAGCTCCCACCGCCTCCACTTTTTCCTTCGGATCTTCAATTATGTAAAAGTCATCGTCAAAGATGGCTTCTTCTGGATCTACTTGCGCTGTCCTGAGTACGTCCCTGTTCTCTTCAGTTCTTTGGAGTTTCAGACACGAAAGGTCATTATCGTTTTTTTCCTGAATATCTTGTTGATTTTAGTGAACATACTAGGATCACTGGAATTAACGACCGGATCTTGCGGTCCCAGTACTTGTTAATTGATAACCTGTAGTTCTCTTTAATCAACAGATTGACAGTTTTTATTGACGACTTCATCAAATTAAAAAGATGGTTACCTCTGGGATTACTATGTTCATTTCCCCAATCTTCATGTCTTGCGTTCAAATCACCGAACAAGATGAAATAGTTTTCTTCCACGCTCAGTTTAAGTTCCCTTAAAAGAATCTGGAGTTCTGAAGCAAAGTAGGTAACCAGCAGAGCTCCAGCCGCATAAGCCGCAATCATATACATCCGCTTCCCTTGAGTGAGAGAGATGCATACAACGCAAACTTCTAGCGTCTTGAGCTTTCGCAATTCATTGTTGTATACGACTTTATAATTAATGCCTTTTCGTATAAAGAGAGCGACACCGCCCCCTTGAGTGGAGTCAGGCCGCTCTCTTCCTACGATATTGTTATTTTTATGAGTCAATTTGTGTTTGTGGTTTAGCTTAGTTTCGCTAGCCATAAACACATCGGGACTGTTGTCTTTCAATAATTGGAACATGTTGGCTCTTCGTGCAATCCTAATCAGTGAATTTCTCACTTAATTGTCTAAATTGCTCCAGGCCAGGCCAAAGAGTAGAGATGATTTACCCTTTTGTCTTACTCCCTTATCTGACTTTGCAGCCCTGTTGGGATCCACGAATTTTTGTGTTGGAGCCTTTTTCTTGGACCTTTGGGCAACCCCTATAGCTAGCCGGGTGCCCTTGGTTTCCACAAAGGGCACACTTGAGCTGGGTTAAATCCTCAACCCGCTCATTCGCCAGCTTGCATTCTCCTTTGATGTGGGTTTCGGAGCACCCAACGCAGCGCAACTGCAAATTGCAGTTGGCTCCGGCATGGCCGAACCTCTGGCACTTCGTACATTATAAAATGTCGTCGTGCCTTTTTAGTGTATCCCAGTGTACGGATTGATAGTCGAGGGATTTGATTTCCTTCAGACTCTCAAAACTACTTTGGGGCGATAATGTTACGGGGAACATTTGCAGCCTATAACCTGCCGCAGCCTATAGCCTGGACTTCACCGTAGTGAAAGGCTTGACCCCTATAAAATCGAGATCGTCAGTGGCTTTTCACGGAGCTCATTTAAGAGCGCCTCCGGTTCCGTGCAGGAACTTATGCCCTTCAGTAGGACCGTCTTTAATTTTTCGCTTTTAGGCGTGAAGCTGAAGAACTCAGCGGTTGCCTGCTTAAGCACTTCTTTAAGTAACTTGTGTTCGGCCAAATACCGCTTTTTTTTTTCATTTAATATGTTTATTACAAACATTAACTAAACGTTTTTCTCTACCTCCTACCAATAGACCTGCATATCAAATACTTAGTATCTTGCAGCGCGTTGAGACTTAGGGAATCGAATTATTGGTATTCTAGGCCCAGGCACGTAGCCAGGGGGGGGGTAGAGGGGCGAACAGCCGAATCTTCTTACGTGCATTACTATTCCAACGAGGTCCTATACAACGGGGCTCGAATCAACAGAATTGACAATTTCGTGATAAAACTAGTTCGAGGTCACATTGCAAGAGCTACATATGTCTTCGACCAACAATTTAATTTTCGGGGTGTTCTATCCCAACCACGAGTATTTTGAAAGTGCACGCTTGAGCGGCTTCATTCCACCAGAGGCATTCCTCTTTTTAGATAGATGCGGTCTGATACAGGATAGATTGGCAGTTCCGCTAATCTACCACGTCAGACGACGAACCGTGGATAGGCGACTCCTGTACAATCGAGACGTCATGGCACAAGGCGGAGCAGAGTTCCTTCGGTTCAGTAGGGCTGTGTCCGAACGGGACCGAACTGATAGGGTGAAGCAGGAGAACCAGTTTTGGTGGCTTCAATCAGCACTTGATAGTGGGTAGTCGGGATGGGGTTTAAAGCCTTGGCCGGCTTACATACTTGTTTTATAGTTTAAGGGTTTAGTTTTAAGTAGAATAGGCATGGTGGCACAAAAAAAAAATAAATACAAAAAATACAAAAAAGAAAATACAAAAAAATACAAAAAAAAAATAAATAAAAAAAAAATGGAATGTAAGAAAAAAAAATAAAAAAAAAAGAACAAAATATTAAAAACAAAAAACGTTAGATAGTTAGATTTGCTGCTGTGGTTGTTCTAGTTTTAAGTAGTTTATATAGGTAGAATAGGTAGTTTTAGTTAGCTTTAAGTTTTATATTAAGGACCTTATTTTAAGTAGTTTTTTAAGTAAAAATAAAAAAGGATATTGACATTAGTTTTTTCTAATTTTTCTAATGAATACAAAAAATAAATAAAATGGAATCTTAGGGCCGAAAGGCATTAGCATTAAGTATTATTGTTTAACTTAGAGTGTCCTTATGGGACCAGTAAGTTAGTTGTAAGTTATGGTTAATTAGGCTAGTTTTATGAATTTTTGCCTAGCTTTAAGATAGTTTTAAGAATTAATTAATAAAAATGAATTTGAAAAAAAAAAAAAAAAGTGATGGTTAGTGCTTTGGACTGTCATGCAAGGGGTCTTGGGTTCAATCCCTGCCTGTGCTACCTAACTTTTTTCACGGGTACTGCCTCTTGCGAGGAATTGACAAATCCTCCAATAGTAATTCTTGTCATGAAAAGTGCTTTCTCAAATTAGCCGTTCGGATTCGGCATATAAACTGTAGGTCTCTTCCATCTCTGACAACATTACTCGCACACAGGAATGGTTGAGAGTTGTAAGTCACTAGGCCCTGGTTCTTCATGTACTGTTGCGCCACCTAATTTATTTTATTTTTTAAATCGCCATCCAAAAATACGCACCAGAAAGCAGAAAAAACGACTTTTGCGCCTTTGTGAAACAAGGTTTATTGAAAGGCATGACAGCATTCTTTCATTTGTAGAGCTCTTCAAATGTATTGCTATTAGTCTTGAAGAAATATCCACCAAGACGTGGGCAATGTCTTCAAAAGCATCAACTCTGTTAGCAGCAATTCAAAGAAGTGATTTTCTGGTAAGCCTCATGGTATGCGAAAAACTTTTTAGTTTAACGCTACCTTTATCAATTTTCCTTCAAAATGAATCTTTAAATTTCGTGTCTGCAATAAATCTCACGAAACAAGTCTTAAGTTCTCTTAAGAACATAAGAGAAACTGCCAGAGACTTTTTCAGAGACGCTTTTCAATCCGCATCACAACTTGCCAGGGATTTATTTGATAGCATAACAATTCCAAGGCTTTCTTTGAAACAAACAACGCGCTCTAATCCAGAAACATCATGTCCAGAAGACTATTTTAGAGTTTCTATACTTATTCCCTGTCTAGATTCTCTTATATAAAATCTTACTGACAGATTTATGGTCAACGAGGACGTTTTACTATCGTTTCAAGCTCTGCTTCCAGGTTTTGCTGCCGCCAATCGAGTAAATGAAATGGAAAATCTAACACTCTACTTCGATAACGATATATCCTTGTCAGCTGTTAATGTGGAGTACATACTCTGGTGCGAAAAAATTTCATCGATGGATCCCTCTTCCGATGTTCTGAAACTGCTAGATATATGTGACAAGACCTACTTCAGGAGCATAAGCTACTTGCTTACAATTTTGGCCACACTACCAGTTACAACAGCTAGCGTTGAAAGAACCTTTTCAACGATGAAAAGGATCAAAACAGTATCCCGAAGCGTTATGGGCCATCCAAGACTAAGCGCACTTGCAATGCTGTCTGTTGACTCAGGTATTGATGTGGATCCAGATGAAGTGATCGACATTATGTCTAAAAAAAAATACAAGGCATTTATTGCTGTAAAAATCCAAACTATTTATTTAATTAAATAAAAAAAAATACAAACAAAAATAAAACATTTACATTATGTAGTTTTTTTTTAATTTTTGTATATAGGATTACATCTTCGAAATTGAACAAGCCCCCCCCCCCCCCCGAACCGAAATCCTGGTTACGGGCCTGTCTATGCCCTTTGGTCATAGTAATATTACTAATCTCATCCCAGCGGACATCTTTTCGACAGAAACCGACTACTGCACCCCTACTGTGGACCTCAGTGCGGATTTTAAAATTATCATCCCATCTCGAAATTAATGGGATGATGATTTAGTGACGAGAGGCTTCGACACAACTATTTTCACTGACGGCTCGAAGATGGAGTGTGGGTTCGGTGCAGGAATTTTTTTCGAGTCTTTTAATGTCTCCAGGTCTTTGCGACTTCCTGACTTTGCTAGTGTTTTTCAGGCTTAACTACTCGCGATCAAGGAAGCATGCAAGTTACTAAAACTAGATCCAAATCAGAACCGCAATACAGCTATTTTTTCGGACAGTCAGGCGGCTATTCAAGCAATTGGCTCGTCTACTTCATCCTCCAAACTGGTTCAACAATGCCGAAGTGAGTTAGCGGGCATGAACATTGGACTCAGGGTCACTCTCATCTGGATTCCGGGTCATAGAGGCTTTGAGGGCAATGAACGAGCTGACGAGCTGGCTAGGCAAGGATCAGCCCTTCATAGCTGACTCGCGGAAAGAGTCAACATTCCTCTTGGTGCTGTGAAGGGCAGGATCTTCTCTATTTTCCTCGCTGAATCAAACCACAGGTGGACAGCCTAACCAACTGTATCATATCTAGAAGGATATGGCCCACCTACAACAAATCCCGTACTAATGATCTTATTTGCAGACCCAGGCAAGACATAGCTGGGGTCGTTGCTACATGCACCGAACACTGGCCTGTTGGAGAACACGCATCTAAGCTGGGCATCCCCCACAATACTTTCTGTCGTAGTTGTGAGGACCAGCGAGAAAAAGAAACTGTTCTTCACTTCTTATGCAAGTGTCCTGCCTTGGCCAAAACGAGAGCCAAAACATTGGGAAAGTCCTCTTTCAACGACCTCAATTAACTCTCAAAACTGGAGATCAAAGATTTGATCTCCTTTCTAAACGCATCAAAGTGGATTTGAGGCGTATTTTTTCTTTATAATCCCCCTTTTATCTTTATAGGTGAAGCGAGTATTTTATGGTATCAAAACGGCGCAACTCAGCGCTAATTGTGTCACCGAGCTAGACTGCTCGTGGCCACCATTTCTACTACTACTACTACTATGTTTATTACAAACTTGCCCTCAGTGGTCAACTAACATACCTGTTTTAAGTCCTGTAGGTCAACCTGGTAGGTCCTAATTGGTGGCACCTTCTCTTTCTTGGGCTGTGGTTGTTTCTGGTGTTGCTGCTGCTGCTGTTTCTGCAGCTGTTGCTGATGCTGCTGCTGCGGGATTTGTTATTGCTGCGGCTGTTTTGGCTCTTCTTGCAGCCGTTGTTTGGCTTTTGTTGAGGTTGTTAGGCCCTCAACACTTAGGCCTGCTGTTGATGGCGGTGCCTTTTTAACTTGCTCCGCTCCTGAAGTTTTGGAAGCGGGCTTTCTATGTGGTTGTTGCTGCTGTGGTTGTTGTTGCTGTTGTTTTTGTTGCTGCTGTTTTTGTTGCAGTTGCCGTTGCGCTGCCTCTTAAGTTGTCTGAGGAGTGGCTCCATTTGCTCCTTTAGTTTCCTCACGCTATCTTCAAATCCATCAGTTGATTTTCTTCTTGGAGGATTTGGTCCACCTCCACCTCCAACGATTTATTTGTTGACGGGTTTGACTCCGATGAAATCCTGTTTCTATATTTTGGAGACCTTAACTGCCCTTCTCCACCCTCTGAGAGGTAATCGGGGCTCCCAGAGTCGTCACTCTCTAAGGTTTCGTGATCTGACGTCACACCTTTCGTTTTTTCCTGCATTTTTTTTTATTAGCTTTCCGCTTAGCAGCATTGGTTCGCTTCACCAAGTTGGGAGTTTGCCTCTTCCTCTTTGTTGTTGCTGCCAGGGCTTCGGGCGCCACCTCAACTAGGCTACCGATCAGCTATATAATACAGTGGCAACTTGCCAACTTTAGCTTAGTCTCAAACACTTGCTCTAGTTTAACTTTTAAATAAAATAAGAATACCACTTCTTCACAGTTTGGAAGTTAAATAACGACTGCATGCTTAATACTTTGATATCCCTTGTTGAGACTCTCAATATGTAGAAGCGTGTTGTGTTTTACTCGTAGTTGCATTTCAAGCAACCTCTTGATATGCAATTTTTGGCAGCTTGGCCAATCTTTAGGCAATTAGTGCAATTTTTAAGTTCTTGCACCATTTGAATACGTTCTTGAGCCTGTAATTGTAGGAATTGCTTGCAGGCAAATAAAGGATGAGTTCCAGATTGACAGACCTTACAAGTTCCTTTATGATTTGATATTAAAGATGCACATGCTCGAGGAGTTGAATCCTTTCCTTTCTGTCCAATTGATTCCAACGACTGAAACTGACATTTCCAAGAATGTTAAAAATTCTTTTATTGACTGTTATTCCTTTGGTTTAGTAAGGGATTGCTCGTAAAGAATTCTTGTGCTTTGATCAAGTTTGCGCGCAGGCAAATGTAGTAAAATGGGATCCCAAGTTGCCGTATCCACACCAATGTTGCCTAACGCCATCAAACACTCTTGCGTGGTGTCGTGTAGATTCTTGATGGCCGATGCTGATTGCTGTAGTTGTGTACTGTTGGGTTGCCCAGTTATCTTTTGTAAGAGAGTGGAAGTGAGAACCCTGATATTGTTGTATCTTTCTTGAAGGCTGGTCCATGCTGTTCGGTAGTTGTCTTCAGTCAGCGGTAGATGACGAATTAAATTCTCAGCTTCTCCACTTAGATGTGTTTTGAGGTACCACATCTTCTGAATGTTGGGTATAGATTGTTTGTCTACCATTTGTAAAAACAGATCAAAAAACTGTCGCCATTTCAGGTAATCACCATCAAATTTAGGAATGGTAACCTTGGGAAGATGTATTGAGTTGTTTTTGACGATGCCCATTTCAGAATTGCTACTGCCTTGTGGATGTATTTTTATGGATAACTTTACAAATATTTGTTGAATCCTCTGCTCCATATTGATGAAGTCTATATTTTTATAGCCTTCTGCTGCGGGGTTATCAATTAACTCCCATATGGTGTAATTGGCGGATACAATTTGCTGCCACAGTTGCTCAATAGATCGAAACTTGACTTCGTGGTATAGTGGTGGTTCATTATTATCCATTGATATTCCATCCAATAATCTCTCAAGAGAGCACATGTTTACTCTCTGTCTTCGAATGGCACTCGTTATTTTGGATGGTTCTGGTGCTTCTATGCTTTTCGATGATGGTGCAGACAGGCTTTCTTGGTGGAATTTACCAGTTTCATCTAAGGACATTATTGCCTCTTCAAAATGTTTGGTGTATTGTTGCACTAATGCTGAAACTTCCTTGAAGTACCTTTTCGTAAAGTATTCATGGTCGAAGTCAACATTCGGAAGCCCCTTGATTTTCTGGTCACCTTGCTCAAAATTCTTCCATTGCTCTTGAAGCCGTAGAAGCCTTTCTTCAAAGTAAATCTTCATATTTATAAGAATAAACAATAAAATAAAAATAAAAATAATTTTATTTAGTTTTACTTTATTTTAATTTAATTTTAATTTTTAATTTACAACTTAATTTTATTTTATTTTAATATCACGACGCGTTTCGGAGATGTTTCTCCATCATCGGGTGGAATACTTTTGTTGCTAGTGTTGTTGGTGGTTGATGTGTCAAGTTGGCTAAAGCTTTGTTCTTTTATTGTTGTTGTTGTATATTATTTTCTTCTATAGTTTGGTTTTTATTTTGATATGGTGTTTTCTTTCTTCTTTTTTCTATTGTTGTTGTTGGTTTATTGTTTGTATATTTATATAAGCTTTAATGTATTATGTTGTCTTTTTTCTTTCTTTTATTATTTGTGTTTAAATTTTAAATTTTATTGCCGTTTCATAAAGTGCGTTTGGTTTGATTGTTAATTTGTCATTTAGTATTTTGTCTTGTTCTAGTTTGTAAGCTTTGTAGATTTCATATTCTTCTATTGCGTCAAGTAATCTACCTTTTCTGCATATATGTAGTGTTTGTAAATTTGTTTCAATGTCGGTATAATTATGGTTGTTTTCTAATAAATGTAATGCATAAGTGGATTTGGTGTTTGGTTTGGGTCTATGTTCATTGAATCTTTCTTCGAAGGTTCTACCTGTTTGGCCTATGTAAAATTTGTTGCAATTATTGCATTTAAGTTTGTAGACGCCGGAAAATGATTTTGTTTCTTGTTTTATTTTTGGTTTTAAAATATTTTGTAAGTTGTTGTTTGTTTTGAATGTTATATTAATGTTAAGTTTTTTGAAATGATTTGTTAATATTTGTGGTAATATGTTGTTATATGTAACTGATGTATATTTTAAATTTTCTATTGTGGGTATAATAGTTTTGTTTTTGTTTTTGTTTATTTTCTTTTCTTTTTTCTTTATTAATTTGTCTATTATTGTTGTTTTGTATCCATTATTGTATGCAATTAGTTTTATTATGTTAATTTCATTGATGAAGTCGATTTTGTCCATAGGGATGTTGTAGGCTCTATTAATAAATGCGATGAAAGCTGCCATCTTTTGTGAATTTGGGTGGTGGGAATCATTATGTATGACTGTGTCTGATGTGGTTTCTTTTCGGTATATTTTATATTTAAATTTGTTATTGAATTTTGTTATTGTTAGGTCAAGGAAGTTTATTGAATTATTATTTTCTATTTCAGTTGTCACTTTTATTTTTGTGTTGATATTGTTGATATATTTTGTTAACATGTCTATTTGTCTTTGTGTTCCATCGAAGATTACAAATGTGTCATCTACATATCTTGAATATGTTAATATTTTGTGTTTTTGTGGATTTAGTGTTGAGAGGATGTATTTATTTTTACAAAACAACAATAATAGACAAATTAATAAAGAAAAAAGAAAAGAAAATAAACAAAAACAAAAACAAAAACAAAACTATTATACCCACAATAGAAAATTTAAAATATACATCAGTTTCATATACCAACATATTACCACAAATATTAACAAATCATTTCAAAAAACTTAACATTAATATAACATTCAAAACAAACAACAACTTACAAAATATTTTAAAACCAAAAATAAAACAAGAAACAAAATCATTTTCCGGCGTCTACAAACTTAAATGCAATAATTGCAACAAATTTTACATAGGCCAAACAGGTAGAACCTTCGAAGAAAGATTCAATGAACATAGACCCAAACCAAACACCAAATCCACTTATGCATTACATTTATTAGAAAACAACCATAATTATACCGACATTGAAACAAATTTACAAACACTACATATATGCAGAAAAGGTAGATTACTTGACGCAATAGAAGAATATGAAATCTACAAAGCCTACAAACTAGAACAAGACAAAATACTAAATGACAAATTAACAATCAAACCAAACGCACTTTATGAAACGGCAATAAAATTTAAAATTTAAACACAAATAATAAAAGAAAGAAAAAAGACAACATAATACATTAAAGCTTATATAAATATACAAACAATAAACCAACAACAACAATAGAAAAAAGAAAAAAGAAGAAAGAAAACACAATATCAAAATAAAAACCAAACTATAGAAGAAAATAATATACAACAACAACAATAAAAGAACAAAGCTTTAGCCAACTTGACACATCAACCACCAACAACACTAGCAACAAAAGTATTCCACCCGATGATGGAGAAACATCTCCGAAACGCGTCGTGATATTAAAATAAAATAAAATTAAGTTGTAAATTAAAAATTAAAATTAAATTAAAATAAAGTAAAACTAAATAAAATTATTTTTATTTTTATTTTATTGTTTATTCTTATAAATTCAAATCACAACTTGGAGACAAATAAACCATATCATGTATAAATCTTCATAGTTTTGCGATCAGATGAATCCTTTTTGAAGTTGGAGATGATCCGCTGAATCTCTTAACCACTAGCTACTTGGGTCACTACACATTCCTCGAATGATGTCATCTTTGTTGCTTTTTAGATAAGTATGTAAAGGTATACGTCAGCCACATATAAGTAAGTAGATGAAGGTATGTACGTTCTATAGATAGGTCCGTCTTACTTTTCTGCCTTACCCCGGTATATCGGCTCTGCCGGGGCTGACCTCTTTTTTTCCGACCTACTCGTGGGACCAACATTCATAAAACTCATACAAAATGGACGAACTTGACTTGACTAACACAGAACCATCCGCAGACTTGGAGGATGAACTCTTGGCCTCCAGCCAGGAGACCGTAAGGGGGAGCTCATTTAGCGCTGGTAGTTCCAGCAATTGTGAGTAACCCAAAACTACAGGAAGTATAGACGGTGCTATTCATAGCACTCCTATGCTTCCTAAACCGCATGCCAATCCGAAACCCTCGAGTAGCAGTGCAACTCGAGGAACAAAAAAGCCATCGGAAGGCGCTCTTCTCAAGAACCGCTTCAAAACGGCCTCTTTTATTCTTGCCAAGATTGCCAAGAATGAAGAGACCGGAGCGATTCATGAGAGGGACCCCAAGATAAAATAAAGATGAATACAACAACCTTCTGGCCAGCCGAGAAAAGGCCGTTAAGCGAAACAGATCTCAGGAAGAGATCTGCCCGTCTCAGAAAAAGAGCAAGCTTGACGGCCGGACAAAGCCAGGGAAAGCACCATCTTTTGGAGCAGCGCAACTGCGTACTCTTAGTGAGGTTGTCAGGGATGACCTCCAAGTAGCAGTTGTGGATGAGCTCTCCACAAACAGCAAAGGTCTGCTGAACGTGTGGAAGTTTATCGAGGGCAAGCTCTCTGAGATGGTGTTTTCATACACAATAACTAACAGTGAGGGCCCCTACCCTAGTTTTGACTCTGGCGAGATGCTCAGGGGGTATAGGGTAGTCAAGTGTGCTGACTGGTTTTCTAGGGATTTCCTTAGTGAAAGCATTGCTAAGGTTGGCAATGCCTGGGAGGGCTTGAAGCTCAAGCTTATCCCGGCTAAGGACATCCCTAGACAACCGAAGGCTCGCATTTGGTTACCGCTCATGTGCATAAAGCCAAGCGGACAGGATTTGATCCGCGGTCTTCAGAGGCAAAATCCGCTGGTCCCCATTCACGATTGGGCTGTGATGAAAGCAGAAGAACCACAGAAGACCAGCGCCTCTTACCTTCTAAGGATTAGCGAGGAAAGCCTAGGGGCTCTCAAAAAGGCCGATTATAAGCTTAGTTTTGGCATAAGGAATGCCAAAATTAAAATTCTGCAGAGTCAGGGAGCAGACACCGACAAAGCTGATGACAACGTCGAGGTTGACGATGTTGTTAGCGGAGTCGAGGTCCCCAGCGAGTTGCCGAGCCCTAGCTATGCAGCCAAATTTATATCCAAATTTTAGCACTCCTGATCTGACAGTTGTCAGATTCGAAGACAAAAATACACAGGGTTTACTCCTGGCCTCTTTCTACTCTGCCCACAATGCATCATCACCTCCGGAGGAGGTGCGCAAAATTATAAACAAAGCTAAGATCGATAAGGCAAACCTTCTGATCGGAGGCGACGCGAATGCTCGGCATACCCTTTGGGGAAGTTCTGAAATCAACGAACGAGGTGAGTTACTTTTTGATTTTATTATTGCACATAATATGACCATTTGTAACAGAGGCAATACTCCCACTTTCGTCTTTCCGAGCTCGGAAAATTATGATGGATGGGAGGATGTGCTTGATGTTACTTTAGTAAACAAACGTAATTTATTAGTGGAGAATTGGAGAGTTTCCCCTTTGAATTCGTTTTCGGATCACAAGTGGATTCTTTTTCAAATTAATTTCGAGTCGAAAAACCCTCCGCCTTATAGAAATCCCAAAAGAACTGACTGGAAGAAATTCAGTCAAATTGCTAAATCCAAACTGAGCAACTTACCGAATCTCGCAGAATCGATAGTAGACCTTGAATCAAAGGTGAAAACCTTTGAAACTTCTATAAGCAAAGCTTTTAGAGTCTCTTGCCCAGTTAAATACAGCCGTAAAACCCTTCCTTCTTGGTGGAATGAAGAACTGTCCAGTCTTAGGAAAATGACGAGGACAATTTTCAACATCTGCCACAAACATAAGTTTTACCAACCGTTAAAAGACTCTCTTAAAATTTACAAGAAAGCCCTGTCATCAGCCAAAAGACAAGGCTGGAGAGATTACTGTTAATCAATCGAAGACATAAAGGACTCCGCAAGGCTCAGCAAAGTTTTATCGAAGGAACATTGTAATCCTTCATTTCTAAAAAAGCCTGATGGAACCTGGACAGCCTCTCCAGCCGAATCTCTTGAGCTACTGATGAAGACGCACTTTCCGGGTTGCGAGAGCGATAACCCCAAACCGCGTGAAACCACAGAGCTAAACGTAGCTCATGTGGAGCAAATCAATTCCGTTATAACCAGAGAAAATATTGTGTGGGCCATCAATACTTTCTCTCCATATAAATCCCCAGGCATGGATGGCATACTGCCAGTTATGCTTCAAAAGTTGCATGATGTGGCAGCTCCATGGCTGGAACAAATTTTCAAAGGATGCCTCCTTCTTAAACATGTGCCCATGTCGTGGAGATAGGTCAAGGTAGTTTTTATCCCGAAAGTGGGTGGGCGTGGTCACGAATCCGCGAAGGATTTCAGACCAATAAGCTTAACATCTTTTGTACTTAAAACCTTGGAGCGCATTCTTGATTACCATATTAGAGAAATCCTAGATGGATTTCTCTCTCGAAAGCTCTCAGCATGCTTATCTTAAGGGCAAATCTACGGAGACTGCCCTCCATGAGGTAGTGCGTACTGTAGAAAAAACAATCCATTATAAAGAATTTACTCTTGCCACCTTCTTAGACACAGAAGGTGCTTTTAACAACGTCCTTACCGAATCCATAGAAGAATCGCTCGTTAAGTTCGGTGTAGAATACTTCATTCGAGAATGGATTATTTCCATGCTCAGTGGTAGGAAGATTCAAGCCACTCTAGGCAATACAACCGCAACAAAACACGTTAGTAGGGGAACACCCCAGGGTGGTGTCCTTTCGCCTCTTCTGTGGCTTCTGGTCATGGATACAATTCTCGTTAAATTAGAGAGATGTAAGTGAAGGCGGTAGCCTATGCGGATGATTTGGTGCTATTTGTGTCAGGAAAGTACACCTCTGTGATTAGTGAAATCACGGAGTCAGCTTTGAAGAAAGTTAGCAGCTGGGCCACTAGTTGTGGTCTAGGAGGTAACCAAAGTAAAATTGAACTGATGCTCTTTAACACCAAAACTAAAGTACCGCCCTTCACTCTACCTCGACTCAACAGTCAAATCCTATCATTGTCTTCCAGTGCAAAATATTTGGGAGTTATACTCGACCCTAAATTAAACTGGCAACGAAATATTGAAGTGCGGGTTAAGAAGGCCTGTGTTGCCTTCTACGCCTGCAGCAAAACTTTCGGCAAAAAGTGGGGACTTCATTCGAAGATGATTTTATGGACGTACACAGCCGTAGTACGTCCAATCTTAACTTATGGTTCGATTGTGTGGTGACCTGCTCTTAGCAAAGCCTATAATATCGATAAGCTAAAGAAGGTTCAGAGAACAGCTTGCGTAGGCACCACAGGGGCCATGCGTACTTGCCCAACGGACGCCTTAAACGTTATTATGGATCTTCTACCAATCGACCTTTTTATTAAATACATAGTTTCCTGCAGCGCTTTTAGGCTGAAGGAATCAAACAGCTGGTTGTCAAAACCTTATGGCCACAGCAACACAGCGAAATTGATTCCCTCAGATATTATCTCGGTAGACACTGACTACTGCACTCCTACTTTGAGCCTTACTAGGGGTTTTAAGGTCTTTTTCCCATCCAGAGAAGATTGGGAGGATGACATCGTGTCGATAGGTTTCGATACAACCATCTTTACTGACGGCTCAAAGATGGAGTGCGGAGTTGGTTCTGGTATCTTTTCTGAGTCCCTAAATGTAGCTAAATCCTTTAGGCTTCCTGACTTTGCTAGTGTTTTTCAGGCTGAACTGCTGGCAATTAGGGAGGCATGTAAGATACTTAAACAAAGCCCAAACCAAAACCGAAATACGGCTATCTTCACAGACAGTCAGGCAGCTATCAAAGCCATTAACTCAGCTACATCATCATCTAAATTGGTCCAGCAATGTCACGATGAGCTTGCGAGCCTGAACATTAACCTCGGTGTCACCCTGATCTGGGTTCCGGGCCATAGTGGTATCGTGGGAAATGAACGGGCTGAAGAGCTAGCCAGGCAAGGATCGGCCCTTCATAGCTCACTTGCGGAAATGGTTAACATTCCTCTTGGTGCTATGAAGGGTAAAATCTTTTCCATCTACCAAACTGAATCAAACCGAAGGTGGAGCAATTTACCCAACTGCATTATATCTAGGAAGATATGGCCCACCTATAATAAAACCCGTACAAACGATCTTCTATGCAGGCCAAGGCAAGACATAGCCAGGATTGTTGCGGTTTGTACCGGACATTGGCCCATAGGAGTTCATGCAGAGAAGTTGGGTATCTCTTACAACACCTTTTGCCGTAGTTGCTGCGACCAAAGAGAAAGTGAAACGATAATCCATTTCCTCTGCAAATGTCCTGCCTTGGCAAGCACTAGAATCAAATGCTTTGGGAAAGCATTCTTTCACGAACTGGATGAGCTATCTGAGACAAAGATTAGAGAACTAATCTCTTTTCTCAATGCGACAAAATGGCTCTAATTTAATCGCTATAAATCTTCTCCTTTCTTTCACAGGTCAAACGAGTTTTGGTATCAAAACGGCGCACTACAGCGCTAATTGGATCTCAGGCTAGGTCTGCCCTGAGATCGCCATTTCTACCTACCTACCATAGATAAGTTTATCTATTTACGATCAGCCACTTGTTTTTGATGATACTAGGGTTTAGATACGATTACGATGATGAATAAGATGATACGTCAATCAATGGTTCTTATGATCAGTTGGATCACGTCGGGGTCACCAAAATGTACAGACTCGTTTGTCTGAAGATGGAACTATCAAGCACATTAACTTGATAATTTTAAAGTTTTGAAACAAGCACTTGAACTTATTCAAATGAAGATAATCCAACTGAATCAAAATCAACCAGTTATGAATTTTGTTACTTAATGATTTTTATTACAAACAAAAGTAGGTAACAATATTTTCATACCTAGAACAATATTACAACATAAAATACTTAAAGTATAACAAAAAGAAAAGCCAAAAAAAAATACTAATATCTAGGTTGGCGTCATCAACACTTTTTGGTTGACTCAGTGTTGAAAAGTACTAAGCGCTAAAAATAATAAGTGGAAACCTTGCCAATCTGCATACCTGATCTGTCATTTCATTATATATTCGTTTTGTGAATTCATCAGAATGAATTGACATACTTGTCATTCGAAAAAAAAACGTGGTGCAATCCAGTTGGATTCTTCTTCCTTTTCCTTTTTTGACTCTTTACAAAGTATTTCAACATTTTGCATCCCTTGCGTTGAACTTTAATCCTCCGCGTTCACAAATTAATTTGTAAAGAATTTTGGTTTGATAATAATGATAATAATGGTTTGATAAACGAGAAAGATCTACAAAGGCTTCTCTCGGATGAGCGTTTTGCCGAAATTGAATCTGCCTACTGCGAGGCCCTTGGAGACCTCAATGAGATAATAGACGAGCTGTCCACAACTACACATGAGCCGATGTCTCATTCAACTCCGACTCGTCTTGTCGTGAACGGAGGCATCAGCACAGTTAAGTCGACGCTACCACTACTGCAACTACCTATTTCCGATGGATCGTTTGAAGAGTGGCTGAACTTTATGTTCACCAGCTGTGTCATCAATGACAAAATGCTGTCTGATATACAACTCTTACACTACCTTAACTGTAGTCTCCGTAGTCAAGCGAAAATTGATTAAGCAGTACCTTTACGACATTGTTAATTTGCCAATCATGGCGAACGAATCACATGTCGTCTTCCATCTTACTTGATGGAATCACTGAAGCTGTTCGTGCTCTACAGCATCTAGGACGGCCAACAAACCAGTGGGACGACTGGCTGATTCTACATGTGACTCAAAAACTCGACCCTGTCACAATCAAAGATTGGGAAACGTCACTCGACAGTCCAAACTCCATCCCCACTTACATGAAGCTAGAAAAGTGTTTGGAAAACAGACTACAAGGCCTGGATGCTATGGTTGCATGCTCTGGACCAAAACAAAATGAGCCTAACCAACAAAAGGCAATTAAGGCACAGCCAGTTCGAAGCCATCAAGCAAATGTCAATCGATACCCTAAGTGTTCCGGTACGCATGTTCTAATGTTTTGTTCTGATTTCAGAAAAGAAGCACAGAGAATGACATTGGTGACGAAAGCAAAATTGTGCAAAAATTGCCTTAAGACTGATCATGGACAACAACAATGTCCGTCAGACTATACCTGCTTAGCATGTCACCAAAAACATCACACGATACTGCACAATAGCATCCAGTCTCAAGAACCCCACGTCAACATCAACACAAATTATCTGCGAACGAACCCTACTTGTAATCTACCTTACCCTGCAAATTCAAGGTGCGAAAATTCCGATGATGAATCATTGGTACAACTAGAATCGGTTTTGCTGGCTACAGCTCAAGTTAGAGTTGCGATCGCAGGCTACGTTTATTAGTGAGTATGCGGTGCAACAACTTCACCTTCGGCGAACCCGGCTATTGCACCCGGCACAAGTGTTGGAAAGTCAAAAGGTCTGATTGACATCTCTGTGAGCTCGCTCAGAGACCCAGATTTTACCATTAACTGCAGAGCATTAATTTTGCCACATTTGGTCCTCTTATGCCCACTATTCGTCTTGACACTAAACAGTTTGGTGAATTTATGGATTTGTAGCTTATCAATCCAGACTTTTGCGAACCTGGATCTATAGATGTTATTCTGGGAGCTGATGCTTATGGCTCTCTCCTATATGGTGAAATTTTGCAATCGTCTGCTGGTGCACCTGTTGCACAACACACCCATCTAGGATGGATAATTTTCGGGCCCCTACCTGAGTCTACAACTAGAACGCTCTCAACAAACTTTTTTGCATTTTCACAGTCTGAGCTAGCAGATTTGGTTCAGTCTATGTGGAAATTTAATGCGAACGAAGACGTGGAATCTTTTTCTAAGATGACACAAGATGAGCTCTACTGCGAAGAATTCTTTAAGCAAACGGTACAACGGACCTATTCTGGACGCTATGTCATCAAGTACCCGTTTATGAATTCCATCGACCCAACAACCTTGGCCGATTCGAAAGAAGATGCCTACAAGCTCTTTCATCATCAACTCAATCGCCTAGAGAAGGACCCAAAAATGAAGACGATGTATGATGAATTCATGTCCGAATATCTAGTACTCGGGCATATGGAACTTGTTCATGAAGTCTCATCTCAACCGACTTGCTACATTCCCCACCATGGCGTATACAAGGAATCGAGTTCGACAACGAAATTGAGAATTGTCTTCAACGCATCTAGGAAGTATAAATCAGGTTAAACATTTAATGATTGTCTTCATGTAGGTCCCAAGCTGCAAAGTGAATTGTCAGCGATTATCCTGAAATGGCGTACTCATCGAATTGGATTTATGGCAGATATTGAGAAATGCTATAGACAAATACTGGTGCAAAGAGACGATGCGGATATGCAGAGAATCATATTAAAAGATGAAGAAGGACGACCAGCTGTCTACAGATTGCTTACTGTCACTTATGGTTTAAACTGCTCTCCGTATGTCACCATTAAAGTTCTCCATACTTTGGCCAACGATGAAGAGGCTGATTTCCCTCAAACTGCTAAGGTACTTCATGAGTCATTTTATATGGATGACTGTCTCCACGGTGCCGACTCTGTTGAGGCAGCTCAACTATTACAGCTGGAACTGCAGAACTTACTACAACGTGGAGGTTTCCTGCTCCGAAAATGGAACTCAAATTCTACCGAGTTTCTACAAGGAATAAGCGTGTACGATAAGTTGACTGAACAGTGTTGCGATCTTAATTTGGATCGTGAAACCAAGGCGCTTGGGATCTATTAGTTTTGTCAAACTGATTGCATAGGTTACAAAGTGAACGTCACAAAACTTTCAGCACCAATCACCAAACGCCAACAGCTCTCCGATGTGGCCAAAATCTATGATCGAACTTGTCTACTGGCTCCAGTCGTGGTTACAGGGAAAATTATGTCACAACAACTTTGGCTTTCTGGTAAATCTTGGGATGCTCCACTCCCAGAACCTCATCAAAAGAACTGGATCCAATTTCGAGAAGAGCTACCATTGATAGAGAACGTCAAGGTTTCAAGGTGGATATTCTCGTCTCTAAATGCCTCAAGTTACCAACCAAGTTTTTTCCGATGCATCTACTTCTGCTTATGCTGCCGTCTCTTACCTGCGAGTGAAAACATCTGATGGTGAATATAGAGTGTCACTTCTTATGGCAAAAATTAAAGTGGCACCTTTGAAGAAAATTACCGTTCCGTGCTTGGAACTCAATGGAGCACTTCTTGCTTCAAAAGTTGCGTCTAAAGTTCTCGACACCTTACAGTTGCCATCCTTAACCACCTATTGCTGGTCAGACTCGAAGACAACTCCGAGTTGGATTCGATCAATCCCAGGAAAATATTAGCAGTATGTGGCGAACCGAATAACCAAAATCCAAGAGCTGACAACTATCGACTGGAGGTGTGAGCCAACTAAAAGCAATCCAGCTGACAAAGCTTCTCGTGGCGTCTTCCCTTCTCAGCTACATAGTCTTGACTAATGGTGGTCTGGTCCAACATGGCTACAAAAAGATGAAGGAGAATGGCCTGAACAAAAATTTGTCGTCAGTGATGTACAGGAGGTGACAACACTTTTTGCTACTCATAGCCCGTCGAAGTTAACAGAGGATAAGATGGCACTAGGTCTTCTCTACAAATACTCTGACATCAACACATTAATTGGTGTAACATGCTGGTGCTATCGTTATATTGCCATCAAACTAAAACAACCACATGCTACCTCATCCTGGTGCACAGCTTCTGAGCGACAAGTTGCCTTACAGTTGTGGATAAGGTATGTTCAAAGAATACATTTTACTAATGAAATTTCTTGTCTCTTACAGGGTGAACCTGTCAGCTCAAAGAGCAAGCTAATGAAGCTCGATCCAATGATTGACGATACTGGCATCGTACGATTGAGTGGCAGATTAAAAAATGTCCTATTGACTGTGTCTGAACGGTTTTCTATCATATTGCCTAAGTCCAGCAATGTCGCGATGAGCTTGCGAGCCTGAACATTAACCTCGGTGTCACCCTGATCTGGGTTCAGGGCCATAGTGGTATCGTGGGAAATGAACGGGCTGACGAGCTAGCCAGGCAAGGATCGGCCCTTCATAGCTCACTTGCGGAAATGGTTAACATTCCTCTTGGTGCTATGAAGGGTAAAATCTTTTCCATCTACCAAACTGAATCAAACCGAAGGTGGAGCAATTTACCCAACTGCATTATATCTAGGAAGATATGGCCCACCTATAATAAAACCCGTACAAACGATCTTCTATGCAGGCCAAGGCAAGACATAGCCAGGATTGTTGCGGTTTGTACCGGACATTGGCCCATAGGAGTTCATGCAGAGAAGTTGGGTATCTCTTACAACACCTTTTGCCGTAGTTGCTGCGACCAAAGAGAAAGTGAAACGATAATCCATTTCCTCTGCAAATGTCCTGCCTTGGCAAGCACTAGAATGAAATGCTTTGGGAAAGCATTCTTTCACGAACTGGATGAGCTATCTGAGACAAAGATTAGAGACCTAATCTCTTTTCTCAATGCGACAAAATGGCTCTAATTTAATCGCTATAAATCTTCTTCTTTCTTTCACAGGTCAAACGAGTTTTGGTATCAAAACGGCGCACTACAGCGCTAATTGGATCTCAGGCTAGGTCTGCCCTGAGATCGCCATTTCTACCTACCTACCATAGATATGTTTATCTATTTACGATCAGCCACTTGTTTTTGATGATACTAGGGTTTAGATACGATTACGATGATGAATAAGATGATACGTCAATCAATGGTTCTTATGATCAGTTGGATCACGTCGGGGTCACCAAAATGTACAGACTCGTTTGTCTGAAGATGGAACTATCAAGCACATTAACTTGATAATTTTAAAGTTTTGAAACAAGCACTTGAACTTATTCAAATGAAGATAATCCAACTGAATCAAAATCAACCAGTTATGAATTCTGTTACTTAATGATTTTTATTACAAACAAAAGTAGGTAACAATATTTTCATACCTAGAACAATATTACAACATAAAATACTTAAAGTATAACAAAAAGAAAAGCCAAAAAAAATACTAATATCTAGGTTGGCGTCATCAACACTTTTTGGTTGACTCAGTGTTGAAAAGTACTAAGCGCTAAAAATAATAAGTGGAAACCTTGCCAATCTGCATACCTGATCTGTCATTTCATTATATATTCGTTTTGTGAATTCATCAGAATGAATTGACATACTTGTCATTCGAAAAAAAAACGTGGTGCAATCCAGTTGGATTCTTCTTCCTTTTCCTTTTTTGACTCTTTACAAAGTATTTCAACATTTTGCATCCCTTGCGTTGAACTTTAATCCTCCGCGTTCATAAATTAATTTGTAAAGAATTTTGGTTTGATAATAATGGCGCTGGCCAAAGAAGAATCTCTCGCAAAACTAATTTTTAACTTCTCAGCTAACACACAGAAGGCAGGGAAGGCGAAACAGAGTAAAGGATACCTCGTGGGCAGAAGAAAACTGCTAGAAGAGTACTGTACCAAATTCAATGAGGCTCACGACATCATCTCATCAATGGATTCAATAGAAACCAACGAGAAAGATCTACAAAGGCTTCTCTCGAATGAGCGTTTTGCCGAAATTGAATCTGCCTACTGCGAGGCCCTTGGAGACCTCAATGAGATAATAGACGAGCTGTCCACAACTACACATGAGCCGATGTCTCATTCAACTCCGACTCGTCTTGTCGTGAACGGAGGCATCAGCACAGTTAAGTCGACGCTACCACTACTGCAACTACCTATTTCCGATGGATCGTTTGAAGAGTGGCTGAACTTTATGTTCACCAGCTGTGTCATCAATGACAAAATGCTGTCTGATATACAACTCTTACACTACCTTAACTGTAGTCTCCGTAGTTTTGCTACAAGTGTCCTCAAAAACATTCGGGGATAACTTTTAGACTGCATGGGACATCTTAAAAGGCCGCAATGACAACAAGCGAAAATTGATTAAGCAGTACCTTTACGACATTGTTAATTTGCCAATCATGGCGAACGAATCACATGTCGTCTTCCATCTTACTTGATGGAATCACTGAAGCTGTTCGTGCTCTACAGCATCTAGGACGGCCAACAAACCAGTGGGACGACTGGCTGATTCTACATGTGACTCAAAAACTCGACCCTGTCACAATCAAAGATTGGGAAACGTCACTCGACAGTCCAAACTCCATCCCCACTTACATGAAGCTAGAAAAGTGTTTGGAAAACAGACTACAAGGCCTGGATGCTATGGCTGCATGCTCTGGACCAAAACAAAATGAGCCTAACCAACAAAAGGCAATTATGTTGTGCTATATTTATTTTTCTGAGAAGCACGATTCTCAGTTGGGTTTACCTGTTTATTCGCGTTATATTTCGTTTCCAGTGTAAATAAAAGAATTTTCTGTTTTTTGTTTTACATATATTTAAGTCTAAAGTTTGGTTTAATATTAACAATTTTGTCTTAATGATTTACAAGATTAGCTGATTTATATTTAAATTTTCAAGAATTAGCATTAGTTATTATTATTTATAACTATTGAAAAAGATATAGAAAGGAAAGATATCGAAAGTCGACCGCACGATTAGAATTCAAGATACAGAGAGAGTCGTCGATGGCTCGTCACCCGACACGACGAAACCGAAAAAATGCAACATGAGCACAAGTTTGCTTGCTTGTGGTTGCTACAGGGTTCAATGCACGTTTAATGGGTTTGAAAAGGGAGTGCATTGATTGTTGAATATAGGAAAATGGAAAATGATGAACTGGGAATTTTGGGTTTGGTTTCAGTGTAGCAGGCAAAGCAATTGGAGAAGTTTAATGGATTGAAAAAGTGAATGGGTTTGGTTTAAGTGGAGCGATCGTTAAAAAGATGAATATGGGAATTATAAGTGGGTCGGATATTGGTCAATAAAAGGAAATGATGACTGTGGGAATTTGAAGTGGCAATGGGTTGAATTCAGTTCTCTCCTGAGTGTCGTGGGGTGCGTTACTCTTTTGATAACTAAGAATCGCCAAAATGAGTTGTTCTTTTTGTTCCGAAAAAATAAAAAAGAATTTTAATCAAAGAATTTATTGTGTTGATTGCAATGCTGTGTTCCATTACAATTGTGCTAATATCTCTGAAGCTGATGTGGTGCTTATGAAATCTAGTGGAAAACCATTTCGATGTGATAAATGTTCTTCTACTATCAGACGTCGATCACTTCAGGTAGCGGCATCTCAGGAGAGTACAATTAATCAAACACACGAGTATTCTGACTATTCGATAAGTAACAATATTGCAAAATCATCATTGGCAACAACCTATAATAATAATGTTGGTCATGAAGAAGAATCAACCTTATTGAAAATTTATAATAAAATCACAAGCTTGGAAGATAAAATTACAAGTTTGGAAATTACAAACAAGCAATTTATTAATTCCATAAAAGAATTGAAAGAAGAGAACGCTGAATTAAAATCAAAAATTCACTCATTGGAAAGTAGACTCAATTGGCAACAACAAAGCTCTCTGAGAAATTGCATTGAAATTACTGGGATAAATGATGTCGACGATTCAAACTCTTTTTGCATAGCACATAAAGTCTTTCGGAATGCATTGGGTGTGGAGGTTAACTGGCTGAACAGAATGGTGTAGCTGTAGCTGTAGCCTGTAGCACTGTCAAAGTTAAAAGATACGAAAATACTATACATCGCCACAATGAGAAGCTGTAGCTGTAGCTGTAGCTGCAGCGCAAGTTGACTCAACTTTAACTTTTGGCGGCGCTACAAGCTACATTTGAGATGACAGATAGGGGAAACCCATTTCATTCTTTGACTTTTCACTTTTTTTTTGGGAACGTTCAATGCATTCGAGAATTTTTTCTGGTTTTGTAACTTTTGTATAGTAGGCTATCATACAAATTCAGTTCAAATATAAATTTCATATGCGTTGAACATGCCCGATGCGCTGCACCATTGTGGGCGACCTTTGCTACATAGTGAGCGATTTTAGTGACAGCTTGTGCTACAGCGATTTTTTTAGCTACAGCTGCATCTCATTCTGTTCAAGGGGTAAAAGAGAACAAATAGACAATTGCTACGTTAAAAAAATGAAAAACAGTAAACAGAATGATAACACCACCGATCGTTCCCACTCATCTTCTTATAAGAAACCCATCATCTTCGTGAGGTTCTCTGATTTTGCACTCAAGCAAAAAATAATGGCAGAGAAATTAAAAAAAAAAAACAGATCATGAACACAAATGTTTTGGATGACACCGCCAGCAGCGGTAGCAGCAAAAAGTTTGACATTTATATCAATGATGCTCTTACCAAGTATACACAAGCGTTGTTTATGCAAGCAAGGGAGATGAAGAAGACGAAGGGCTTTAAATATCTTTGGTTTAAAAACAATAAAGTCTTACTGAGAAAAGTTGAAGGTGGAAATGTCATTACCATAAGATCTTTTAATGATCTTTCTATAATATAGTGCTTTTCATGCACTTGCTATTTGTAAGTAATTGCATTTTTTGTTATTATTTTAAATGAATTTTGAAGATCTTATTGATAATGATATTTCTATTTCCAATCCAATCTCAAATGTTGAAAATGTATTTATAAATAAATCTTTTTGTAATGAAAAACTTTTTTGTATTCATCAAAATGTAAGAAGTTTGAGTGAAAATTTTGTGTCTTTTGTATCACACCTTGAAGCCTTTGCGTGCAAACCTGATCTTGTGTTTGTAACTGAAATTTGGATTTATAATTTTGAAAAAGATGATTATTATTTACCAGGGTTTAACTTTTTCATAAATTCTAATGAAAATTATGCTGCAGGTGGAGTTTTTTGCTTCGTGAAGGAAGTTATAATTGTTCAGCCTCTAAGGTTAATTTCTTGAGTGCTGATATTTTAAAGATATCCTTGGAATTAAATAATGAAAAATTTGTGTTTTTGTGTGTTTATAGACTACACAAGTTTAGTTTATCGATGTTTGTGGAAGAATTTTCAAATCTACTTGACAGTGAAAAAACTAAAAACTTTATTATACTCGGGGATTTTAATATCAATATTTTAGATAATAATACCATTGCTTGCAAATATTTGGATTTATTATCTTCGCATGGGTTAGTTTCTTTTATAAATGAGCCAACTAGGATTGATTCTGGTACATGTTTAGACCACACTCATGGGCGATTTTCAAAAATTTTTAAGGAAAATTGTGATAAATGCGAGTTTGATCTTAGGATAACTGATCATACTATGATAGGTTTGTTAGTCAGTGTACCTAAAACTAATACAAACAAATTTTTTAAACCAAGTAACTTAAAAAATAAAATTGACTTATCGAAACTCAAGTCATTTCTTTGTTTTGAGTCCTGGGATGCGGTTTATTCAGAAGTAGATCCGTCAAGATGTTATGATTTGTTCATGGAAATTTTAAATAAATATATCCAACAGAGTACATATACAGTACGAATCAGAAACTCAGACATAAAACTTAAATCGTGGATAACTGATTCCTTATTACGGAAAATTAAAACCAAAAATAAACTTAGAATTCAATCTTCTAAACATCCGCACAATATGCATTTCAAAAATAAATACAAGGCTTTGTGTTCTCATATTAAGAAAGAAATTTCCATATGCAGAAATAACTATTACAAAAATCAATTTCATTTATCGAAAGGTAATATCAAACAAGAGTGGCGGATAGTTAATAATATTTTGAAAAAGTCTCCAGTTTCTAAAAAACTATTGTACTTAAAGATAATGAATTGATTTTATCTGACAAACATAGTGTAGCTGATAAATTTAACTCTTATTTTTCTACAATAGCAGAAACACTTAAACCTCAAGTAAGTCGTACCTTATGCCCTCTGTGTAATAGTAATGTTGAATCTTTTCAAAGTAATAGTTTTGTATATGAACAAATAACAGCTTTAGAACTCTTAAATGCAATTGGATGTTCGAAAAATTCTAATTCTTGCGGTTTTGATGGGGTTTCAAATAATTTGCTAAAAAATATATCATACTTTATTATTGACGTTCTTGCTTATATATTTATTTATATATATTTACTTTGGATGTTTTCCGGACAGTCTTAAATGTGCTGATGTAATACCTCTTTTTAAAAAAGGTGAATCTAATTGTGTTCAAAACTATAGACCGATTTCGCTACTGCCTTCTGTGAGCAAAATATTCGAAAAAGTAATTAAAAAGAGGCTTATGAAGTTTTTGAATAAAATTAATTTCTTTAGCTCCGTACAATTTGGTTTTCAGAAAGATAAATCCTCTGAAGATGCTCTTGAAATTTTGTTCTCAATTATACAGTAATTTAGACAAAAAATTAAATACAGCTGGCCTATTTGTCGACATAACAAAGGCATTTGATATGGTTAACCATGATGTTTTGTTAAAAAAGCTGTATAAGGCTGGTTTTAGGGGGTTTATTTTAGAATGGTTTAAATCTTATCCTGAATTCCAGAACGGTTTCAGAAAAGGACGAAGTTGTGCTGATAACCTCTTTATCCTAAGTGCAATCACAGATATTACTCTTGCAAAAAAGAAAGGAAGTTTTATTGTAGTCTTTGTTGATCTTAAAGGAGCATTCGATAGTGTGAATCACGATAAGCTATGGACCCACCTTAGATCCATTGGAACAAGTGGGGAAATAATACATGCATTTCAAAACATATATGTGAAAACCAAAATTGCTATTAAGACAACAAGTGGCCTAACAGAAGAAGCGAATGTCACAAAGGGTGTTCTATAGGGTGATCCATCAAGTGCCCTCCTATTTAACTTATATATAAATGATTTGGAAGAATTCTTAAGAATCGAGGGCCTTACAGGAATAGACACTTCGGAAACAACAAATGTTATCCTGATAGCATATGCCGACGATATTGCTGTCTTCGCTCAATCTGAGCTTCATTTAAGAAAAACTTTGAAATCACTTGAAAAATATTTTACAGCAAAAGATATGACATTAAATACTGAAAAGTCGAAGATAGTAAACTTTGCAAAAAGAAAAATATCATCATGCCCGGAAAGATTTGCATATAAAGAAGACTCAATTGAAGTTGTAGATAGCTTTGAATATCTGGGAATAACCTTGAGTCGAACTGGATCTTGGAATGAAACCATGAATGTCTTCAAAACCACGGCAAGAGCAGCAGCAGCAGTAACCGAAAAAGCTATGAGGAGCCCTTACATGGAAAACTGGGAAGGAAGAATCAAAGTTTATAATTCAACAATTAAATCGACTTTACTATACTGTGCGGAGATATGGGGTCTGGAAGCTGGAGACAAAATTGAAGTTATTCAAACTTCAGTTTTAAAGAAGTTGCTTGGTTTAGCTAAAAACACACAAAGCAATGTGGTTCGCTTAGAAACTGGTACACTTCCATTAGATTACGAGATAGCGAAAAGAGCTTTACATTTCTGGGAAAAACTGTTGAATGCCTCTGATGAGCGCCTAATTAAAAAGTGTTACAACGAAATCTTGAGAACCCATAACAACTCCCAACGACCAAACTGGAAAACAAAATTTAAGGCCGCCTTAATGAGTAATTTTATGGATATATGGGAACAGCAAAACTTATTACCTGTTCGTCTATACTATGTAAGCATCCTTGAAGACAAGAAGAGAAGCATTATAAATGAAGATTTCAGGAAGGCATCTAACTCAACTTCTTGCTGCTATTATGCTCCTTATTTAGCGAACATACAAGAACCAGAATATAAACCGGCTCCGTACCTGAATTCATCCTGCAAACCATACGTGCATAAAGTCTTAGCGCAAATTAGGTGCGCAAACAGATATGCCCACAGAATAGTTTTACACGATGATAGACATATATTTGACCCAATGAACATTTGCACATTGTGTAATACATATGAAGATGATACAATTGAACACTTCCTTTTAGGATGCCCAATTTTTAATGCAGTTAGAAACCACTTCCTATCCCCTATGAACTTAACTGACATGAATAGTATAATGAAAGTTGAAGATCAAAACGTTGCACTGAATATATATAAATATGTTAGAAACTCGCTTAACTTAAGAGCTTTTATCCTTAACGAATGATAAATCCAGGTTTCAGTTTAAGTAATAAAAGTAATTATTTTTTTATTTTCTTTATAATTTTTGCTTCATATCTTACCTTATTGTTCTGTTAGATGAATTAAAATTATATTGCACTTACCTTATGAAATAATGTAATATTTACATATTGCCAATCAATTTGTAAAAGCTAAGCTTATAAACAAATAAATATATCTAATCTAATCTAATCTTATCTGACTAATAGGACTCAAAGAGTGAAAATAGATGAAATTAGAAGTGGTGTTAAATATATGGGCATAGGCGTACCACAGGTATCTGTGTTAGGGCCTATACTATTCATAATCTATATAAATTCTCTTTTCAGTCTCAATTTTAAGGGTGTACTTAAGGCTTTCGCTGATGATATAGGCTGTGTCTATGGCTCAGTAAGTCTCTTGGAGCTAGTTTCGGATATCAATTGGGATCTAAATTTACTAAGACTATGGTTTTCTGACCATAAACTGGTTATTAGTTCAAAGTCAAAAATAATGTTTTTTAGTTTGTCTTACCAAAACACCTCACCCTTAGATATATGCTACCATGCACCAGAATGTGAAAGATTCAAATTAACAAACTGTGCTTGTAACTCTTTGAAAACTTTTTGGGAAAGTGTTGATTGTTCCGAAAATTGCTTTTTAATTGAACAAGTTAGTGAGTTTAAGTACTTGGGGCTAATTTTTGATCCTAATTTATCCTTTTCAAAACACTCTGATGCTTTAAGAAAATATTTTCGATGTGCATTGAGGCATATTTTTTATTTGAAAAAAGTGTGCTCTTCTAAACTACTAACTACAATATATTACGGAGTTTTTCATTCTAAATTGCAGTATGGTATCTGTTGCTGGGGAGGTACTTACTTTAACAAGATTCAACCACTTTTGATACTCCAAAAATACATTGTAAGAAAAATCTGTAATAAACATCGTCTGAATCACAGTTTTCCGTTGTTTCGAGATTTGAACATTCTTCCATTTCGTCATCTTTATTGTTTTAAAGTGCTAAAGGTTTTTTTTGCTAGATCCGGTAATCTTAACTTTAGGGTTCTGAACAATCATAATCTTCGTGGTAATTCCTTAAATCTAGTACCAATCTTTCGCACTACGGCTTTTAGAAATTTTTACTCTATTTCATCTTGTCGATTATTTAATAAACTTCCTCTTTCCATGAGAATTCTTCGATCAGCTAGTAGATTTTTGAAACAACTTAAAACCTGGTTGTTTATTTTGGAGTTTAATAGTATAGAAAATCTTTTAAGTGTCCAAGAGTAGATCTTTACATTATTATATTTAAAATTTTTGTTAGCATTCTCTCAAACTTTAAAATTACTTCTTTTTAATATTTTACTTTTTAATAAATTCTTTTTTAAATTTTCTTTTATGGTCTGTATAAAATAATTATAATTTTTATTTTATTTTGTATTGCTTTATATAATTTGGAATTTTTTTTAAAGGGTCACCCACCCATAATTTCTTTTTCTTAAACTATTTATATGCATGTGTATCGGGAATTTAACACTATTTTATTTTAAAATATAAAATGTCAATAATGTTTCTCAAAAAAATAATGTATAATCGATATTGTATCTTAAACATGAATCTTGAGAAATAAACATACTAAACTAAAACTAAACTAATTGGTCAATCAAAGGAAATGATGACTGTGGGAATTTGAAGTGGCAATGGGTTGAATTGTAATGGGATAAGAAAGGATGATAAGGGAATGTTGTGAAGTACGCACTTTACAACACCTCCCCCCTTAAGAACGAAACTTGTACCTTGGAGTGGTGCGAGTTTCGGCTTTGCTGTGAGAAGATGGAATTGGGAGTGAACGAGATAGATTTGATGGGGCTGAACGAGGTTTTGGTATTGGTTCAGTTTCTACCGATGTTACTGAGGTTGAATCAACTTTTATTTCTGGCATTGGTAGTGATTCCGTTTCTTTTTTGTTATGAACTGAGTTCTTTCTCATATTCCGCATTAGCAATATTATTATAACTATGAATACGGCGAAAATCATTATAAGGAATAACACGATTGAAGTGTTTTTATTTTCATTATCGGTGTTCGAATATACAAACTGAGAATTTTGTAGGTTGTCTATATTCTTACTGATAGAATTGAGGTATTCAATCTGATTATGTATATTAAAAGACTTTGTAGCATAACTGGGGATTTTCTCAAATTGAGGTGGTGTTACATTGAATGAAAGGTAAGGATTTGATGAAATAAAGTTAAGATTAGTTTTTGTTTCAAAATTTGTTTTGGAGCTTAAGGATTGATATCTTGTGTTTGCAATACAGTTTGGTTGGATTTTAAGAATACCAGTTGCATTTATGTTTATTTGCGAGTTAAGATTTTGGCATTTAATCATAAGATTTTCTGGATTTGGGGAAACGAAAATCCAAGAATTGGAGTCTGCTAGCTGTAGGAAAATGGGGTGATATATTTGCATTAACTGAATATTACAATTACTGATTTTACTTGGAAGAATGGAAAGTAAATCCAGTTCGCAGGCAATGCTTGAAGATGTGAAAAGGATAGGTGCGTTTCTTTCGCATAGATAATTATTTTTTGTAGTTGTTTGACATTTGTCTAAGTCATGGTTATCATAAAGAAAGTATGATTGTTTTTCTGAGTCAACGATAAGAAAAGGTTTTTCAGGGATTATAATTGCATATGTTTTGTTTTCGATGAGATTTGGTATGCTAGTCATTTTATAAACGTTATAGTTTTTGGAAGAAGTGAGAGGAATTCTTAATACAAAATTTATTTGGTTGTCAATGTAGTAAACATGAGTTTCTAAGAGATTAAAAAGTGTGTCTATATATTGCTCTTGTAGAGGAAGTGGTAAACGATTTTCTTCTGGAAGGAGTAATTGTATCTTTTTAATTTCCTCTGTGAGTTAAGAAGGATCAATAAGATATGGGTGAAGTTTTCCATGGGCTGCGGAGTAAATAGCGTCCAGGAGGTGATCTTTGGTTAAATAGTAGTATTCTGACAAGGAGTTGAACATCGTAAAAAGTTCGTTTAGTTGAAGAAAGGATTTATTTATTATGTTGTTACTATTTGAGTTTTCGCTTATTTGATTAATGATTTTATTGGTTTCTTCAATATTTTTTGATATTGAAATTTGTTTTTCGTTTAATTGGGATTCATAATGTTGTTGTTGGGTAAGTTTATTTATATGACGAGAAAAAGTTTTTGCATCCTCGTCGTCGAGGGTGCCAAATAATTGTTTGGATATAGAACCAATAGCATTTATTAATCCTCTCTTTTGTATTCGAGATTTTATGGTGGTTCCTAAGTATTTGTTAATAATTTGATCCTGTGATTTAATTCGATCAAGGACTAACGTAGAAAGGGTAGGAAGGGATTCGCATTGGGATAAGTTTTCGTGTGAAGAAAGAAGTTGGTTACAAGAAGAAAGAATTTTTTCATAGGTCAGTAAGATTGAGTTATATTGGAAGTTGAGTTCGGTAAGGTTAGTATATATGAGTAAGTTCCAATGGTTAGAGAAAAGCTTAAGGTTACCAACGTGTTCGTAATATATTCCTGTCTTGTTTTTCAAATCGATGGTTTCATACAGTTGTTCGTTGTTGATCATCATTTGGTAACTCAAGATTATTTTAAAGATGAAAATCACGATTATAGGTTTCTCCATTTCTGGAAAGAATATTGAGATTGAAGTTTTTAATTAACTTGAAAAAATTTTGAGTCTATTGTTGTGGACTTTGACTATTTTATTTTTAATTTTAATGTCGGAGTTTACTCCTGACTTAGATAAGATTTCGTAAGGTCCTGACCAAAGAGTAAGAAGCTTTTTATTTTTATTTTTAGGATTACTTTCATTTTTAAGTAGAACAAGTTGTCCTATTTGAAAGTCTCCAGGATTTTGTTTTTTATCGTACTGTAGTTTTGAGGATTCCTTACTCTTCAGAAGTTTATCTCTAGCGATTTGATGACAATGTTGAAGCCTTGATTTAAGTTCGTTGGCATACAAATCGTAATTGAAGCAAATTTCTGGATTTTTTGTTACGCTAGAAGGTAGTTCAACCTGTCTACCATACATGAGTTCGAACGGAGTAAATGATGTTGAAGTGTTCGGGGTCGTGTTATGGACGAAAACGGCATATTTTATCCGATTATACCAATCATCTTGAGATTTATTGATAAAACAACGGAGATATTCCTAGAAGTTTCTGTGACTTCTTTCGCAAGAGCCATTTGATTGAGGTCGGTATGCAGTAGTTTGGAGTTTATTAATTTTAAGAAGTTTGCATACATTTTTGAATATGTCGCTTAGGAAGTTTTGGCCTTGATCTGACAAAACGTATTTGGGTGTGCCATAACGAAATATTATTTCTTTGACAAATGCTTCGGCGATTGTATTTGCCTCTTGATTTGGTAAAGGAATTGCATCAGTGTATTTTGTAAGGTCATCGATGAATGTTAAAAGATATTTATTATTATTATTTGTTATAGGGTAGGGACCAACGATATCGATAGAAATTTTTTCGAAGGGGTATTTGGAAGTTGAAGTTATAACCATAGGTTCCATGGTATATTTTGTTACTTTGTTTTTCTGACAGAGTTCGCAATTTTTAATATAGTTTTTTATATCTTGTAACATATTTTCCCAACTATGATATAATTTTATACGTTTAAAGGTTCTGTTGACACCACAGTGTCCTCCAATGGGATTTGAATGAAATTCCTTAAGAATAGTTTTGATTTCATTTTCTGTCAGATCTGGTTTTGATGAAGGAATATTCGAAGAATTAGTAGTTATGACTAAAGGCGTTGTATAAGAATTAGAATTCGTATTTTTATTTGAAGAATTTGAACAAGAATTAGGAATTGATTTTGAACAAGAATTAGAATTTTTATTTTTATTTGAAGAATTTGAACAAGAATTAGGAATTGATTTTGAACAAGAATTAGAATTTGTATTTTTATTTGAAGACTTTGAACAGGAATTAGGAATTGAAGATTTTGAAGACGAACTTGAATTTATGGATGGGGGACAAGAATTAGTAATTGACATTGAAGAAGACGAATTTGTATTTGCTGGTGAAGAACAAGATTTGGGATTTGACGATGTAGAAAAGGAGTTAGTATTTTCGGACGATGTAGGAGACGATATAGTAAATGGGTTAGGAGACGAATTAGAAGATGTTGCAGAAGACGAATCTTGAGAAGAATTAGAAGACGGTTTTGTATCTGAACGAAGAGTCATTTTTGCAATTCTGCTTAGGCAATCTGCATTTGTATTTTGTTCACCTTTTTTGTGAATGATTTCATATTCAAACTCCTCGAGCTGTAGGCGATATCTCATCATTCTAGAATTTATGTCTTTACAATTGTGTATATAAACTAGCGGTTTATGATCAGTGTAAAGTTGAAATTTTCTTCCATACAGATATGGTCGGAAATGTTTAACTGACCAAACGATGGCCAAAAGTTCCTTATCTGTAGTAGAATAATTTTTTTCACTTTTATTAAGAGTTCGTGATGCATAAGAGATAGGAAGGTCATTACCAACTTCACCTTGTGAAAGGACACTACCAATAGCAAAGTCACTAGCATCCGTTGTAAGAATGAAGTTTTTAGTAAAATCGGGATATTGGAGGAGTGGTGGATTAATAAGTTTTTCTTTTAATCCATGAAAAGAATTTGAACAAAGAGGAGTCCAGTCGAAGCGAACATCCTTTCGTAAAAGATTAGTAAGAGGTTTAGAAATGTTTGCAAAATCTTTTATGAAGCGCCGATAATAACCTGCAAGACCCAGGAAGCTTTTTATTTCTTTTGCGTTCTTGGGTTGTGCGAAATTTTTCACACATTCGATTTTTTGTGGATCAGGTTTAATACCGGATTCATTTATGACATGTCCCAAATAAGTGAGCTCAGTTCGCAAAAATTGGCATTTATCGGGTTGCAGTTTTAGATTATGCATTTTAAGACGTTCGAAGATTTCTCTTAATTTTGAATTGTGTTCTTCTTAAGTCTTACCATAGACCACAATGTCATCCATATAAACGAAAGTTTTTATACCTTGAAGTCCAGTCAAAACATTATTCATTAACCTTTGGAAGGTGGCTGGAGCACCTTTTAATCCATAAGGCATCCTAATGAATTCATAATGACCAAAAGGAGAAGAGAAAGCGGTCTTTTCTCTATCTTCCGGGCGAACTTCAATTTGATGGAAGCCACTGGCTATATCTAAAGTTGAGAAGAACTTTGAACTCCCTAACTGATCCAGAATATCAGTAATGTTAGGTAATGGAAATGCGTCACCGACAGTTTTGTCGTTGAGTTTGCGAAAATCGACAATGATTCTCCATTTCTTGTTACCATCCTTATCAGGTTTTTTCGGAACAACAATTAGTGGGAAATTCCACGGACTATTCGATGGTTGGATAATATTATCGTCCATCATCTCATGGATTTGCTTATCCACTTCTTGTCGTTGTGCTTCCGGCAACCTGTAGGGTTTTATATATGTAGGTGTAGCATCTTGTGTCATGATAGGATGTTGTACAGAGGAGGTATGGGTTAATTTATCTCCTTTTATAAAAAATAAGTCACTGTACAAGCAGCATAAATCTAAAATTGAGTCCTTTTCGTTTTTGGTCATGTGATCAGTCACGACTAGGTCTTGTATAGTTTTAATTCTTTCATAAGAAGCAGGATAGTGTTGAATTTGCAAAATATTGTAATTAGAGACTTCGTCAAATACTATATCATCAGTATTAAACTCGATGGGGGATTCAGAGGAGTTAACGACGGATATGTAAGAGATAGAAGTATTGGCAGGAGTAATGCTATTGCCAATATATAATCCATTCGGGAATTTCTGGGAGAGGCATATACTATCCACATTAATTTCCTTGAGGATTGGAACAATGATTTTGGATCTAGGAGGAATATTAACTAGATTAGAAGGGATAAGATCATAGTCGATTAGGTAGTTTTTCCATGAGAAGGTAATTATTTTGGTGCCATAATTTATTTGAGCTTTATCGGTACTGATGGGAAAGTTTTTATCTACTACATGGAAAGGGTAAGAAATTGTAACGTTTTTAGGAAGATTAATAAGAAGTTGTATAACTCCTTTGGTACGAATAACAGAATCAGTTATACCAGATAGGGAATGAATTATATTAGAGTCGATGGGTAGTTCTGGTTTAATTTTATCTATTTTAATCAGACAAATTTCACTACCGCCATCGATTAGAAATTTAGAAGGTTTAGGATTTAGCAAGATTTCAGAAGAAAGTTTAATTGAATCTACTCTACTTATATTATTTTTTAAATTTATGTGTAGGATGTGGCGAGAGGAGATTAAGTTTGGGTCCGAAGCCTGCCACTGGTTTCGGCCTCTGAACGGTTTTCCGAATGTTTGTTGACAGTTGAGGAGAAATTAGTATTAGAATTAGAATTATTATTATTTTTTTTATTATTATTATATTCCCTTTTTCGACATTCGTTTATATGATGCCCGAGATTCTTACAGTAACTACAAGTAATAGTTACTTTCCTTACCTCACTTTTGAATGAAGGAAGCTGTTCCTTATTTTTCTTTAGATAGCACTGTTCGACGCTATGACCAGTTTTCTTACAAAAATTACAAGAGATGGGATTTTTAAGTTTTGATTGGAACGGGTTATATGAAGTAGTAGTTATTATACGAAAAGGAACTTTTTTCTTCTAGTACGGCAGCTTCTATGGCTTCCGTCAGGGTAGTAAATCTAGAAGCTTTGATGATGAGTCTTATTTTAGGATTAAGACCTCTCTCAAAAGCCTTTAGAGCCGTTTTACTGTTGAGATTGGTAATAACACTTGAACTTTCGGCGCCTTCACTAGCTATACAAGCATCATTCAAATTAGCTAAAGTCTGTTCCAATCTATTGGAATAAGAACGCACTGTCTCGTTTGTTCTTTGCTTTATGTGTATCAGTTCTAATTGGAGTTGGGACAGAGATTTGGTTTCTAAGAATTGTTGTACTAGTTTTTCCTTAAGGGATTCCCAGGTGGTGAATTCTGTATATTTTACTATATTGTAAGCTGGGCCAGTAAGTTTAGTTTTAATTTCGGCAGTGGTGATATCTTCGGATATCAAATCGCACGCATTTAGGAATTTGTGTAAATTTGCTCTGTTCCCATCAAATTCGGGGATTAATTTTAGAGCGAAAGATCAGTCGAATTTTGGAGCCATTTCGGTTTCAGGAAGGTAATTAGTGGTTTCAGAGGAAGAGGAATTTTTAATGGTACTGGAATCTGAATCTTCGGAGTCGTATATTTCGATACTCTTATGTTTAGACATAAACTGCTAATTATTATAATATTATAATTAACAAAATTTAATTAAATTATAAAAAAAAATTAATGCAATTGCAAAACAAAAATTAGGTAAAAAAAAGAGGTAATGGTAATGAGTAATAATAAGTAAGTAAAAGTAAGTAGTAAATAATATATAATTTTTTCTTGCCTCTTATTTAATTGAATATTAAAAATTATATCTTGTAGTGTGGATGATGAATGGCTAAAGATGAATGCTGATGCTGCTGAAGATTTAGTAGGTTAAAGATGATTAATAGTCTTTTATTATTGTTTCTGTAGTTTGTAGGTTTCACTTGTTTTTATTTTGTTTGTAATATTTTTTTAAGATAATCAGACGTTTTTTTTTTTTTTTTTTGTTCACTGTTTCAATGATTTTTTTTTTAAACTGTTTCGATTGTTATATTTTTTTTGTTTGTTTGTAAGGAGTATCACTTGGCACTAAACACTTTCCAGGCAAACCCCACACCTGACACCAATTTTTGTTGTGCTATATTTATTTTCCTGAGAAGCACGATTCTCAGTTGGGTTTACCTGTTTATTCGCGTTATATTTCGTTTCCAGTGTAAATAAAAGAATTTTCTATTTTTTTGTTTTACATTATATTTAAGTCTAAAGTTTGGTTTAATATTAACAATTTTGTCTTAATGATTTACAAGATTAGCTGATTTATATTTAAATTTTCAAGAATTAGTATTAGTTATTATTATTTATAACTATTGAAAAAGATATAGAAAGGAAAGATATCGAAAGTCGACCGCACGATTAGAATTCAAGATACAGAGAGAGTCGTCGATGGCTCGTCACCCGACACGACGAAACAGAAAAAATGCAACATGAGCACAAGTTTGCTTGCTTGTGGTTGCTACAGGGTTCAATGCACGTTTAATGGGTTTGAAAAGGGAGTGCATTGATTGTTGAATATAGGAAAATGGAAAATGATGAACTGGGAATTTTGGGTTTGGTTTCAGTGTAGCAGGCAAAGAAATTGGAGAAGTTTAATGGATTGAAAAAGTGAATGGTTTTGGTTTAAGTGGAGCGATCGTTGAAATGATGAATATGGGAATTATAAGTGGGTCGGATATTGGTCAATAAAAGGAAATGATGACTGTGGGAATTTGAAGTGGCAATGGGTTGAATTGGTCAATAAAAGGAAATGATGACTGTGGGAATTTGAAGTGGCAATGGGTTGAATTGTAATGGGATAAGAAAGGATGATAAGGGAATGTTGTGAAGTACGCACTGTACAACAATTAAGGCACAGCCAGTTCGAAGCCATCAAGCAAATGTCAATCGATGCCCTAAGTGTTCTGGTACGCATGTTCTAATGTTTTGTTCTGATTTCAGAAAAGAAGCACAGAGAATGACATTGGTGACGAAAGCAAAATTGTGCAAAAATTGCCTTAAGACTGATCATGGACAACAACAATGTCCGTCAGACTATACCTGCTAAGTATGTCACCAAAAACATCACACGATACTGCACAATAGCATCCAGTCTCAATAACCCCACGTCAACATCAACACAAATTATCTGCGAACGAACCCCACTTGTAATCTACCTTACCCTGCAAATTCAAGGTGCGAAAATTCCGATGATGAATCATTGGTACAACTAGAATCGGTTTTGCTGGCTACAGCTCAAGTTAGAGTTGCGATCGCAGGCTACGTTTATTAGTGAGTATGCGGCTCAACAACTTCACCTTCGGCGAACCCGGCTATTTATGCCGGTGACTGGGGTAGGAGGCACAAGTGTTGGAAAGTCAAAAGGTCTGATTGACATCTCTGTGAGCTCTCTCAGAGACCCAGATTTTACCATTAACTGCAGAGCATTAATTTTGCCACATTTGGTCCTCTTATGCCCACTATTCGTCTTGACACTAAACAGTTTGGTGAATTTATGGATTTGTAGCTTATCAATCCAGACTTTTGCGAACCTGGATCTATAGGTGTTATTCTGGGAGCTGATGCTTATGGCTCTCTCCTATATGGTGAAATTTTGCAATCGTCTGCTGGTGCACCTGTTGCACAACACACCCATCTAGGATGGATAATTTTCGGGCCCCTACCCGAGTCTACAACTAGAACGCTCTCAACAAACTTTTTTGCATTTTCACAGTCTGAGCTAGCAGATTTGGTTTAGTCTATGTGGAAATTTAATGCGAACGAAGACGTGGAATCTTTTTCTAAGATGACACAAGATGAGCTCTACTGCGAAGAATTCTTTAAGCAAACGGTACAACGGACCTATTCTGGACGCTATGTCATCAAGTACCCGTTTAAGAATTCCATCGACCAAACAACCTTGGCCGATTCTAAAGAAGATGCCTACAAGCTCTTTCATCATCAACTCAATCACCTAGAGAAGGACCCAAAAATGAAGACGATGTATGATGAATTCATGTCCGAATATCTAGTACTCGGGCATATGGAACTTGTTCATGAAGTCTCATCTCAACCGACTTGCTACATTCCCCACCATGGCGTATACAAGGAATCGAGTTCGACAACGAAATTGAGAATTGTCTTCAACGCATCTAGGAAGTATAAATCAGGTTAAACATTTAATGATTGTCTTCATGTAGGTCCCAAGCTGCAAAGTGAATTGTCAGCGATTATCCTGAAATGGCGTACTCATCGAATTGGATTTATGGCAGATATTGAGAAATGCTATAGACAAATACTGGTGCAAAGAGACGATGCGGATATGCAGAGAATCATATTAAAAGATGAAGAAGGACGACCAGCTGTCTACAGATTGCTTACTGTCACTTATGGTTTAAACTGCTCTCCGTATGTCACCATTAAAGTTCTCCATACTTTGGCCAACGATGAAGAGGCTGATTTCCCTCAAGCTGCTAAGGTACTTCATGAGTCATTTTTTATGGATGACTGTCTCCACGGTGCCGACTCTGTTGAGGCAGCTCAACTATTACAGCTGGAACTGCAGAACTTACTACAACGTGGAGGTTTCCTGCTCCGAAAATGGAACTCAAATTCTACCGAGTTTCTACAAGGAATAAGCGTGTACGATAAGTTGACTGAACAGTGTTGCGATCTTAATTTGGATCGTGAAACCAAGGCGCTTGGGATCTATTAGTTTTGTCAAACTGATTGCATAGGTTACAAAGTGAACGTCACAAAACTTTCAGCACCAATCACCAAACGCCAACAGCTCTCCGATGTGGCCAAAATCTATGATCGAACTTGTCTACTGGCTCCAGTCGTGGTTACAGGGAAAATTATGTCACAACAACTTTGGCTTTCTGGTAAATCTTGGGATGCTCCACTCCCAGAACCTCATCAAAAGAACTGGATCCAATTTCGAGAAGAGCTACCATTGATAGAGAACGTCAAGGTTTCAAGGTGGATATTCTCGTCTCTAAATGCCTCAAGTTACCAACCAAGTTTTTTCCGATGCATCTACTTCTGCTTATGCTGCCGTCTCTTACCTGCGAGTGAAAACATCTGATGGTGAATATAGAGTGTCACTTCTTATGGCAAAAATTAAAGTGGCACCTTTGAAGAAAATTACCGTTCCGTGCTTGGAACTCAATGGAGCACTTCTTGCTTCAAAAGTTGCGTCTAAAGTTCTCGACACCTTACAGTTGCCATCCTTAACCACCTATTGCTGGTCAGACTCGAAGACAACTCCGAGTTGGATTCGATCAATCCCAGGAAAATATTAGCAGTATGTGGCGAACCGAATAACCAAAATCCAAGAGCTGACAACTATCGACTGGAGGTGTGAGCCAACTAAAAGCAATCCAGCTGACAAAGCTTCTCGTGGCGTCTTCCCTTCTCAGCTACATAGTCTTGACTAATGGTGGTCTGGTCCAACATGGCTACAAAAAGATGAAGGAGAATGGCCTGAACAAAAATTTGTCGTCAGTGATGTACAGGAGGTGACAACACTTTTTGCTACTCATAGCCCGTCGAAGTTAACAGAGGATAAGATGGCACTAGGTCTTCTCTACAAATACTCTGACATCAACACATTAATTGGTGTAACATGCTGGTGCTATCGTTATATTGCCATCAAACTAAAACAACCACATGCTACCTCATCCTGGTGCACAGCTTCTGAGCGACAAGTTGCCTTACAGTTTTGGATAAGGTATGTTCAAAGAATACATTTTACTAATGAAATTTCTTGTCTCTTACAGGGTGAACCTGTCAGCTCAAAGAGCAAGCTAATGAAGCTCGATCCAATGATTGACGATACTGGCATCGTACGATTGAGTGGCAGATTAAAAAATGCCCTATTGACTGTGTCTGAACGGTTTCCTATCATATTGCCTAAGGAAAGTAAATTTACGTCTTTGCTCATTGATCAAGCACATAACGCCACTATGCATGGTGGCAAGCAAACGACAATTAACTTTCTTCGAAGGCGCTTTTGGATCATTGACTGTCGTTTCTCAGTACAGAAGTTCATTCGTCGATGCTTGATATGCTGTCGTCATAAGCCACAACCTACAACACAAATTTTGGGAATTCTTTCCACACCTTGGTGCACAGCCGCTGCTCCGTTTAAGCATTCCGGACTAGACTATGCCGGACCCTATGCGATCCGTACAACAAAAGGCCGAGGTCATCGAAGTTACAAGGGATGGGTCACTCTTTTTGTCTGTCTGAGCACTAGAGCTATTCATCTAGAACTCGTTAATGACATGACAACCGAGATATTCCTTGCTCCCTTACGACGATTCTTTTCTCAACGAGGATACAGCTCTTGCATCTATAGCGACTGTGCAACGACGTTTGCAAGTGCAAATGCAGTTCTGAAACAAGACTTTGCGGCTTATCAAAAACAGTTGGAAGCAGGTGCACGATCTGTGTCTTGCCATGGTGTATTTTGGCACTTTATTCCACCAGGCTCCCCAAACGTTGGAGGCATATGGGAGGCTGGAGTCAAGAGCATGAAACACCATCTTAAGCGGAAAATCGGGGAAGCAACGTTAACCTTCGAGGAGTTTTACACAGTCATCAAGCAAATTGCAGCTGTGCTGAACTCAAGGCCGATTTCAGCCCTCTCAGATGATCCTGGAGATTTTGCTGCCTTGACCCCTGGCCACTTTTTGGTGGGCGGTCCCATCACTGCCACTCCGGAACCGGATTTGATCAAGACAGGTAGACTCTCACGTTGGAAACAACTCCAACAAATGCAGCAGGATTTCTGGAAAAGATGGAGCTGTGAATATTTGCATGATCTACAAGTAAGAAGCAAGTGGCAAAAATCGAAGGACAACATTAAAGTGGGTGATCTGGTCCTAGTTAAAGATGAACGCGCACCGCCGACCCAATGGCTACTGGGCCGTGTTTTGGAAGTTCATACGTGAGACGACGATCCAGTGCGGGTTGCAACCATCCGTACACAGTCATCAATAATAAAGCAAGCTACTTCAATGCTGGTCGTGCTTCCTGTCGACAACAACTCTGCGGATGAACACGGTGGGCGGCCAGATGTTTCGTCGCAATAACTGGACGAGGTGGGTGGAATGTTGAAAAGTACTAAGCGTTAAAAATAATAAGTGGCCACCTTGCCAATCTGCATACATGATCTGTCATTTCATTATATATTCATTTTGTGAATTCATCAGAATTAATTGACATACTTGTCATTCGAAAACAAAACGTGGTGCAATCCAGTTGGATTCTTCTTTCGTTTTCTTTTTTGACTCTTTACAAAGTATTTCAACACCCAGTGACGTTGATATTCCGTAATTATATCATATCAACTGCACCGTCAGCTTTTCTGATTCATTGGCTTCAATGAAATTGGTGTTCTATGATTTGTATTGAACTAAACAATATTTTTGGATTTTTCAACGATGGATATTTTGGAAAAACTGGCGGACACTTGGATACGACAAATTTTGAAAGGAAGAGATAGGATTTCACCAACAAACTGTTCAACGGAACACAAAGAGACGATAACAAAGTTTGTGCTGATCGGACTGATCGTTTTGGAGCTTAGAAGACAAAACAAAAAATTAAAGGAAAAGAAAAAAGAGAAATATGTTTAAGCTTAATTTTTTATTTTTGAAACGTAAAAACAAAAATAATGTGATATGTAATAACAGAAAATAAAAATCAATAGAAGAAAATGCATTGTAATTTTTACATTAAAAATTAATTTCTTATCTTTTTTAGGTGTTCCGGAATATTTGTATATGTTACAATAATTTTTAATTTTAATCTAGATGTTCCAGTTTATACTTATGTATATCTTAATAAATTTAACCTTTTTTTTTAAATATTTGTTTTGAAAAAATTGCATGGCTAAAACATTAAGTAGTTTAGATTAGCAGTAGAACGAGGAATAGGCCTATTGGGGACACCTCGACAAAAAAACGCGTCTAGTATTCTACCCCATTGGGTGATGTGGAAAAGAATACGAAATACTTTTTCTTTTTTAAAGTTATTGGTTTTTTTTTAAACAGACTCTTTTAAAATAGGTAAGTATAATTAAATGTTCTATGTACATAAAATTGTTTCATTGCAAGAAGTTTGTATACGAAAATTAAAAATTAAATGCAGTACATCCTGTTAAGCCGTTAACAAAAAAAAAACAAAAAACGACCTAGTTTTGAATACCTTTAAATGTGTGCAATTTTGATTGTGTTTGTACTTGAAACCATTGTATATATATTTCTCATAGTACTCTCATGAAGAGGAACGATCGAAGCGACATCTGAGAGGCGTGGAGATGAAAGAATTTGATCCCTTTTTTTTATACCCCTCAATAGATGGGAAGAGTTGACAATGTGAGGGAAAATTCAACAATAATTAAAGAATAGAAAATAGAAAATAGAGAAGAACATATGCAAATGTAGAAGAAGATTTAGGGAGACAATAGAAAGAACCTTTTGACCAAAAACACTCTAGTAAAGATATAAATCCTCGGTAGCCATATTGGTTTGCCTACAAGCTAAACCGGAAACTGGTCTCATAAAGTATTTCTTAGTGTGCGTGTAATTTCTCCTCTAATTCATGAAATTTCCCCTAAAAACTCAGGAATTGTGTCTATGCATGCGTGAAAACACGTCAATTTTTCTCGTTGAATTCGTCCACATTACAAATACAACAATGTAAACAAATGGGTTTTGGAGGGTGATACGCACGAAAGATTTATATCTTCATATAGAGTGTTTTTGCTTTTGACATTATGTGTGTGTATGCATATTATACTTGAAGAGGAATGATTTTACGGTTATGCTTTGGCAAGAAATAGAAAAAGTATAACAAAAACAATAACAAAGCAAAAAAGTAGTTGGAAGAGTACTTTATGCGGTTGGTAGTTAAATATATTTTTTAATATATTTTTTTTTCAATTCAATAGGGTGTTCCTGATAATGGTCTTTATTTTTCATATGACTCTTAAATCAAAAAAAAATTATATTTTATATTTTTTATACCAAAAATTTAGTGTGATATAATTCCTTTAGTTTGTCCGTTTTATATTTATATGTAGGTATATGTATATAAAGGGTGAATTTTTAAAAGCTATAGGAAAGTCTTTCAAAACAAAAACACATATAATTCAAAAAAATGCATGAAATCTTTATTTGAATCGATAGTTCGGTCCATATAATTTAATGTTTGATGTAATGTAAAAAATCACCCTTCACTTTAAAAGGGACTCTTTTGTTTTCAAAAGGATTTTTTTCTTGATTAGCTATTCGTTAATAATTTTGATTGCGTCAGTACTTGCAGCTAAACCTCAAACTATCTACGAATTCCTTAGTAAGTTCTCATATACTAGTCAAATGGGCTATATGTTCTAATAAGATATCCATTTGAATCTTTTACAAGAAAAGACCTTAAAAGATTAAAACTGAAAAAAGTAAAATGTTCTGGACTATATGAATCGAAGAGACTCACAGAAGCATTTAATGTTATCATAATGATATCTCCACACAAGAAACACTTCCATTCTGTCCAAATTACTACCATGTCATCATAATACCTCATACATATATTAAGCTTATACCTTTCCAATTTAGACACTGACACTCTTGTAAGGTTAATTTTTCAACGTAGTTTTATATTATATTATAGGTATTTATTTATTTATAGGTATCTTTTCATATGAAAATTCAAATTTCAATGCAGTACACCCTATTTAGCCGTTAAAAACAAAAATCGACCTAGTTTTGAATACCTACCTTTTAATTTTTGATTGTGTTTGTACTTGATGCGTACAAATAACAAACAATACGCAATAATAACAACAACAAAATAATTGAATATATTTAAAATCTTTAATGGGCTCTTAGAAATTAGGCCCCAGGAAATAAGGCCCCAAACAATAAAATGAAATAAAGCCCCAAAAATTGGGTGATTTTTCATAATGAAATAAAGCCCCATTTTTAATGTGGAAATAAAGCCCCAACAAAATGAAAAACGGCCCCAAGAAATAAATAAAATAAAGCCCCAATATTTTGTTTCGTAGTGTTTTTATTTTTAGAAATGAAATAACACCCCAAACTCATACAAATACTTGCATAGTGCCTTGCACAGCCTGTCTGCAGCAAGGGCATTTGAAGCTGTTTTCATTATTTGCAATCGATTCTGCTTGTAATTTCAAACTACAAATTGAACATGTTTTTAAATGTTTGCATTGCAAAAACACTATGTTGCTTCTTTGATCTTTGCCAATGACGCAAACGCTGTCTACAGGAATCGGCACTTGTTCTTCGTTTGTTTCACCATCAGCGATTAACAGAATAGCTGAAAAAAATCGCGCGATTTTGTCAGCTTGATGGTTTTCAACACGATCCTTATATTGAAAAGCATCAGTAAGTAACAGAATAGCTGAAAAAAATCGCGCGATTTTTTACAGCTATTCTGTTAATTACTGATGCTTTTCAATATAAGGATCGTGTTGAAAATCATCAGCGAGTAACAGAATAGCTGACAAAATCGCGCGATTTTGTCAGCTATTCTGTTACTTACTGATGCTTTTCAATATAAGGATCGTGTTGAAAACCATCAGCGAGTACAGAATAGCTGAAAAAAATCGCGCGATTTTGCTAATCCGTTAAACACTTGGAAGGGTTTAAATCAAAAATATGATTTTTTATGTATAGCTCTGGGTCCTCGATTAGCGGATTTTCTCAATACTTTTTGTGAAAACAATGTTGTTTTGGCAATTAAAAGTAAATTATGCTAAATGAAATAAGGCCCCAAATTGTTTTTCAAAATAAAATGAAATTAAGCCCCAAATTTAATATTTAATTTTAAAAAAATTAAATAAGGCCCCAAAAAATGAAATAGCACCCCAAAATTCAAGAATTTTCATTGTTGTTGTTTTGTATGCCTTTTTTGTAGCCTTATTTCATTTTTTCTTTTGGGGCCTAATTTCTAAGAGCCCTTTAATGCATCATATGCCAAATATGGCAACATTTCATTTTTCACAAAAATTGAAAATTTAAAATCAAACGAGAATTATTAAATTCAAAATACCTACAACGAGTATACATAGCTACAAACATATGTATTTGTATATGCCAAATATGGCAACATTTCATTTTTCACAAAAATTTAAAATCAAACGAGAATTTTTAAATTCAAAATACCTACAACGTTAAAATATACATAGCTACAAACATATGTATTTGTATATGCTAGCATTTCATTTTTCACAAAAATTGAAAATCAAACGAGAATTTTTAAATTCAAAATACCTACAACGTTAAAGTATACATAGGTACAAACATATGTATGTATATACATATCTCCTCTACATTGCCACGTTGAAGCAAAAAAAATGTAAACAAGAATTATTCCTTCTTGGTTTGACACATAGAGAAATATATCTACCAAGAGAACCGACTTATGGGGTTCGCTCTCTTTCGACCTACAAACTAAATTGAGCACATTTTGCCCATTAACATGAGCATATGTTAGTTGGCCCGTCCATTTCTTATGGGAAAACCCAGATTCTATGTAGTTGTTATGGGCTTTTGTTGCTCAGTATGCACAGTTAAGGGGAAAACAATGTGAGGTGAACTCAGCCGTTCAAAAAAGCGATCCGTTGAATTCAAAAATTGAAAAATTTTTGCAATATTTTAAGAAAAATGAATTTTGCAACTTCTTTTTAGTGAAAACTGTGCTAAAAATAGTATTTGACTGCTTTTAGCATACAAATTCTGTGATTTTTATGAAAAGTTTCGCTAAAAACAAAAAAAATCATGCAGAAAGTATAGGCGCACCATAGAACTGCAATGCGAACGTGGCCTAATTTGAGTTTAACCCAGTTTTGACAGATTAACAGCGAGGTGAGTATTTTGACAATTCTACGAAAATGAAAACAAAAAAATATAATGTTTTTGATTGCGATCAACAAGAAGTCTAGACTGCAGACAATAAATATAAATTCAAATTAATCAGAATAGAATTCATTTTTTTAATAATCTTTTTGAAGCGTTTTTACTCTCTTTACAGGTAAGTTGTTTTTTAAATATATCTTAACAAAATCATGCTTTTTTATAGATATACAAATTATGTTTCCGTTCTGGCCAATTAGTAGGTATTCAAGTTTTGAGTTTTAGTTGGGTTGTGCACTGGCAGTGGGTAGAGTGGTGTTTTGTGAGCCACAGTAGCTGCTTCGTCGGCATATTCGTTTCCTTGAATTCCTGTGTGACCTGGGGTCCACATTACTTTAAGTTTTGTTGGTGAACGTTTGAGAATGTCTCTAATTTGTTGTTATAATGTATTTTCCCTTTCTTTTTTAGAGAAGTTTTGGCTGCTTCCAATATAGCATGAGCCTCTGCCTTGAAAATAGAAGCTTGTTTGCATGGTAGACCTGTGCTAATAAGCAATCCATTCTCTTAGACAACAGCGAATGAGACGCTTTCGTTTATTTTTGACCCGCCGGTGAAAATAAAAGACGTAGATAGCATGGAAGTATCTGTTGTCAGTAATACTTTTTCTGTTGAAGTTAAGGTCTAGGATAAAAGAAGACTTTGATTGTCCAAGGTGGATGCAAGGCCTTATATTTGGAGAATTGTCTCAATGGAAGTTGCAACTAAATTTAAGTGGTTCGAAGTTCTTAATTGGTTTGTTTTTTCTCATTTCCACGTTATTTTAGGCCAACGCGAGCTGAAATTCTAAAAATCTAAACCATTGCCGATATCTAGTAAGGAAGCTGTTTTACGAAGAAATATCAAGGATAAACCCTATTAAAGCACTGCGCTACTTACAAACGCATATATCTGAAGTAATTAACCATTTCGATCCAGTGCAGTTAAATAATGTAAGCTAATTAAAATTAATCTAAATTTCTATGACAACATAAAGTTTAAAATTTGAATTTAGTTTCATAAACTCGCCGCATTTTTGGTCAGACCAGAAGATCCAGTATCCATAGGACAGTTGACTTTAGCTACATTAGCTGTTGAAAACCAAAACCTGGAATCTAAAGGTAAAATATTTTGAATCTACTTAAATTATTCAATTAACTTTCACAAAATTACTATAGCAGAGGAGAATGACAATGAAAACGATTTCAACAAAGAATCTTATGATCCCAGTGCATCTTTATCCGATAGTTCGTTATACAATTTATATAAAAAGAGCGGTGGAAAACTTGCCAAACAAGACTACCTATTCGAAATAAGAAGCCGTAGAGCATTTTTATTCAACAAGCTTTCTCAATTGACGCCAACGAATATAGTTCAACCAAAAGGGAATTTAAGTGATTTTATTTTGACATAACTTTAAATTGCTTTTATTTTATTAACTTTTCTCAAAAAGAATTAAAGTGTATTTAAGTAAATTTAGGCGATTTTTTGATTAAAGTTGAGAGTAATTTAATTTATTATTTTTGATGTTGTGTTGTTTCAAATAACCTTATTTTATTTGTGATGTTTATAACAATTGTAATATTGTACCTAATGTAAGTGAATACGAAAATGAAAAAAATTGTTTCAAAAACTATTTTATTGCATATTGCAAGAAACTTAAATCATAAAATAAAACTTTGTTTTTTTAACTTCCCATAGGAAGTTATTGTAATGGGTCCGATTTGTCAAATTGAAAATTTTGACATTTCTCGACGTTTCAAGGTTCCTAGAGTCGAAATAAAAGATTTTTAGAAAGATGTCTGTGAGTGCGTGTGTACGTACGTCCGTACGTCCGTACGTCCGTATGTCCGTATGTCCGTACGTCCGTACGTTCGCGACGTTTTTTTCGTCGTCCATAGCTCAAGAACCAGAAGAGATATCGACTTCAAATAAATTTTGTTATACAGATAATAAGGCAGAAAGATGCAGAAAGGGCTCTCAAGAAAATTGCGTCGGTGGTTTTTTTACCATAGCAGTTTAAAAAAAAGGTGAAAATTTTGGTTAACCCTAAATATCTCATGAACCAATGACGCTAGAAACTTGAATTAAATTTTATGTTATACATTGTAACGTGATACAAAACATATATATTATATTTTTGAAAAAAAATCCAATTAACGGTTTTTTTTATAAATCAAAAAAACTGAAAAAAAAAATTGTCATTTCGAAAATTTTACGACTTAAATATGATTTCATCTCCAAAACAATTTTGTGCAACGAAGAATAATGTTTTTGACATCTGATAAAATTTTGAGAAAAATCGAATTGACAGTTTTTTTACAAAAAATAAAAACCTAAAAAAAAAATTAATAAAAATTGGTAAAAATTGATTTTTGACTCAAATATCTTTTCAAGACTTTAAGATATTGGCTTTAAACTACTTTTATCTTTCAAAAAATATTGTTTTCAACATTCGGTAAAATTTTGAAAAAAAAAAATTTGCAGTTTTTTTACAAAAAATTAAAAACCGAAAAAAAATTTAACAAAAGTTGGTAAAAATTGATTTTCAACTCAAATATCTTTTCAAAAATTTGAGATTATGGCCTCTAACTAGTTTTAATTTATAAGAAATATTGTTTTCAATATTAGAAAAAATTTTGAGAAAAATCGAATTGACAGTTTTTTTACAAAAAATAAAAACCTTAACAAAAAAATTAATAAAAGTTGGTAAAAATTGATTTTCGGCTCAAATAGTTTTTCAAAAATTAGAAATATTGGCTTCAAACTTATTTTATTTCACAGAAAATATTGTTTTTGATATTCAGTAATTTTTTTATAAAAATCCAACAGTCTGTTTTTTCATAAAATAAATAAAATCTACAAAAAATAGAACGCAAATTTGGTAAGAATTGATACATTTAGACAAACTTTTAAGCAAGACAAATTGATAGACGGGATGGGAAGTTATCAGTGTGGGTCGCATCCCAGCCTCTTTTTATATTATAGGATTAGTACAATTTTGTTCAAAGTTTGGTTAGTAATAAATGTATGTATCTATTAAAAAAAATATTTGTACATTTGAAAACTTTTGAAGATTGATAAAATGCAGATACATGGTTAGGTTAGGTTAAAGTGGCTGTCCAAGATGGAAACGGACACACTTAGGCCAGTTTAATGGCCCATTGAATTAATGAATCTTGATGCTTCCTCCTAAGCTCAATGGAACCAATTTGAGTCCCTTACGAAACGTGAGAGGCTGATTATGCTGATATGATTTAGATCGTTAAAGAAGAATTCTCCTATCACGAATTGTGTCGTAATCACAAACTTAAAAACGTATCACCAAATCCGTTTATCACATGTTTTCAGTGGCCCTACTCTGTATTTCGTTTAGAAAGTCAATTCTATTCGATAGTGATTTTCGTTCCGAATTGGATTTCGTACTACGATAAAAAAGCCACAGACAATCAATTCGTAATCAAATTTATATAATATGATTTTATTTATTAAATATTATTTTGTTGAAAAAAGAAAAACGATAAATTCGAATTGATTGCGAACATAACTCTCCGTATCTTAAATTGAAAGACACATTATTTTACATTCATTTAAAATGATTATAATTTCTGTTTTAGCTTTCCATTTAATTTTTTTCAACTTACAAATTTAATTTAATATAATTTTTGTTTATTTGTTTGTTTCCTGGAGCTAAATTTTTATACTAAACAAGTTTTTTTTTTAAATTATAATTAATAATAATTTTTAATCGTGTTTATTCATTTTTATTTTTATATTTAAATACATATACATTATATTAAAAAATTAAAATCATAAAATGATGTTCAAAACTACTAGGTATATAAATATATAATTTTTTTCGTGTTATTTCTTTTTTGTTATTATTTATTTGCAATAAAATTTGATCTCGTTTTCACTCAAAATTTGGCTTAAATAAAACTTAAAAAAAATAAAGGAATATAATTTATAAAATAGGAAAGAAATCAACAGAGCGAAAGAAACGGAAATACGAATCAATAAAAGAAAACTTAAAAATCTTTGACATCTATTGTTTTATAGAATTTATTATTAATTACTTTACATATCTAATTCCATGAATAAGTTTTTTGTTTAGTTTTGTTTTTATTTTTGATTTCTAAATCGATGACTTAAAAACAACAGAAATAGCTTAAAATCAAACAAGTTATAGAAACAAAATAATACCCTACTTGTCTCATTCAGCCCTATCACGAATTCGGAATTCGTAATTGGAAACTTCTAAGAATCCCGACAAAATAAAATCATGTTTTGTAATAGTTCTTTTTCGAGATTCTTAAAAATTTGCTATTACGATGGAATTCTTGTTGGAGCTGATTATTTCGTCAATGAAGAACAAATACTATAAACTCTCTTATAAATGTACTTTCCAATAACTTGATGTAACAAAAACAGAAAATATTATATATAAAAAAAATATATGTGATGAGTTCACTGTTTGAATTGTTTTTCTTATCTTTTGCATCCTTCATGCATGGGACATCGTCGCGTCGTATGTCGACCAACTTACGGGTCAACTCGCGTCGTTTTCGTTCTTTTTGGCGCTGGTGGATCATCTTCTGATTTATCACTTTTGATATCATCAAACGTTGAACTGTGATTCCAGAATTTTTTTTTTTTTTTTTTACAAAATACATACAAAACAATGTAAAAGTTATGTTTTTATCTTACTTCATTTGTTGTTGTTGTTAGATCATCGAAATCGGTCGATTTGTTGTTGTTGGGTGGAAGCGAGGGTTGGCGTTTTTGTAAGGCGCCCGGTCCTGGTTTCTTTCTATCATTGGAAATATTTACAAATGTACCAGATTTTGGCGCAATTGGATAATTATCCAGTATATCCATTGGGATATAGATCTTGTGGTTTTGGAAATCAGTTACGGATTTATAGTACATTTCTGGCAGGTGAATTGTAGATGAAAAATCTCGACCTTCGCACACGCATTTGGTGTCGTATCTTCGTGGTTTTTAATTTCTTCAATGAGATTTTTATAAAATCCATACGAAAATGACTCTTTGTTGGCCAGCAGGGGTTCCAAAGTAAATCGCAGGCATTTTTCGACTTCTTTCAGCTGTGTTCGGTCCTCGTGATTAGTAAATTGTGGATCATGAGCTAGAACTGGAATCGCAAAGGACAGCATGTAGTCAGGTAAAATTTTTGTCGTTGCACAATCTTGTGGTGCTTTTGTTGGAAGAGAAACAAATATTATAAAAAAAATGTATATGTTAAATATAATAAAGGCATTTACTTGATGTGGCAATGGTTTTCATGTATTCCTTTCTTCTGCTAACGTCAATCTCAATGTAGTGCTTCATTTGCTCCAATAGTCTGCAAAATATGTTTAAAAAAACCTTTAGCCAAAAGTAATGAAAAAAATATGTTTTTTGTTACTTCTTGTCCTTCTCATGTCCACACAGGGCATAGAATCCCATAAAGTCAAGAGGCAAACATTTATTTGGCAGCCCTTTGTTAAGACCCTTGTGCAGTTTTTTGACAAAGATTTCTCTAACTTCTCGGACTGGATCAAACTAAAAAACAAAACAAATTAATCAGCTTCTTCTTCAGGACAACCCCACACATTTCTATACAAACTAACCATTAATTGTGACAGATTAAAATACTGTTCACTACTATACTGATCGCCGACACCTTTCTGCTTACAGATCTTCAACATTGAACAGGCCGCTGTTAACCGCAACTAGGATTTTTCAGCGGGACACAATCTATTCTGTTCTAGTAAAACACCTCGCTGATTTATAAACGCGCTTAACATTCGGAATGTTTTCTGAGCCGAGTGTTCATCTGTTTTTAATACCAATAGCCAACGAGCCATCGTTTTCAGAGCATCTAATTTGCACAACGTGTCCGCAGGAAGTTCTGATTCTTCACAGCATTCCTCAGTTGGTAGAACATATGGACGATTCTCGGGCACTCCTTGAATGAGCAGCTCTTTAACAACACGTCTTGCTATCATATTTTTGATTTGTGTTTGGAAGGCAGATGGCATATTGTATGCAATATGACCTAAGCACACAACCTTAGTTCCATAGTTCTCACAATTCGGACCAAATGTTGATTTTAGGACGTCTATGATTTGTGTAAACATTGGATGTACTATTGGTGGTTGGTCGGGTTCAGATGCAGTTGTTTGGGTTTTAATAAAAATACAACGAAGAGCATGTTTGGCTTGTTTTGTTGTTCCGGACAGTGCAAATTCACGACAGATTGGCACCATTTCATTCAGGACCGTACTATCGACATCGCAAAGGGGCTTGTAACGTCCCAAATGAGTGAATGCTTTAAGAATTAGTGGAGCTGCATATTCAACTTCGTAGCTCATTAAGGCAATCATGTGGCGCATTGTGGACTTTTTTTTTTTTTTTTTTATTTTCATTATTCTTATTATAATAATACATTTATAAAAGTAACAAAGGATAATTATACAAGTTTTAAAGAAATATTATAAAAAAGAATAGTTATAGTGACATTTTTTATTTAACAATTTAAATAGTGATAAATGGCACTCAGTATAATTAAATGACTTATGTGGGGTGAACAATATTAAGGAACATAACATAACGAGAATACAAAAATTAAATACAAGAATAAAAAAAAAGAAGGAATAAAACATTATTTTTGTTATAAAATACAAATAATTTAGTTTAAAACTAATTGATGTAGGTCAACAAAACTTCGATTGGGTTATGATCAATTTCAAGAAGCCATATTTTAATTTTTTGCAAGTATAATTTTAAGGTTCGAATACAACGAATAGTTTCGGGAAACATATTAAAGAGCTTGTAGGACACAATGGAGTAGAAGTTTCTAAAGTGAGTCGTTCGAAATAAGGGGACGGATACATAGCTGTCATGGTAGCTTCGCAAATTGCGGACCTCAGAGTTTGGACTCTGTAGATATCCACATCTCATAAAGAATATTTTAGAAACTTTAAAATAATATAAATGTCTCACAGGTAGAATGTTCAGTGATCTAAAGAGCACCATAGAAGGATACAACCGGTTGACCCCGCAGATTTTTCTCAAAGCACACTTTTGCAAAGTGACCAGAGGCTGAATTTTAGTTCGGTAAGCACCACCCCAGCAACTAATCCCATACTGAAGTTTAGAATGAAAAATTCCAAAATAAGCTGTTTTTAAGGTTTTGTGATCACAAAATTTTTTGAGGTGGTAAAGACTACGGATTGAAGAAAGTAGATATGGCTTCAAAGTTGAAATGTGATTTGTCCAACTCATATTTTGATCAAAAGAAATACCTAGGTATTTAAAATCATTAACAATTTCAACATTAAAACAAGTGTCACAACAGACTTTACCTTCATAAAATCGCGATAGAGCACCACCACCATTACATGTACAGTTTAACATTTTATAACGTTGACAGTTTTGAGCATGAAATAATATATTTACATCTGGAATCGCTTGTGTTCTTAAACTGAAATACATCAATTTAGTTTTGTTGCTTACATTAAGTTTGTGTTTTGCAAACCAGATACGCAGTAGGTGGATATCAAAATTTAGATCAGCCACAAGGCTAAGAGGGCTAGGTGAGGCATAAGCTATACCAAGATCGTCAGCAAAAGCAGTAACCTTACCAACGAATGGAAGGCTGAACAAAGAGTTTATACAGACGAGGAACAGGATAGGACCAAGGACCGACCCTTGTGGAACACCAAGGTTTGAAACCCTAGTATTACTTAAAAAATCTCCAATTTTCACTCTTTGGGTCCTGTCTTTCAAATAGGACACAAGCCAGTTATAAAAAAAACCACGGAATCCGATATTATGTAATTTTTTAAGAAGAATGCTATTGTCGACTGTATCAAATGCTTTGCTTATGTCTACAAACAAACCAGCACAATATTTTTTGTCATCTAAGCCTTTATTAATTAAAGTGCAAAATTCAAAAAGAGCATCTTCAGTAGAGAGCCCTTCTCTAAAACCGAACTGCGAACTATTGAAGAAATTTAATTTGTTAAGATAACGTAACATTCTATATTTAACAGCTTTTTCAAATATTTTCGATATGGAGGATAGCAATGAAGTAGGTCTATAATTATTGACTTCTTTTTTATTACCTTTTTTAAAAAGTGGAATAACGCTAGCACATTTTAATTTAAATGGAAAAATCCCAGTGCCAATGCTTAAATTAATAAGATGAGCTAGGATATCAGATACATTCAGTGCGATTTGTTTTAGAGTTTGATTTGGAATACAATCATCACCACACGAGAACGAGTTATTGAGAGAATTGATTAAGCTATATACCCCAGATCCAGTAACTGGGTCAAAAAAGAAACTACTATGATATGTGCTATCTACTAATCCAACTTCGACTTCACATCTATTACAGAAATCAAATGAATCCGAAGTTTGACCTACAGAACCAAAAAAGTCATTGAATTGGTTAGCAACAATTAAAGGATCTTCAAATTCTACACCGTCATTATTAAGTACAATCGAGTTGGAGATATTGGATGAATTAGCGTTAATTATACTGTTTATGGCTTTCCATTCCTTTTTAGGGTTGCCTTGTGAACTACTCATTAAAGAGGAATAATATCTAACACGATGCAATCTAATTTCGTAGTTAACCTTTTTGCACATTTTTTTGTAACGATTTTTTAAAACATTATTAGATGGATGCTGAGAACATTTTTTACGTAACTTATTTTTGATTTTAATTTTCTTCAATATAATGCGGTTTATCCAAGGCTTCAAATTCATTTCTGATTTTTCAATCACTAGGTTGAAGCTATAGGTACTTATATAAGATTGTAAAATTTCTTGAAATAAATCATATGCATTGGAAGCATTACTTTCGGCATAGACTGTATCCCAATTTTCAAAGCGTAGGGAATTATTCAGTAGATCAAAATTTAACCTTGTTTTAATAGATGAAGATGGAGCATTTTTCCTACGTTCCAAGTTTTTCATGGTGCTGAATACAATCTTAGTCATACAGTGATCTGATATATGAAGATCAAAGTTAACACCATAACATTGACTCAAAGACAAATCTTTAAAACGGGCAAAAACGTGATCTAGACAGGAACCTGAGGCTGGCCTTGTAGGTTCATTAATTAAGGACGTAAGACCATGCTCAGCTATCAGAAAAAGATACGAATCAGAAACAGTACAAGAAGTTAAAATATCAATATTCAGATCACCTAGTATTACAAGATTAGGTGATTTGATATTGTTTAACAAAGTTGAAAATTCATCCAAAAATGAATCTAAACTATGGGAATGAAGTCTATAGACACAAACAAAATTAAACAGTTTACTACATATAACACATGAGAACTGGATGACATCCGCGGACAACAAACAGTGACGCACAACATTATCTCCCAATGACTCACGTACAAAGACTCCCACTCCACCTGCAGAATATGCTTCGTTTGTATTTGAATAGAAATTATATCCATCAATTGAAAAACTATCACGTTCGTAATCAAAAATCCATATTTCGGAAACAAAGATAAGATCTGGTAAGTATGCAAGAGCTTTAAGATTGCATACAAGCAAATCAAAGTTTTGCCGCAAGCTACGCATATTTTGGTGAACAACAAAAAAAGAATTGCCTCCATCAGAGTTAAAACAAAAAATATTATCGTTTATATATCTTATAGTAGAGGTTGGGTTGTTACTTATGTGATCTAGGCTTTCGAATGAATTAATCATTATCATAAGGAGTTTATTTAGAAACTAAATGAAAGACAAATTAGTCTTCCAAAGACGCCAAATCATCAAACGATCTTACAGTAACAACCCTACCCTTATCTACTTTTCTTAATAATATATTTGAATTCTGGAACCAAAGGTATTTGTAATTTTTTTCTTTCTTACATTTCTTAGCTTCAATAAAAAGTAGCTTGTAAAGCAATCATTGATAAATATATCACTATTGCCATCAGGATCGAAGAGAGAAGACTTTAGTTTCTTAACAGCTTTCCTCTTGCTCTTCATAATCAATTGTTTGGTGTGTAGGGAGGCAAGGTGAACACAGAGAACATCTCTATACTTCTTTTTATTTAATGTAGGGTCAGTAGAGTTTCGATTCCATACGCGCTTAACAAAGCATTGCTGAATGTCAGCTGGGGAAACAGAAACATCTAGTCCACTTTGAAATATTTGTTGTGCACATTCAATCGCATTGTTGTTGTTAGCTCCAGGTACTCCAATTATTTCGATTATGTTTTCCATATGTTTTTGCTCTCTCCAATTTAATTTGCTCTCGAGAGTATTAATCTTTTGTTTAAGTATTTGGTTTTCGTTTTTCAGCTGCTGGACTGTGCTGAGAAAGTCACAGTTAATTTTTTTCAAATAAATAATTTCTCATAGAGCATATCCAAGGTAATTGAGTTTTTTATATTATGTTGATCATTTGTCGCAGTGGCTGCTGTGAACTGATGTTCGCCGGATGATTCATCGATAGGTTTATGTGTGAATTGCTGATGTGCTTCTAGCTGCTGCAATCCGTTTACCTGCTGTTTTACGTTTGATGTTTGACATGAAGAACCAGTTGCATCTCCAATATTTCCATCAAAATCATTTGTTGCACTGTAAGGCACATGCTTTTGGTTTTTGGTGGGGGCAAGTGCATTGAGATGAGTGGATGTCGATTGCAAATTAGGTGATGATTTGTTATCATTTACATTATCCTTTGTTGTTGTTGACTTCTGAGCAGTTAGCACTTCCCTTGAGGATTTGTGTTTACTAGAAGAGTTTGGCTTTGATGTAGTTGTTGGAAGCAACGGTTTTAATGGAGTCTCTTGATGATGAAGAGACATACGTCGAAGAGTACAGCATTTAGCACAGCGAAAGAAAGAGTCTTTAGAATTCATAAAAAACTCGATGTCAGCAGAAGTTAACTTCGCACACGACCCGTGACAAAATAAATTACAATCAGTGCACTTGATTCTAAAAGAATCATTGCGATCAATCTTTTTATTACAATATAGGCAAGCCATTTCGAAAACTATCAAAACGAAGAAAAGAGTATTTTATTTTCAACTTGAGAAAAACTTGACTTAAAAACAAAAATGTGCGCACCCCACGACACGTCCGTTCACGGCCAAGTTTATGTACTAATTGTACTTGTTGAGGAAGTGAGCAGAAAATATATAGGAAAGAACCTAAACAAAAAATTGATTTAAGTATCATTAAGAAAGTGTCGAAAGCCAACAAAGCTAACGTGATAAACTTACTGTTAATAGTTTTAAGCCACGTATACCGGCCTCTTCACGTCGAATGCCGACTTCTTCGATCATTTCTCCACCTTGCATACAGTTTTCAACAAGTCTACAAAAACTGAGAGGCCTGTGACGCGGAGCTACTAACCTGCAAGTTCTCTGACAGCATAAGCTTGACGCTTGTTGCGGCGCATCAATTGATGAACCTCATTGACAACATCGGGGCGAATTGGTGCCTTGAATACAAACAGGAGGCAGATGTTCTTCTCCTTGATTTGTTCATTTTTGTCCGTAAAGACGGAGACCAAAGGTCTGGCGTTGGCTAAACTCTGAAATGGAGAAAGTCGATCTTAAGTCAGGAGGTACACAATATTCACTTCTCAATAACACGTGCAGTATTTTTCAACAACGCTTTTCGATAAAAACCGATGGATTCAACTCGCCGACATCGTCAGTAGCTGCCGAGGGACTGATCTGAATCTGATTGCCACCGTTAAGCCAGTGCGATCCTTAGGAGTAAAATGAATGGATTAGTTTTAGATTTAATATTTGAACTAACTTAATTTACAGGTTGGAAATTTGTTGGAGTCTTCCTGCTATTGTAGTCTTGTTTTTCTTGCTTCTCTTTCAGAACTACCGACTGGTAGTACTCTTTACCTAGAAAATGAAGATTAAGCGAGTTGACTACGATATGAATGTTTCGATTCGTACTTACACAATTGATCTCCGCGCGCTGTTGCGTCGTTTTTTTTAGCGGCTCGCATTTTATTTCTAGACAGCTGATGAATATTCCGAGTTGGCAGTTGCTGCTGTTATATCGTTCCAACGCCAACACTCAGCTGCTGGGAGAAAGGCGTTAGCGGCCGACTATTGAATGGCAAAACTTCCACTTACATCACTGACTTGGTGGTGTTGTTGTTGATGGTTTTGTTGCATTGAATGCGTTTGACTATTGGTAGAGATGGTGCCACCTCCACCGTCAACGCCTGCGGGAGCTATGCCGTTGAGATGTATGTACATACAAAGCACAATGGGCAGTATCTGTCGTTAAAAATATTGATAATATTTTGTTAAGCGAAATATAATATATAAAAACTTGCCTGCAAATCAGCGCCTTGTTTGCTTTGTCTTCCAGATTTCTTCAGGGAAATTGCTTCCTGCATTATGGTATGTTATTGGCAGCATCTAAAATAAAAACACAGACTATAAAATAAATCGATTATTGTTGCACCTTCTTCACTGCAATTTGACTTACTTTTTATTCAATGAAGTGAACTTGTATGTACTTTCTTCATTATAAAGAATTTTGGTCTGAAAAATATCAAATTATATTAAATATCAAAACAATTAACAAAAACTTACTCTTCAAATCCGAAATCCATTGTTTTGTTTTGCAAAATTGATTGTCCTTTTTGACAGGTCACAAAAATTCCATAAGTTTCTTTTTCGTCCAGTCACCCATTTTGCTTTTTTTTGCACCACTCACATGTATTCACCGATAGCGAATTTAAGAGAGTTCACCTCGAATTTGAGAGTTCACCTCAAATAAAATTTGAGGGTGTTTCAGGCAAGACGGGTACCGGTCGGTTCTCTTGGTAAATATATTTCTCTATGCTATTTTATAAGATATTGTATCTTACAGTTATTAAGTATTCACGAATAAATTAAATGAAATGAAAAATGAAATGAAAAGGAAGAAACATGGCAAGACCTATTAAGTCTCTTAGAGGAAAAAAGTATAGAAGTAAATAAAGAAAACGAAGAAAATCGAAATAATATAGAACTAAATGAAGATGGAGAAAACTCAGGAGAAAATAACGAAAATATTTTAGTAGATGGTCCGACCACAGAAAGTGAAAAATTTTGTGAGGTAGAAGCAGGACAAACAACAGACAAAGAGGAGGTAAATGACCCAAACAGAAGACAAGAAATACTGCGGGAGTATCATAACGGTTTATTAGGAGGTCATACAGGTCAAAAAGCAACATATGCTAAAATGAGTGGGAAATTCAAATGGAAAGGAATGCAAAAACACGTAGAGGAATTTATCAGAAATTGCCCTCAATGTCAAACTGAAAAAGTAAATAGAGCACCGACAAGAAACCCTATGAAAGTTATAATATCAGCCGACAGAGCGCTAGAAAAAATCATGATTGACATGATAGGTGCAATGAAGGAAACAGAAGAAGGTTATAGGTTTGGACTAACAATCCAAGATGACTTGTCTAAATTCATTAAATTCATTCCACTGAAATCCAAAGAAATGAAAACTGTGGCAAATACTTTATTGGAACAATGGGTAATGAATTATGGAATGCCAAAGATTATTTTATCAGATAATGGCGCCGAATTCTGCAACTCATTATTTAAGGAATTGTGTGAAATTTTGAATATAAAACACATAACAACGAGTGTCGCTTATCCACAGGCCAATGGAAGTGTAGAAAGAGCCCATTGGTTTCTTCCTTAACTCAATGGAACCAGTTTGAGTTTCTTACGAAACGTGAGAGGCTGATTATGCCGATATGATTTTGATCGTTTAGATAGTTAAAGAAGAATTCTCCTAGGTAATTCTTGCGTTTTCGAGCCAGAGCAGGGCATGTGCAGAGAAGATGAAGAACTGTTTCCTCCTCTTCCTCTTCCATACAGCTTCTGCAGAAATCATTTGAGAATACGCCAAATCTCGTGGCGTGCTTTCCTATTAGACAGTGTCCGTCACCTATTATCGAGCTTGTATGCGATCTGCTTAGAGAGAGCAAGCACCTTGAACGTTTTAAATCCAGCGTTGGCCAGATGTTATTTGTGACTTGACACGTGGTGATGTTGTTCCACCTGGTGCCTGCCCTCCTCACAGCGTCTTGCATTAGTAACAGTTTACAAGTAGCGATTGGTATGCCAGTACGTGCCAAACGTGGTAGGATGGGCTGTACTGTACCGTTCCTGGCGAGTTCATCTGCCTTACAGTTACCTGGAATGTCTCTATGGCCCGGCACCCAGCAAAGGTGAATATTAAACTGTTTTGCCATCTCCATTAGAGATGATCGACAGTTATGGACTGTTATAGAGTTTGTAGAGACAGAATCCAGAGATTTGATAGCGGCCTGACTATCTGAGAAGATACGGATATCAGATGTTGATATCACGTTTTCTTAAAGCCAGGACAAGACTTCTTTTATCGACTTTGCCCTTCGCGACGTCACTGAAACTGGCTTTCTTGATGGGATTGAGGGGAGTGCTGGTGTTGTGCACCCAAAGCCGTTTTGGTGTCGGTACGGCCCCCTCAAGAGACCTTTCGCGTTAAGACGTAGAGTCCTTACTGGTCCTTGTAGTAGCAAGTATGCTTTTTGCTACGCTAGCGGTTTGCTGCGGTGTCCTTTCAGCCCCCGATGATGCACCAGAGGACTTTAGGATTTTCGCCGCTTGCCGCCTTTGTCTGTATTGGCTTTTAGAGAGTTTCCCCTTTCTCTCATTAGTAGTGTTAGGGCCATTTTTCACAACCTTGCCACTACTGAAATTAAGTATCGCTACCTTCATATCCTTGTTGCTACCAACTGCAGAGGAGGGTCCATGGTTAGCCACTACTCTCTTCTCTGTGTTGGCAGCAAGAGATACGGCAGCAGGCTTTGACGCCAAACTGCCGCCCGGTCTCATCCTTATTTTCATTTTTGTTTTTGTTTTTTGTTATATTAATTTTTGGTCCCACGAGATGCGAAGAAAAAAGGTCCATCTGCACAGAGATTAGCATGTACAGATAAGGCTAGTTAATCCGGAGGTCGCCAGGTATCCGGATACTCCGTTAGAGACTGGGCTATTTTTGAATTGGGCAACCAGCCCGGCTGATCATCGGCACGGGTCGTTTAACACCTTAGATCCAGCCCAATAAAGATGAGAGGTGGTAGGGGAGGAAGAGATAGGGTGATGAGTCAGTTGATGTTAATTCATCATTCTGATAAGTAAGGAAAAGATTGGGATTCGGTAACAGCAATTCAGCTAGATTACCTAGAATGAGAAGGAGCATAGGAAATAGGAGCGCTGTCTAGCTTTTTCGCCAATTACAACGTGGGAGGTGGGATAGGAGTTGGTGACATAAAGCGTAGGCTTGTATGCCTTGTTTATGTGGGAGTGGATGATGATTTTGGGAAGGTAGAGGAATAAGAACGTCCTTTACTTTCAGGACTCATCTGGAGAAAATTCTCGAGAATCATTGACTTTACTCAGCTTCTACAACTCGACAAGTTTGACGTTAGAAGAAGCAGATTGGCATACTCGAATGCCTTATGCAGGATTTTGTTACAATAATACTAAACATGCCACAACTGGATGTACACCGTATGAAATAGAATTTGGTTTTGAAGCAAATAAACCAAGTGGAGTTGACCCATATAACGAAAAGTTGATGTTTGACTACATCGATGAATTAAAAGCTAAATTGTATCAAACACAAGAAAACGTTAAAGCAAATACTAAAAGATGTAGACAGAAATCTAAAATTAGATATGACAAGAAAATAGGAAGACACATTAATTATAAAGTAGGTGAAGAAGTTTTGATAAGGAATGATAGGATGAGGGAAATTTGAAAGCTAATACAGGGGACCCTTTACTATATTGGAAGTATACGATGATTATTTGATAATAAAACTACAAAATAAAAAACAGAAAGTCAATAAAGCTAATTTGAAACCTTATTTTCCAGGATCTCGTTCGTGAGTCGTATCAAGCCGGAGAATATCAAAATAAGAAGCTTGCAGAATCACACTGGGCTATATTTTAATCATGTAGGAGATGGAAAGGAAATTTTGAAAAACATAGCATTAGTAATAAATTTAGATTTAGCACCATTAGAAGAATCAACTGTAACTATTAAAAGTATGTTAAATTCCATAGACAACCTTTGTATACAAACTAAGGCAGGGTGTAAGGAATTCCAACAGTCAGCGAGACGGGAGGTAATAAAATTAGATCATAGAATCAGAATAACTTCAGGAATAATAGGAAACTCAAAACGGCAAAGACGAGGGTTAGCAAATGTTATAGGTACAGGTCTTAAAGTTCTCTTTGGAACCATGGACAATGAAGACGCTGAATATTATCAGAAGGTAATACAAAGTATCTCTAAGAATGAGGATAGAATTAAAAATGGAATGGAAGAATATATTAAAGTCTTAAGTCACCTTAATAGACAGGTGTTATATAATATAAAAAACAGTAATGTAACAATAAACAAAATCAATGAAGCTATCAACGAAATCAATAAAGCTAATTTAAAAGAAACTAATCTCAATAGAACAATTATTCTCAATTCATATTTTGATGAAATAGTGAGCAAAATTAACCATACATTAATCCAGCTAAATAGAGGTAGAACAGATCATTGACAGTTTGTTATTTATTCAAGCATGAATTATTCATGCAAGAATTATTGAACCAAAAGATCTACTCAATGAGTTGCGCGAATTAAAGAACCAGGAAATTTTAGCTATAGAACCTAATACGGAAAATTAATCGAAAATATTAAAAATTATCGAAATAACGGCCTTTAGTAGAAATCAAAAGATCGTAATAATTATAAAGATTCCTATAGTATCAAAAGAAAATTATGACATATATGAAACGATTGCTATGCCCAAAATTGTAGAAAACGAAATTGTAATTTTAGGCTTAAGTAATAAATTTCTTATCGTAAATAAAAACAGAGAAGAATATACTTTAATAAAGGGTTTAACCAATTGCACAAATATAAATGAAAAATATATTTGTAAACCTTTATTGCTAAAAAGCATTAGTGATGTAAATTGTGAAGTAAATATTTTTATGAGAAATAGAGCAGATAATTGTAATGCTAAAATTGTAAATTCTAAAGTTGAAATTTTTTATAAACTTAAAGAAAATACTTATTTGTATACAATCACTGAAGAAACTAAATATAATTGTAAATGTAAAAATGAAACAGAACGTGGGAATTTAGTAGGGTCTGGAATAATAACAATTAATAGGAGTTGCGTGTTAGAAACGTACGATACAACAATTAAAACATTAGATATTGATGCAGAACTACCATTAAATGACAAACACTCATATGGAGATCTCGAAGGTTGTTGCATAAATATCAAGCTGCGAGAAGTAACAATATATCAAGAACCAATGTCGAAAATAACAACAAATGATATTCATGAGTTACAGGATCTCTCATCAGAAATTCAAAATCAAAGGAGCTTTTGGGCAAAAACATTTAAAGCAATACCAGAGCGATCACAAGGAGTTCTGATGTCTTTATCTGGAGTGATAATAATCTTATTCATTGGTTACACTATGTGGAAATGTGGATCGGGTGGAAGGACCACTATATCGTTATTTAATAGATGTTTTAACAAAAGGCATCGAACCAACCCAGAAATGACAGTAACAGTCCGAGATGACAGCCACTTGAGTACATCAGCAGAGGCCCTGGAGCTAAGAACACCTAAAACCAATCTCAGGATAAAGTATCCTTAGATGTGTCTAAAAGGGGGACGTGTTATGCATGTTATGCATATTATTATTATTCCCAGACGCAAAGTCATCATAAAAATATTTATAAGTAGGTTACTTGAATCCTCCTCGACGGGTCTCCAACTTGACGTTGGTGAGGAGGCTTACACTCAAACCTCAAGCAGGCCAGTAATAGTCTCTAGCTTTCGGGCAGTTTCTAAACTACCAACTAGGATTTGGGCAAACTAAGAGAGAGAGGCCCACCCCTATGAAATATGGAAGAATTAAAAATAAAGAACAAAACCATAGCGGGGATATACGCTAAACGGTCGGTAGTAGTCACGACTGCCGGCTTTGGCTTTGCCTCGCGATCTCAATATCGAGAGGGGAAGTCGCCAGTAACATCATTTTTTCATATTTATTTATTTTTCATGACATTCATACTTATTTTTTCGAAACTTTTTCTTTTTTTTTTCTTTTTCTTTTTTCTTTTTCTTTTTCACCTCATTTTTCCCAACAGTTTTAAAAAATAAGCAGAGTACGGAAATCAAAATGAGCACTTTATCGAAGCACGTTCCACTAACTGAGGAGGAAAAAAATCTTCTCCTCAACCCCTTCTTGAAACTCGACATGGATGACGGAGCTAGTGCGACTGACGTCGATGACGCCAGCGAGTTCGCCTCAGTCACTATCTCGAACGTCTCCAACGTTTCGAATACTTCCAGGCGGAGTAGAATCTCCAACTGTAAGCGAACTGTTAAAAGACTTGGGAAACTGGACTGGGACCAAATGTCAGAAATGGAAAGGAGGAGGCTGCACAACGCTCGTGCTTTTCTGGACAGGGAGGTCTTGGTTAAGGACAACCTGACATCAAGTCACCCCTCTCCAGAAAACTCGGGCTGTAAGACACAGATGGGACCGCCTGCTCCTTACGCTAATTCCAAGCGTGGGAAAGAGTGTTCCCCGTCAATGTCTGGTGCTAAGACCTCAAAACCAGCAAACAAAGAGCAAGCTGTAAGCAAGGATAACAATAAGGAACAAATCGGGAGGACACACATCGGGGAGTCAACCTCAACCGCCGAACTAATCCCGGAACCTAGGGGTCCGAGTAGTCAAGTGAATGTGGTAGGCTCCCCTGATGAGGGTAAAGATACAAGGGAGTGCGACGGTATCCTAGTAGGCCATTGCTCACAAGGCAACCTCAACACAACCTCCGTATCCGAACCCGAAAACCAAACGAATAACACGACAATCGATAGCCTAGCTACGGTAATTCAAAAAAGGACAAAACAACGTAAAACCGGCACACTCAACGAAGTCGACATCCGAAGACGTCAGCAGAGCAACGCTGAGAGGATTGTTGGACGGTTTGCCAAAAGGTCTCCTGAGTCTCTTACGGTTAAGGAAAGGGCAGCGTTTGAAAAGTCCAAGCTCCGTTTAGAAACAGCGTCGGAAATTCCAGCTGACAAGGCGGTTTCTCAACAAGAAGCGCCATGCTCCTCGAAGAGGGCTAGGAATGTCAGCAACTCCCCAACAACCTCCTCGCCACACACAGCAGCGAAGAGGATAAAGACATCTCGGGCTATCGTGAAGGGTCACCAAGTCGCTATAGCTGATTATGGTAAACCCACACGTAGGCTAACCGAAGACGAATGGCAGCTCCTTGAACTAAGGATCCTTGAGGAAGTCAACGAGGCCATCGTTAAGAGTAGGCAAGTGCCACTCTTCGGCAACCTCACGACAACTCATGGTTTCAAGGTGATGAACTGTGAGAATGACGTGACTCTCGAGTGGCTCCGAGAGTTTATCAAAAACACGTCAGCTCCATGGCAAGGCGCCGCCGCTCTTCGCCTCATTGAGGTGAAACAAATTAAGGAGCTGTGCAGACCGGTAGGAAAACTAGTGGTCAAAGGCCCCACCATCCCCAGCGAACGGCTAGAGAGATACATCCTATCTCTGAATAGTGATCTCCTAAGCCAAGACTGGGAGATTGTCAAAACAGAAAAGACCAAGGAAGGCACCGAGGTGGAAGTCAGACTGACTCAAAAGTCTATTCCACTTCTCAGGAAAGTAGACTTCAAAGTGCGCGTCGGGATAACTCGATGCAAGTTGAGGTTGATTGCCAACAAAAAGAAACAGATAAGTAAAGCGTTGAACAAGTACTTTATTATATGATGGAATTGAGAATTTTACAAATCAATCTCCAACACAGTAAAGCCGCCACCGCTAACCTAGTCTTCCTCATGGAGAGTAGACAGTACGATGTAGCCCTTATACAGGAACCCTGGGTATCAGGCGGCAAAATTAAGGGACTACACTCGAGAGAACTTCTGCTGTACAAACCCAACCTTGACAGCCGAAACAGTAATCCCAGAACATGCATTGTAGCAAGGAAACAGTCTAATCTTTTTCTTCTGACTACTTACAGCTTTTAGAAATAATAGACGTACTGATTGGCACGTCTTCAACAGCGAAATTATTAAGAACATAGGTCAGCTTAGTACAGATACTAATCTTAATTCAGATAGCTTAGATGAATTAACTGTGGAATTCACGGGAATTATGCGGAACGCCTTTGACAAAAGCTGTCCACTCATTACAGCGTCGAAGAAAAACAATAAACCGCCCTGGTGGACTACTGAGCTCAGTAATATTAGGAAAGAAACAAGGAAACTTTTCAATAGGGCTAAAAGCACTAGACTAGATAGCGACTGGGAATGTTATAAAACCAGTCAAAGAAAATTCAAAATTGAAACCCAAAGGGCGAAACGAAGCTCATGGAGAAACTTCTGTAGTAGCATTGAGTGTACTAACCATTCAGCAAGACTAAGGAAAATACTCTCTAAAGTAAACACACCCATAGGCTCCCTAAAAGGACCTAATGATCAATGGACAGAGTCCTATCAAGAAAGCCTAAAACTCCTGGTTCAAACACACTTCCCAGGATGTAGCGCAGACCTAATAAACGAGTCAATATACACCATATACTCGGTACCTGAAATTCCTAAGGAATTGATAACAAAAGAAAAGTTAATCTGGGCTATTAACTCATTCTCTCCTTACAAATCCCCAGGCCTAGACGGCATCTTCCCCTTGATTCTGCAAAAAAGCAGTGATATCATCACTCCACATCTGATAAACATATTCCTTAACAGTCTTAAGTTAGGATATGTTCCGAAGGCTTGGCGTGAAGTTAAAGTCGTTTTCATGCCAAAAGCTGGCAAGCCCAGTCACACAGAACCAAAAGACTTCAGACCTATCAGTCCAACCTCTTTCGCACTAAAAACACTTGAGAGATTGATTGATATGCACATCCGTAGCAACTTAAAGCCAGAATCTTTATCACCATTTCAGCTCGCCTATACAAAAGGCAGAAGTGTAGAAACAGCCCTACACTGTGCAGGTAGAACAATAGAGAAGTCGCTCGCGGTGAAAGAATACACCCTTGCCTCTTTTCTTGATATCGAAGGAGCATTCAACAATGTCCATAACAGTGCCATAGAAAAAGCTCTTACTGATCTTAAAATAGAACCTACACTTATAAAATGGATTACGTGTATGTTGAAAAGCAGACAAATCCATTGCGTACTTGGTAGCTCTGATATAAAGATGTATACATCTAGAGGGACTCCACAAGGCGGAATCCTCTCACCCCTCCTCTGGACTTTGGTGATGAATGAAATTCTCATCAAACTCAAAAACAGCGGTGTCAGAATTATAGCTTATGCCGACGACTTAGCGCTTCTAGGGACGGGTAAATACCTGACCACGGTAAGCGAACAACTAGAAGGCGCATTAACTATGGTCAATAACTGGACCAAGAAATGCGGTCTGAAGGTTAACCCCCTGAAAACAGTACTGGTACTTTTCACCAACAGAAGGAAAATACCTTCTTTTGAGATACCAAAAATTGACAACACCCAACTTATAGTTTCAGAAAAAGCAAGATACCTCGGAGTTATCTTGTACCAGGAAAGATACAAAAAGCCATGATTGCACTCTACTCGTGTAACAGGATTCTGGGAAGAAACTGGGGGCCAAATCCAAAGATAATCATGTGGATGTACACAGCCATTGTTAGACCCATTCTAACTTATGGCAGTTTGGTTTGGTGGCAAGCTCTGGAGATATCCACGAACTTAAAAACCCTTACCAAAGTACAAAGAATGGCATGCATTAGCACTACGGGGGTGATGAGGACTACCCCAACTGCGGGTCTCGAAGTGATCCTAAATCTCACCCCCATAGACTTATTTGCACAAGAATCAGCAGCAAACAGCGCTCTCCGACTTAGTCAGACCGATATTTGGAGATCTAGTCAACACGGTCATACCACTATTATTACAAAATACGTTGGCAATAACGTTCGTACTGATTACATGACCCCTTATCTAGACTTCAATAAAAACTTCACTACCAGCTTCCCTTATAGAGAGGACTGGGAAAACAGTGTACCCTACACTAACGAATCGAATCTTACCATCTTCACCGATGGTTCGAAAATGACTACTGGGGTAGGGGCAGGTTTCTACTCAGAAAATCTTAGCCTTGCCAGTTCATTCAGACTTCCTGACCATAGCAGCGTCTTCCAAGCTGCGATCTTGGCAGTGAAAAACGCTGCCATGATGGCGATACCACACGCTGATATCACCTTTTTCATTGATAGCCAAGCAGCAATAAAAGCGATCTCTGCCACACAAATCAAGTCAAAGCTTGTTTCTTGCTGTCGCGAAGAGCTAAGGGTTCTTGGTATGCAGCACAACGTAAGACTCTGCTGGGTTCCCGGTCACAGTGGTGTGCCAGGAAATGAAAAAGCGGATGAGCTTGCAAGAGAAGGCTCGGTACTTGATCCCTCTCTCATAGACCACAACATCAGAATCCCTCAATGCGAACTAAAGAGAAACATTAGTAATAATATCATTCAAAAAGCAAATGATAGATGGAACCTACTAGAAACCTGCGGTAACACCAGGAAACTCTGGCCTCATTATGACAAGGAAAAATCCAAAAAGATTTTACTTCTCAAAAAACCGTCCCTAAGATCCCTCATAAGTGTGATAACGGGACATAACCTACTTGGCTACCACAAAAAGAAGATGGGGCTTAGTACGGACAACATATGCAGAGGCTGCGGCGATGAGGATGAGCACGAAAACACGGCTCATTTTCTATGCCACTGTCGAGCACTCTGCCGTACCAGATCAAAATTCTTAGGCAACTATTTCTTCAATGAACTAGAAGAACTATCTGAACTCCCAGGCAATCGCCTATTGAACTTTATCAAGTCCACCAAATGGCTCGATCAACCATAGAATTCATAGGTTAAATCATTTTTTCAGAAGTTACAACACTTCAGGGTATCACAATGGATCTACATTGATCTAAGTGTGACGGTAACAAAATCAACTGTCAGCCCATATAACCTAACCTAACCTAACCTAGGTTACTTGAATTCGCATGAAATATTGTATGTATTTGTCAGCACAATCTAACTATATATAGAGGTGCAAAACAAAAAAAGGGAGATTATTAGAAATCAGAACGTTAAACCATCTTGCACATGAGCAACGAACTGCGAACTGTGGATGTTCGCATATTTTGACTTTTCTTTCACATGAGCTTTTATTTCTATTCGCAGGTAGCGACGAATTGTCAACTTGACCCAGGGATGTTTACTCAGAGAAAATTTATTTTCAACACATTAGTGTTGGTTAAAAATCGATATTTTCCACTTTTGATAGTATCGATAGTTTTGGAAAACACTATCGATACTATCGATGGTTTTACTAAATATCTTAAAAAGCATTAAAAAGGCTTTTCTATTAGGTACACATTTTTTGAATAATAAAAAACGGTTGAAAATCTGAAGATTTGAATTTCAAACTTATATTAAGCAACTAGAAATGTATAATTGAACTTGCTTTTTAAGATATTTAAAAAAAAAAAAAAAACACGATGATTATTGTAATCCAAAAAAAAAAAACAGTTCGGTACGGCCTGATAGATTTCCAGTGTTGTATGAGTTGAAAATTAACAGCCAGCGGTGTGTTCAGAAAAATAGCCTTGTGGTAAAGTAATTTGGAAGTATTGAAACTATCGATAGTGTGTTCGATAGTTTTTAGAAACTATCGATGTACGCGATAGTTTTTTACTATCGATAGACTATCGATGTTTAACCAACACTACAGCACATCTCTGTGCTTATTAACTCGAATGAACTCGAAAGAATTGTCAAAAATAATGAGAGTGTTAAAAAGAAAACCTATAATATTTAAACATTTTATTGTGTTTCTATTTAATTTATAATTACCCTTTTTTTCCTCAGCCATGACCTTTCACGCAAAAATCAAAACAAAAGTGAAGTGGTATAACTTTGAGGTTAAGTTGCGCGCGAACAATTTATTCGTTGAAGTGTGGATGTTATGTGGAACGCGAATAGAGTTTGACAGTTCGCAGCAACCACACTGCGATTCGTTACTACCAAATTGTTTTTACAAAATTCTCTTGTTTTAGAGAACAAAATGCAAATTTTATTATCCTAATATTAGTGTCAATTGGTTTCTTATAATTTAAATATGTTTTCGTGTGGAATTGACTTTTTGAAATGTGTAAAATCACGTTTGTTCGTCCATTCGCAGTTCGCAGTTCGTTGCTCATATGCAAGGCACTTAAAGTATTAAGCATTATTCACATGAGCACGACCAACGACCAACGAATGAACGAATATTCGTCGATTTTGACATTTCTTTCACATGAGAGTTTTTAATTCGTCGCGAATGAAGTTTGACATTCACCACCGAAACCAAATCAAGAATGATTTTTTTAGGTTAAGTACGCGCGATTATTTTATTCGTTGCGAGTGTGGATGATGTGGAACGCGAATAAAGTTTGATAGTTCGTATCAACTAAAATTTTGTTCGCGACGAATAAATTTGTTTTCTTAAATTTATTAATATTTGATATTGAAAAGTAAAAGTATGCATCATAAATCAAATAGAAACTATATTGCTATCGTTTTGTTAAGATTTTGTGTGGAAATATGTCTTTAAACGTATATAAACTCACATTTTGTAATTCATTCGTCGTTTGTTGGTCGCGCTCATGTGAATGCTGCTTTATTGTCGTCGATCATTCAAGTTAATAAATATATTCAAAATAAAGAAACAAATCTTTTCACTTTCAATTAAATTTGTCGTTTAAGTAAAGAAAAGGGAAGTTTCTTGTTTCTTGTGTGATAGTTTTAACCACACACATCATTTAAAATATTCATCAAGGAAGATAAAAAGAAAACGTCGGACGGAAACACCAGGGGGAGTACCCAACCCAATAGAAACATGGCCTGAAGATAAATTCCTTTGAATTTGTGTGAACCTCTAAGCCAGGCATAACACGCTCACAAATTCGGCAAATTCAACCATTGGAAGATATATCATCAAATAACAGATGTCGCTGATGTTTGTCTAAATGCTCTGCTTGCTAAAATTGCTAGCAATTTTCATCTGTGGAAGAGAAATCGTTAGAGAATAATTGATTCTGACAATCCTAAGACATTATCATGATGAAGAATTATATAGAAGTAATCATTCTATAAAATTGTTAATCAATTTATTGATAACTTCCTTCCTTTCCAATTCTAACCGGTTATTTTCGGAGAATTGAGCGCGTTCAATGTCTGGTGTTTGAACGGTAGGAATAAGAATTATGTACTTCGGTGATTGGAAGATTTCATAGGATGATTTAACCGCTTTGGCAAATAAACGGAACTGGGGAGAAATGAAAAAAAAGGGGTAAGCCAAAAAAATTAAAAAGTTGCCGATTCATAGTGTGCCAACCAGTCGAACCGACAAAATTAAAACCTAGTAGGTACTTCCGTTTCGTTTCTTTTCTTTTTTTAAATTCAATTTAAATTACAAAAAATTTTGTTTGCTATGCTCAAAATAAAGGGCAGTTATCTTAAGCCAAGATATATTAAAAACTGAGGTAATTATTTTGAAAAATAGTAGATGGAATATCGTAACTCAATTAATTTAATTTTTCTGTGAAAAAGTGTAAGTTAATATAGTGGAGTGCGCACAACGGTGGTACCAGTTAGCATTATCAACCAGATCCAGGAATATAAGGATTAAGAGATATGTAGATAAAACCAAACACAACACAAAAGGGGGACAAGATTACCTAAAAAGAAAAAACAAAAAAAAAAACAAGATAATTAATCGGTGAGTCCTACAATATAAGATGGAATAAGGTGTAAAATATATTGTGCCTATATAAGTATATCTATATATCTATATTCTCAGTGTAAAGTGTTCGATTTAACACCTACTTTTGCTTGGCTATAGGAACTTATTCTTCAGTCGATCACCAAGTCGGTTTGCAACGACCTGCTACTGTCAAGAGATAGTGGTGATCGCCGATTCGATTTATTTTTTTCCTACAATCAATGAGTCTCGGATATTCCCGACAGAGGAAACCTGAGACAAGATAACCTATTAAATTCAAAGGTCACCAGAAGGTTAACCACAACCACTATTTCTCCATCGACCTAAATCAATTAGGTTCAGTGTTTTTTTTTTGTTGTTTCTTGTGTATTTAATGGTTAATCTAATTTGTAAAACTCCTGGTTTTGAGGAATTGAGTAAAATTTAAATAGTTACGTCCAACAAGTTTGAGGTGAAATAAAGTTTATTTCCCTTTTATAAGATATTCTTAAAATATGATCTCGGGATCGGATTCCTTCTCGCCAAAAGTGAGCTCATTTTAGGTAGGGTAGCCAGTCCACCCTTTGAGTGTTCCTAGGTCGGTAAAGGGAGAGAAAAAGAAAACTTAACAAAAGAAAAGGGAAGTAAAATTTAGATTTACCTAGGAATAAAGAAATTATCCATATATAAATATATATAATATATATATATATTATATATACATTACATATAAAGAGAATATTTTTGTTGGGTATGTTGTTGATTTTTATAACAACTAATTATAATTCCTCGCAACTAGGCGTTATTAATACTTTACTATAATTATGTTTAAAGTTAATAATTCAAAATAAAAACAAAAAAACTATGAATGAACCTAATTTTAATGCCATCCTTTAATAAAGTTTATTTGAAAACATTAAAAAGAATGGATAAGACTTTGGGTATTATTGGTCAAGCGAACCGCTTGATAGCTTGCTAGTCGTTTATTTTCAGGGGATGCTGACGGTGACGTGAAGACTCGTGAAGCGAGCGGTGAACGAGGTGAGTCTTTTGGTAAAGGGGGAGTCAAACTACCGCCGCCGACGACTTCCAAGGTAGGGTGGGATAGGCCACGCCGAAAAACACTGCGGCACCTTCTAGTGGTAGTGTCCGTCCGATTTATTACCTTTTTTTTTAGGTGAAATCTCATTTTGGCATGATATATGTTTAAATGTGATGAGATGCGATTTATGCTTGTAGGCAAGATCCTACACCGTTTCCGGCGAGCTAACGGCCGTGCATAGACTAGCATGCCAGCCCGCAGGCATAGAACAAGAAAAAAAAGATACAAATCTTTCTTAATAGAAAAACTATCTCGTTACAAAGCAACCTGATTGTTGAGACGAAAATTGACTTAGGACAATTCTTTGTCAGGCTTATGAAAGAAGCCGGCAAATTAGGACTTGTAAAAATACAATTGTCTTTAGGAGACAAATTGTTTAAATATACTCGAGTAGATGAATTTAAAGAAAAGGGTACCCAAGTTCTCAAAGGAATAGAAATAGTGTTAACTCCGGAATTAACTCAGGTGACAAATGTTGAAAAAATTAACGAAATCATTAGACAGTACCATGACGATCCAATTCGGGGAGGCCACCCAGGAATCGTTCGTACTACTAACAAAATAAGGCAACATTTCTTCTGGAAAAATATGAAAAAAAGATATAAAGAATTATGTTAACGATTTTACACAATGTAAAAAGAACAAAACAAATACATAGACAAGACATAGACACATTAGAGAACCAATGGTTATGTCGGAGAAAAGAAACACGATGTGTAGCAGTTGACTTCATTTTATTATATGGTCTTCGTTGCTTACTTATATTTTCTATTGTCAAAATAAGAGAGAGACAAAGCTAACCTCTGACACCTCTTCCCCTCACAATATTTCTTTAGTTCATTTTATTTATAAATAATACATAATTAATTTGTTTAAAAAAAGTTTAAATCATAATAATATTTCTTCAGTTAATTGATTTCATAGATAATACATGTTGTTTAAGGAAACTTATAGAATACTCTTTAGTTTATTTATTTAATATATATTTGTTTTGGAAAACTTAAATAATAATAATAAATAAGAAAATTTAAATACTGATTATTATTTTTTTTTTATATTACATTTCAAAATCTTTAAAACGTTCCGGTGGACGAATAGCCCTTTTTGAACGACGTGTTTGAATTTCATTAGGAGTGTTATTAATATTACCTGGTGTTTCGGGAACGATCGTTTCGCAAGGAGGTGACGGTTCCGGCAGGCTTGGTGAAGCTTCGTTTGGTGTTGACTCAGTCTGCTTCGATGAAGAGGGGTCGGGCAGCTGTGGTGTATTTTCTTCTGTTGTTGGAGGTATTTCTTCCGGTTCCGGGGTGTTGTTACGATTAGGATCATTAGCAGGAATTTGAATTTGGTCACCAATTTTTCGGATTTGATCAGCATGTCGTTTCCAAACTCTATTATCGTCTAACTTAATCTCGTAGTGTAGTTCACCTTGTTTTGCTGTAATTCTTCCGAATTTCCATTTGTCGTTTGATAGATAATCTCTTACGGCCACTCTTTCTCCCACTAGGAATTGTTTTTTTACAATTGGACGCTCAGGAACAACTAATGTCTCTCTGGGAATGAATAAATCTAGCCGAGATTGGATTTGACGCCCAAACATTAGCATAGCTGGTGACTTGCCCGTCGTTGGGTGAATGGCTCGGCGATATGCAAACAAGATTTTCGAAATTGTAGCTTTTAAATCGCTTGCTTGGCATTTAGCAGTTTTCAGTTTATTTTTGATTGTTTGCACAAAACGTTCAGCGAGGCCGTTGGTAGCCGGATGGTATGGTGCACCTTGCTTGTGTGTTATTCCATTATTTTTCAAAAATACTTGAAAATCTTTAGAATTAAATTGGGTTCCATGATCGCTGACAAACATTTTTGGTGTACCGAACGTAGCAAAAATTCTTCGACAAGTTTGGATCGTAGTTTCTGTTGTAATATTAGGTATTACATGTACTTCAGGCCATTTGCTGTGAGCATCAATTAAAATGAATAAGTATTTTCCCAATAAAGGTCCAGCAAAATCAGCATGCACGCGTTCAAAGGGTTTCGATGGTGCACTCCAGCAATGAACCGGTAATATTTTGGCTGGTTGTGCTCTTGTTGTCTGACAATCTGCACAATTTTCAACTAATTTTTCTATCTCTTTATCCATCCCATTCCACCAGCAGTAACCACGAGCTAGAGACTTCATTTTCGTTGTGCCAAAATGGGCTGAGTGAAGTTCAGCAAGTACACGTTGTCGTATTTTAGGTATATATGCACGGATTCCTCGTAATATGCAACCTTGTTGTAAAGCGAATTCTGTTTGCCGAATACCCCAGCGATATGTACCGTCGCATTCACGACCGTGTTTTAAACTTTCGTACAGAATGTATACTTCATCGTCCTTCTTCGTTTCATCTCTCAATTCGGATACATGAATTGGTAAGTTCTCCAAACACTCATTCTCAATTATATCAACTTCTTCCACGTTATGGTTTGTGTCTTGAATAGGTAGCCTGGACACAGCATCTGCGTTGGCATTATCTTTGGATCTTTTCAAACGGATTTCAAAATCGAATGATTCTAAGAAGATTGCGTAATGTTGCATTCTAGTCGCCGAAAGGGTTGGTAAACCTTTTTGTGGAGAAAATATTTGCGATATAGGCTTGTTGTCGGTAACCAATATAAACTTCCTTCCAAACAAATATTGATAAAATTTGCGGATACCATAAATAATGGCGTAAGCCTCTTTGTCGATTTGGCTATATCGTTGCTGTACAGAAGATAATGTTTGTGACGCGAATTGAATGGGTTTTTCTAACCCGTCTGGATATAAATGACTTAATACCGCCCCTACTCCATAAGGGCTTGCATCAACCGCCAATACCACTGGTAGCGCAGAGTCATAATGTGTTAGAACTGTATCCGATAGTATTTGTCTTTTTGCTTCCACAAATGATTGTTCGCAATTTAAGTCCCATACAAAAGGTACTTTATTTTGTAAAAGTCTATTAATCGGGAAGAGAATTGTGCTTAAGTCTTTTATAAAGCGACCGTAGTAATTGATGAGCCCAACAAATGCACGAACTTCATCCTTATTTGTTGGTCGTCTCATGTTTTGCACCGCTTCTACCTTTGCATCTCCTTTTCTAATGCCATTTTTATCAATTATATAACCACAGTATTCAATTTGGTCTTTCATAAATTCTGATTTCCTCCAATTTACTCTCATGTTGAAATTATTTAGACGCTCTAAGACCTCGTTTATTCGTTCTAAATGTAATTCATCGGTATCTGCGGTTATTCTTATGTCGTCTAAGAAAACGGAAACCCCTTTAATGCCATGCAAAACCATCTCTATGAAACGCTGCCATTTTGCCGGTGCGCATGCTACCCCATACATCATTCTCGTTGGTTGGAACAATCCCAATGGCGTATTTATCGTTAAATAGTGCCTATCGTCGGGATGGATTTCAAGTTGCAAATAAGCTTTAGATAGATCAATTTTGGAAAATTTGTTTCCCCCCGCCATGGTGCTGAACATTTCCTCAACGGTAGGCAACGGATGTTCATCCACTCTAAGTGCTGGGTTTAGTGTGATTTTGTAATCCCCACACATTCTAATTTCGTTATTTCTTTTCCGCACAACAACAATGGGTGTTGCCCACTCACTTGTGTCAACCTTTTCTAACAACCCTTCGTCTACCTGTTTTTTAATTTCTTTTTCTACAGCTTCAGTTAATGGAAATGGTACCCTTCGGGCCTTAAAGAATTTAGGCAAGGCATTTTCTTTTATGTGTAATCTAGCTTGGTGTCCCACAATTTTTCCAGTAGAAGGCAAAAATAAATTTTTGTACTTACTCACAATGTCTTCAAGCTTTGTATCGTTGAATTTGTCTGCTTGAATAGTTTTTACATCCATTCCTGGTTTGTGTAGTTGGTCGGCGATGATCCGATCCCAGTTGAGTTTAATCGTACGGAGCCATTCGCGTCCTAGTAAGGGCTTCCTTTCGGCTCTCACCAGATACATTTTAACTTTGTGGTTATTTGTTGCAGTTGCTACATTAACCATAATGTACCCCACACAATCCAATGGAGTTTTGCAGTAGCTGTATAGCAACGTATCATTATCCTGTATATCCAAATCACCAAAGTGCCTTTCCGCATCACCTAAGCTCACGATCGTCACCGGTGCACCTGTATCAATTTCAAAATTTAAAAGAGAATTATTAACTTTAAGATTACAAAATATTTTGGAACGATTAATAGTACTTAATTTATTGCTTTTAATATTGTTTACCCCTCCCTCGTATATTTTGAATAATTCATCTACCAGGACATTATCGCTTAAAATGTCATCTTCTTCTGTAACCAGGTTAACTTGGCGCTTTTCCTTCGAGCAAACTTTACGAAGATGTCCTTTGGTCTTGCAGAATCCACAAACCGCTTCTTTATAGGTACAATAGTTTGCCAAGTGGGAGGTGCTACCACACCGGTAACATTTTCTTGTAAATGGCTGTTTATTGCCCGTGCCCGCTGTCTTTTCGATTTTTTTTGTATCTTTCCGCTTATCGCCAAATGCATTGACTGTTTCTTGGATTTCGTTAACGCTTGATCTCGACATGTGTTGATGTAATTCAATGCCCCCTTTTTCAGCTGTCTCGAAGGCATTGGCGGTGTTCACAGCTATTTCCAAAGTCAAGTCGCTTTTTTCGAGTAGACGACTCTGGATTTTTTGGTTTATTAACCCAAACACAAATTGATTTCTTAAGGCTGTATTTAAGTAGGATCCAAAGTTGCAATTTGCGGATAGACGTTTCAAAGCAACTAAGAAATCCGCACATGTTTCACTTTCCTTTTGTTTCCTCAAATGGAAACGATAATTTTCAAGGATCTCATTCGGTTTCGGGTCGAAGTGGTCTTTTAAAATATTTGTTATTTCGCTGTATTGTGAATCTTCTGGTAAGTTGGGCAAGAGCTTGTCGCACAGCACATCGTAAGTAGGTGCTCCCATGTAGTGTAGCAAATATTGCTTCTTTTTCGAAGCATCGCAATTGAAAATGTCCAACGCGGTTTCAAAGCGTTTTAACCAACGTGACCATTTGGTGACACCAACATCGAATCCCTCGAAATTAAATTGAATTGTTGTAGGCGCAGCAGGATTTGCCATTGTGGTGAACGATTTAGGTTATGTCACTTTAAGACTGCACGTGAACAAAATTAAGTCTGTATTTTATATTTTGTATGAATTTTGTATTGTATTTTTTTTTTGTAATTATTTAATCAATGTAACACTTGTATTTTTCTTTTAAATTGAAATTATCCTCGTCGCCAAATTGTCGGAGAAAAGAAACACGATGTGTAGCAGTTGACTTCATTTTATTATATGGTCTTCGTTGCTTACTTATATTTTCTATTGTCAAAATAAGAGAGAGACAAAGCTAACCTCTGACAGGTTATAACAGAAACACCAAGAAAACCATTCGAAACTGTTCAAATAGATACAATAGGTCCTCTTCCCAAGTCTTTTAATGGGAACGAATACGCAGTCACAATCATATGGGATCTGACAAAGTATTTTATTGCAGTACCAATACCAACCAAGCACGCCAAAACAATAGCAAGAGCAATATTTGAAAACTGTATTCTCGTCTATGGTTGTATGAAAACAATGTTAACAGACATGGGAATAGAATATAAAAACAGCATTTTTGAAGAATTATGTCAATTACTTAAAGTTGAACGTAAAACTTCAACACCATATCATCATCAAACACTGGAAACAGTTGAACGTAGCCGCCGTACATTCAATGAATATGTACGCTCCTATATATCTGTTGATAAAAGCGATTGGGATGTATATCTCATATATTTTTGCTATATTGTTACAACACAACACCATCAACCGTGCATGGTTACTGTCCTTTTGAACTTATTTGCGGGAAAACACCAACTATATTTGACTTCCTCAAACAGAATGAAACTACGCCACTCTATAACTACGACGCGTACGACAAAGAATTAAAAGTAGCGCAACAAAGAGCCAAAGAGTACATAATGAAAAGAAAAGAAAAACAGAAAACAATTTACGATAGGAAAATACAATCTAAGGGAATTAGAATAGGAGATCTAGTGTTAGTAAAAGATGACACAGGTCATAAGTTAGATAGTAGATACAATGGTCCCTTTAGAGTAGAAAGCATAGATAAGAACAATAATTATAGTTTAACACTTAACAACACAGACAATAACAAATTAAGAAAACAAATAAGTAAAAATATTGTAATACACAAAAACAGGCTAAAACCTACAGACTAAAAATTTATGTTCAATACACATAATATGTACATAGATATTAATATTCAAAAAAATACTACACATAATCAAATTCATAATTTAATATTGAAATGCATATAATTTTGCAAATTATGTTACTATACAAAAATTATTAACATTTAATGAACACAAAATGTAAACAAAACAAATGTGCACAAAATAATGTAAAATAATGCTCATCCATTGACAGTTGACACCAATAATGTATAAGCATTCTAAAAAAAGGGAGGTGTAGTATTGCAAGAATCCGGAAGGCCGGAACTCAATAATTAATAATAAAACAAACAATAATTGCGAGTGTCAGCATGACTCAGTGACCAACTTAAATAGTGACGATTCATATCGCACCACTTGAACCTTTTCTAGTGCAATGCTATTACACTCGCTTTAAAATTTGAATTTTCATCTCATCCTCTTGCAAGAGAGGGGTTTTCATCGCTCCATCAGCTGGTGTGGAACTTTTTATATCTATTGGGGGTTCTGATTTGGATTGGCACGCGATTCCCCAGTACCCTTCGCGTCCCGAGACCGGTTTCCCTGATTGCATCGTGGGCAACGTGGAGTTATTACACCTTCTAGGCCACACTTGTAGCAAAACACGTTTCGCACATCAGAAGCACAATCAAAGTTAGTATGGCCCTGCAGTTCCAACACTCTAATTTTGTTGTGTCCGCGTATTTGCGAGGCGGAATTTTCGGTCGAGCCGCACCAAACTGATAAGCAGCAAGCTGTTCATCAGCCGGTTGGTACTCCTCTTCCAATTCCAGTGCATTAACCGGTTATTTGCCGGGTGGTTTGGCAAATGTTTTTGGCAATTCTTTCCTCGGAAATGCCACTTCTGCATCCTAACAAGCAGTCCTCAGCTGATCCGAGGTGAAGATGGCCTCGAGTAAACTAATTTCCCTATTCTTTCATTTAAGTTTCTTTTCAGAATTCGCACCATCTCTTTATCTGGTATTGGGACCCTTAACTAAAATTTCATCTTGTTTATGGCCATAAAGAAATTTTCGCTACTCTCCTAAGAATGATGATTGCTATCCATGATGTCTCGGATTATTTCGAAGTCGGAGCGAGTATTTCTGAACTGACGCAGCAAGGCATCCTTCAGAGCTGGCCAGTCATGGCGGTAATTTGTCCGCTGAAACTGCCAGTACCACTCGGTAGCATTTCCCGAGAGAAGTAGATGAAAATCCCTTAACACTTCTGCCCATGAACATCTATGCTTGTTCCGCTGGATCTCAACCCGAAGTACAAAATCTTCAGCGGTCATAGTAGCTGGTTGACCATCGAACTTCAAGCCCCATCTATCCAATCTTATTGGACCTTGGGGTCTCGGATGCTGAGTTGGGCCATAGTACTCCGGTTGGTAGCCGTATGGATTTGGATTTCGCATGGGATAAAAGCTGGCATATAGATCTGACGGGATTTCATCATACGCAGCGGGAAGATTATCCCTATCTTGATATCTTCTCGTCGGGTCATGTATTCGGTGACTCGGTTGATTAACCGGTACAAACGCGCTTCCACCTGGATCAACTGGAGGATACTGTTGCATTGGTGGCTGTGTCGCCGGCACGGGTCTAGGCATCTTATCGGTGGAAGAATGATAGTTTGGCCCTATATTTACATTCCAAGTTGATTTTGGATTTCACTCTTCAAGGTATTGGTCATTTCCCTTTGCACAACTTGTCGGGTAGTAGATAAACCTTCTACCATGGCCAAGTTAATTTACGCTTTTATGTCTTCTGGCAATAATCTTTTCTCTTTCGGTTTTGTTACAGAAGGCGGTGGCCTCAGATAGCTGCCTGGACAGTTACTGGTCTATTACTAGTATCAGGCACAAAACCTGTCGCTGGTCGCACAGTATTGTTCATCGATCCGATACTTTCCCTACCATGCACATTCTCCGCTCTCATCCCAACTGAACTATTTAGAAAAACACCTATTTGTAAAAAAAAACGTTACAAAACTAACCTCACGAAAACGAAAATGTCAAAAAAAGAAAAAATAAATAATGTAATGATGAACAAATGTTAACTTAACGAAACTAGAATAAGAAGAAAAATGAAAAAGATAAATTGGGAAAACTAAATTAAGAAAAATAAATTAATCAAAAAAAAAAACAAAATGTAAACTTAACGAAAACTGTATACAAAAAAATAAATAAGATAAAAAAACTGTAAACTGTAAACTTGAACCAAACAAAATATAATATTGTAACAAAAAGATATATAAATAACAAAAAAGTTTGATAATTAACAAAAAAAATAATAAATAACTAAAAGAAAGGTTTAATAAATAACAAAAACACGTTAATAAATAACAAAAACACTTAAATAAATAATGGAAACGAAAAAAGTAAAGAAAAATATTGCAAATAAATAAGGAATTTCTCAAAAACTGCACTTAAACTTACAAAAAAAACTGTAACTATATCAAAGTTAATTAATAAATAACTTAAAAACACTTAAATTTAACTTATGTTCGGAAAGATTTCTTATTCATGAAAAAGTATAGGCAACTTACCAAAAAAAATAATAATAACGAAACTTGTAACGAAAAACGAAAAACAATAGATAGCCTTTTAACAAAGGTAATTCTAAAAAAAACTATTTTAGAAAACTTTGTAATGGTATCTGTGAATTATGTTATCTTACCAAAATTAAATAAGTCTTCTATAATGAAAACAAATTAACTCTATGTAGTAAGAAAACTTATCGAAAACAAACTTAATCTTTAATCTTTATTGAATACATCCTAACACAGTAAGAATACACTTTTAAATCTGTGATAGATCTATGTACATTATTAATTAAGTAATTACAATAATAATAATAGTAATAATATTTCACTAAGAATAAATAGAGTTCCGAAAATGCTAATGATAAAAGTAATATAATTATCAATTTAATTTTAAATGCGAAAGTTCAAGTTGATAAAGTAAGAAAATAAAATAAATTGTAAACATATATTTTATAATCTCACTTGAGATTGCTTGAAACAAAACATATACGTTTTTTTACTCTAGTTTGACAGGAATGTCCCCAGTTCCCTCTTAAATCGATGTGTGTCATTCAGTTCTCTTAGGTAGCGTGGAAGTGAATTCCAGAGCCGGATGGCAGCAATGAAGAATTGTCTTTCGGATACTAAGTAGTAAAATCGTGGTAAAATCAAGTCTAGAGATCGGTTTGATGTCGGAAACTTGATTTTGTTATAAAGGCAGCTTGGTTGTTTTGTTCTTATTATGCTCTGAAGGATAACAAGAGTTCTTAACTTGATATAGTCTTCGAAGGTCATATCCAGCAAGTTTTTTGCTAAGTGTGATACGTGGTCATATCTCCTTAGACTATAAATATAGCGTATAGTGCTGTTGAAAGCTATTTGTAGTTTTCTCCTACTTTCACTATCACAGTTGTACAAAATTTCACAACCATAAACTAACACAGGAATAACCAATGATTTCGCAAGGAGCAATCTTGTTTTCATGGGTGTAAATTTTTGTGCGGACCACAAAGTTCTCCATACAAACTTAACAAACTAAGAAAACAAAAGGAAAAAAAATTAAGACAAAATATATAATGTCAGAACTTTGGTAATTAAACGCAAATAGAAATAAATAACAAAAAAAAATATAACGGAAAATCAAACAAAAAAGAATAAGAGAATAACTTTTTGAAAAGTAAGTACGACCCTACTAACGACGTGGCTGCAAAAAAAAGACATCAGACGGACAGACTAAACTTCCCCTGATGTGGCCATAATAGGATAGGAAAACTACTAGAAACCCAAATGAATTACGTTACAAAGTTATCCCCTACCGTTCCCGCAATCCTAGACAGTCTCAAGGGACCTTGCTAGAAGACATGAAACGGTAGGATAAAACTCACACAAAATTTTTGGATCGATGATGTGGGACTACACGTCTCGCACAATCAATCGTCCAAGTAGAAAATGACGAAACTAGGAAAAGAAAATTGAAAAATTAGAAAAATAGCAAAGTAAAAAAAAGTTACGATAGGAATAGGTAAAAGACAATACTAAAATGTACTGACTGACCTTACTCAAGCTTTCGCAAAGGAACGTCGCGATACACCTAGGTTCGCCTGTGGCCTTCCTGGTGCAGACATACGCCCTTTGCAAAAACTCCAGTAATTCCAGAAAGAACATTACATTCATAAACCGCGGTCACCGTGAATTTTCAAACACTCGTCGCAATACGACTAGGTACGCCTGTGGGCTTCCTGGCGCAGACATACGGGGTCTCAAAATCCACGGCAAGTTTGGTTAAGACAATACAACATAGAAAAAAAACTGATACTATTACAACATAAACTAATTCGCCAAAAAAAATGTTCCAACTGGGTTGGAACACCCATTAATGACGTTGGACGCCATGAGGTGGGTGAAGTGGAAGGGTAGGATAAGGATGAAGTAGGAAAAAGATATAGGAAGATTTGGAAAAGGTTAGGTGGGATTGTTGAGCTCCGTGGGACGCGGCCTGCTTGCGGTGCACGGCGTCAGCTCGTCGGATGTGGGGGATTTGCTCCCGAAACTCAACTTTGCCTGCAGACAAAAACACAGATCAGGCCAAGGAATGAGGAAAAGGAAGGAAGCATGAACGGACGGAATATGGGCTCATCAGGGCACTACGGATGTTGTGCAGTGAGGCCATTACCCACCCTACCTTTAGGTATCCGCGGCCAGTGTTGGGCACCCCCAAAATTGTTGGTCGATGATCGGGTTCAGGTCATCTTAGATCCATGTCCACTTGTCCACTCCGCTACCCCTGGCACCCCCGAAAAGAAAATTATTCCTTCATTGCATCGCTTGGGCGAAAAAAAAAATGTTTACTCATCGGAAGTTTTTATTTAAATCACAGAATAATCATTGTTTAAATTTTTAATAGTTATAACAAAAAATGTAGGAACAAAAGATTGTAACAAAAAAATTATCACAATAAATCAAGAAAAAGAACAAAAAAAATTATAAAACAAAAATCAAGTATGGTAGTCCTACGACTCTATTACTGTTCTACTGTTTCGTAGAAATACCCTTTGCGGTATTTTAATTTTTTTTCCTAATGCGATCGACGCGGAGCCCTAATTTCCTACCCCTAAAGAGCTCTGTCGAGGTAACTATTAGGAACTTACACAAAAAAAATTACGGGACCGAACGCGACACTTCCAACCGTCCTTTTTTTTGGTACCTCACAAACAAAAAAAATGAAAAGAACTACTAATATTAACAAAAAACAACTTCCACGCCCGTGATTCAAAATTAAACTAATTATATCAAAAATTACAAAAAACTTAATTATAGGACAAACACAACACAAATTCCTCGAAATGGTAAGTAGGTATATGTATGTATCTTGTAGTGTATAGGTACATATAGGTGTTTAGAAAGGTCCCTAGGTATTTTAAGCGTACCACGCTATTAGTATTTAAAGCGTACTACGCTGAATTGAAAAGGCGATTATTCGCCGTCAAGTTGAAAGTAAAAAGATCAATATGAATGTTCTTTAGATTTTGTTTTATTTTTATTGAATTCATTCCTTAAATACTATTGTCTAAACTGTTATACTGATTTTCTATCTTACTTCTATACATTGAATTTCATATTCAAAATAATTCTATTTTTCTATTGGTTAAATTATATTAATAAGGATCTTATTACTATTGAGTGACAATCAATGCAATCGAGTGGAATGTTGATGTTATGATATGACTAACATACTCGATTTGCATTTTACATGTTTTGTTACTCATTTATTGAATGGGCAGTGGCGGCGCATATGTGGATACACTACACCCTCACCCTTAAGAAAAATTTTAGTGGTAAAATTATATTTCGGAAATAATTGTATTATACACATAATTTGATAAATTTAGTTTTACAAGCTAAAATTTGTTATTTTGATAAGCTATTTGTATTTTTGTTATTAAATTTAGATTTTTGTTCAATGATAAAATATATAATATTTACATAAATTTTAATTATTATTATTATTAGATTTTTTTTTGTTTTTATACATTATTCATTTGGTTTATAAGGCTTAAACAAGTTATTGTGTACTTCCTTATTTACACCATTTTTGTCAATTACTGAATTGACTCCTTTTCTTTCTACTATTTTGTATGGACCAATATAAGGTGCCTGATTTTTCTTTCTATTTCCTAATTTTAATAGTACTAAATCGCCTATATCTAAATCTAATTTATTTGTATATTTTTTATTTTCTGTCTCCATTCTTTTTTCTTTAATTTGTATAGTCATTTCTTTTGCTTTACTGAGTGCATATTGTAATCTTATTTTCAATTCGTTAGCTTAATTGTCGTAGTCATAAATTGTTGTTTTATTAATCAATGTATCAGTTGGTAAGCAGGGCAGTTTCCGATAAATGAGCTCATACGGTGAATGACCAGTGTCTATATGTGGTGTTGTATTGTATTGTATGCGAACGTGAAATATGGAACCCATTTGTCCCATTCATTGTCTTTGACATTTGATAGTAAGAATTCATTAAGTGTCCGATGATTTCTTTCAAGGGCACCTATAGTTTGGTGGTGATATGGAGAAGAGAATGTTTGTCTTATCTTTAATAGCGAACATATGTTGTTTATAAGTTCGTTATTAAATTCTGTACCTTTATCTGATTTTAGAATCTTAAAGTGTCCATATCTAAGAATAAATTCTTCCACTAAAGTCTTTGCTGTTGTTGTTGCATCTTTTGATGTCATAGGGTACGCGACGACAAATTTAGTCAGTTCACATTGCATGGTTAAGATATATCTTTTTTCATTTGATATTCGTAATGGTCCGACTGTGTCAATTGATACCACTTCAAAACTGTTGTTTGGAGTGTCTGTAATCGTTTGTGATTCTATTGTGTTTTTTGTTTGTTTATTTCTTGCACGTGAATCACAATTTGTTATGAAATCTTTTACCATTTGACTCATCTTTCGCCATATGTATCTTTGTTTTAATTTTATTAGGGTTTTCCGTATACCTAAATGTCCTCCGTGTGCAGAGTTATGAAATTCGTCGATTAGTTTGTATTTAGTTAAATCATCAAGTATTTGTTTTGGGGCGTTATATATTATTATTTTTAGCTTAGGATTCTGGCCATTTATTTTTATATTTGCATATGTTTCTTTGAATTTATCTTTTTCAAAATGCTTAAATATTTCATCATTGTTCATAAGGGCTAGCTCGTTTATTTTTTCTTTATTCATTCTGGATGCTAATTTCTTCAGTGTCGACTCTAGTGTCGCTGAATTATAGTTAGATCCCGTATACGTCGTATACATAGTGGTGCAAAATTTTAAACAACCTATTATTAAGGCCTTAGCACGATACTAGTTAACAATTTACTATATACATAGTAATCTACTAACTTTTCACTAATTTTAAACACTTTTTATTGTTTTGCTAACTAGTATCATGCTAAAACCATTTTATTACAAAGAAAAACATGAACACATCTAAATAATGACAGATTGTGGAGCAAACAAAACAAACCTACCTTTTTTTAACCTAGTATCATACTAAAAATGATTTAACATCGTACTAAATCGTCTAAAATTTTGCGCCTTTGTCACATTTGAGAAAAATGACATATGTCATACAGATTTAGTACGATACTAAAAAGATAAAGTAGCCATTTGGTGATTTTAACTTTAGTAAAATGTTAAGATGATAGTACGATACTTAACTCGTTTAAAATTATCAAAATCCTTTTTTTAACCTAGTATCATACTAAAAATGATTTAACATCGTACTAAATCGTCTAAAATTTTGCGCCATTATCTTTATTTATATCTGATGCAAGCTTCATCAGGTTCGAGTCTGGATTCAACGATTTATCGCTACATCGCACGTGCACAAAATTTTCATCAATACTTATTTTTGAATTCCTAGCATTTTTATCTATTTTAAATTTTAATTTCTTTAGATTTTTGACGTCATTAATGGATATGCATTCCCAGATTTGAAGGTGTACAGGCTTCTCTTGAGAATTGCATTTCTCCTTGTTGTTATCCGTATTCATTTTTGTGGACATCCCCCTTGTGATAACTAATGTTCTTCTGACGGTTTCATCGATTTCTGTCGGTATCATTTGTTTTAATAAGTCTGAGTCGATTTTTATTCTAGATAGAGCGTCTGCGTTTGTATTAATTTTTCCTTTTTTGTATATTATGTCAAAATCATAGTCGCTTAAGTCTAGTCTTATTCTAGTCATTTTTGACGATGGATTTTTGTGTGAGAATAGAGATACTAAAGGTCTATGGTCGGTGACGACCGTAAATTTTCTTCCGTATAGATATGATCTGAAAAATTGTATACCCCAGTGGATTGCGAGTAATTCTTTTTCTATTACGGGTTTGTTAAGGTCATGTTTTTGCAGTGATTTACTTGCGTATGATATGGGAAGATCTTCACCAATTTCGCCTTGGGAAAGGATTGCTCCTGGTGCATAATTTGATGCGTCTGTTGTTAGAATAAATGGTTTTTCGAAATTTGGATACTGTAGGATAGGAGGTTCCATGAGTTTATTTTTTAAAGTGTCAAAGGCTTTTTGACAATTTGTATCCCACTTGAATTTCGTGTTTTTCTTTAAAAGGTTATTAAGGCTTTGTGCAATATCAGCAAAATTTGGTATGAACCTCCTGTAATAATTGCAAAAGGCTATAAATCGTCTAACTTCATCTGCATTTTTTGGAATTGGATACTCTTTAATCGTTTTGTGTTTTGCAGGGTCAGTTTTTACGCCATTGCTTGTAATTAGGTGGCCTAGATATATTACTTCAGGGCAAAGAAAATTGCATTTTTCTGGATTTAGCTTAAGGTTGTATTGTTTGAGTCGTTCGAGGATACGTACTAGATTTTCATTGTGGTGTCTTAGACTGCAACCATAGATTATTATGTCATCAACATATAAGAAGGCTTCGGATTCTAATCCAGCTAGAGCGATAGTAAGCATTCTTTGAAAACTGTTAGATGAAATTTTAAGTCCAAATGGCAGTCTCTTAAATTGGTAATGTCCATTGTTGGTGGAAAATGAAGTAAGTGGTCTTGAGTCTTTGTGTAGTCCTATTTGGTGAAAAGAACTAGTCATATCTAATGTTGAAAACCATTTTGCTCTTCCTAGTTTGTCAAGTACGTCTTCTAAACGAGTTAAAGGGAATTTGTCGTTCACTATTTTGTCATTTAACTTTCTGTAGTCTACTACTACTCTCCATTTCTTTTTGTCGGCTGTATTTTTCTTTGGTACTAATAATAGGGGTGCATTGTAAGGGCTTTTCGAATGCTCTATTATATCGTCTTTGAACCTTTGTTCAACTTGTTCGGATATGATGTCCAAATGTGCATGGGGAAGTCTATAGTTTTGTATGTATGTCGGTGTTTTATCGGAAGTTTCAATTTTCTGGGTGTAAAAATTATTTGTTGTCAGTTGTTCGTTCTCTAAATGTAAAACTTCTTGATATTTTCTAAAGATGTCAACTAACTCCTTTTTTGCATGATCGTCTTTGCAGTCTACTTTTAATTTTTTCATTATTTGTTTAAAACGATCCTCATTGTAATTGATTTCGTTGTTGTATTTCATTATGTCATAGTTATCAAGTGGTTCTGTGTCTAAGGTAATGTCGTTTAAAATTACTTCATTGTCGTTCGTGTTGAGCAATTTAATATGCGCCATGCCAGATTTTGGAACTATTGTGTTACTTATAAATACACCTGGCGCTATTTCTTTATTTGTAATTAGAGTGTCATGAATTAAATGAAGTTTTAGTGGTTGAATCATTTCTGTTCTTGCAGGTATTTTTATTCTTAGGGCATGTAGGGGTTTTGATTCCATTGGCAAAGTTATTGTTTTTTTGTCGTCACTTAATGATATTGTAAATGTTTCGTAGTCTATTTTGCAAAGAAATTTGGTGAAAAAATCTCTACCTAAAATACCATCTGTTTCGATAGGAAATTTTTCATTTACTAGTTGGAATTTCTGTAGATAGATAGTTTCACATAATTGGAGGTTTAGATCGAGTGTTCCTAAAGAGTGTATTTCCTTATTAGTTATACCAGTGAGTTTGCATTTTTGTTCTGGGTCATATTCTTCATTCTCTAGTTTACTTGTAATTTTGCAGATAGAAATGTCTGCACCCGTGTCTATCAGAAATGTCATATTTTTATTTTTATGTTTTGCAACAATATAATTTGTGTTGCTATCCGATATTCTATACACTTTTAATTTTGGCTGTCTGGAATATTCGCGTATTCCGAGCCGTATTCGTTTCCCTTTTGTCGCTCATTATGTAATAGTCGTATTTGCTGTCTCGTATTTCTGAATTGGTTTTGATTATGACCTTGGTTATTTTTTTTTTGATCATTTTGGGTTCGGTTATTGTTCCAGTTATTATGTCGATTGAAGTTATTGTTTCGGTTAGAATTTCGAGTTTGGATGTTGCTGTTGTATTGATTTTGATTCATGTTTCTTTGAAATCTGTTACGGTCATTGCCGTCTTGATTAAAGTTTTGTCTGTTTTGTCGATTAATGTTTTGTGGGTTATGTCTATAGTACATTAATGCGTTAGTATTTGTTTTTTTTAATTCTATTGCGAGGTTTGATGCTTCTGTTAGTGATTTAGGTTGGGATGCAAAAATAGTTTGTTTAAAGTTGTCGTTAAGACCATTTTTAAAGATATTTAAACTATAAATGTCGTTCATTTTCCTTATCACATTTTTTTCTTCTTTGGTAGCATTGCTGCCTAACTCTTTTATCTGGAGATTATTTAACTCTGCTATAGTGTTAAGTAATCTGTCTCTAAATGAAGTCACTGAAAGATTTCTCTGACTAAAATTAGATAAGCTATTTTGAATCTGAGGAATGGTTGTACTACTCTTATATCTTTCTTCGAGTAAAGATTTTTTTTTATCCGATGGAAATCTTCAAAAGACACTCGGTAAGAATCGGTACCGAGTAGTGTGGGACTCTTACCGCACTAAAACCACCGGTGAATCAGGACCAATCTATGAAAGATCGACAAATGATTTTTATTTCTTAATTTTTAAATCGCATTGGGGGAAGTTTAAGGTTATAACACTTTCCCGTAGCTTTTAGACCATCAGCTCATGAGGCTTGGTTCTTCTTAATCTCCGAACATTGTCTCGTACATTTAATACGGTCTCCATTTCAGAGTTAGTATGACTTTGCAGTCGCTGATTGTGTGATACAGCGTGTTTCTTAACCACTTCTGTAACCATTTCAATTTGAAGGTCACGATGTAGATCGCTATTTCTTATATACCAAGGGGCATTTATTATTCCACGAAGGACCTTGCTTTGGAATTTTTGGATGGGTTCAGCATTTGTTTTCTTTGTACAGCCCCATAGTTGGATGCCATATGTCCAAACGGGTTTCAATACTTGCTTATATAACATTAGTTTGTTCTGGATAGATAGGTCAGAGTTCTTTCCTATTAACCAGTACATTTTTCTGTACTTCAAGTTTAGTTCTTCTCTTTTCTTTTTGATGTGTTCTTTCGATTTAAGCTTTGCATCCAAATTCGTTTCAAGGTATTTGGCGGTATTGGAGTAAGGTACTTCTGTACTGTTTATAAAAATTGGAACATTGTTTATGTTTTTGTTTGTAAAGTTTATATGCGTCGATTTTGTTTCGTTTAATTTGATACGCCATTTGTGCGTCCAATCACTAACTTTATCGACTGCATTTTGCAATTTTTGTGTAGCCTTCGTAACGGATTTATCTGGCACCAATATTGCAGTATCATCAGCAAAGGTGGCCATGATAGCGTTGATGTCCACTGGAATATCCCTTGTATATAACAGATACAGGGTTGGTCCTAGGACACTTCCTTGTGGTACACCGGCTTCAATTTTCTTAAGTTCCGAGTAATTTTGGTCGTACCGTACTCTAAAGAGTCGGTTCGTAACGTAGGATTTCAGTATTTCGTAGTACTGCCTGGGGAAGTCCCTATGCAGTTTGTACTCAAGTCCCAAGTGCCAAACCTTGTCAAAAGCTTGAGCAACATCTAAGAATACAGACGAGCATACTTGTTTTTCTTCAAGTGCCTTTTCCACAACATCCGTAATTCGATGCACTTGGTCGATCGTGGAATGTTTATTTCTAAATCCAAACTGATGGCTCGGAATTAGTCTTCTTTCTTCAATTATTTTGCTAAGCCTTTTCAGTAGCAGTTTTTCAAAAACTTTTGCCATGATTGGTATAAGCGATATTGGTCTGTAAGATGTAACTTCTGTTGGTGGCTTACCTTGTTTAGGTATAATAATGACTTCTGCAATTTTCCAATGATGTGGCACATATCTTAGTTTAAGGCATGCGTTTATTATAAATTGGAGTTTCTTGAAGGCTATAAGAGGCATTTCTTTCAGAACCTGAGCAGTTATAAGATCGTACCCTGGTGATTTTTTGTTTGACAACTTATGTTGACAGAGTAAAGATTTAAGAGTTTCAAAATTATTAGGGTCTGTATTTCCTAGTGCTGTTTTAACATTGATTCCTAATTTTACGTGAAAGACGAATTCTATCCATTGTTGTGTACAAGTGGTTTTTAATCCCTTGTGGATTATCTCAACTATTTTAAGAAAACTATCTTATTCTTTGAAGTATCCTGAAAACATTGGGATTGCTTTCATAGCTATTCCTAAATCAAAATCTGCAATTTTATTGTTTATTTTTTTCTCTTTTTCTTTTTCAAAAGTTAATTTGTGTTCTTGCAGTTAGTCCTCTAGTAATTTTTTAGTGTTATTATATATACCTTCGAATTCTAGTTTAAGTGCTTTGCTATCTTCTATTTCTTGACTAGCTTCTAAATTACTAAATTTTTCTCTAAGGTTTTCTATTTCTTTAATTTTTGCTTTAACTGTTTCAAATTTATAAGGTCTACCTGAACTCTTCTTAATATTTAAGAAAATTGTTTCTAAGTTGTTTTTTACTTCTTCCATTTAGGTAAGTGGGAATTATAAGATATTTTTTTGTTTGTTTAATAATAGTTTTTTTTATACATTTGTTATTTGATTTTTGTGTTTATGCACATAATTCTTACAATATTTGTTTATTTTGTATGCGGCCTAAAGGATGGTGATGATGACTGCGGCTGTTGCCACTGATTCTGGAATTATTGGCATGGTTATTTGCTCCTGGATATTATTATTGTTAACTACCGTTTCAGGTTTACTCTGGCTTTTTCCCATGATTTTGCTTCTTTAGTGTTTTTTGCGTTTTTTTTTTGTTTTTTGTCAGTGTTTTAATGTAAAGTATTTTTCCATTTATTTTAGTTAAGGTTCGTTCACACGCAACATTTTTACTTTCATGCCTACTGAAAATTTAACAAGCTTTTTTGCAAATTAGCTCTTATTTGAGCTGTAAGTTAAGTTTGAAAATTTAAAAAGTTTAACTTAAACGACAAACAAAATGCGGATTCAAAGAAAAAATGCGTGTTTTAAGTGCGGAACTATCGTATGGAATGGTTTTATTTCATTTCATTTCATTTCATTTTCTTTTCCTTTTTCTTCTTAATTTTAAATTTTAAATAAAATATGGCCGGATGGACGGGAAGTTTGAAAATTATACCAAACATTTTAGTTCACAATAGTGCAAATTTTTTAACTGATATACTTATGTATTTTAATTTAAAGTTAAATTCAATATATATTTTAATTCAGACTTTAATTTTAGTAAATTAATTTTATAAAAATTCGTATTAACGAAACACCGGCCACGTGGAAAGGCTGCAGTCTTCAAAATTCTTCATCGGGAAGTGGGGCCAGTTTGACGATTGGGCGTCTGAGTACACCGCTTGATGTTTTGACGTCGGCGACCCTGACCTTGCCGTCCTGCCCTTCGACGACCCCTATGACTCGTCCTGTTTTCCACCGCTGAGGAGGCGAGTTGTCCTCGTGGATAAGAACTAGTTTGCCTACGACGAGATTGGGCTGCTCCTGTACCCACTTGGATCGCGCTTGTAGGCCAAGCAGATACTCCTTGGACCACTTCAGCCAGAACTGCTGCTTGAGCCAGCATAGAAGCTGCCATCTTTTCAAGCAGCCCGTTTGCCGTTCCGGAACTGGTTCTGGGGGCAGCGATCGTAAGCTGCTGCCGATTAGTAGATGCGCTGGGGTGAGGGCTTCTCCGTCGTTGGGGTCTGCGCTTAGCGGTGCGATTGGCCTTGAATTGAGGATTCCCTCGACCTCGATGACTACGGTGAGCAGCTCTTCTGTTGTGAGCAGTGCGTTGCCCACGGTACGCTGTAACAGCCTTTTCGCCGCTTTCACCGCCGCCTCCCATAGACCTCCGAAATGCGGTGCCCTGGGCGGTATCAAGGCGAAGTTGAAGCCTTCCTCTGCTGCGTACCGTTGAACAGCTTTTGCTCCTCGCTCTATCTCCTCTTGAATTTCCCTCAAGATCGTCTGAGCTCCGACAAAGTTCGTCCCGTTGTCGCAGTAGATCGTCTTCGGAAGTCCTCGGCGACAGATAAACCTTTTAAGGACGAGAATAAAACATTCGGACAACAAATTAGAAGCTAATTCAATATGTACAGCTTTGGAGGCGAAACAAACAAAGACGCAAATATAAGTTTTATTGGGTGACCGGCCACGAATTTTAAGGGTGGTGTGTACCGGGCCACATAAATCTACGCCACATACTAAGAACGGTCGTTGCGCTCGCAATCGATCCGCCGGTAGATTACCCATTATTTGTGTGAGTAATTTTGGTTTGTACTTAAAACAATTTATACATTGTCGCACAACCTTTTGGCAAGCTTCTTTGGCATTTATTAGCCAAATCTTTTCACGAAGCAATGCCACCATAGCTTGAGGTCCAGCATGGCAATTTTTTCTATGCAAATACGTTAAGTACGTTTTTACAAATGGTGAATTTTTGGTTAACAAAAGCGGGAATTTTGCATCATATTCAATTGGGGCGTTCAACAGACGGCCACCTACACGAATCAGCGAAAATGAAAATTCGTTATCTTGAAATTCATGAATAAACGGATTAAGTTTTTGAAAACTGTTTTGAAGAGTTATTTTCCTACGAAGTTTTTCAATTTCTTCTGCGAATTCATAACTTTGGACGATTTCAACTATTCTTAGAAAGGCCAAGTTCCTTTCTTTTGCCGTTGGCAATTCTTCAAATATTCTTTCTGTTTTGTTTTTTGATATTTTAAAGAATCGCATTATATAAGCAAACGTAGTAATAAGGTCGTTATATGAGGATTCTTCTTCTATAAAATCTAGAAGTTTAGTTCGAGGTTTTTCTACTGCTATTAAAGCCGTGTTTGATTTTCGTTTCTCTAAAGCTTCATCTTCTGGAGACAATTCAAAATGCGAATTGACCGGCCACGATGATTGTTCGTTTAATAAGAACTGTGGACCTTTGAACCAAATTGAAGCATTGATTTCTTCAACGTTACAGCCTCTTGACAGAATGTCTGCTGGATTTTGTTTTGTTGGTACATGTTTCCATGATACTTTTTGTGTCCACTCTTGGATGTCGGACACACGATTTGCAACAAAGGTTGCAAGCGTAGATGGATGTGTTTTTATCCAATGCAAAGTTATTTCGGAATCGGTCCAGAAAATAACTTGTTCGACGTCAAGACTAAACATTGCCTCTACTCTTGTCCATAACTTACTCTTGCCAAGTTATGGACAAGAGTAGAGGTGCGCAAAGTTCTAATCGAGGGATCGATTTCGTTTTCAAAGGGGCCACCCTAGACTTTGCAGTTAATAGCGTCGACTTGATACCGGCCGTGCTTTGGCTTCGGATGTAAATACAACAACCGTAAGCTCTCGTCGAAGCATCGGCAAACCCATGAACTTGAATTTTTGAGTTCGAATGAGTTTCGACAAATCTTGGAATTTTTATCTCGCCAAGTTGAGATAAATTGGTTTTGAAATTTTGCCAACTTGTATCAAGGCGCAATGGAATCGACTCATCCCAATCAATTTTTGCAACCCAAAGCTCTTGTAATAAGATTTTGGCTTTGGTTACTATGGGGCATAAAAAACCAAGAGGATCGAAAAGACGAGCGGAAACTGATAATATTGTCCAAATTGAAGCTGAATGTATCTTCTTTAGGGTGCCAACAGATTCCCAGAGTTTTTGTGTAATCTGAATCAAAACGTTCTGAATCATTAAAATTTATTGATTTTTCAGAACTCTCCGCATTTAAATACTCTGGATGATTTGAAAACCATTTGGCTAATTGAAACCCTCCATTTGTGAGGATTTCTTGAATCTCGAATCTCATTATTTTAAGGGCTCTTCAGCTACAAGAACTTGCCGGTACATTTTCGTAATATCAGCCGTAATGGCATATTTGTGTGTACGAAAACGGAGCAACGTCGAAAATAGCTCCTCTTGAATGGTTGGCCCAACCATCAAGATGTCATTCAGTGATAGTTGAGAAGATGTCCGACTTGAGGCGTCGAAAACAACTCTCAACTTAGTACTTGTACTTTGCGGTCGCAAAACACACTGATGTGGAATGAAATAGTGCGGGCCCTTTGGAATTTCATTATTTGTTGGTGACATATGACCCAACAAAATGTATTCTTTCATGAAATCCATATACATTTCTCTCAAATCGCTATTTTTGGATAATTTGCGCTCAAGTGCGAGAAAGCTACGTTTGGCAGTTTCGAATGATGATCCAAGCGAGTTTGAGGATAATTTGAAGGGAAGTTTTACCTCAAAACGACCTGTCGGCAAAAGTTTTGTATTTTCAACAAAGTGTTTTTCACACAATTGTTGTTCTGGAGTAAAATATTTTTTCGTTTCTCCAGGAAATTCTTCCAATAACCAAAGTTTTGGTATCTTTTCATCTAAATCTAATAAGTCTTCAGACTGACATACCAGATTGCAATGCTTGGTGTTGTTATTTGTACCCTTGGGGTATTTCCCAGATATTATCCAACCAAGAAGTGTCTTTTGAATAGTTGGAAATTCGGGACCTTGTTTAATTTGACCAACCGACAACAATTCAAAAAATGTGTCTGCTCCAATAAGTAGGTCAATTTTTTGTGGCTTATTGAAATACGGATCAGCTTGTTGAATGTTGGAAGGAATATTCCAATCCGAAGTATTTATTGCTTGATCCGGCTGATACGACGATATTGAGTTCATTACCCAATAATCAGCAGAAAACGAATGATCATTAAATCTTGATTTTACTTCTGCATGTACTTTTTTATTTACTGTAGTACTTGCCTTTCCAATGCCAAGCAGATTCAAAGGTTTTTCTTCCTTTCGAAGTTTTAATCTTTGGGCTAATTCTTCTGTAATGAAGTTTAATTGAGAGCCAGAATCAAGTAATGCTCGAGCTGTCATATATTCTCCACAACTGCCTTTTATTTGCACAATTGCAGTGGCAAGAATAACTTTATCAGCTGAAACAGAGGCATGCATAGCTTGAAAACTTGTTGAAGCTTGTGCCGGCACATTATTAAAAGTTGATTCGTACTGGTGCAATAATGTGTGATGAGATCGATTGCAAACGCTGCATCGAATCATTTTGCATTTCGAAACTGTGTGTCCTTTTCGAAGGCAGTTTATGCAAATAGGAACACTTTTAGCATATTCGAATCTTTGCTGGACAGGCAATGCAGTAAAATTTTGAGACGTCGTTATATAATGCTCTTTTGATTTGCAATATATGCATTTGGATTTATTTTGTTGCGAGTTTACACATGCAAATGAAGACCTTGAATGTTTTAAACGACTTGAATCTTGGTTAGGTTTGGATGGCTTATCGGAAGATTTGAACTTTGTATTTGAAGCTTCTTCAGCAGAAAGATGCTGATATCTTTTATTAAGAGCTTCTTCACAATCTTTCCATAAAGGAAGAGTATTGAAATCTAATTGTTCTTCCCATTTTGACCTAGTGATTGCATTCACTTTTGACATAACTAAATGTATAATGATCGCGTTTGTTATATTCTTTTCATCACCCAATGAAAGAAGCGAATCATAAATTGCAGACACTGTATCGATCATGCTTCGCAATGAAGACGCGGATGGTTTGGAAATTTCTTTCAATTCGAAAAGTGTTGAAACATTGTCGAAAAATATTAAAGAATTATTGTCGTAGACTTTTTTTAAACTTGCTAATGCTTTTGGATAGTTTTGTTCTGTGATTTGAAAAGCCTTAACTGTTCCTAAAGCTGCACCTGATAAACAGGAAATTAAATGATTGAACTTTTCAATATCTGGAAGCATTGGATCGTTGTCTACCAAACTTTCGAAAAGGCTGATAAAGTTTTTATATTCAGAGTATTTTCCACTGAATTTAGGTGTGGGTTGCTGAAGGAATAATCAACTACACTCGACTTTCGTCTTTTATTGACATGTGAAATAAGTAGTGCTTTAGCACCAACGCAAATGTCTTCCAACTCACCGCGAGAATCATCAGTACGATCTTCTGATTCTATTTCCGACTGACAATTCATCAATTGATCAATATATGAATTTAAAATATCTAATCGACATTCTAATTCAATTGGATTTAACGATAAAGTTTTTTCCTCAAGACCCGTTTTAATACGAATTATATTATTTTTGATTTGTAATCGCTGATGAACCAAATGTTCAAGATCTGCGCTTTTCTTAGGTGATTGCTGCCTTTTCTTGCCCGTCATTGTAATTAATTTATTTAATCAGTAACTTTCGAAAAATAATTTATTTATTGGAATTAGTTTATCCAAACTATGAAGTGCAAACTTCAGTTTTTGAATTTAAAAAATTGAAAAATCGTTAGAAAATTAGTTTATTTCTATACGAAATTCCTCGAAAATAAAATAAATTAAACAAAAACTATTTATGTGCAAATTGCCGAAAGTTGTTTATTTCAAATCGAAATTGTTTGAAAATAAAAATATTTTTTATAAATATTTGGCTGAACACACTCTTCGTATAACAAATTTGAAAATTATTTTGCGTCACTAAACACGATCAGTCTTGATAGCTGAGAGCTTAACGAAAGAGAGTATGAACTTAACGAACTGTCAATTCTCAAACAAGTGAAATGTCAAAACAAATTGTAAACAAATTTCACTACAAGAGTTTCGGTTTAATTTACATAAATTGTTTAATTTAATTAAATGAAATTAATAATTCGTAAACTTTATTGTTTAATTAATAACTCGCGTATAAAATGAACGTAAAGTTCCAAACAATTTTCACGAAGATAGTGAGTGTGTTTCACAAAAATTATCGATGTGTACGACGGATGGAGACACATAAGGTGGTCCTTATTCTTAAGAAAAAAAATTTTTTTCTTAAATTTCGCGGGCCACCACGTAATTTTAATATATACCATGAGAAAGTAAATCAGTATCTTTTTTGAGTTTTTTTAATGACATATAGGGGTCGCTACCAAGGATTGAATCTCAAATAAAAACACAAAATCTGTATTTTTCAAATTCTTATATTTTCATAATCAGGACAAACAAATATTATTTAATTATTGTTTTTCTTATGAATTAACATATTTAGATCATTTATTTTAAAGACATAAGGGTTGACTTGTTAGTATAAGGGTATTTTTTCCTATAATCTTTTACCAACAAAAGCAAATATTGCTTTTGTTCTTCATTAGTTGTAATTAATTTATTAAATTCTTCCATTAAAGCAACACCACGCTCAGCTAAATCGTTGACTACTCGCAAAGAATGAACAATATTTTTGGCAGCTACATAATCTGAGTCTTCGTTCCAAGTTTCAACGTCTTTTTCCAGAAAACTTGATGATATACCTAGGATCTGGAAGAATCTTAAGGAATTACTACTCACGAAATTTTCTAAATTTTTTTCATGGATATGTGTGATTTCAAGGCTTATTCTTTTTAAGCAATCTTCTGTGCCTTCAATTCTCAGTGCGTCTACCATTTTTTTCTTCTGTTCAACTGAAAGTTCGTCATCGAAAAAGGCAAGTGAAACTAGCTCTTCCGACAAGTACCACAAATGATTTAGAATCTTTTTCAGCGCAACAGAAGCAATATTTTTGTTGAAGATTTCGAAGGCCTTAAGGTCTTTCAATAATTGTAGGTCGTTTCTTGGTGCTGACCATCCGCTAGGAGCTTGAAACCAATATTTAACATAAATTACCACTGTGAAAATGCATATTTCTCTCACAGCCTTTTCGTCGTTCTTTGTAAGCTTGAACTGATGCTTGAATAAATAAATTTTCAAACAGTATAAGGCTCTTGCCATCCACCTAGCTTGATGTACACCAGTAGACCTTTTTTAGGAATACCTCCTAAGAAAATGGTCGTGAGATTCAACAGTTCTCTGTAGTCATCTCGAGGTTGATGTACTTGTTGTTGTTTTTTAGCAAAAAAAATCATGTCTGCGGCCACTTCTGCAGGAATATTTATCTCAGAGTCATCTGTTATTGTTTTGAAGTCGCTTTGGTCAATAGTGTTCCAATTGTTCTTAAATCTTTTAAATAATTGTATATCAGGACCACTAGATGGGGCCAGCAATTGATCCACTACAGCTGACAACATAATTTCCATTATGTGGTGACGACAAGCAAGCCAAAGCATATTTTTATTCATTTTTCGTTCCAAAAGAACGCATACTCCACTTCTTAAGCCTGTATTTACAGCAGTAGTGTCAAAACACAAACATTTAACTTTATCACTCAAATTCCATGAATTTATAGCTTCGGAAATAGCTGACGCACATGCTTCGCTCGTTTCACGTTGCAATTTTGGAACTGCGAGTAGTTGATCAACTCCATGTCCTGATACCAAAATTGGCAGCCGATCTACAGTTTCATGTCCAGTAATATCTTCTACCAGTTTACCGTCCCAATGGATTGTTAATGATGAATTATGTTTAAACTCACTTTTGAGAGACTCTGCAACAGCTTTGCGATTTTTCACACGCTGCCGACGAATAGAAGATCTATTGACATTAAATTCTGATGGATCATAGCCTGCACTTTTTAAAGTAGACGTCACAACCATAGTTGCTTGCCTGTCACTCAATTTAGAGACATCAAGAGTGGAGGCTAATTGGCTGTTAATTATATCTTTTCGAGCTCGTTTCTGAGGTGGCAGCATTTTATACAATTGTGGTTTGGTGTTTGGCAAAGTTTCTTGTTCACTGGTGGGTTCAGACGACGAAATAAATTGAGATAATAAAGAAATTGAGGACTTTTCTGTTAATGCCGAAATATTTTTCTTTTCACGCTCGCGCAATTTTTCAAGGCGTTCTTCTTCTTTTCTTTTATTTTCCTTCATTTTTTTACATTTGTTTAAAGTTTTTCTGTCCACTGAACCAATTAAAAATTGGTGTCGATTTTGTCGTACTGCTATTAAAAACTGCTTGTCTTCTTCTGAAGTCATAATATTTAAAGCATCACGATGAGCAATGTCAAATAAACCTTCTTCTAATTTTTGTTGCCAGTTTTGTTCTTTTATCTTCAATGTTTCTGAACGTTTTTTCTTGTTTTCTTTATTTTTTTTTTAGATTTTGCCATTCTTTAAATAGTTTTTCAATTTTACTGATGACATGTTTTTTTAATTGAATTGGCATACTAGTTTTTTCCCACAAACTTATAACTGCACAAGCCGTCAAAGTCGCAGATTCACGTACGCTTTTTTTTGATTCATTTTTGTAATGAAAAAAGTATCGCAAAACTTCACGGATGGATGGCAACGTTGATTGGCTTAATTCGGATAATAATTGACCGATAAGCCAAACTTTACTTTGATTTCTAGTAGCTTTACTGAGTCCGCTACTTGTAGACGCCATTGCAAGTTAAAACACGTCACTATAACTCAAAGCGCGTGCGCACACGTTGATGACTTATTTAAACTGAAGTGCGCGGCGGGCTAGATCTCGACGCGTCGCATAGAGGAGTATTCGACCCCAAAATCCGGTCATAAGTGAACAAAAAAAAAATCGCATTCGACCCGTTAATTTTCACTTTTCGTATTACTCAATACCCATTCTAACTAAAACCGGTTTTGATCCCCTAGTCACCAAGATCTTAGTCTAAATCTAGTAGATTTTCTAAGCTCACGCTACATAAGTCTATTTTGTGTTCTAACCATTAACAGGAATGCATAGAAAAACATGAAAATGTATGTAATTTTCCGTATAAAAAAGGTGTTTTTGTTATAGTTCCGGGTACGATCGGGCAAAATTTGGTCTTCTATATTTAACTGTAAATCTTTGTCATCTCATGCACATAAAAAAAAGTCACCCATCTTTTTACATTTTCTTAATGTGTTTTTTTTTTATTATTGAGGTATTTTCAGTCTATTTGCCTTTTGTTGTTTAAAAAATTATGATTAATTTAGATATAGAACCAGATAACATTCAATGTTTGTTTTGTTTAACCTGAAATATTAACAATTTTTATAAATTTAATGCATAAATTAGTAAAATGAATTAAGTTAAATTGAAAAAAAATGAATTAATTTTTTTTTAAATTTAACCCGAAAATTGTTTTCAGTGTAACTTTTTAATGCATCATAAGTTATAGAATAGTGTTTTAGGCCGATTGCAATGAGAAAAACATACAAAATATTTTTGACCGGATTTTGAGGTCGAAAACTCCTCTGTGCGTCGATACAGAAGAGCCCTCGAGGGGTGGAGGGGATAGACAGCGATTGTCTATGCGAGTTTCACTTGTTGATGTGATTTAAACACCTAAATGAAACATCACTGTAACTATCATTTAGACTGTTATTCGATGCTTTTTGTACAAAGTTTGACAGCTGGTAGCGACCTCTAAATCTTAACAAAAAAATTAAAAAAAAAAACTCACTTCATATTTAAGGGTATATATTCGAATGAGAAAGTGCCCTGGGGAAAATTCAAAAGTCAAAAAATAAGGACCACCATAATGTATATGGTAATAAAATTGTTTTTAAAAAATAAAAAACATAAAAACCGCACTTTGTTTGTTTCACCAAATATAATATTGGAATATATGTATGTGTATATATGTATTGCAAGAATGACAAAAACTGAAAGTTGTGTTGTTTTAATTATTAAAACAAAAATGTTGCAATTTTTTGCTATCAATTATGTATATCAATTGAAGTTTAAATATTATTGACAAATATTTGCAATTGTATGCAATAAATTAAATTTAAGAACTTTCAGTTTTTGTGGATACCTCAGTTTCTGTGTCGACTTCCCTTGGGCTTTTGTCCTCTGACATTGGGGTGACTTTGGAGCTCCTTTTGGTTTTGTTGTTGTTGCTCTCTGCAGGCGATGTTCGCAGAAATGGATCCTTATTGGGGTGGTTTTTGCAACACAATTTCGATGCACTCACGCACGAATTATTGATTCCACCGATTTAATTAACTTAAATTGTTTTTTAATTAAAGTTCACACGCGATATAGGTGTTTTTATTTTTAAAGTATATATGCGATATATGTATGTATGAATTTAACACTTCGCGAATTTAATTAAAACTGGACAAACTATTAGTTTTAAATTTGTCCCTGCTCGGGCGCCATGAAAATTTAACAAGCTTTTTTGCAAATTAGCTCTTATTTGAGCTGTAAGTTAAGTTTGAAAATTTAAAAAGTTTAACTTAAACGACAAACAAAATGCGGATTCAAAGAAAAAATGCGTGTTTTAAGTGCGGAACTATCGTATGGAATGGTTTCATTTCATTTCATTTCATTTTCTTTTCCTTTTTCTTCTTAATTTTAAATTTTAAATAAAATATGGCCGGATGGGCGGGAAGTTTGAAAATTATACCAAACATTTTAGTTCACAATAGTGCACATTTTTTAACTGATATACTTATGTATTTTAATTTAAAGTTAAATTCAATATATTTTTTAATTCAGATTTTAATTTTAGTAAATTAATTTTATAAAAATTCGTATTAACGAAACACCTACATCGAAAGTTTATTTGTGAAACAACAAAGTTCTTTATGATTTGAAATATACACCTTTTTATGAGTTTAATACTTATGAGCTTTTTTTTTTTTTTTTAGAAACATTTTTATATTATTTTTTTTTTTTTTGTAAATAGAATATTTTAGTCAACCAAAATGTGATATATTAAGTTTTCTGAAATTTTGTGTGTTCAAAGCACATCAAAATATTTCTTTCGAAACAATAATTTTGAACGAAATTTGCAGGGTCGCCATGTAGTGTATAGGTATAGGTGTTTAGAAAGGTCCCTAGGTATTTTAAGCGTACCACGCTATTAGTATTTAAAGCGTACTACGCTGAATTGAAAAGGCGATTACTCGCCGTCAAGTTGAAAGTAAAAAGATCAATATGAATGTTCTTTAGACTCTGTTTTATTTTTATTGAATTCATTCCTTAAATACTATTGTCTAAACTGTTATACTGATTTTCTATCTTACTTCTATACATTGAATTTCATATTCAAAATAATTCTATTTTTCTATTGGTTAAATTATATTAATAAGGATCTTATTACTATTGAGTGACAATCAATGCAATCGAGTGGAATGTTGATGTTATGATATGACTAACATACTCGATTTGCATTTTAAATGTTTTGTTACTCATTTATTGAATGGGCAGTGGCGACGCATATGTGGATACACTACAATCTAAACGGTTTACAGCTAATATTGGTGACCGCTTTCACGCTTCTCTTCCACTTTGCACATTTTCAAATTTCAAAATTTTATTTGAACACAAGTATTTTTTTTTTCAAAATTTGTTCTTTTAATTTTTTTCTTTTCTTTTAAATTTTCTTTTTTTTTCTTTCAATTTCTTTCTTTTAAATTTCCTTTTTTTTCTGGCGGCGGCCCCGCTTTCCGCAATTTAATTCGGGCTGCCGAGAATCAAACTATTATAAAAAAATAACACTAATTAAATTCCTATACTACGCAAATTCAACGGACTCACAACCTTTTCTTGTTCTTTACTTTTTTTCTCTTTTTGGATTGTGGGACTCTGCTCGGCACTTGAATTTCACTTGTTTATTTTCGTATTCACTTTTTTTTCTATATATAATTAAGTTATTTTTTTTTCTTTTTATTTAAAACAAATCAACGTAATTCGGGCTGCCGAGAATCAAACTATTATAAAAAAAATAACACTAATTAAATTCATATACTACGCAAATTCAACGGACTCACCACCTTTTCTTGTTCTTTACTTCTTTTCTCTTTTTGGATTATGGGACTCTGCTCGGCACTTGAATTTCACTTGTTTATTTTCGTATTCACTTTTTTTTCTATATATAATTAAGTTATTTTTTTTTCTTTTTATTTAAAACAAATCAACGTCAAGACAAACATTTTACCGGAATTCCTCCTCCAACGATTTCTTTTAATTTTTTTTTTTGTTTTGATTTGAATTTAAAAGTTCGAACTTAATTTCCACTGCTCTACTGTGTGGTAACCGGCCAAATGAGGGTGAGCTGAAACTACCATCAAACCAACACAGACAAAAAAAGTACTCGGATGATGTATTGTATCTCTAACAGGAACATTATCCGATCCCCATATCCACCTAGTGTATTCCTCCACCCACATTAGCAAACCCAAATAGTGGGAGGCCATATATGTGTTAGTACACATCCAACAAAATAGGGGTATTACTATCTCCAATGCGCGTTCCTAGGTCAAAATAGGGAGACATGTAAAACAGAACCACTTGAGACCGGAACACTACAAACATCACGACAAATAATTACAAAATAACAACAAAGCTCCTAACCCATAACAAATAATAACATGCAAAAATGGTCGTTCACAAAGTCTGAATACGAACATAAGACAAAACTATTATAACAAGATTTCAGGTCACACGCAACTTAACTAATCTAATGGTGACGCCCTACACGTAGTAGCACACAAAACCCAACTCGCCCTTGAAACGCACCTATTATTTTACCAATGGAATTTCTTTCCACTAAGGTTTGGAGAATCTCCATTGAGACCATAGAGGAAATATATTATCTAGAGTCCCGACTTAATGGGTTTACTCTCTTTTTGCCTACAAACTAAATTGAGAGAATTTTGCCCATTAGCATAAGCATGTGTTAGTTCTCCTGTGCATTTCTTATGGGAAAATCCAGATTCTATGTAGTTGTTATGGGCTTTTGGTGAAATGTGCACAATTAGGGGAAAAACAATGTGAGGTGAACTCAGCCGTTCAAAAAAGAGATCCGTTGAATTCAAAAATTGAAAAATGAATGCAATATTTTAAGAAAAATGAATTTTGCAACTTCTTTTTAGTGAAAACTGTGCTAAAAATAATATTGGACTGCTCTTGGCACACAAATTCTATGGTTTTTATGAAAAATTTCGCTAAAAACAGAACAAATTGTGCTGAAAGTATAGGCGCACCCTAGAACTGCAAACTATACTTCAAAGTCGAAAATTATGGTTTTTAGATCTCATAATCAAAATGTCAGAAATGACCGTTCTTGGAACCTTAATGGTGAAAGAATAGAGATAGTTAATAAATTTAAATACTTAGGTTTTACAATAACACACAATTTAAACATAGGACCCCATATAAAAGATAAAACATCAGTTGCGAAATCGGCCATTAACTGCATTTGGTCAAGTTTTTTTAATAACAAATGTATCGAACCGATGGTAAAATTCAAAGTATTTGATGCAACAATTAAAAGTTCACTCTGTTATGCTAATGAAGTGTATGGTTACGAAGCATGTGAAGACTTTGAAGTTATCCAGAGATATTTCTTCAAACGTGTTTTTAAGGTCCCCTTAAACACACCTAACTATGCAATATATGTCGAATCTGGACTACTTCCAATTTTCTTAAAAAACCTTAAGGCAAATGCGGACTATATTGTCAAAGTTTTAAAAAGATGTGATAATAATCTTCAAAGAAAAGTACTCATGATTGCACTTCAGCGTTGTTACTCGCCGTTCAAAGATTGGCAAGAATTGGCTACTAAATATAATACGACCTTGAATCTAGCCTTGAATAACTTTGGTTCATGGAAGGATGAATTCTATGACTGCATCTCAGCAATGGACGAAAAAATATTTCAAAATTCTCTGAACCGTGCTAAAGAGTCCATGTCAAGAACGATATACAGCAAACTGAATCATTGTTTGGCGGAATCTAATTATTTTCGACAAGAATTCACAGTTAACGAGATGAGTTTAATATTTAAGATCCGAACTGAAATGCTAGAGCTAAATTACAGACCTCATAGGGGTGATATAAATCATAATTGTAATCTTTGCAACCTTAATCAAATCGAAAACGTTTATCACTTCCTAGCAAGGTGTCCAATACTCCAAGAAATTCGACGTTTCTATAAGAAAAGCTTTCTTTCTACAGAAGAGAGTTACTCAATTCTAAATGGTGAGTGTGGTTGGAAAGTTCTTATCCGGTTTGTTACTGAAGCTATCGCTTACAGAAATACTTATGTAAATATTTTTTAGAATCAATCTATTATTTTGTTTTAGCTAAACTAAAAGCCCATCTTTCAGTTAATATTGAATCCCTTAATCTACCATTACTCTTTAATCGATTAATTCATCAACTTTTTTAAATTTATATACACTTGTTTAAATTTGTTCCTTTTGTTTAAAAAATGAAATTTCTGAAATATGTTTATATTAGTTTCAATTGGATTTGTTTAAAATAAAGTCTTAAACTCAAATGACATTTTTGTTAAAATATGTCTATGTTAACTGGCAAAATTATACTTACATAATGTTAAAATACTCTACACTTTTTCATTTTCAATTCTCTTGATGTGTCTAAAATTTATAAATGTAAATTTTAATGTAATAATTTTAGATATAATCGGCAGACGGCTTTTAAGCCATGCTCGTAAATCTTTTATATTAAAACATTTGTACTTTATATGTTGAAAAAATAAAGATAATAATAATAATAATAAGAACTGCAATGCGAACGTGGCCCAATTTGAGTTGTTCCCAGTTTTGACAGATCAACAGCGAGGTGAGTATTTTGACAACGAAAAATAAAAGGAAAACAAAATACAATTTCTGCGATTTAAAAAAATCAAAACAAAAGTCAAAATTAATAAAAACAAAGCTGTTAATAGTACTCCTGATTAACTGTTTCATCTATATTTTATAAACAATTTCATACAAAATGATCCGAAGTCAACTATTTCATCGATCTAAAACGTGCCTTCATCATATCCGAAGAAGTATTTCCCAACGTAACTTATTGGCTCTAGCTGATAGAGGATTCTTTCAGGATTTCTTTCTAGACACCGCTGGGTAAGTTGTATATTGTTTTGTATGTTTATAAAAACTACAAGAAATCGTAATGAATTATATTCTGTTCTTCTTAAAACGGTAGTCCGGAAATGACAAAACTTTTCACAAGTAAACAACAAACGATCTACGCCGGCTTTGATCCAACTGCCGATAGTCTACACGTTGGCAATCTCCTGGTAATAATGGGACTTCTGCATTGCCACCGAGAAGGACACAATCCAATTGCGTTAGTTGGAGGAGCTACGGGTCTTATCGGTGATCCTAGTCGCAAAAAAAAACAGAACGAAACCAACTAGGGTCGTCGGTCATTGAGACAAATTAATTGCTATAGAAAAACAGCTTAATAGAATATTCAAGAATCATCAGGATCTACTTTGGGACACTAGAAAAACAAAAGTGACCTATCTCCTATTAGGTCAACAATGCATCATGGTACGAAAATCTGAATGTAGTGGACTTTGTTGCCAATATGGGAAGACACTTTCGAATGGGATCAATGCTCTAAATATCGTCAGTCCAGTCGCTTGTCGTTTTCAAATGGGAGGCAGTTACCAAATGGGCAACTTAATGACTGGCCAGAAACTCATCAGCAGAGTAGAAAAATAGAAATCAGTATTTGGAATGACACTGCCTCTTGTTACCAACGAAGAAGGAGACAAGTTCGGAAAATCTGCTGGCAATGGTATTTGGCTGGACGAAGAAAAAACGTCGCCATTTTCTCTTTATCAGTTCCTTTTAAAAATGCCAGATTCTGAAGTCGAGAAGCTTCTCAAGTTGTTCACTTTTATCCCACTGAAAGAAATTGCATTTCTCATGGAAGAACACAAAATATCACCAGAGAAAAGAAAAGCACAAACGATTCTAGCTGAAGATGTGACGCTTCTAGTCCATGGAGGTGATTTTTAATAAACAAATAAATCACTTCTTATAGCTATTTAAGTTTTTCTCATTCCAGAGGCGGGTCTAAAACAAGCCGAAAAAGTCACAGAGGCGCTCTATAAGGGCAATGTTGAAGGACTAGGTGAACTGAATTACAACGAAATCCGATAGATTTTTTCTGGAGCTTCCGTCGTTGAGATTTTTCCAGAGCCTGGACTATCCATTCTTGATCTGGCACTAAAAGCTAAATGTTTTACAACAGAGAGTAAGTGAAAAGTGTTATGTTTTTGCTTTAGGTAATTTATTTTAAAATTAAAAATCTTCTTTCAGCTGATGCGATGAGAATCATCACAGCTGGAGGGTTCTATATCAATCAAAAGCGAACTCAAAACTTCTCCGAAGTTATTACCAATGGCATTCATGTTCCTAAAAATGGTCTTTCATTGCTTAGAGTCGTAAAAAGGAATTTTTATATTGTTAAGTGGTTAAAGTAAAAACAAATATATTTCAGATGCTGTGTTAAAGGTTAAATACATTTGTTTTGTTGTTCTCGAATTGTTTGAGTTTGGTTTTCTAAGAAACATGCCAAATATCCATATGCAATGATATGGATTCTTTAAGAAGCATTTTTTGAGAAAGGCCATTCGACGTTTTCTTAGTCATAAGCTAATTGAAAATAGTCCATTTTAAAAGCAAATGTAGTTTATGTGTTTCGTTCCCATTTTTTTTGTATTGTATTGTATTTATTAATTCATTTTGGTAGGTTTACAATGCTTACAATTTTAATTTAAGTAGAAGACGTTAAAGATAAACATAGCATTTATTTCAATTAATTAATATTAATAGGTACCTACTAAAGCAAAATATAAAAATCAGCTAATTTATATTATATAAAAAAAAAAAAAATCAAGAACAATTTAAAACAAAAATTTATTAATTAAGTGATTTTAGTAGTTACCTGAAAAATAACAACAAAAATATATAATAAAGAATACAAAACATAGTGATCTTCCGAATAACCATAGTTTTCTAAGTAACCCTAACAAAACAAATTATGAGACACTCTTTAGCTTAGCTTACAGCTAGAGCTAGTGTCGAATGCTCATCTTGACAATATTATCGACATAGTTGTGTGCAAGGTGATAGAATGAAATGAGTTTTTTTTTTTATATTTAATTAATTAATTTACTATAGATAATAATGTTTCAATTTGTGCGTGATCGTAACCAAACAGCCATGACCTTACACTTTGTAGGAAAATGGACAATACTCTAAGACTTCTTATTGAGAAAGGCAATTTATTAAAAACTGAAGGTGCTACTACTGTGAAGAATCTGCGAAAGTGAATTTTATTATAAGAAGGGATAGATACTAAATTCATAGAATTCACTCTTAAATTATATCGAGGATTATTTCTTATTGATAGATATCCACTTCTAATAAAAAACACTCTCAAGACTTTGAAATAGTATAGATGTCTTAAAGGAAGAACTTTTAACTCCTGAAATAAATTTAAACTATTATGAAAGCGATTTTTTTTACAAATAATTCTTATTACATGTTTTTGAAGAACAAGAAGCGGATTGATTTTATTTTGATAAGACCCTCCCCAACAGGTTATTCCGTACTGAATTTTAGAGTGAACAATACCAAAGTAGATCATAACAAGTATTTTTCTCGAGCAGTATAAACCAAGTGTATAAAACTGTCTAGAGCAACAAAGTAAATAATTTTTTAACGATAATGTATGTTCGGACCAATTCATTTTACTATCAAGTATGACACCAAGGTATTTAAAGGTATTCACAAATTCTACCTGAAAGCAATGAGTTGAACAGGGCTCCCTAGAGACAAAACTATTAGATTCATTTACACTGAATTTAAATTTTTGGCAATCTGAGGAATGATAAAATATATCGCAATCAACTAAGTTAGAAGATCCTGACAGACTAAAATACATTAGTTTTGTTTTATTGCTTAATACCATTTTATTAACTGCAAACCAGCGTCTTAATATATCCAAGTCTGAGTTAATGTCAGAAATTAAATTAACCAGAGAACTGCAACCATATGAAAAGGCCTTATCATCAGCAAATGCTGTAATTTTGCCTTTGAAATTCTGATTGAAAACAGAATTAATAAAGATCAGAAAAAGCAAGGGACCCAAAACCGAACCTTGGGGAACACCAATACTAATATCACACAAACTACTTAAACTACCATTTATTTTCACTAATTGCTTTCTATTGGATAAATAAGAATCTAGCCAATTATAAATAAATCCACGCATTCCTGCATTTTTTAATTTTCTCAAGAGAATATTATGATCAACTAAATCAAAAGCTTTAGTTAAATCAATGAAGAGTTCAGCTGTAAACAAATCCTTGTTTATGTTATCATAAATTTCACTGCAAAATTTTAATAACGCATCTTCAGTTGATTTATGGGCTCTAAATCCAAATTGAGATTCACTAAAAAAATTATTTTTATCAAGAAACTTCAAAATTCTTTTCTTGATTGCTTTTTCAAAAATTTTAGAACAAACAGCTAACAGTGAAATAGGCCTATAATTATTCATAATGCAAGGGTTTGATTTTTTGTGTAGAGGAATGACTTCAGCAATCTTGAGAGCGCTTGGAAAAACACCACCGTACACACTTTTATTGAAAATATGTGAAAGTACATCCACAATATTGTAAGCAATTTGTTTAAAGATAAAGCTGGAACAATTATCGTTGGTCACAGAACTTGATTTTTTTAACTTTTTAATGATAAAAAGTAATTCACCAGGCAAAATAGGAACATAAAAAAGACTTTCTGTATTCACATTATCATTAGTTAAACCTTCAATGAACAAACAGTCATTTCTGTTCCTAAATACCTCAGTAGAGATATTTTCAGCAATAGAAATGAAAAATGTATTAAAACGATTAGCAATTTCAGTAGTATCAGTTATTTGAATGTTTTCATCTTCTATAACTAAAGGCTTTTCTGATTGGTAACTACGATTTAGAAGTTTATTCACAATTTTCCATTCCCCTTTAACATTACCTTTATTTTTTTCCAGTTGAGCTAAATAATAATTTTCCTTACAAGTTTTAATTTCTTTTGTTAATTGTTTGCATACTTTCTTGTATTCTGTTTTAAAGTGATTATTATTTGGATATTTCTTACATTTTTTACCAAGTTTGTTTTTAATGCTTACTTTATTCAAAATATATCCTGTCATCCATTCCTTCAGGGATTTATTCTTACTTTTTTTGATCATATATGTTGTACAACTATCAAGATAATTACCTAATTTTTTTATGAATTTATCATAAGCAAGTGAAGGATCACTTTCATTATAGACACTGTCCCAGGATTCAAATCGTAAAAACAAATTGAGTCTAGTAAAATCAATTTTCTTAACTTCACCACCTAATATAGTTACATCTTTATTAATCACGAAGTCTACGTAATGAAGGCTAGTCATGCAATGATCAGTGATACCTAAATCGGCCAATGAGCTAACTGGTTTAACAACACGAGATAAACTCTGTGATATTAAGTTAAAGGAGCTTATGTCGACATAAGTGAAAATCGCCGTTTTGTGCCCATCGTGTTAACCTTTTTTTCAGCTATTTTTTAGTCCGGGTCTCAATACCCTACGCAAAATAATAAGCCGTTAAAATTAAAAAATCATAGTAGCTTATGTTTTTTTGAACAAAAATTGCATTTGTATAACGGCTTATGTCTGTATTAAAAAAGCTCGATAACCTATTCCGAAGAATATTATTTTTTTAAAGTAGCTTAAGTCGGCAATAAGCTATTGTGACAACTGACATTCAGTGAAGTACAATGCTTATATTAACATAAGTTATTTTTAACTTGTGTTCAATCGAATAATCCTTGTGCTTATATTGAACTAAGCCATTTTAAAAAAATAAATATTGAACAAACTCAATTTTACAACACAGCTTAAGTAACATAAGCTGTTTTACTCAATGAATTTGCGACAAAGTTGTGTTCTAAAGTCAAAGTAAGCTATTTTTTCAAATGTACTGTCGTTTTAAACGTGAGTTAAGTGAACACAAAATAAATTCATTTGTAAAACTTGCATTGTGTAGGTAAGTACTTCTTATGATTCATTTAACCAAATATTTTTTTAAATTAATTATTTCTTTTGTTCAGTATCAATACTTACGAAACTTGCTGTGGAAATTAAATTAAAATGAACAGATCACGAAAAATACTGGCCTTAGCCTTAAACAAAATTTCTAAAAATTTAGAAAGCGAGCGGAGCTAGTCCAACGTTAGTAGTTGTGTTATAGAAGGTAATTTTCTTAGTTACAAAGATAGTAGTTACTAAAATCATATTTATGTACCTACATAAGTAATATTATTTATTGAAAATAATGTACCTATTGTTTTTATTTCTCACAGCAGATATTCCAAGGAAAAGAAATACATCTGAAGACACCGGTATTTTTGAGAGTCCAGTTTTAAATGAAACGGCGTCATCTGGAAATTCAAACCTTTGGTAGAGTGCCGAAAAAAGTGTATGACAAAGTTATATGAAGAGGACCAGAAAAATATTTTCGAAAAGTATTGGGCACTTGGAGATTATAATTTACGACAAGCTTACGTGTGTGGACTCATCATTGTTGAAGAAACAAAATCAAAAAGGACTTCAAAACATGGCACAAATCCAAGAAATAGAAATTTTTCAAATTATTATTTCTTAGAAGTCCATGGAAAAAGAATTTCCGTTTGCCAAAAATGTTTTCGATCAACTTTATCTGAAACAGAGCAATTCATAAAAACAGCTGTTAGAAAGAAGCTGGAGTCAAATGGAACGACAACACAACCAGACCAACGAGGAAGAGGATTATCCAACAAGATTGAAACTGGAATGGAAAAAGAAATCCGGGATCATATCAACAGTTTTCCTTCGTATGAGTCACACTACACCCGAAGAGACACTGCCCAAAAATATTTTTATAGCAGCCTGACACTTTCTACTATGTATAAATTATACTGTGAAAAATACGAATCAGTGGCATCAATATCTACTTACTAAAAAATATTTAAAACTATGAATATCAAATTCAAAAAACCTAAGCTTGATACTTGCCATAAATGTGAGATATTCAAAACTAGAATTGAAGTGGAACCAGACGAAGAAGAAAGACTTTTATTACAAGCTAAGCAGGAAGATCATCATAAGGCTGCTGACCTGGCGTACGAAAGCAAGGCCAAGGACAAGGAGCATGCTAGAAACAGTGGTTCGACAAAAGTTTTTTCTTTCGATCTTCAACAGTGCCTTCCCACACCATTCCTTAGAACTAATGTATCTTTCTATAAGCGACAACTGTGGACTTATAACTTGACCATTCATGACTGCGTTGTTAACCAAGCTTTCTGTTATATGTGGGATGAGTCAACAGCCAACCGTGGTGGTAATGAGATTGCTTCTTCTGTTTTCCAGCATCTTCAAACGGTTCCATCTAACGTAAGACACCTAATTTTTTACAGTGATTGTTGTGCGGGTCAGAATAAAAACGGATATGTTGCCATCATGTTTGAGATTTTTTGCAATAATTCGCACATTGATGTTATCGACCATAAATTTTTAGTGCCTGGCCATACTCACATGGAGTGTGATGTTGATCATGCAGCAATTGAGAGGAAAAAGAAAGCATCAACTGTTAAGATTCATCATCCAAGGGATTGGTACCAGTTGGTTAGATCTGTTGGGAAAAAACCATTCATTGTTCATGAAATGATCCGGACGGACTTTCTTGACTTTGCAAAAATTTCAAAAGAAAAATTTGTTTGGCGTAAAATTGCTGACGATAAAAGTAAATTTCTCTGGAAAAATATTAAATGGTTGCGATTCACCAAAGAATTCGGAATTGTTCAATTCAAAACAACTCTAGATGAAAATGAGACATTCAAAGACTTGAACATAAGAAAACGAGGCAAGCATTTTGTTGATATAGCTGAAGTTCCATACTGTTACACTGGACCCAATACCATCAGCAAGGAAAAGAAGAAAGATTTATTAGAATTACTGCCAGTGATCGAAAAGTCATATCACGACTTTTATTTAAATCTTCAATCGGATGATATTATTAATTCTCATCCTGATTTGACAGATGATGAAAATGAAGAAGAAAATAAAGAATAAAAACAGTTGCAAATTAAAAGTCTTAATAATATTATTTTCTTATTTTCTTGTATTCGAAGCCTTAAATTAAAATGATTTAAAAAACATGATAATTTTATATTGTTTTTGTATCGTATGATTCATTTATATATTTTTTGTTTATGACTAAAAAGTTAAAAAAGAGATCTGTAAAAACTTATTTTATAATTTATAAGAATAAACAATAAAATAAAAATAATTTTATTTAGTTTTACTTTATTTAATTTAATTTTAATTTTTAATTTACAACCTAATTTTATTTATTTTATTTTAATATCACGACGCGTTTCGGAGATGTTTCTCCATCATCGGGTGGAATACTTTTGTTGCTAGTGTTGTTGGTGGTTGATGTGTCAAGTTGGCTAAAGCTTTGTTCTTTTATTGTTGTTGTTGTTTATTATTTTCTTCTATAGTTTGGTTTTTATTTTGATATGGTGTTTTCTTTCTTCTTTTTTCTTTTTTCTATTGTTGTTGTTGGTTTATTGTTTGTATATTTATATAAGCTTTAATGTATTATGTTGTCTTTTTCTTTCTTTTATTATTTGTGTTTAAATTTTAAATTTTATTGCCGTTTCATAAAGTGCGTTTGGTTTGATTGTTAATTTGTCATTTAGTATTTTGTCTTGTTCTAGTTTGTAAGCTTTGAAGATTTCATATTCTTCTATTGCGTCAAGTAATCTACCTTTTCTGCATATATGTAGTGTTTGTAAATTTGTTTCAATGTCGGTATAATTATGGTTGTTTTCTAATAAATGTAATGCATAAGTGGATTTGGTGTTTGGTTTGGGTCTATGTTCATTGAATCTTTCTTCGAAGGTTCTACCTGTTTGGCCTATGTAAAATTTGTTGCAATCATTGCATTTAATTAAAATTTTACATAGGCCAAACAGCTAATAACTAATGAAATATCAGCTTTTATATAATTTAATTATCGAAAAAGTACATTTTTTATTAATGTTCCCTTAAATATCAAAATTCAAACAACTATATTATATTCCATTCCTGACAACGTTACTCGCACATAGGAATGGTTGATAGTCATAAGTCACTAGGCCCTAGTTCTCAACGAATTGTTGCGCCACCTAATTTATTAATTTATTCTTAATTTTATTATAGCTATTGGATATACTCGTAACATACGTATAAGGCTTTTAGAGGCTATCCAAACTCATGAAGTAACTATTTTTTTTTCAAAACTTTGGGTAGAGTCAAATGAAAACACATGAGTCTTCTCATAACGAATATACAAATTACGAAAACTAAGTCAAATACTAAAATGATTTAAACTGTAGCTTAAATGCAGATACATCTGTACTTTGCAAAATCATTTTGTAAAAAATAAAAAAGGTATAATCCACTATAATAATTGACCTGAGCAGATCAAATTTGGGAAAATCAGAAAGAAGTATTTTTCTTTGAAAAAAGTACATTTAATATCTTTTTTATTTACTCAAAAACTAAGAAGTTACATTTTAACATCCAGTTATTGTTTTTTAAGTGAAAATACATTATTAGCGTTGAATTTAAAACAAAATATATTAAATTACATACAGTTTTGAAAAAAAATTACAAATTTATTTAAAAACTAGCTGCGCCGCGAACCTTGATTATTAACGGATGAGATTTAAAACATGTTGTCGACTATAATCATCTTCACTTCAGGATTTGTTGCAATACCGCTTCGTTTTGTTGCTGAAAAAAAAAACACATCAATTAGGTAGTGCTTTCAAAGTTTGTGGTTTATGTGAAGCTTACTTTGAAGTAGTCTTGCCATCATAAGCCTTCTCGTCAATGTACGCACGATTAAATTGTAGCAAGTTGATTGGTTTATAATTATAAAACTCCCGCTGGTAATTCGATCCGTTGATTAAAAAATTGTGGCAAGTCGTTTGTGACATTCTTTTGCGAGGCAAATTCCAAAATCCCAATCGGACCATGTCATAAATGCACAATTTCCGGTTGTATTATTTTTGGAAATTTTCGGCAGGTGAAGGTTGCGGGAAATTCTTAAATCATCATTTGGACAGTTCCTGTGTCGATGGTCTTCTATGTGATTCCAGTTAGTTCTTTTGGTGATTTAATAAGCATTGTGTATTTATGAATTCGGCTTCTATTTTTTCTGTCTATATAAGACAATTCTAAAAAAGTACATACGAAAATGATTAGATTTTAATTTTTAAAAAGACTTACCAATGATTTTTGATTCCCGTCATTTAGGATGTGTTCTCCCAGCAGGTCGCTTCAATGTCGACATTCATTTCATCATCTACGTGGTCTGCATCTGCCTAAGTGGCCGCAGTAGCCGGTCAGCAGTGTCCCTGCCGTTCTTTAGTGAGATATTTGGCGTTACAAGCATCGATTTAGATCTAGAAGGTGAAGATTAAGCAAGTTAATCACGATATGATTGTTTCGATTTGTACTTACACAACCGAACCTCATGTGCTGTTGCACTCAATGAAACTAGAAGATGTTGCTTTAGTTGCAGCTGCAAGAGTCGTTTTTTTTTGGTTGGCTTGTACCATACTTCTTGGCAGCTGATGAATGGGCAAAGGACGTTGGAAATCCTAAAAAACCATAGAATTTAAAATATCCGTGTTAAGATTACTCGTAAGTAAATGAATGAACTTACCTGATTTGCCTGCATACTCTGCCGTTGCTATTGCCGCTGTTAAGTCATTCCAAAACTTGGCGGTCGACTATTGAATGTCAAAACTTTCCCTTGCACCATTCAATTGAATTTCACAAAGTTCGCTAATTCGGAATTGAATTCGTAATTCTGGTGGTGTTGTTGCATTCCATGAATCTTACTATTGGCAGAGACGTTGACACCTCTTTCGTCAACGCCTGCGCCCACCATAGCCGCTGAGACAGATCCCAACGATCATGATACAGCAGCAATTGAGTGTAGAAATATATACTTTACTTCAACAGGCTTCGAATAATTATTTACAAATAAAGGCGAAAGTCTGTGGTTAAAAACATTGATATTAAGAGAAATATAATATAAAATAAATTCACCTGGGACTAGCGCCCTTGTTTTGAGCAAACCTTCCAAATTTCTTGAGAGAAATTGCTTTCTGTATCATGGTTTGTAATCGGCAGCACCCGAAATGAAAACACCGTCATGACCACACTGGCTTCGTGTGGTCATGACGGTGCTGTCAAGCTCTGGTGCTTTGGTAGCGAGGAGTCCATCGCCGACATCACTGGTCACATGCCCCACAGAGTCTCAAAATTGTCATTCCACCCTTCGGGAAGGTTCCTCGCAACAGCATGCTACGACTCCTCGTGTCGGCTGTGGGACTTAGAACAGAGAACTGAAGTTCTTCATCAGGAAGGACATGCTAAAGCTGTGCACTGCCTGGCATTTCAAACTGATGGCAGTGTAATTGTGACCGGCGGCCTGGATGCCTTCGGTCGTGTTTGGGATTTGCGAACTGGTCGCTGCATCATGTTCCTCGAAGGCCATCTGGGATCGATATTTGGTGTGGACTTCTCATCGAATGGCTATCATATTGCCACCGGAAGTCAAGACAACTCATGCAAAATCTGGGATCTGCGAAGAAGACAGCCTGTATATACGATTCCCGCTCATACCAACCTTATATTGGATGTAAAATACGAACCAGATGGAGGGAACTTCTTGGTCACAAGCAGCTATGATTGTACTACAAAGATTTGGTCAAATAAAACATGGCAACCATTAAAGACCCTTCTAGGACACGACGGGAAAGTAGTGAGTGTGGATATTGCAAACAACTCTCACTCAATACATTGCAACCACATCGTTCGATAGGACTTTTAAGCTGTGGACCCCAGAAGGCTGACAGTGGAAGATGTTTTTTAATTTTTTGTACTACAATTTGTATTTGTTAAAAAAGGAATCATTGTTTTCAATTTAAAAAATAAAATACTGTTATGCCAATTAAAGACCTCTAATTAGACAAAATAAAGATATGAAATGTACCTTTTCAAGAGATTTGTATTTTTATGTGTTTTTGTATGCGTACTACATATATATTGTTTTTCAGGTAATCTGGGGAGGCCCTTTGTCCTACTAGGAAAAACTCACAGACTTTGATAGTGTGAAGTATTAAAAAGGAACGAAGCGAGACAAAAAGTATGATTACATATTTTTGGATATTCTTATGGGGGTTTCGGGACAGGCAGTACAACTACTTTATGTTTGCATTTTGGGCAATGGATCGTAATTGTATCGGTTTCGAAGAGTCACAACTCGGAAGAAACAACGGGCTTATTAAAAAGATCAGTAGTATAAATTTTGCGCTATTGTTTTTTGAAAGAAAAGGGTTCCTTGTTAAACGGATAAAACTTAATCGCAAATCTGCTGTCTAAATAGCCAATTTGGACTACAGATTAGGCAATTAAAGCAAAAAAATTTAAAGAAATGCATCTGTGGTACAAAATGTTAGTCCAATTAAGATGTAAACATGATGGAAACATACATATACCTCGGTTAGCAAATATTTAGCTACAATGGAATACTACAGAAAAAATAAACCGTTTGCTATCATTGTTTTAATTTCCAATTATTATTGACCAGTTTGAGTCCCTTACGAAACGTGAGAGGCTGATTATGCTGATATGATTTAGATCGTTTGGGTTTTTGAGCCAGAGCAGGGCTTGTACAGAGAAGATGAAGAATTGTTTCCTCCTCTTCCTCGTCCATACAGCTTCTGCAAAAGTCATTTGAGAATACGCCTAGTCGCGTGGCGTGCTTTCCTACTAGACAGTGTCCGGTTATGACACCTATTATCGAGCTTATATGCGATCTGCTTAGAGATAGCAGGCACCTTGAACGTTTTAGATCCAGTGTTGGCCAGATGTTTTTTGTGACTTGACACGTGGTGATGTTGTTCCACCTGGTGCCTGCCCTCCTCACAGCGTCTTTATTGTGAATATAACTTAAAATTACTTTTATTAATCTGGCAACACTGCTCCATCTTGTACTTGTCAAACTTTTTCTCAATAAACATTTATTATTCTTTTTCACTCTGGAAGTTTCGGTCTTTTTATTTCTTGTGCTCCGCTCAACTTCGATTTGCTACAGGTTATGAGCCCAGAATTCGCATAAAGTTTAGCACAAGAAACTGTAGGGAAAGTCGCGATTTGAAAAAGATATTAATCAATTAAAAACTCTCAAGGATTGCATAGATAATTTTAGAAAATATTAAAGTCATTAATTTTTGTTTTGTTGCATGAGGTTATAAAATGGCCGACGCAAACCATTCGCATTCTCTTTCCATAGAAAAGCTTAAAGGACGAGAGAATTATGACTCGAGGAAATTCGCAGTCAAAAATCTTCTTGAATATGAAGAACTTTGGGAATGTGTCGAAGGCACGTCCACCAATACAAAACTCATGTCGAAGGCGAAATCCAAATTGATTTTGCTGATAGATCCCATCAACTACGTCCATGTCCAAAACGCTACAACCGCCAAAGAAGTCTGGGACAATTTGAAGAAGGCGTTTGCCGACTCAGGTTTGACGAGGAAAGTTGGGTTGTTGAAGACGTTGATTACAACCAAGTTAGAGGACAGCGAATCGATGGAAGATTTCGTGAATAAAATAGTCACAACTGCTCATAAATTACGGGGCACAGGGCTAACGATTAATGATGAGTGGATAGGTACGTTGCTTCTCGCAGGTTTGCCTGAACATTATCAGCCGATGATAATGGGCCTGGAGAATTCCGGAGTAGATATAACATCCGACTCGATCAAGACAAAATTGCTTCAAGATGTAACTCATGCACCAGGTAACACAGTTGCTTTGTACAGTAAAAATTCTTTTGTAAAAAATAAGAAGCGTGTACGATGTTTTCAATGCAATCGATTTGGGCATTTTGCCAAGGATTGTCCCAATACGAAATCGCAGCAGTCAAAGTCTAAAGGAAACCAAAATGTGTTGTTCACGTCATGGGTAGTAAGCGAAGTCAACACTCAGTCGTGGTTTCTGGACTCCGGGGCGTCAGCCCATATGACATTGCGTCGGGATTGGCTCAAAAATGTTACGAAACCCAGTACCAATGAAGTCGTAATCGCAGATAAGAATCGATTGACGGTAGAGTGCATGGGTGACATTGAAATTCGATTGTCGAATGGTGAGATTGCTACAGTGAAAGACGTTCTGTATGTCCCGAACCTTTGTGCGAACCTTCTCTCGGTAAGCAGATTAACAAAAGGGGGAACAGTGTTAGGTTTCATGGAAGTCGAGCTCAAATTTTCAATAAAGAGAATTGTTCGATTGCCACTGCGTTCCTTGAGTCAGATGTCTATAGATTGAATCTGCCAACACCGATGTGCGCAAACTTCTCAGTTCGTGTTAGCCAAGACATGAATTTGTGGCATCGCCGGATGGGGCATCTCAGTTTCGATAATTTGAAAAAGCTCAAGGATATGACAAATGGCGTTAACTTCACCATGACAGATAAAAACCTCTCGTGTGTCGTTTGTTGTAAGGGTAAACAAACTAGAATGCCGTTCAAGAACATTGGAAGTCGCGCAACTGAGATTCTGCAGATAGTTCACTCCGATGTTTGTGGTCCGATGAGTGTGAATTCCATTGGAGGTGCGCGTTATTTCCTAGTTTTGGTAGACGACTTCAGCAGAAAAATTTTCTTATACCTGATGAAAGAAAAAAGCCAGGTAAAAGACAAATTTGAAGAATTTATGCGGCTGGTTGAAAACCAAACTAACAGAAAAATAAAGACTCTGCGCACCGACAACGGCACTGAATATTGCAATGCAGCATTGCTGTCGTATTTAAAGAAGAATTGAATTCAGCACCAAACAACCGCACCGTACACACCGGAGCAGAATGGTCTTGCCGAGAGAACCAACAGGACCGTCGTAGAAAAGGCCCGCTGTTTGCTCTTCGATGCGAAATTAGAAACCGAGTTTTGGGGCGAGGCTGTAACGACGGCAATGCACATAATCAATCGTTCTCCGAGAAGGGGATTGACAGACAAAACTCCTGAAGAAGCATGGAGTGGGCAGATACCAAATTTAGAACTGTTTAAAGTGTTTGGTTGCCGTGCAATGGTGCATATACCAAAACAATTAAGAAAAAAATTTGACCCGAAGTCCAGAGAATGTCTGATGATGGGATATTGTGAAAACTCGAAAGCTTATCGTCTAGTAGATCCCAAGACAAAGAAGATATACGTAAGCAGGGATGTAGTTTTCTTTGAAAACGAATGTGATAAGCCCAAGAATAAAAGTTTCGATGAAAAAGAAACTGATTATGTGAATATAAGCTATGACGATTCAATGGGGGATGAGTCTGAACCTCTTAACGAAAGCACATCCGAAGAGGAACCAACTATTGAATCACAAGAAACCGATACTCATCATGAAGCAAGTTCCAGATCCAGCCTATCCGATTCATCCGAAGAAACTTTTTTCTCTGAAAGTGAAACAACAATTCAGCCTGAAGAAGAAGACTATGTACCACCAGAAAATCTAGAAGTTGAAGTCTCAGAAACACGAAGATCATCTCGCGTGCCGAAGCATATACAAAGGCCTGATTTTGTGAGTATGGCAGCCGTAAGTTTGGAAGTAAATGATCCAGTCACAGTAAGCGAAGCTATGGCCCGAGCGGATGCCAACCTATGGCGTGCAGCGATGAATGAGGAGTTGGAGGCTTTGAACCAAAACAAAACTTGGACGTTGGAGACGCTGCCACCGAACCGAAAACCAATAGACTGTAAGTGGGTGTTTCGGACAAAAAGAGATGCCACAGTTAATGTTGTGAAATACAAAGCGCGTTAAGTAGTGAAGGGCTGTGCGCAAAGAAAAGGCGTCGATTATGGCAAAACATATTCGCCAGTGGTGCGCTACAGTTCCATAAGAGCACTTTTGGCTTTGGCAGTTCGTTTTGACATGGACATCGACCAAATGGACGCGGTGTCTGCATTTCTCCAAGGGGAACTCAACGAGGACATCTTCATGATCCCACCCGAAGGTATGAGTGGTGATACAACGAAGGTATGCAAGCTACACAAATCGCTTTATGGTCTCAAACAATCGACCAGGGTTTGGAACATTAAATTGGATTCAGCATTGGCAGCCTTTGGAATGAAGAAATCTTCAGCTGATCACTGTGTTTACTACAAATTGGAGGGGAGTAAAAAATTATTTGTAGCAGTATATGTGGATGACCTGTTGGTGATGTCAAACGATGTTACTATGAAAACGGACTTGAAATCAAAGCTGATGGAAAGTTTCCAAATGAAGGATCTGGGAGAAGCTCGCTTCATACTAGGTATGCAACTCCAGCGCGATCGAAACAACTGTACCATCTCCATTGATCAAGAGCAATACATTAAGGAGATTCTTCAGCGCTTTGGAATGATGGATTCTAACCCAGTTTCAACTCCAGTTGAAGTCAACCAAATTATCTCAAAAGATATGTGTCCAAAAAATGAAGAAGAAACTGCAGAAATGAAAAATGTGCCTTATCAAGAAGCCATCGGGTGCATAATGTTCGCTGCTCAGGTTACACGTCCAGACTTATCGTTTCCTGTTAGCTGTTTGAGCCGATATAATCAAAACCCCGGTAAGTCACATTGGAATGCCATTAAAAGAATCTTTCGCTATTTAAAGGGTACCATCAATACGAAGCTGGTGTTTACCAAAGATGGTAACAATGATTTACTAGGCTATTGCGATGCTGACTGGGCTTCCGATACAGACGAGAGGCGATCAACAACAGGATACGTATTCAAACTGCAGGGTGCTGCAATTTCCTGGAACACCAAAAGGCAACCTACTGTTGCATTGTCGACTACAGAAGCTGAATATATGTCTATGTCATCAGCGACCCAAGAAGCTTTGTGGTTGCAACGTTTCTTAGGTGAACTACTCGAAGATGCAGCTTCAACAAAAATCTACTGCGACAACAAAAGTGCTTTGGACTTGGCTGTTCTCAATGCGTATAGAGCACGTACAAAACATATAGACGTGCGTCATCATTTTGTCAGAGAGCAGATCAACGCAAATAAAATAATCCTGGAATACATTGATACAGACAGGATGTTAGCAGATGTATTAACGAAAGCAGTTAAAAAATTAAAAATTGAATTTTGCTGTAAGGGTATGGGATTAGAAGTGCAGGTTGCCAAGTAAGTTTTTTCATTATAATGGGGGTATTGTGAATATAACTTAAAATTACTTTTATTAATCTGGCAACACTGCTCCATCTTGTACTTGTCAAACTTTTTCTCAATAAACATTTATTATTCTTTTTCACTCTGGAAGTTTCGGTCTTTTTATTTCTTGTGCTCCGCTCAACTTCGATTTGCTACAGTCTTGCATTAGCAACAGTTTACAAGTAGCGATTGGTATGCCAGTACGTGCCAAACGTGGTAGGATGGGCTGTACTGTACCGTTCCTGGCGAGTTCATCTGCCTTACAGTTACCTGGAATGTGTCTATGGCCCGGCACCCAGCAAAGGTGAATATTAAACTGTTGTGCCATCTCCATTAGAGATGATCGACAGTTATGGACTGTTATAGAGTTTGTAGAGACAGAGTCCAGAGATTTGATAGCGGCCTGACTATCTGAGAAAATACGGATATCAGATGTTGATATCACGTTTTCTTTAAGCCAGGACAAGACTTCTTTTATCGCCAAAAGTTCCGCCTGGAACACGCTACAATGATTGGGAAGCCGGAATGAGAGACTTAATTTCAGTCATTCAGAGTAGGTACACACCTCCACCAACCCCTTCTTTTGTTTTTGACCCATCTGTATAGAAATGGATTGACTCATCTTCCGGGAATGTCCTATCCTCCCAAAAAGATCTGGGAGGTATAGATATCTGGAAATTTCTATCAAATTGCAGTTGGGGGATGGTGTAGTCTGTGTGCTTTGGAATTGATTTTAAATACCCAAGAATTACGGAGTGGCCAATGTTGTTGTTAGGCCACTGCGACGAAGCTTTGAGGCGAATAGCAGAGCTTGCAGCTATTTGTTTGCTAAAAATGTCAAGAGGTGTTAGGTAGAGTAAGGTGTCGAGTGCCGCAGATGGGGTCGTGCGAAGCGATCCGCTTATACATAGGCAAGCTGGACGTTGGACTTTATTTAATTTGTCGCGATTTATACCTTTCTCTAAAGCAGTCCGCGATACTGCCACACCGTACATTAAAATCGGTCTGATTACCGATGTGTATAACCAATGCGTGATTCTGGGTTGTAAGCCCCATTTATTACCGATGGATTTTTTGCAAGAAAAGAGAGCTACAGTAGCTTTTTTGACTCTTTCCTCTACGTTTCGTTTACAATTTAGTTTGTTATCTAAGACAAGAGCCAGGTATTTAGTCTCGTCTGAGAATTTTATTTGGATTCCTTTAATATGGGGAGGGTCAATTTTTGTGTGTAAATAATGTTTTTTTTTTTACGGAAGATAGAAATTTGATTTCAGCTTATATGTACATGCAAACATTTCGAAAAACATTTGCCATATGTTTTGTAGGAATTCCAAATTCTTAGACACAGAAATCAGAAGTAAACTTACTCTAGTGGATATTGCTCAACAATGTGCGCACCGAACACGCTGCTGTTATTATTACTTGCAATAAGAAATAAAAAGACGTATAATTTAATAATTGGCCTGAGAAGATCAAAGTGGGTAACCCCAAAATGTAAGTGTTTTTCTTGGCAAAGTAGGTACATTTATTATTTTTTTTTAATTACTCAAAAGTTAAGAATTTACATTTCAACATTCAGTTTTCCTTTTTAAATAAATATACATAACAGCATTGAATTAAAAAAATTATACTAAATTGCATACATTTTTGAAAAAAAAATTACAATTTTAAAGCATGTCGACGAATCAACAGACCGACAGAGTCAAAACGACTTCGAATCATCTTCGTTGCAGGATTTTTGCAATACCCCTTCGTTTTGATTTGTTGCTGAAAAAAAAAACAATGAGTGCTTTCAAAGCTTGTTGTTTATGTTAAACTTACTTTAAAGTTATCTTCCCATAATTAGCCTTCTGGTCAATGAACGCACAATGAAATGGTAGCAAATTGATTGGTTTTGAATTATACCATTCCCAGAATAGTGCTCGCAAGTCGATCTGTTCATTAAGAAATTCTGGCAAGTCGTTTGTTACATGCTTTTGCGAGGAAAAATTAAAAATCCGAATCGGGCCATTTCACAAATCCACAATTTCCGATTATATTATTTTTTGAAATTTTCGGCAGGTGAAGGTTGCGGGTTCTTAATTCTTGGAACATCATTTCAGTAGTTTGTAGGGGCATTCATCTTCTATTTTTCCAGTCAATAAGTTTACCAAAATTGCTGAAAATTTTAAAATAATACATACGAAACTGATGGGATTTTCATTATTCAAAAGACTTACCAATGATTTTCCATTCCCGTCATTTTGGAGGTGTTTTCCCAGCAGGTTGCTTCAAAGTCGACCTTCAGTTCATCATCTGGGTAGTCTGTCTCAGTGAACTCAGTGTCCAATAACGAATGGATATCACTTTCAATTAATTAATGAAATAAAGATTTGAGGAACAATCCAATATCACGAACTAGATGCTTGTTTCCCATCAGACATATTTTTCACTTTTAAACAACACTCAGCAGTGTCGCTGCTGTTATTCAGTGAGACAGTTGCACTCTGTGAAACCAGAAAATTTTGCTTTAGTTGCAGCTGCAAGAGTCGTTTTTTTGGTCGGCTTGCATCATATTTCTGGGCGGAGGACGTTGGAAATCCTAAAGAACCATAGAATTTAAAATATCCATGTTAAGATTGCTCGTAAGTAAATTAATTAATTTACCTGGTTTGCCTGCATACTCTGCCGTTGCTGTTGCTGCTGTTGAGTCGTTCCAAAACTGGGCGGTTGACTATTAATATTGAATTACCAGTTTGGCGCTAGTCAAGTATATTATTTGAATAATCCATTGCTAAAAAAAATAACTAAAATATTCTTTTGTTTACGAGATTCTTTTTTTAAACGTACATACCTACTTGAACTCCGAGTAGAATAAGTCTAATTGTTTTCTTCTAGTTTCTGGTCTATTGTTTTTCCAAATAAATATACTTGTAGCTCTTGATTATACAGGTTTTTGATCTGAAAAGAAATAGATTCTATTAAATATTTAGACAAAACAAAATATAATTTACAAAAACTTACTTGTAGAATCTCAAATTGAATGTTTTGTTTTTGAAATCGAAATTGTCATTTTTGACAGGTCACAAAAATTCCATAAGTTTCTATTTAAGCCCAGTCCCCCATTTTGTTTTTTTTTCCCCACCCACATGTATTCACTGATAGCGAATTTGAGAGAGTTCACCTCGAATTTGAGAGAGTTTACTTTGAATAAAATTTGAGGGTGTTTTAGGTAGGACGGGTACCAGTCGGGACTCTAGATAATATATTTCCTCTATGTTATCACTACCGAAGAATTTTCTTGAAGCAAAGCGCAAATTACTTTGATACCTTTCAATCCTATTTATATCACATTGAGCTTTGGGTTCCACACAACACAAGCATATTCCAACAAAGGCCTAACAATACTACATTAAAGCAGCATTCACATGAGCGCGACCAACGAACGACGAATGAATTACTAAATGTGAGTTTATATACGTTTAAAGACATATTTCCACACAAAATCTTAACAAAACGATAGCAATATAGTTTCTATTTGATTTATGATGCATACTTTTACTTTTCAATACCAAATATTAATAAATTTAAGAAAACAAATTTATTCGTCGCGAACAAAATTTTAGTTGATACGAACTATCAAACTTTATTCGCGTTCCACATCATCCACACTCGCAACGAATAAAATAATCGCGCGTACTTAACCTAAAAAAATCATTCTTGTTTTGGTTTCGGTGGTGAATGTCAAACTTCATTCGCGACGAATTAAAAACTCTCATGTGAAAGAAATGTCAAAATCGACGAATATTCGTTCATTCGTTGGTCGTTAGTCGTGCTCATGTGAATAATGCTTAAATGGATTTAAGAGTATAAGGATCTTTAAAGGCAACGGAATTTCTTTTTAAAAATCCCAACATTGAATTATCTTTGGAAACAACTGATTTAATACCTATGAAGTTAAAATGTAAGTTTCTCTTCAAAGATGTCACCAAGATCCTTACCATCATAAACTATTTTAAGTTCAACATGTTCCAAAGAATATAATGAAACTATATGATACAAAGACCTATTATATGGCATTGACACACATTTATCTATATTTAATTTAAAATCATTTAGCTTACACCACATACAAATTATTGATGTCATTTTGGATCCTTTTGGAACAAATGTCATTAACAATTACAAGTTGTTTACGACCAAATAAATAAGAACCAAACCACTTCAACAATGACCCACTACTTTCCATAGGACTCAGGTTTTCTTAAAAAGATTTTTAAGTTGAACCTACTAAAAGCCTTTGTAAGATCAGTGTATAGTGTATGAATTTTTTTTATACAGAAGTTCGTAAATTCAACGAAATTTGAGATAGTAAATCTGCCTTCCGAAACCCGTGTTGGAAGTCACACACAAGACCATTTATACGATTGATTAATATGTCTTTGACAATTAATTATTTTATTTTATATACAGGCGTTACTACCAAAATTTTAAACTCTCCTAAAAACATTCAAGAAGACAATGGTTGATTGAATAGCTCTGTCAATGGAACACAAAGTATATCTTTTGAGGCTGAATGGATTGAATTTAAGACACTCATCATCATTTCGACAGTTCGAGTAGAACTATATGTATTGTAACCGATTTCATTTACATAATGAATTAAATAAAAGAATACTTGCATTCCTGATATTTAACAAATAATTGAGCTGTCATGTTGACAGCTGAGGAATTTCGGAATAGGGATAAACAAAAAAAAATGTAGTAGAGTTAAAGTAGGAACCTTAGTGACAAGCTCAAGAAAATTGTGAGAATGTTGCGAAGTTAACGATCTCAGAGTGGAAGTCATTGGAAACCTGAAAAACTTTCTCTCTCAGTAGAAAAGTCATAGAGGAAATATATTATCTAGAGTCCCGACTTAATGGGTTTGCTCTCTTATTGCCTACAAACTAAATTGAGAGAATTTTGCCCATTAGCATAAGCATGTGTTAGTTGTTAGATAATATATTTCCTCTATGAGAAAAGTGAAGAGTTGAGAAAAACTCACACTATGCAATAAAAACGTTTTAACTGAAAATGTGGTTTTTTTATGAACCTGGGAACAAAGACCTTTGTAGGTATTGGTCTAGAACAAAGGAATACCATCGAGCTTTCGAGGCTCCCGAGGTACTTCCATTGCTCAAATTCTGGTTAAGTCTTTTATCTTTTGGACCTTAGTAAAGACAAGTCTGCTCATATAAAGTGATTACCTGCTTTCTCAAAGTTAAAATTTTGAATATATATATATATCTTTATATAGAAGTTTAAATCCAAGTTGAATTAAAAATTGAAAAAAAAGGAAAAGACGGTATACGTCCATCATATATATACTGTAAAGAATAGTTTTTAAAAATAAAAGTGAGGTAAGAAACCGGAAGTGAAAATTTGTAGTTTTTTTTTGTTAAAATAATAATTTTTTAAAAACAGGCATTTTCCCTCTGTCAACTTGGAAAGCCTAAAATTCCATTTTTTTTTTCCCAAATTAATTTTTTATTAATTCATTCTTAAGACTATCTTAAAGCTAGACAAAAATCCATAAAACTAGCCTAATTAACCATAACTTACAACTAACTTACTGGTCCCATACGGACGCTCTAAGTTAAACAATAATACTTAATGCTAATGCCTTTCGGCCTTAAGATCTATTTAACTTCAATTCATTTTATTTATTTTTGTATTCATTAGAAAATTTAGAAAAAACTAATGTCAATATCCGTTTTTATTTTTACTTAAAAAATTACTTAAAATAAGGTCCTTAATATAAAACTTAAGGCTAACTAAAACTACCTATTCTACCTATAAACTACTTAAAACTAGAACAACCACAGCAGCAAATCTAACTATCTAACGTTTTGTTTTTCATATTTTGTTGTCTTTTTTTTTCTTTTTTTTTATTTATTTATTTTTTTGTATTGTTTTGTTGTTCTTTTTTTTTTTTTTTTGTATTTTTTGTGTAAATTTTGTTTGTATTTTTTTTTTCTTTTTTGTGCCACCATGCCTATTCTACTTAAAACTAAACCCTAAAACTATAAAACAAGTATGTAAGCCGGCCAAGGCTTAAAACCCCATCCCGACTACTCACTATCAAGTGCCGATTGAAGCCACCAAAACTGGTTCTCCTGCTTCACCCTATCAGTTCGGTCCCGTTCGGACACAGCCCTACTGAACCGAAGGAGTTCTGGTCCGCCTTGTGCCATGACGTCCCGATAGTACAGGAGTCGCCTATCCACGGTTCGTCGTCTGACGTGGTAGATTAGCGGAACTGCCAATCTATCCTGTATCAGACCGCATCTGTCTAAAAAGAGGAATGCCTCTGGTGGAATGAAGCCGCCCAAGCGTGCACTCTCAAAATACTCGTCGTTCGGATAGAACGCCCCGAAAACTAAATTGTTGGTCGAAGACATAGCTCTTGCAATGTGACCTCGAACGAGTTTTATCACGAAATTGTAAATTCTGTTGATTCGAGCCCCATTGTATAGGACCTCGTTGGAATTGTAATGCACATAAGAAGATTCGGCTGTTCTGTATAAGCCGGTACAGCGTCGTAAACACTGCCGCTCGAACACCCGAAACTTCTCCATCTGGGAAGGGGCAACGTTGAACCACACAGGACAACCATAAACGATCATCGGCCGTATGAGGGCCATGTAGCAAATTACCTTCACTCTGGGGTCAAGCCGACTGCTAAAAAACAGCCGTTTCGTCAGAGCGAAGGCTCCTCTAGCGCTGGTCAGAGCAGCATTTATATGTCTGTCGAAATATAAATACTGATCTAACAAGATATCGAGGTACTTCACTACACTTTTGCTCGCTAATGGCTGCCCGTGAAGATCAACGATAACCATCTTGCGCCAATTCTTGCACGTATCCCTCGTGGCCCTAGCCAACGGAGTCCGGAACAGAATTGTCTCCGACTTCTGGACATTTATTTTCAGTTTCCAGTCGTCGCAATATCGCTGAATCTTGTCGAAATCACGCTGCAAGAGAATTCTAATAACCTCAACCTTTCGGGCCGTTCTGTACGCAATAAGATCGTCGGCGTACGCAATTGCCTTTGTAAGACTACCTATCAGATCGCTGGTGTAAATGCTGAAGAGAATCGGCGAATTCACCGCTCCCTGTTGAAGACCATTTTTAATTAAGAATGTTGTGGTAGAAGTAACATTGCCACTTTTGACAACAAACTTTCTACCGTTAAGCATATCATAAAGTATATACAACAATGGCTTGCTTATGCCAAGCCTGCTCAGTTTTAGGTAAAGACCCTCTAACCATACGGTGTCAAAGGCCTTTTCCAAATCAACCAGAACAGCACCTGTGCATTGTTGTTTTGATTTATTCCATTGGATATCAGAAACGAGCTTAGACGCAGCATGATTTGTGTCATGACCCGCCTTGAACCCAAACTGATTATCCGGAATTATTTTGCTGTCCGCAGCCTAATTAGTCAGAGCCCTATTGATGATCTTTTCGAAAACTTTGCTGATGCTCGGAAGAAGACTTATTGACCGGAGATTTGACGGGTTGGAGTTGTCCTTTCCCTTTTTCGGGAGAGGATGAACCACAGCGGTCTTCCAATGTACTGGATAATATGCATTATTCAGTGCATTATTGAAGAGTGTGGTGTAAATGTCAATTGCCTCCATCGGTAAATGTCTTAGTACAACGTTGGATATACCATCGACACCTGCTGACTTTTTATTTTTTATTGAGTTGAAGATGAGCTGAAGCTCCACCTTCGTTACTAACAAGGGACTTGGTCCCGTTTGCTGGGCGATTATGGCATTTGCCAAGGAATCGTCATTGAACCGCATGAAACCGCGGTTCTCAGATCGCCATTGTGTTATATCATTTCGAAGGTAAAAGTGATTAAGTAGGGCTCTGTTTTCCAGGTCGTGGTTGGGGCGAATGCAAGCATTCACCTTGTACACTTGCTGGAAAGCAGCTCCCACCGCCTCCACTTTTTCCTTCGGATCTTGAATTACAAAAAAGTCATCGTCAAAGATGGCTTCTTCTGGATCTATTTGCGCTGTCCTGAGTACGTTTGTGTTCTCTTCAGTTCTTTGGAGTTTCAGACACGGAAGGTCATTGTCGTTCTTTTTCCTAAATATCTTGTTGATTTTAGGGAACATACCAGGGTCACTGGAATTAACTGACCGGATCTTGCGGTCCCAGTACTTGTTAATTAATAACCTGTAGTTCTCCTTAATCAACAGATTGACATTTTTTATTGACGACTTCAGTGTCCTAACCTCCAAGTCGTGTGGGTCTGTAAGTCGTCTGTACAAGTTTTTGAGTCTTGTCAGTAAGCCACTCTTGTGCTTACGTAGTGCGTCAATAGTCGCGTTTCTGTAAGCGTCCATTTGGTCCCGTTCTTTGTACTTTGGTATTGTCCGTTCCATCGTTCGTTTTATTGTTTCGTCCATCTGTTGTAAATGTTGGTCAATTTCTGTATTTGTCAGGTTTCTGTTGTTTGGTGGGGCTATGTCACTCGAACGAAGTTCTCTCGCTAAGGCGTTGGTGAAACGAGGCCGGCGCATCTTACTGTAATTGTAAGAGTGCGTTGCAACGTATTCCTCCAACTCCACGCGTTCGTTCGGTATCTTCATTACAGCAGCCAGTCCGCAGTGATCACTGTCGTACTCAACTGTCTGTAAGCAGTTACGAGGGTGATTACCCACTTTGTCTGTAACTGTCAGTCTTGTGTCGTACAGCAAAAGATCCAGAAAGGAGCCGCTTCTTGGATACGATGGCTTTTCAGTAGCCAGCAGGTCGACGCCATATTCAACGCTGTAAAGATCCATCAAATTAAAAAGATGGTTACCTCTGGGATTACTATGTTGATTTCCCCAATCTTCATGTTTTGCGTTCAAATCACCGGCCAAGATGAAATAGTTTTCTTCCAAGCTCAGTTTCAGTTCCCTAAAAAGAATCTCGAGTTCTGAAGCAAAGTAAGTAACCTGCGGAGCTCCAGCCGCATAAGCCGCAATCATATACATCCGCTTCCCTTGAGTAAGAGAGATGCATACAACGCAAACTTCTAGCGTCTTGAGCTTTCGCAATTCGTTGTTGTATATAACTTTATAATTAATGCCTTTTCGTATAAAGAGAGCGACACCGCCCCCTTGAGTGGAGTCGGGCCGGTCTCTTCTTACGATATTGTAATTTTTATGAGTCAATTTGTGTTTGTAGTTTAGCTTAGTTTCACTAGCCATAAACACATCGGGACTGTAGTCTTTCAACAATTGGAACATATTGGCTCTTCGTTCAATCCTAATCAGTGAATTTACATTCACAGCTAGGACTTTTAGGCGCGTCTCCGGCAGCGCGCCCATTATGGTCTAAATTGCGTCAGGCCAGGCAACAAAGAGTAGAGATGATCTACCCTTTTGCCTTGCTCCTTTATCTGACTTTGCAGCCCTGTTAGTTGACCTTGAATACTCAACAACAAGGCTACAATGTCAGGCTGCACCTCTGGTGCCTTAGGCGCGGGGGCCTTTGGGACAACCGTTGGTGGAGCCTGTCTCGTATTCCCATTCCCTGACACCATTTGGGCGTAAGAGAATTTGGGATCCAAGAATTTTTGTGTTGGAGCCTGTCGAACTGTTCGACTTCTTTCGGCTTTTTGACTGGCCTGTTTCTGTTTAATTTCTTGGACCTTAGGACAACCCCTATAGCTAGCCGGGTGCCCTTGGTTTCCACAAAGGACACACTTGAGCTGGGTCAAATCCTCAACCCGCTCATTCCACCGCTTGCATTCTCCCTCATTGTGGGTTTCGGAGCACCTGACGCAGCGCAACTGCATATTGCAGTTGGCTCCGGCATGGCCAAACCTCTGGCACTTCGTACATTGTAAAATGTCGTCGTGCCTTTTTAATGTGTCCCAGTGCACAGCTTGAAAGTCGAGGGATCTGATTTTCTTCACACTCTCAAACCTGCTTTGGGGCGATAATGTTACGAGGAACATTGGCAGCCTATAACCCCCTTGCCTGGACTTCACCGTAGTGAAAGGCTTGACCCCGATAAAATCGAGATCGTCAGTGGCTTTTTCTCGGAGCTCAGCTAAGAGCGCCTCCGGTTCCATGCAGGAACTTATGCCCTTCAGAAGGACCGTTTGAAATTTTTCGCTTTTGGGCGTGTAGCTGAAGAACTCAGCGATGGCCTCTTTTAGCACTTCTTTAAGTAAATTGTATTCGGCCAGTGAGAAGCACTGCACCGAATATCGCTTTTCTTTTTCATTCAAAATGTTAATGAGAAACTTGCCCTTAGTGGCCGACTTACATACCTATTTCAAGTCCTGCAGGTCAACCCGGTAGGTCCTAATCGGTGGCACCTTCTCCTTCTTGGGCTGAGGTTGTTTCTGCTGCTCCTGCTGCTTTGGTTGTGGCTGTTGTTGTTGCTGCTTCTTGGCCTTAGCCGATGTCGATGGGCCCTCAGCAATTGGGCCTGTCTCTGCTGCTGGCGCCTTTTTATTTTGCCCCGCTCCTGTGTTTTTGGTAGCGGGCTTTGGTTGCTGTTGTTTTTGCTGCTGTGGTTGTTGTTGCTGTTGTTTTTGCTGCAGTTGTTTTTGCTGCTGTTGTTTTTGCTGCTGTTGTTTTTGTTCCAGCTGCCTTTGTGCTGCCCCTTGTTGTCGGCGCGCCTCTTGTTTTAACTTCAGCTGACTGAGGAGGGGCTCCATTTCGTCCTTTAGCTTTCTGAGGTCTTCCTCGTATTGGCTGATTTTTGCTTGTTTGGTTTGCAGGGCCCTTACAAGTGCTGTCTCATCTTGGAGGTCCACCTCTAAAGCCTTCGTTGTCGGCGGGACTGTCTCTGGCTCGGATATGATTACATCCATATTTGGAGGCCTGAAAAGCCCCTCTCCGCCTTGGGAAATGTATTCGGTTTTCTCAGACTCATCGTAGTCTGACAACTCACTCTCAGTGGTACCGGTTTCTGGTACCTTACCGCCCTCCATTGCCTTGCGCATATCACGCCGCTTAGCGGCGTTAGCCCTCTCCACCTTGTTAGGGCTATGCTTCTTAAGCTTCCTCTTCTTGTTTGTTGTTGTTGTCCACTGCTCCACTGCTCAGCTGTCTCACCAGATGTTTTTTATTTATTTAATTCGTTAAAATCTAACGTTAACAATATAATATATGTTTTTGGTGTATCATTGGGTACCGCTGCTGGCACCACCGAAACATCACCTGATGTGTTAGCAGAGGTATCTTTCGATACCCCTGCTTTCCTCTCTTTCTCCATCTGCTTTTCTTCCCACTTAATAAAATCGACAATTTCTCTATTATGAAAAAAAGCGATGATATTTCTTGTCGACTCCGCCTGGGACTCGAACCCACGACCCTTGGAGCTATCTTCGGCTGCCACTTTTTTTTTTTTTTTTTTTTAAATTCATTTTTATTAATTCAATCTTAAACCTATCTTAAAGCTAGACAAAAATTCATAAAACTAGCCTAATTAACTATAACTTACAACTAACTTACTGGTCCCATACGGACACTCTAAGCTAAACAATAATACTTAATGCTAATGCCTTTCGGCCCTAAGATCTATTTTACTTCAATTCAGTTTTATTTATTTTTGTATTTATTAGAAAATTTGAAAAAAAAACTAATATCAATATCCTTTTTTATTTTTACCTAAAACTACTTAAAATAAGGTCCTTAAAATAAAACTTAAAGCTAACTTAAACTACCTATTCTACCTATAAACTACTTAGAACTAGAACAACCACAGCAGCAAATCTAACTATCTAACGTTTTTTGTTTTTCATATTTTGTTGTCTCTTTTTTTTTTATTACATGTTTTTTTTATTCCTTTATTCCTTTTTTTTTTGTTTTGTTTTTTTTTATTTTTTTTTATTTTTTTTTGTATTTTTTTGTGCCACCATGCCTATTCTACTTAAAACTAAACCCTAAAACTATAAAACAAGTATGTAAGCCGGCCAAGGCTTAAAACCCCATCCCGACTACTCACTATTAAGTGCCGATTGAAGCCACCAAAACTGGTTCTCCTGCTTCACCCTATCAGTTCGGTCCCGTTCGGACACAGCCCTACTGAACCGAAGGAGCTCTGCTCCGTCTTGTGCCATGACGTCCCGATTGTACAGGAGTCGCCTATCCACGGTTCGTCGTCTGACGTGGTAGATTAGCGGAACTGCCAATCTATCCTGTATCAGACCGCATCTATCTAAAAAGAGGAATGCCTCTGGTGGAATGAAGCCGCTCAAGCGTGCACTTTCAAAATACTCGTCGTTCGGATAGAACGCCCCGACAATTAAATTGTTGGTCGAAGACATAGCTCTTGCAATGTGACCTCGAACGAGTTTTATCACGAAATTGTCAATTCTGTTGATTCGAGCCCCGTTATATAGGACCTCGTTGGAATAGTAATGCACGTAAGAAGATTCGGCTGTTCGATATAAGCCGGTACAGCGTCGTAAACACTGCCGCTCGAACACCCGAAACTTCTCCATCTGGGAAGGGGCAACGTTGAACCACACAGGACAACCATAAACGATCATCGGCCGTATGAGGGCCATGTAGCAAATTACCTTCACTCTGGAGTCAAGCCGACTGCTAAAAAACAGCCGTTTCGTCAGAGCGAAGGCTCCTCTGGCCCTGGTCAGAGCAGCATTTATATGTCTATCGAAATATAAATACTGATCTAACCAGATACCGAGGTACTTCACTACACTTTTGCTCGCTAATGCCTGCCCGTGAATATCAACGATAACCATCTTGCGCCAATCCTAGCACGTATCTCTCGTGGCCCTAGCCAACGGAGTCCGGAACAGAATTGTCTCCGACTTCTGGACATTTATTTTCAGTTTCCAGTCGTCGCAATATCGCTGAATCTTGTCGAAATCACGCTGCAAGAGAATTCTAATAACCTCAACCTTTCGGGCCGTTCTGTACGCAATAAGATCGTCGGCGTACGCAATTGCCTTTGTAAGACTACCTATCAGATCGCTGGTTTAAATGCTGAAGAGAATCGGCGAATTCACCGCTCCCTGTTGAAGACCATTTTTAATTAAGAATGTTGTGGTAGAAGTTACATTGCCACTTTTGACAACAAACTTTCTACCGTTAAGTATATCATAAAGTATATACAACAATGGCTTGCTTATGCCAAGCCTGCTCAGTTTTAGGTAAAGACCCTCTAACCATACGGTGTCAAAGGCCTTTTCCAAATCAACCAGAACCGCACCTGTGCATTGTTGTTTTGATTTATTCCATTGGATATCAGAAACGAGCTTAGACGCAGCATGATTTGTGTCATGACCCGCCTTGAACCCGAACTGTTTATCCGGAATTATTTTGTTGTCCGCAGCCCACTTAGTCAGAGCCCTATTAATGATTTTTTCGAAAACTTTGCTGATGCTCGGAAGAAGACTTATCGACCGAAGATTTGACGGGTTGGAGTTGTCCTTTCCCTTTTTCGGGAGAGGATGAACCACAGCGGTCTTCCAATGCACTGGATAATATGCATTATTCAGTGCATTATTGAAGAGTGTGGTGTAAATGTCAATTGCCTCCATCGGTAAATGTCTTAGTACAACGTTGGATATACCATCGACACCTGCTGACTTTTTATTTTTTATTGAGTTGAAGATGAGCTGAAGCTCAACCTTCGTTACTAACAAGGGACTTGGTCCCGTTTGCTCGGCGATTATGGCATTTGCCAAGGAATCGTCATTGAACCGCATGAAACCGCGGTTCTCAGATCGCCATTGTGTTATATCATTTCGAAGGTAAAAGTGATTAAGTAGGGCTCTGTTTTCCAGGTCGTGGTTGGGGCGAATGCTAACATTCACCTTGTACACTTGCTGGAAAGCAGCTCCCACCGCCTCCACTTTTTCCTTCGGATCTTCAATTATATAAAAGTCATCGTCAAAGATGGCTTCTTCTGGATCTATTTGCACTGTCATGAGTACGTCTCTGTTCTCTTCAGTTCTTTGGAGTTTCAGACACGGAAGGTCATTGTCGTTCTTTTTCCTAAATATCTTGTTGATTTTAGGGAACATACCAGGGTCACTGGAATTAACTGACCGGATCTTGCGGTCCCAGTACTTGTTAATTGATAACCTGTAGTTCTCCTTAATCAACAGATTGACATTTTTTATTGACGACTTCAGTGTCCTAACCTCCAAGTCGTGTGGGTCTGTAAGTCGTCTGTACAAGGTTTTGAGTCTTGTCAGTAAGCCACTCTTGTGCTTACGTAGTGCGTCAATAGTCGCGTTTCTGTAAGCGTCCATTTGGTCCCGTTCTTTGTACTTTGGTATTGTCCGTTCCATCGTTCGTTTTATTGTTTCGTCCATTTGTTGTAAATGTTGGTCAATTTCTGTATTTGTCAGGTTTCTGTTGTTTGGTGGGGCTATGTCACTCGAACGAAGTTCTCTCGCTAAGGCGTTGGTGAAACGAGGCCGGCGCATCTTACTGTAATTGTAAGAGTGCGTTGCAACGTATTCCTCCAACTCCACGCGTTCGTTCGGTATCTTCATTACAGCAGCCAATCCGCAGTGATCACTGTCGTACTCAACTGTCTGTAAGCAGTTACGAGGGTGATTACCCACTTTGTCTGTAACTGTCAGTCTTGTGTCGTACAGCAAAAGATCCAGAAAGGAGCCGCTTCTTGGATACGATGGCTTTTCAGTAGCCAGCAGGTCGACGCCATATTCAACGCTGTAAAGATCCATCAAATTAAAAAGATGGTTACCTCTGGGATTACTATGTTGATTTCCCCAATCTTCATGTTTTGCGTTCAAATCACCGGCCAAGATGAAATAGTTTTCTTCCAAGCTCAGTTTCAGTTCCCTAAAAAGAATCTCGAGTTCTGAAGCAAAGTAAGTAACCTGCGGAGCTCCAGCCGCATAAGCCGCAATCATATACATCCGCTTCCCTTGAGTAAGAGAGATGCATACAACGCAAACTTCTAGCGTCTTGAGCTTTCGCAATTCGTTGTTGTATATAACTTTATAATTAATGCCTTTTCGTATAAAGAGAGCGACACCGCCCCCTTGAGTGGAGTCGGGCCGGTCTCTTCTTACGATATTGTAATTTTTATGAGTCAATTTGTGTTTGTGGTTTAGCTTAGTTTCACTAGCCATAAACACATCGGGACTGTAGTCTTTCAACAATTGGAACATATTGGCTCTTCGTTCAATCCTAATCAGTGAATTTACATTCACAGCTAGGACTTTTAGGCGCGTCTCCGGCAGCGCGCCCATTATGGTCTAAATTGCGCCAGGCCAGGCAACAAAGAGTAGAGATGATCTACCCTTTTGCCTTGCTCCTTTATCTGACTTTGCAGCCCTGTTAGTTGACCTTGAATGCTCAACAACAAGGCTACAATGTCAGGCTGCACCTCTGGTGCCTTAGGCACAGGGGCCTTTGGGGCAACCGTTGGTGGAGCCTGTCTCGTATTCCCATTCCCTGACACCATTTGGGCGTAGGAAAATTTGGAATCCACGAATTTTTGTATTGGAGCCTGTCGAACTGTTCGACTTCTTTCGGCTTTTTGACTGGCCTGTTTCTGTTTCATTTCTTGGACCTTAGGGCAACCCCTATAGCTAGCCGGGTGCCCTTGGTTTCCACAAAGGACACACTTGAGCTGGGTTAAATCCTCAACTCGCTCATTCCCCAGCTTGCACTCTCCCTTGATGTGGGTTTCGGAGCACCTGACGCAGCGCAACTGCATATTGCAGTTGGCTCCGGCATGGCCGAACCTCTGGCACTTCGTACATTGTAAAATGTCGTCGTGCCTTTTGAATGTCTCCCAGTGTATGGCTTGATAGTCGAGGCATTTGATTTCCCTCAGACTCTCAAAGCTACTTTGGGGCGATAATGTTACGAGGAACATTGGTAGCCTGTAACCCCCTCGCCTGGACTTCACCGTAGTGAAAGGCTTGACCCCGATGAAATCGAGATCTTTGTTGGCTTTTTGGCGGAGCTCACCTACGAGCGGCTCCGGTTCCGTGCAGGAACTTATGCCCTTTAGTAGGACCGTCTTAAATTTTTCGCTTTTCAGCGTGAAGCTGAAGAACTCAGCGGTGGCCTGCTTAAGCACTTCTTTCAGTAGCTTGTATTCGGCCAGTGAGAAGCACTGTACCGAATACCGCTTTTCTTTTTCATTCAGAATATTTATTACAAAATTGCCCTTAGTGGCCGACTTACATACCTGTTTCAAGTCCTGCAGGTCAACCCGGTAGGTCCTAATCGGTGGCACCTTCCCTTTCTTGGGCTGTGGTTGTTGCTGGTGTTGCTGCTTCTGTTTCTGCTGCTGTTGCTGCGGCTGCTGTTTCTGCTGCTTCTGTTGCTGTTGTTGCTGTTGCTGCTGCTGCTTCTGTTGCTGTTGTTGGTGTTTGGCTTTTGTTGAGGTCGATGGGCCTCGACACTTAGGCCTGCTTTTGCTGGCGGTGCTTAATTGACTTGCTCCGCTCTTGAGATTTTAGTAGCGGGCTTAGTTTGTTGCTGCTGATGTTGTTGTTGCTGTTGTTTTTGATGCTGCTGTTTTTGTTGCAGTTGCTGTTGCGCTGCCTCTTGCCGTCGGCACGCTTCCTGCTTCAGCTTTAGCTGACTGAGGAGGGCCTCCAATTCCTCCCTGAGCTTTTTAAGAGCCTCCTCAAACTGGCTTATGGCTGCCTGTTTGGCTTGCAGGGCCTCTGCCAGTTTAGTTTCTTCTTGGAGGTCCACCTCTACCTCCATCACCTTCCCTGTCGGCGGGACTGGCTCTGGCTCCGATAGGATTAAATCCATATTCGGAGGCCTGAAGAGCCCCTCTCCACCTTCAGACACATATTCTGCCTTTTCAGACTCAGCGTAGTCTGAAAACTCACTCTCCGTGGTAATTCCTCCCTTACCACCATCCATTTGTTTCCGCATATCGCGCCGCTTAGCGGAGTTGGCCCTCTCCTCTTTGTTTGGGCTATGCTTTTTTAGTTTCCTCTTCTTGTTTGTTGTTGTTGCCCACTGTTCAGCTGTCTCACCAGATGTTTTTGGTGTATCATTGGGTACCGCTGCTGGCACCACCGAAACATCACCTGATGTGTAAGCAGAGGTATCTTTCGATACCCCTGCTTTCCTCTCTTTCTCCATCTGCTTTTCTTCCCACTTAATAAAATCGACTATTTCGCGATTGTGGAAAAAAGCATTAATATTTTTTGTCGACTCAGACCGGGCCTCGAACCCACGACCTCTGGCTTCGTCTTCGGACGCCACTTTTTTTTTTTTTTTTTTAAATTCATTTTTTATTAATTCATTCTTAAGACTATCTTAAAGCTAGACAAAAATTCATAAAACCAGCCTAATTATCCATAACTTATTACTAACTTACTGGTCCCATACGGACACTCTAAGTTAAACTATAATACTTAATACTAATGCCTTTCGGCCCTAAGATCTATTTTACTTCAATTAAATTTTATTTATTTTGTATTTATTAGAAAATTTGAAAAACTAATATCAATATCCCTTTTTATTTTTACTTAAAACTACTTAAAATAAGGTCCTTAATATAAAACTTAAAGCTAACTAAAACTACCTATTCTACCTATAAACTACTTAAAACTAGAACAACCACAGCAGCAAATCTAACTAACATTTTTTGTTTTCCATATTTTGGTCTTTTTTCTTTTTTTTTTTCCTTATTCCATGTTTTTTTAATTTTTTTTTATTATTTTTTTTGTGTTTTTTTTTGTTTGTGTTTGTGTTTTTTTTTTGTTTTGTTTTTTTTTGTATTTTTTTGTGCCACCATGCCTATTCTACTTAAAACTAAACCCTAAAACTATAAAACAAGTATGTAAGCCGGCCAAGGCTTAAAACCCCATCCCGACTACCCACTATCAAGTGCCGATTGAAGCCACCAAAACTGGTTCTCCTGCTTCACCCTATCAGTTCGGTCCCGTTCGGACACAGCCCTACTGAACCGAAGGAGCTCTGCTCCGTCTTGTGCCATGACGTCCCGATTGTACAGGAGTCGCCTATCCACGGTTCGTCGTCTGACGTGGTAGATTAGCGGAACTGCCAATCTATCCTGTATCAGACCGCATCTATCTAAAAAGAGGAATGCCTCTGGTGGAATGAAGCCGCTCAAGCGTGCACTTTCAAAATACTCGTCGTTCGGATAGAACGCCCCGACAATTAAATTGTTGGTCGAAGACATAGCTCTTGCAATGTGACCTCGAACGAGTTTTATCACGAAATTGTCAATTCTGTTGATTCGAGCCCCGTTATATAGGACCTCGTTGGAATAGTAATGCACGTAAGAAGATTCGGCTGTTCGATATAAGCCGGTACAGCGTCGTAAACACTGCCGCTCGAACACCCGAAACTTCTCCATCTGGGAAGGGGCAACGTTGAACCACACAGGACAACCATAAACGATCATCGGCCGTATGAGGGCCATGTAGCAAATTACCTTCACTCTGGAGTCAAGCCGACTGCTAAAAAACAGCCGTTTCTTCAGAGCGAAGGCTCCTCTGGCCCTGGTCAGAGCAGCATTTATATGTCTATCGAAATATAAATACTGATCTAACCAGATACCGAGGTACTTCACTACACTTTTGCTCGCTAATGGCTGCCCGTGAAGATCAACGATAACCATCTTGCGCCAGTTCTTGCACGTATCCCTCGTGGCCCTAGCCAACGGAGTCCGGAACAGAATTGTCTCCGACTTCTGGACATTTATTTTCAGTTTCCAGTCGTCGCAATATCGCTGAATCTTGTCGAAATCACGCTGCAAGAGAATTCTAATAACCTCAACCTTTCGGGCCGTTCTGTACGCAATAAGATCGTCGGCGTACGCAATTGCCTTTGTAAGACTACCTATCAGATCGCTGGTGTAAATGCTGAAGAGAATCGGCGAATTCACCGCTCCCTGTTGAAGACCATTTTTAATTAAGAATGTTGTGGTAGAAGTTACATTGCCACTTTTGACAACAAACTTTCTACCGTTAAGCATATCATAAAGCATATTCAACAATGGCTTGCTTATGCCAAGCCTGCTCAGTTTTAGGTAACGACCCTCTAACCATACGGTGTCAAAGGCCTTTTCCAAATCAACCAAAACAGCACCTGTGCATTGTTGTTTTGTTTTATTCCATTGGATATCAGAAACGAGTTTAGACGCAGCATGAATTGTGTCATGACCCGCCTTGAACCCGAACTGTTTATCCGGAATTATTTTGTTGTCCGCAGCCCACTTAGTCAGAGCCCTATTAATGATTTTTTCGAAAACTTTGCTGATGCTCGGAAGAAGACTTATCGACCGAAGATTTGACGGGTTGGAGTTGTCCTTTCCCTTTTTCGGGAGAGGATGAACCACAGCGGTCTTCCAATGCACTGGATAATATGCATTATTCAGTGCATTATTGAAGAGTGTGGTGTAAATGTCAATTGCCTCCATCGGTAAATGTCTTTGTACAACGTTGGATATACCATCGACACCTGCTGACTTTTTATTTTTTATTGAGTTGAAGATGAGCTGAAGCTCAACCTTCATTACTAACAAGGGACTTGGTCCCGTTTGCTCGGTGATTATGGCATTTGCCAAGGAATCGTCATTGAACCGCATGAAACCGCGGTTCTCAGATCGCCATTGTGTTATATCATTTCGAAGGTAAAAGTGATTAAGTAGGGCTCTGTTTTCCAGGTCGTGGTTGGGGCGAATGCTAACATTCACCTTGTACACTTGCTGGAAAGCAGCTCCCACCGCCTCCACTTTTTCCTTCGGATCTTCAATTATATAAAAGTCATCGTCAAAGATGGCTTCTTCTGGATCTATTTGCACTGTCATGAGTACGTCTCTGTTCTCTTCAGTTCTTTGGAGTTTCAGACACGGAAGGTCATTGTCGTTCTTTTTCCTAAATATCTTGTTGATTTTAGGGAACATACCAGGGTCACTGGAATTAACTGACCGGATCTTGCGGTCCCAGTACTTGTTAATTAATAACCTGTAGTTCTCCTTAATCAACAGATTGACATTTTTTATTGACGACTTCAGTGTCCTAACCTCCAAGTCGTGTGGGTCTGTAAGTCGTCTGTACAAGGTTTTGAGTCTTGTCAGTAAGCCACTCTTGTGCTTACGTAGTGCGTCAATAGTCGCGTTTCTGTAAGCGTCCATTTGGTCCCGTTCTTTGTACTTTGGTATTGTCCGTTCCATCGTTCGTTTTATTGTTTCGTCCATTTGTTGTAAATGTTGGTCAATTTCTGTATTTGTCAGGTTTCTGTTGTTTGGTGGGGCTATGTCACTCGAACGAAGTTCTCTCGCTAAGGCGTTGGTGAAACGAGGCCGGCGCATCTTACTGTAATTGTAAGAGTGCGTTGCAACGTATTCCTCCAACTCCACGCGTTCGTTCGGTATCTTCATTACAGCAGCCAGTCCGCAGTGATCACTGTCGTACTCAACTGTCTGTAAGCAGTTACGAGGGTGATTACCCACTTTGTCTGTAACTGTCAGTCTTGTGTCGTACAGCAAAAGATCCAGAAAGGAGCCGCTTCTTGGATACGATGGCTTTTCAGTAGCCAGCAGGTCGACGCCATATTCAACGCTGTAAAGATCCATCAAATTAAAAAGATGGTTACCTCTGGGATTACTATGTTGATTTCCCCAATCTTCATGTTTTGCGTTCAAATCACCGGCCAAGATGAAATAGTTTTCTTCCAAGCTCAGTTTCAGTTCCCTAAAAAGAATCTCGAGTTCTGAAGCAAAGTAAGTAACCTGCGGAGCTCCAGCCGCATAAGCCGCAATCATATACATCCGCTTCCCTTGAGTAAGAGAGATGCATACAACGCAAACTTCTAGCGTCTTGAGCTTTCGCAATTCGTTGTTGTATATAACTTTATAATTAATGCCTTTTCGTATAAAGAGAGCGACACCGCCCCCTTGAGTGGAGTCGGGCCGGTCTCTTCTTACGATATTGTAATTTTTATGAGTCAATTTGTGTTTGTGGTTTAGCTTAGTTTCACTAGCCATAAACACATCGGGACTGTAGTCTTTCAACAATTGGAACATATTGGCTCTTCGTTCAATCCTAATCAGTGAATTTACATTCACAGCTAGGACTTTTAGGCGCGTCTCCGGCAGCGCGCCCATTATGGTCTAAATTGCGCCAGGCCAGGCAACAAAGAGTAGAGATGATCTACCCTTTTGCCTTGCTCCCTTATCTGACTTTGCAGCCCTGTTAGTTGACCTTGAATGCTCAACAACAAGGCTACAATGTCAGGCTGCACCTCTGGTGCCTTAGGCACAGGGGCCTTTGGGGCAACCGTTGGTGGAGCCTGTCTCGTATTCCCATTCCCTGACACCATTTGGGCGTAGGAAAATTTGGAATCCACGAATTTTTGTATTGGAGCCTGTCGAACTGTTCGACTTCTTTCGGCTTTTTGACTGGCCTGTTTCTGTTTCATTTCTTGGACCTTAGGGCAACCCCTATAGCTAGCCGGGTGCCCTTGGTTTCCACAAAGGACACACTTGAGCTGGGTTAAATCCTCAACTCGCTCATTCCCCAGCTTGCACTCTCCCTTGATGTGGGTTTCGGAGCACCTGACGCAGCGCAACTGCATATTGCAGTTGGCTCCGGCATGGCCGAACCTCTGGCACTTCGTACATTGTAAAATGTCGTCGTGCCTTTTTAATGTCTCCCAGTGTATGGCTTGATAGTCGAGGCATTTGATTTCCCTCAGACTCTCAAAGCTACTTTGGGGCGATAATGTTACGAGGAACATTGGTAGCCTGTAACCCCCTCGCCTGGACTTCACCGTAGTGAAAGGCTTGACCCCGATGAAATCGAGATCTTTGTTGGCTTTTTGGCGGAGCTCACCTACGAGCGGCTCCGGTTCCGTGCAGGAACTTATGCCCTTTAGTAGGACCGTCTTAAATTTTTCGCTTTTCAGCGTGAAGCTGAAGAACTCAGCGGTGGCCTGCTTAAGCACTTCTTTCAGTAGCTTGTATTCGGCCAGTGAGAAGCACTGTACCGAATACCGCTTTTCTTTTTCATTCAGAATATTTATTACAAAATTGACCTTAGTGGCCGACTTACATACCTGTTTCAAGTCCTGCAGGTCAACCCGGTAGGTCCTAATCGGTGGCACCTTCCCTTTCTTGGGCTGTGGTTGTTGCTGGTGTTGCTGCTTCTGTTTCTGCTGCTGTTGCTGCGGCTGCTGTTTCTGCTGCTTCTGTTGCTGTTGTTGCTGTTGCTGCTGCTGCTTCTGTTGCTGTTGTTGGTGTTTGGCTTTTGTTGAGGTCGATGGGCCTCGACACTTAGGCCTGCTTTTGCTGGCGGTGCTTAATTGACTTGCTCCGCTCTTGAGATTTTAGTAGCGGGCTTAGTTTGTTGCTGCTGATGTTGTTGTTGCTGTTGTTTTTGATGCTGCTGTTTTTGTTGCAGTTGCTGTTGCGCTGCCTCTTGCCGTCGGCACGCTTCCTGCTTCAGCTTTAGCTGACTGAGGAGGGCCTCCAATTCCTCCCTGAGCTTTTTAAGAGCCTCCTCAAACTGGCTTATGGCTGCCTGTTTGGCTTGCAGGGCCTCTGCCAGTTTAGTTTCTTCTTGGAGGTCCACCTCTACCTCCATCACCTTCCCTGTAGGCGGGACTGGCTCTGGCTCCGATAGGATTAAATCCATATTCGGAGGCCTGAAGAGCCCCTCTCCACCTTCAGACACATATTCTGCCTTTTCAGACTCAGCGTAGTCTGAAAACTCACTCTCCGTGGTAATTCCTCCCTTACCACCATCCATTTGTTTCCGCATATCGCGCCGCTTAGCGGAGTTGGCCCTCTCCACTTTGTTTGGGCTATGCTTTTTTAGTTTCCTCTTCTTGTTTGTTGTTGTTGCCCACTGTTCAGCTGTCTCACCAGATGTTTTTGGTGTATCATTGGGTACCGCTGCTGGCACCACCGAAACATCACCTGATGTGTAAGCAGAGGTATCTTTCGATACCCCTGCTTTCCTCTCTTTCTCCATCTGCTTTTCTTCCCACTTAATAAAATCGACTATTTCGCGATTGTGGAAAAAAGCATTAATATTTTTTGTCGACTCAGACCGGACCTCGAACCCACGACCTCTGGCTTCGTCTTCGGACGCCACTTTTTTTTTTTTTTTTTTAAATTCATTTTTTATTAATTCATTCTTAAGACTATCTTAAAGCTAGACAAAAATTCATAAAACCAGCCTAATTATCCATAACTTATTACTAACTTACTGGTCCCATACGGACACTCTAAGTTAAACTATAATACTTAATACTAATGCCTTTCGGCCCTAAGATCTATTTTACTTCAATTAAATTTTATTTATTTTGTATTTATTAGAAAATTTGAAAAACTAATATCAATATCCCTTTTTATTTTTACTTAAAACTACTTAAAATAAGGTCCTTAATATAAAACTTAAAGCTAACTAAAACTACCTATTCTACCTATAAACTACTTAAAACTAGAACAACCACAGCAGCAAATCTAACTAACATTTTTTGTTTTCCATATTTTGGTCTTTTTTCTTTTTTTTTTTCCTTATTCCATGTTTTTTTTATTTTTTTTTATTATTTTTTTTGTGTTTTTTTTTTGTTTGTGTTTTTTTTTTTGTTTTGTTTTTTTTTGTATTTTTTTGTGCCACCATGCCTATTCTACTTAAAACTAAACCCTAAAACTATAAAACAAGTATGTAAGCCGGCCAAGGCTTAAAACCCCATCCCGACTACCCACTATCAAGTGCCGATTGAAGCCACCAAAACTGGTTCTCCTGCTTCACCCTATCAATTCGGTCCCGTTCGGACACAGCCCTACTGAACCGAAGGAGCTCTGCTCCGTCTTGTGCCATGACGTCCCGATTGTACAGGAGTCGCCTATCCACGGTTCGTCGTCTGACGTGGTAGATTAGCGGAACTGCCAATCTATCCTGTATCAGACCGCATCTATCTAAAAAGAGGAATGCCTCTGGTGGAATGAAGCCGCTCAAGCGTGCACTTTCAAAATACTCGTCGTTCGGATAGAACGCCCCGACAATTAAATTGTTGGTCGAAGACATAGCTCTTGCAATGTGACCTCGAACGAGTTTTATCACGAAATTGTCAATTCTGTTGATTCGAGCCCCGTTATATAGGACCTCGTTGGAATAGTAATGCACGTAAGAAGATTCGGCTGTTCGATATAAGCCGGTACAGCGTCGTAAACACTGCCGCTCGAACACCCGAAACTTCTCCATCTGGGAAGGGGCAACGTTGAACCACACAGGACAACCATAAACGATCATCGGCCGTATGAGGGCCATGTAGCAAATTACCTTCACTCTGGAGTCAAGCCGACTGCTAAAAAACAGCCGTTTCGTCAGAGCGAAGGCTCCTCTGGCCCTGGTCAGAGCAGCATTTATATGTCTATCGAAATATAAATACTGATCTAACCAGATACCGAGGTACTTCACTACACTTTTGGTCGCTAATGGCTGCCCGTGAAGATCAACGATAACCATCTTGCGCCAGTTCTTGCACGTATCCCTCGTGGCCCTAGCCAACGGAGTCCGGAACAGAATTGTCTCCGACTTCTGGACATTTATTTTCAGTTTCCAGTCGTCGCAATATCGCTGAATCTTGTCGAAATCACGCTGCAAGAGAATTCTAATAACCTCAACCTTTCGGGCCGTTCTGTACGCAATAAGATCGTCGGCGTACGCAATTGCCTTTGTAAGACTACCTATCAGATCGCTGGTGTAAATGCTGAAGAGAATCGGCGAATTCACCGCTCCCTGTTGAAGACCATTTTTAATTAAGAATGTTGTGGTAGAAGTTACATTGCCACTTTTGACAACAAACTTTCTACCGTTAAGCATATCATAAAGCATATTCAACAATGGCTTGCTTATGCCAAGCCTGCTCAGTTTTAGGTAACGACCCTCTAACCATACGGTGTCAAAGGCCTTTTCCAAATCAACCAAAACAGCACCTGTGCATTGTTGTTTTGTTTTATTCCATTGGATATCAGAAACGAGTTTAGACGCAGCATGAATTGTGTCATGACCCGCCTTGAACCCGAACTGTTTATCCGGAATTATTTTGTTGTCCGCAGCCCACTTAGTCAGAGCCCTATTAATGATTTTTTCGAAAACTTTGCTGATGCTCGGAAGAAGACTTATCGACCGAAGATTTGACGGGTTGGAGTTGTCCTTTCCCTTTTTCGGGAGAGGATGAACCACAGCGGTCTTCCAATGCACTGGATAATATGCATTATTCAGTGCATTATTGAAGAGTGTGGTGTAAATGTCAATTGCCTCCATCGGTAAATGTCTTAGTACAACGTTGGATATACCATCGACACCTGCTGACTTTTTATTTTTTATTGAGTTGAAGATGAGCTGAAGCTCAACCTTCGTTACTAACAAGGGACTTGGTCCCGTTTGCTCGGCGATTATGGCATTTGCCAAGGAATCGTCATTGAACCGCATAAAACCGCGGTTCTCAGATCGCCATTGTGTTATATCATTTGGAAGGTAAAAGTGATTAAGTAGGGCTCTGTTTTCCAGGTCGTGGTTGGGGCGAATGCTAACATTCACCTTGTACACTTGCTGGAAAGCAGCTCCCACCGCCTCCACTTTTTCCTTCGGATCTTCAATTATATAAAAGTCATCGTCAAAGATGGCTTCTTCTGGATCTATTTGCGCTGTCATGAGTACGTCTCTGTTCTCTTCAGTTCTTTAGAGTTTCAGACACGGAAGGTCATTGTCGTTCTTTTTCCTAAATACCTTGTTGATTTTAGGGAACATACCAGGGTCACTGGAATTAACTGACCGGATCTTGCGGTCCCAGTACTTGTTAATTGATAACCTGTAGTTCTCCTTAATCAACAGATTGACATTTTTTATTGACGACTTCAGTGTCCTAACCTCCAAGTCATGTGGGTCTGTAAGTCGTCTGTACAAGTTTTTGAGTCTTGTCATTAAGCCACTCTTGTGCTTACGTAGTGCGTCAATAGTCGCGTTTCTGTAAGCGTCCATTTGGTCCCGTTCTTTGCACTTTGGTATTGTCTGTTCCATTGTTCGTTTTATTGTTTCGTCCATCTGTTGTAAATGTTGGTCAATTTCTGTATTTGTCAGGTTTCTGTTGTTTGGTGGGGCTCTGTCACTCGAACAAAGTTCTCTCGCTAGGGCGTTGGTGAAACGAGGCCAGCGCATCTTACTGTAATTGTAAGAATGCGTTGCAACGTATTCCTCCAACTCCACGCGTTCGTTCGGAATCTGCATTACAGCAGCCAGTCCGCAGTGATCACTGTCGTACTCGACTGTCTGTAAGCAGTTTCGAGGGTGATTACCCACTTTATCTGTAACTGTCAGTCTTGTGTCGTACAGCAAAAGATCCAGAAAGGAGCCGCTTCTTGGATACGATGGCTTTTCAGTAGCCAGCAGGTCAACGCCATATTCAACGCTGTAAAGATTCATCAAATTAAAAAGATGGTTACCTCTGGGATTACTATGTTGATTTCCCCAATCTTCATGTTTTGCGTTCAAATCACCGGCCAAGATGAAATAGTTTTCTTCCAAGCTCAGTTTAAGTTCTCTAAAAAGAATCTCGATTTCTGAAGCAAAGTAAGTAACCTGCGGAGCTCCAGCCGCATAAGCCGGAATCATATACATCCGCTTCCCTTGAGTGAGAGAGATGCATACAATGCAAACTTCAAGCATCTTGAGCTTTCGCAATTCATTGTTGTTTATGACTTTATAATTAATGCCTTTTCGTATAAAGAGAGCAACACCGCCCCCTTGAGTGGAGTCGGGCCGGTCTCTTCTTACGATATTGTAATTTTTATGAGTCAATTTGTGTTTGTGGTTTAGCTTGGTTTCGCTAGCCATAAACACATCGGGACTGTAGTCTTTCAACAATTGGAACATGTTGGCCCTTCGTTCAATCCTAATCAGTGAATTTACATTCACAGCTAGGACATTTAGGCGCGTCTCCGGCAGCGCGCCCATTATGGTCTATATTGCGCCAGGCCAGGCAACAAAGAGTAGAGATGGTCTACCCTTTTGCCTTGCTCCTTTATCTGACTTTGCAGGCCTGTTAGTTGACCTTGAATGCTCAACAACAAGGCTACAATGTCAGGCTGCACCTCTGGTGCCTTAGGCACAAGGGGCCTTTGGGGCAACCGTTGGTGGAGCCTGTCTCGTATTCCCATTCCCTGACACCATTTGGGCGTAAGAGAATTTGGGATCCACGAATTTTTGTGTTGGAGCCTGTCGAACTGTTCGACTTCCTTCGGCTTTTTAACTGGCCTGTTTTTGTTTCATTTGCTGGACCCTAGGGCAACCCCTATAATTAGCCGGGTGCCCTTGGTTTCCACAAAGGACACACTTGGGCTGGGTCAAATCCTCAACCCGCTCATTCCCCAGCTTGCATTCTCCCTCGTTGTGGGTTTCGGAGCACCTGACGCAGCGCAACTGCATATTGCAGTTGGCTCCGGCATGGCCGAACCTCTGGCACTTCGTACATTGTAAAATGTCGTCGTGCCTTTTTAATGTCTCCCAGTGTATGGCTTGATAGTCGAGGCATTTGATTTCCCTCAGACTCTCAACACTACTTTGGGGCGATAATGGTACGAGGAACATTGGCAGCCTGTACCCCCCTCGCCTGGACTTCACCGTAGTGAAAGGCTTGACCCCGATAAAATCGAGATCGTCAGTGGCTTTTTGACGGAGCTCAGCTAAGAGCGCCTCCGGTTCCGTGCAGGAACTTATGCCCTTCAGTAGGACCGTCTTAAATTTTTCGCTTTTCGGTGTGAAGCTGAAGAACTCAGCGGTGGCCTGCTTAAGCACTTCTTTCAGTAGCTTGTATTCGGCCAGTGAGAAGCATTGTACTGAATACCGCTTTTCTTTTTCATTCAGAATATTTATTACAAAATTGCCCTTAGTGGCCGACTTACATACCTGTATCAAGTCCTGCAGGTCGACCCGGTAGGTCCTAATTGGTGGCACCTTCTCTTTCTTGGGCTGTGGTTGTTGCTGGTGTTGCTGCTTCTGTTTCTGCTTCTGTTTCTGCTGCTGCTGTTTCTGCTGCTGCTGTTTCTGTTGCTGCTGTTTCTGCTGCTGCTGCTGTTTCGGCTGCTGTTTCGGCTGCTGTTGTTGCTGCTGCGTTGCTTTAGTTGAGGTCGATGGGCCCTCAGCAATTGGGCCTGTCACTGCTGATGGCGGTTTTTTATTTTGCACCGCCTCTGTGCTTATGGTTGCGGGCTTTTGCTGTTGCTGCTGTGGTTGTTGTTTTTTTGTTTGTTTCTGCTGTTGTTGTTGCTGAACGCGCTCCGCTGCTTCTTTTTGGCGGCGAGCTTCTTGTTTCAGCCTCAGTTGGCTGAGTAGCGGCTCCATCTCCTCCTTAAGTTTCTTAAGGCTTTCCTCATACTGGCTGATTTTAGCCTGTTTGGATTGCAGGTCCTTCATCAACCTTGCTTCATTTTGGAGGTCCACATCCACCTCCAACGGCTTTTTTGTCGACGGCTCTGCTAAGGTCTCGTTCTTATTGTTCGGAGACCTATAGTGACCTTCTCCTTCCTCAGAGACGTAATCAATCTCGTCGTCAACCACTGAGCACTCAGTATCCGACGTCATCAATTTCGTCTTCTCCGTCTCCATCCTTTTTATCATAGCGCTACGCGTAGCAGCACTCTTACGTTGTACCATATTTGGATTTGGTGTTTCTCGTTTCCTCTTGCTTGTTGTTGTTGCAATTGTCGGATCGGACTGGTAGCCTGACGTTGTTGCGGTGATATAAGGTACCGCTGCCGGTACTGCACTTACATCACCTGATGTATTTGCAGAGGTATTTTTTGATACCAATGCTTTCTTCTCCTTCATTTGTTTTTCTTCCCAACAGATAAAATCAGCAATTTCTCTGTTGTGAAAAAAAGCAACAAAATTTTTCGTTGACTCCGGCTGGGAATCGAACCCACGACCCTTATATCTGCTTCCGGACGCCACTTTTTTTTTTTTTTTTTAAATTCATTTTTATTAATTCATTCTTAAGACTATCTTAAAGCTAGACAAAAATTCATAAAACTAGCCTAATTATCCATAACTTACAACTAACTTACTGGTCCCACACGGACACTCTAAGTTAAACAATAATATTTAATGCTAATGCCTTTCGGCCCTAAGATCTATTAAACTTCAATTCATTTTATTTATTATTGTATTCATTAGAAAATTTAGAAAAAAACTAATGTAAATATCCTTTTTTATTTTTACTTAAAAACTACTTAAAATAAGGTCCTTAATATAAAACTTAAAGCTAACTAAAACTACCTATTCTACCTATAAACTACTTAAAACTAGAACAACCACAGCAGCAAATCTAACTATCTAACGTTTTTTGTTTTCATATTTTGTCTTTTTTTTTTTTTTTTAGATTATTCCATGTTTTTTTAATTTTTTTTTTTGTATTTTTCTTTTTGTATTTTTTTTTGTATGTTTTTTTTTTGTGCCACCATGCCTATTCTACTTAAAACTAAACCCTAAAACTATAAAACAAGTATGTAAGCCGGCCAAGGCTTAAAACCCCTTCCTGACTACTCACTATCAAGTGCCGATTGAAGCCACCAAAACTGGTTTTCCTGCTTCACCCTATCAGTTCGGTCCCTTTCGGACACAGCCCTACTGAACCAAAGGAGCTCTGCTCCGCCTTGTGCCATGACGTCCCGATTGTACAGGAGTCGCCTATCCACGGTTCGTCGTCTGACGTGGTAGATTAACGGAACTGCCAATCTATCCTGTATCAGACCGCATCTATCTAAAAAGAGGAATGCCTCTGGTGGAATGAAGCCGCTCAATCGTGCACTCTCAAAATACTCGTCGTTCGGATAGAACGCCCCGAAAATTAAATTGTTGGTCGAAGACATAGCTCTTGCAATGTGACCTCGAACGAGTTTTATCACGAAATTGTCAATTCTGTTGATTCGAGCCCCGTTGTATAGGACCTCGTTGGAATAATAATGCACGTAAGAAGATTCTGCTGTTCGATATAAGCCGGTACAGCGTCGTAAACACTGCCGCTCGAACACCCGAAACTTCTCCATCTGGGAAGGGGCAACGTTGAACCACACAGGACAACCATAAACGATCATTGGCCGTATGAGGGCCATGTAGCAAATTACCTTCACTCTGGAGTCAAGCCGACTGCTAAAAAACAGCCGTTTCGTCAGAGCGAAGGCTCCTCTGGCCCTGGTCAGAGCAGCATTTATATGTCTGTCGAAATATAAATACTGATCTAACCAGATACCGAGGTACTTCACTACACTTTTGCTCGCTAATGGCTGCCCGTGAAGATCAACTATAACCATCTTGCGCCAATTCTTGCGCGTATCCCTCGTGGCCCTAGCCAATGGAGTCCGGAACAGAATTGTCTCCGACTTCTGGATATTTATTTTCAGTTTCCAGTCGTCGCAATATCGCTGAATCTTGTCGAAATCACGCTGCAAGAGAATTCTAATAACCTCAACCTTTCGGGCCGTTCTGTACGCAATAAGATCGTCGGCGTACGTAATTGCCTTTGTTAGACTACCTATTAGATCGCTGGTGTAAATGCTGAAGAGAATCGGCGAATTCACCGCTCCCTGTTGAAGACCATTTTTAATTAAGAATGTGGTGGTAGAACTTACATTGCCACTTTTGACAACAAACTTTCTACCGTTAAGCATATCATAAAGTATATACAACAATGGCTTGCTTATGCCAAGCCTGCTCAGTTTTAGGTAAAGACCCTCTAACCATACGGTGTCAAAGGCCTTTTCCAAATCAACCAGAACAGCACCTGTGCATTGTTGTTTTGTTTTATTCCATTGGATATCAGAAACAAGTTTAGACGCAGCATGAATTGTGTCATGACCCGCCTTGAACCCGAACTGTTTATCCGGAATCATTTTGTTGTCCGCAGCCCACTTAGTCAGAGCCCTATTGATTACTTTTTCGAAAACTTTGCTGATGCTCGGAAGAAGACTTATCGACCGAAGATTTGACGGGTTGGAGTTGTCCTTTCCCTTTTTCGGGAGAAGATGAACCACAGCGGTCTTCCAATGCACTAGATAATATGCATTATTCAGTGCATTATTGAAGAGTGTGGTGTAAATGTCAATTGCCTCCATCGGTAAATGTCTTAGTACAACGTTGGATATACCATCGACACCTGCTGACTTTTTATTTTTTATTGAGTTGAAGATGAGCTGAAGCTCAACCTTCGTCACTAACAAGGGACTTGGTCCCGTTTGCTCGGCGATTATGGCATTTGCCAAGGAATCGTCATTGAACCGCATAAAACCGTGGTTCTCAGATCGCCATTGTGTTATATCATTTCGAAGGTAAAAGTGATTAAGTAGGGCTCTGTTTTCCAGGTCGTGGTTGGGGCGAATGCTAGCATTCACCTTGTACACTTGCTGGAAAGCAGCTCCCACCGCCTCCACTTTTTCCTTCGGATCTTCAATTATATAAAAGTCATCGTCAAAGATGGCTTCTTCTGGATCTATTTGCGCTGTCATGAGTACGTCTCTGTTCTCTTCAGTTCTTTGGAGTTTCAGACACGGAAGGTCATTGTCGTTCTTTTTCCTGAATATCTTGTTGATTTTAGGGAACATACTAGGGTCACTGGAATTAACTGACCGGATCTTGCGGTCCCAGTATTTGTTAATTGATAGCCTGTAGTTCTCCTAAATCAACCGATTGACATTTTTTATTGACGACTTCAGTGTCCTAACCTCCAAGTCGTGTGGGTCTGTGAGTCGTCTGTACAAGTTTTTGAGTCTTGTCAGTAAGCCACTCTTGTGCTTACGCAGTGCGTCAATAGTCGCGTTTCTGTAAGCGTCCATTTGGTCCCGTTCTTTGTACTTTGGTATAGTCTGTTCCATTGTTCGTTTTATTGTTTCGTCCATCTGTTGTAAATGTTGGTCAATTTCTGTATTTGTCAGGTTTCTGTTGTTTGGTGGGGCTATGTCACTCGAACGAAGTTCTCTTGCTAAGGCGTTGGTGAAACGAGGCCAACGCATCTTACTGTAATTGTAAGAGTGCGTTGCAACGTATTCCTCCAACTCCACGCGTTCGTTCGGTATCTTCATTACAGCAGCCAGTCCGCAGTGATCACTGTCGTACTCGACTGTCTGTAAGCAGTTTCGAGGGTGATTACCCACTTTATCTGTAACTGTCAGTCTTGTGTCGTACAGCAAGAGATCCAGAAAGGAGCCGCTTCTTGGATACGATGGCTTTTCAGTAGCCAACAGGTCGACGCCATATTCAAAGCTGTAAAGATCCATCAAATTAAAAAGATGGTTACCTCTGGGATTACTATGTTGATTTCCCCAATCTTCATGTTTTGCGTTCAAATCACCGGCCAAGATGAAATAGTTTTCTTCCAAGCTCAGTTTCAGTTCCCTAAAAAGAATCTCGAATTCTGAAGCAAAGTAAGTAACCTGCGGAGCTCCAGCCGCATAAGCCGCAATCATATACATCCGCTTCCCTTGAGTGAGAGAGATGCATACAACGCAAACTTCTAGCGTCTTGAGCTTTCGCAATTCATTGTTGTATATTACTTTATAATTAATGCCTTTTCGTATAAAGAGAGCGACACCGCCCCCTTGAGTGGAGTCGGGCCGGTCTCTTCTTACGATATTGTAATTTTTATGAGTCAATTTGTGTTTGTAGTTTAGCTTAGTTTCGCTAGCCATAAACACATCGGGACTGTAGTCTTTCAACAATTGGAACATATTGGCTCTTCGTTCAATCCTAATCAGTGAATTTACATTCACAGCTAGGACTTTTAGGCGCGTCTCCGGCAGCGCGCCTATTATGGTCTAAATTGCGTCAGGCCAGGCAACAAAGAGTAGAGATGATCTACCCTTTTGCCTTGCTCCTTTATCTGACTTTGCAGCCCTGTAAGTTGACCTTGAATGTTCAACAACAAGGCTACAATGTCAGGCTGCACCTCTGGTGCCTTAGGCACAGGGGCCTTTGGGGCAACCGTTGGTGGAGCCTGTCTCGTGTTCCCATTCCCTGACACCATTTGGGCGTAGGAAAATTTGGGGTCCACGAATTTTTGTGTTGGAGCCTGTCGAACTGTTCGACTTACTTCGGCTTTTTGACTGGCCTGTTTTTGTTTCATTTGTTGGAGCTTAGGGCAACCCCAAAGTTAGCAGGGTGCCCTTGGTTTCCACAAAGGACACACTTGAGCTGGGTTAAATCCTCAACCCGCTCATTCCCCAGCTTGCATTCTCCTTCATTGTGGGTTTCTGAGCACCTGACACAGCACGGCTGCATATTGCAGTTGGCTTTGGCATGGCCGAACCTTTGGCACTTCGTACATTGTAGCATGTCGTCGTGCCTTTTTAATTTTTCCCAGTGTACAGTTTGATAGTCGAGGGATTCGATTTTCTTCACACTATCAAAACTGCTTTGGGGCGATAATGTTACGAGGAACATTGGCAGCCTATAACCCCCTCGCCTGGACTTCACCGTAGTGAAAGGCTTGACCCCGATAAAATCGAGATCGTCAGTGGCTTTTTCTCGGAGCTCAGCTAAGAGCGCCTCCGGTTCCGTGCAGGAACTTATGCCCTTCAGAAGGACCGTTTGAAATTTTTCGCTTTTGGGCGTGTAGCTGAAGAACTCAGCGATGGCCTCTTTTAGCACTTCTTTAAGTAAATTGTATTCGGCCAGTGAGAAGCACTGCACCGAATATCGCTTTTCTTTTTCATTCAAAATGTTAATGAGAAACTTGCCCTTAGTGGCCGACTTACATACCTGTTTCAAGTCCTGCAGGTCAACCCGGTAGGCCCTAATAAGTGGCACCTTCTCCTTCTTGGGCTGAGGTTGTTTCTGGTGTTGCTGCTGCTGCTGTATCTGCTGCTGCTGTTTCTGCTGCTGCTGTTTCTGCTGCTGTTTCTGCTGCTGCTGTTTCTGCTGCTGTTGTTGCTGCTGCTGTTGTTGCTGCTGCATTACTTTAGTTGAGGTCGATGGGCCCTCAATATTTGGGCCTGTCACTGCTGATGGCGGTTTTTTCTTTTGCTCCGCTCCTGTGTTTTTGGGAGCGGGCTTGGGTTGTGGTTGTTTTTGCTGCTGTGGTTGTTGTTGCTGTTGCTTTTGCTGCAATTGTTTTTGCTGCTGTTGTTTTTGTTGCCGTTGAGCTGCTTCCTGTTGTCGGCACGCCTCTTGTTTTAGCTTAAGCTGACTGAGGAGGGGCTCCATATCCTCCTTGATCTTTCGGAGGTCTTCCTCGTATTGGCTGATTTTTGCTTGTTTGGCTTGCAGGGCCTTTTCAAGAGCTGTCTTATCTTGGAGGTCCGCCTCTACCTCCAAAGCCTTCGTTGTCGGCGGGACTGGTTCTGCCTCCGACAGGATTAAATCCATGTTCGGAGGCCTGAAGAGCCCCTCTCCACCTTCGGAAACATATTCAGTTTTCTCAGACTCGGCGTAGTCTGAGAACTCACTCTCGGTGGTAATTCCTCCCTTACCACTCTCCATTTCCTTCCGCATATCCCGCCGCTTAGCGGAGTTGGTTCTCTCAACCTTATTTGGACTGTGCTTCTTCAGCTTCCTCTTATTGTTTGTTGTTGCTGATATCCACTGGTCAGATGTCTGACCAGATGTTGTTGCTGTTACATTGGGTACCGCTGCTGGCACCACCGTAACATCACCTGATGTGTTGGCAGAGGTATCTTTCGATACCCCTGCTCTTTTTTCCTTCTCCATTTGTTTATTTTCCCAATCAATAAAATCTGCAATTTCACGATTGTAGAAAAAAGCAATTATATTTTTCGTACACTCAGCCCGGGACTCGAACCCACGACCTCTGGACTCGTCTTCGGACGCCACCTCCACTAGGCTATCGTTTTTTTTTTTTTTTTTTTTCAAATTCATTTTTTATTAATTCAATCTTAAATCTATCTTAAAGCTAGACAAAAATTCATAAAACTAGCCTAATTAACCATAACTTACAACTAACTTACTGGTCCCATACGGACGCTCTAAGTTAAACAATAATACTTAATGCTAATGCCTTTCGGCCCCAAGATCTATTTAACTTCAATTCATTTTATTTATTTTTGTATCCATTAGAAAATTTAGAAAAAACTAATGTCAATATCCTTTTTTATTTTTACTTAAAAAACTACTTAAAATAAGGTCCTTAATATAAAACTTAAAGCTAACTAAAACTACCTATTCTACCTATAAACTACTTAAAACTAGAACAACCACAGCAGCAAATCTAACTATCTAACGTTTTTTGTTTTTCATATTTTCATGTCTTTTTTTTGTTATTTTATTATTTTTTTTTATTTTTTTTTTTGTATATTTTTGTTTTTTTTTTTTGTTTTTTTTTTGTATTTTTTTGTGTATATTTTTTTTTGTGTATTTTTTTTTTGTGCCACCATGCCTATTCTACTTAAAACTAAACCCTAAAACTATAAAACAAGTATGTAAGCCGGCTTACAAGGCTTAAAACCCCATCCCGACTACTCACTATCAAGTGCCGATTGAAGCCACCAAAACTGGCTCTCCTGCTTCACCCTATCAGTTCGGTCCCTTTCGGACACAGCCCTACTGAACCGAAGGAGCTCTGCTCCACCTTGTGCCATGACGTCCCGATTGTACAGGAGTCGCCTATCCACGGTTCGTCGTCTGACGTGGTAGATTAACGGAACTGCCAATCTATCCTGTATCAGACCGCATCTATCTAAAAAGAGGAATGCCTCTGGTGGAATGAAGCCGCTCAAGCGTGCACTTTCAAAATACTCGTCGTTCGGATAGAACGCCCCGAAAATTAAATTGTTCGTCGAAGACATAGCTCTTGCAATGTGACCTCGGACGAGTTTTATCACGAAATTGTCAATTCTGTTGATTCGAGCCCTGTTTTATAGGACCTCGTTGGAATAGTAATGCACGTAAGAAGATTCGGCTGTTCGATATAAGCCGGTACAGCGTCGTAAACACTGCCGCTCGAACACCCGAAACTTCTCCATCTGGGAAGGGGCAACGTTGAACCACACAGGACAACCATAAACGATCATCGGCCGTATGAGGGCCATGTAGCAAATTACCTTCACTCTGGGGTCAAGCCGACTGCTAAAAAACAGCCGTTTCGTCAGAGCGAAGGCTCCTCTGGCCCTGGTCAGACCAGCATTTATATGTCTGTCGAAATATAAATACTGATCTAACCAGATACCGAGGTACTTCACTTCACTTTTGGTCGCTAATGGCTGCCCGTGAAGATCAACGATGACCATCTTGCGCCAATTCTTGCGCGTATCCCTCGTGGCCCTAGCCAACGGAGTCCGGAACAGAATTGTCTCCGACTTCTGGACATTTATTTTCAGTTTCCAGTCGTCGCAATATCGCTGAATCTTGTCGAAATCACGCTGCAAGAGAATTCTAATAACCTCAACCTTTCGGGCCGTTCTGTACGCAATAAGATCGTCGGCGTACGCTATCGTTTGTTAATATTGATGGTGGCAAACTGCCAACTTTACTTGTTATATATCACTTGTACTAATTTAACTTTAAAATAAATATAAAATACACGTCTTCACACTTTGGAAGTCAAAGACTGACTGTTTCGGACGCCACCTCCACTGGGCCACCGATTACTTGTTAGTGCTAGTGGCAAACTGCCGACTTAAAGGCAAAACCCTACAAATGCACTTGACTTTAATTTTAAATTTAAATTAAACTATCAATCACTTGTCAACACTTGCTATCTCTTTGAAAGTCAAAGAACGACTGTCTTCGGACGCCACCTCCACTAGGCTACCGCTTACTTAACAAAAACTGTGGCTTACTGCCTTGTTAATATCAAAACCCTACAAATGTACTTTACTTTTTAATTTTAAATTAACTAGTAATCACAACACTTCTTTTCTCTTTAAAAGTCAAAGAACGACTGTCTTCGGACGCCACCTCCACTAGGCTACCGATCACTTATATATGATGGTGGCAACTTGCCAACTTTATTAATATTCACACACTTGATAATATTTAAATTGCAAATTACAAAAATAACCACTCTTCGCTCGTTGGAAGTCAAATAACGACTGCCTAAAATTCCATCTACAAGTCCTTAGGGACTTGAAGTGACCGATCAATGTTGGTGTCTAAATATCTTTAAACAGGATTACCAGGTTATTAAGTAACCTGGTAGAAATCTGATAAATTAGCAATCGACTGTTCCTCGATAGAAGATAGAATCCCGTGCGGAGTGCACCAAAAATATAGAAGCTTTTTTTCACAATTGTGAAATCGTTGATTTTATAGATTGGGAAAAAAAGCAGATGGAGAAGGAGAGAAAAGCAGGGGTATCGCAAGATACCTCTGCCAACATATCAGGTGATGTTACGGTGGTGCCAGCAGCGGTACCCAATGTAACAGCAAACATATCTGGTCAGACATCTGACCAGTAGATACCAGCAACAACAAACAAGAAGAAGAAGCTGAAGAAGCATAGCCCAAACAAAGTGGAGAGGGCTAACTCCGCTAAGCAGCGGGATATGCGGAAGCAAATGGAGGGTGTAAGGGAAGAATTACCACAGAGAGTGAGTTCTCAGACTACTACGAGTCTGAGGAAACAGAGTATGTGTCCGAAGGTGGAGAGGGGCTCTTCAGGCCTCCGAATATGGATTTAATCCTATCGGAGCCAGAGCCAGTCCCTTTGGGCTTTGGAGGTAGAGGCGGACCTCCAAGAAGAAACAAAACTGGTAAAGGCCCTGCAAGCCAAACAGGCAGCCATCAGCAAGTTTGAGGAAAACCTAAAAAAGCTCAAGGAGGAAATAGAGTCCCTCCTCAGTCAGTTAAAGCTGAAACAAGAGGCGCGCCGCCAACAAGAGGCGGCCCAACGGCAACAGCAACAAAAACAACAGATAGACAAAAACAAAAAGAAGCAAGAACAACCACAGCAGCAAAAACCACACCAGCAACAACCACAGTCCAAACCCGCTACTAAAATCACGGGAGCGAAGGAAATTGTGAAGGCCTCATTACCTGTGACAGGCCCAGTTGCTAAGGGCCCATCCACTTCGGTTAAGGCAAAGCAGCAACAACAACAACAACAGCTACAACAAAGGCAGCAGGAGCAGAAGAAACAGCAGCATCAGCAGAAGCAGCAGCAGCAACAACAGCCACAGAAGCAGCAACAGCAGCAGTAGTGAAGTACTTCGGTATCTGGTTAGATAAGTATTTATATTTCGACAGACATATAAATTCTGCTCTGACCAGGGCCAGAGGAACCTTTTCTCTGACCAGGGCCAGAGGAACCTTTGCTCTGACCAGGGCCAGAGGAGCCTTCGCTCTGACGAAACGGCTGTTTTTTAGCAGTCGGCTTGACCCCAGAGTGAAGGTAATTTGCTACATGGCCTTCATACGGCCGATGATCGTTTATGGTTGTCCTGTGTGGTTCAGCGTTGCCCCTTCCCAGATGGAGAAGTTTCGGGTGTTCGAGCGGCAGTGTTTACGACGCTGTACCGGCTTATATCGAACAGCCGAATCTTCTTACGTGCATTACTATTCCAACGAGGTCCTATACAACGGGGCTCGAATCAACAGAATTGACAATTTCGTGATAAAACTCATTCGAGGTCACATTGCAAGGGCTATGTCTTCGACCAACAATTTAATTTTCGGGGCGTTCTATCCGAACGACGAGTATTTTGAAAGTGCACGCTTGAGCGGCTTCATTCCACCAGAGGCATTCCTCTTCTTAGACAGATGCGGTCTGATACAGGATAGATTGGCAGTTCCGCTAATCTACCACGTCAGACGACGAACCGTGGACAGGCGACTCCTGTACAATCGGGACGTCATGGCACAAGGCGGAGCAGAGCTCCTTCGGTTCAGTAGGGCTGTGTCCGAACGGGACCGAAATGATAGGGTGAAGCAGGAGAACCAGTTTTGGTGGCTTCAATCGGCACTTGATAGTGAGTAGTCGGGATGGGGTTTTAAGCCTTGGCCGGCTTACATACTTGTTTTATAGTTTTAGGGTTTAGTTTAAGTAGAATAGGCATGGTGGCACAAAAAACAAAGAATACACAAAAAAAAAATACAAAAAATACAAAAAAAATACAAAAAATACAAAAAAAATACAAAAAATACAAAAAAGAAAAATACAAAAAAAATAAAAAGAAAAAACATGGAATAAAAAAATAAGACAACAATATATGAAAAACAAAAAACGTTAGATAGTTAGATTTGCTGCTGTGGTTGTTCTAGTTTTAAGTAGTTTATAGGTAGAATAGGTAGTTTTAGTTAGCTTTAAGTTTTATTTTAAGGACCTTATTTTAAGTAGTTTTTAAGTAAAAATAAAAAAGGACATTAATATTAGTTTTTTTTGAAATTTTCTAATGAATACAAAAATAAATAAAATGAATTAAAGTTAAATAGATCTTAGGGCCGAAAGGCATTAGCATTAAGTGTTATTGTTTAACTTAGAGTGTCCGCATGGGACCAGTAAGTTAGTTGTAAGTTATGGTTAATTAGGCTAGTTTTATGAATTTTTGTCTAGCTTTAAGATAGATTTAAGATTGAATTAATAAAAATGAATTGAAAAAAAAAAAAAAAAAAAAAAAAAAAAAAAGTGGCATAAGGCATAAAATAAGGACCTTATTTTAAGTAGTTTTAAGTAAAAATAAAAAAAGATATTGATATTAGTTTTTTCAAATTTTCTAATAAATACAAAATAAATAAAATTTAATTGAAGTAAAATAGATCTTAGGGCCGAAAGGCATTAGTATTAAGTATTATAGTTTAACTTAGAGTTACCGTATGGGACCAGTAAGTTAGTAATAAGTTATGGATAATTAGGCTAGTTTTATGAATTTTTGTCTAGCTTTAAGATAGTCTTAAGAATGAATTAATAAAAATGAATTTGAAAAAAAAAAAGTGGCATCCGAAGATAGCTCCAAGGGTCGTGGGTTCGAGTCCCAGGCGGAGTCGACAAGAAATATAATCGCTTTTTTTCATAATGGAGAAATAGTCGATTTTATTAACTGGGAAGAGAGGAATATGGTGAAGGAAAAGAAAGCAGGGGTATTGAAAGATACCTCTGCTGATATATCGGGTGATGCGAAAGTACTGCCACCAGCGGTACCACAGCTCACCGTAACATCGGGTCATGCATCGGACCCTCAAACATCAATGACCAAGAGGAAGAGGGATGCACCCACACCAAACCTGGTTAAAAGAGCCAATCCAGCTAAGAGGGCAGCTTTGAAAAAAAAGCTGCCAAAACAAAGGAAAGACGTGACGACATCAGAGAGTGAAGTCTCTGAGGGTGACGATATGGAGACCCCCGTGTACGTCTCTGACGGCGGAGAAGGGGAGTATAGATCGCCGAAAAACAGATCTAAGAGCTCAACAAAGCCAGAGCCGTCGACAAAAAAGGCGTTAGAGGTGGATGTTGCCCAAATCCTCCAAGAAGAAAATACATTGATGCAGGCCCTGCAATCTAAACAGGCAACCATCAGTGAATACGAAGAATATCTTAAGAAACTAAAGGAGGAAATGCAGCCGCTCCTCAGTAAACTTAAGCAGAAGCAAGAGGCAGCGCAACGGCTACTGCTCCAAAAACAAAAACAAAAGCAACAACAACCACAGCAGCAACATCTACAAAGCAAGCCCGCTTCCAAAATCTCAGGAGCGGAGCAATTTAAAAAAGAACCGCCAGCAACAGCAGGCCCAAGTGTTGAGGGCCCAACAACCTCAACAAAAGCCAAACAACGGCTACAAGAAGAAACAAAACAGCCGCAGCAACAGAAACAGCAGCAGCAGCAGCAGCAGAAACAGCAGCAGCAGAAACAGCAGCAGCAGAAACAGCAGCAGGAGAAACAGCAGCAACACCAGAAACAACCACAGCCCAAGAAGGAGAAGGTGCCACCGATTAGGACCTACCGGGTTGACCTGCAGGACTTAAAACAGGTATGTAAGTCGGCCACTAAGGGCAATTTTGTAATAAATATATTAAATGAAAAAGAAAAGCGGTATTCGGTGCAGTGCTTCTCACTGGCCGAATACAACATAGTTAAAGAAGTGCTTAAGGAGGCCACAGCTGAGTTCTTCAGCTTCACGCCTAAAAGCGAAAAATTAAAGACGGTCCTACTGAAGGGCATAAGTTCCTGCACGGAACCGGAGGCGCTCTTAGCTGAGCTCCGCCAAAAAGCCATCGACGATCTCGATTTCATCGGGGTCAAGCCTTTCACTACGGTGAAGTCCAGACGAGGGGGTTACAGGCTGCCAATGTTCCTCGTAACATTATCGCCCCAAAGTAGGCTTGAGAGTCTGAGGGAAATCAAATGCCTCGACTATCAAGCCATACACTGAGAGACATTAAAAAGGCACGACGACATTTTACAATGTACGAAGTGCCAGAGGTTCGGCCATGCCGGAGCCAACTGCAATATGCAGTTGCGCTGCGTCAGGTGCTCTGAAACCCACATCAAGGGAGAGTGCAAGCTGGGGAATGAGCGGGTTGAGGATTTGACCCAGCTCAAGTGTGTCCTTTGTGGAAACCAAGGGCACCCGGCTAGCTATAGGGGTTGCCCTAAGGTCCAACAAATCAAACAAAAACAGGCCAGTCAAAAAACCGAAGAAAGTCGAACAGTTCGACAGGCTCCTACACAAAAATTCGGGGATCCCAAATTTTCCTACGCCCAAATGGTGTCAGGGAATGGGAACACGAGACAGGCTCCACCAACGGTTGCCCCAAAGGCCCCTGTGCCTAAGGCACCAGAGGTGCAGCCTGACATTGTAGCCTTGTTGTTGAACATTCAAGGTCAACTTACAGGACTGCAAAGTCAGATAAAGGAGCAAGGCAAAAGGGTAGACCATCTCTGCTCTTTGTTGCCTGGCCTGGCGCAATTTAGACCATAATGGGCGCGCTGCCGCAGACGCGCCTAAAAGTCCTAGCTGTGAATGTAAATTCACTGATTAGGATTGAACGAAGAGCCAATATGTTCCAATTGTTGAAAGACTACAGTCCCGATGTGTTTATGGCTAGCGAAACTAAGCTAAACCCCAAACACAAATTGACTCATAAAAATTACAATATCGTAAGAAGAGACCGGCCCGACTCCACTCAAGGGGGCGGTGTCGCTCTCTTTATACGAAAATGCATTAATTATAAAGTCATATACAACAATGAATTGCGAAAGCTCAAGACGCTAGAAGTTTGCGTTGTGGATGTATATGATTGCGGCTTATGCGGCTGGAGCTCCGCAGGTTACTTACTTTGCTTCAGAACTCGAGATTCTTTTTAAGGAACTTAAACTGAGCTTGGAAGAAAACTATTTCATCTTGGCCGGTGATTTGAACGCAAAACATGAAGATTGGAGAAATCAACATAGTAATCCCAGAGGTAACCATCTTTTTAATTTGATGAATCTTTACAGCGTTGAATATGGCGTCGACCTGTTGGCTACTGAAAAGCCATCGTATCCAAGAAGCGGTTCCTTTCTGGATCTTTTGCTGTACGACACAAGATTGACAATTACAGATAAAGTGGGTAATCACCCTCGAAACTGCTTACAGACAGTCGAGTACGACAGTGATCACTGCGGACTGGCTGCTGTAATGCAGATTCCGAACGAACGCGTGGAGTTGGAGGAATACGTTGCAACGCATTCTTACAATTACAGTAAGATGCGCTGGCCTCGTTTCACCAACGCCTTAGCGAGAGAACTTCGTTCGAGTGACATAGCCCCACCAAACAACAGAAACCTGACAAATACGGAAATTGACCAACATTTACAACAGATGGACGAAACAATAAAACGAACAATGGAACAGACAATACCAAAGTACAAAGAACGGGACCAAATGGACGCTTACAGAAACGCGACTATTGACGCACTACGTAAGCACAAGAGTGGCTTACTGACAAGACTCAAGAACTTGTACAGACGACTTACAGACCCACACGACTTGGAGGTTAGGACACTGAAGTCGTCAATAAAAAATGTCAATCTGTTGATTAAGGAGAACTACAGGTTATCGATTAACAAATACTGGGACCGCAAGATCCAGTCAGTTAATTCCAGTGACCCTAGTATGTTCCCTAAAATCAACAAGATATTCAGGAAAAAGAACGACAATGACCTTCCGTGTCTGAAACTTCAAAGAACTGACGAGAACACAGACGTACTCAGGACAGCGCAAATAGATCCAGAAGAAGCCATCTTTGACGATGACTTTTTTATAATTGAAGATCCGAAGGAAAAAGTGGAGGCGGTGGGAGCTGCTTTCCAGCAAGTGTACAAGGTGAATGCTAGCATTCGCCCCAACCACGACCTGGAAAACAGAGCCCTACTTAATCACTTTTACCTTCGAAATGATATAACACATTGGCGATCTGAGAACCGCGGTTTCATGCGGTTCAATGACGATTCCTTGGCAAATGCCATAATCGCCCAGCAAACGGGACCAAGTCCCTTGTTAGTAACGAAGGTGGAGCTTCAGCTCATCTTCAACTCAATAAAAAATAAAAAGTCAGCAGGTGTCGATGGTATATCCAACGTTGTACTAAGACATTTACCGATGGAGGCAATTGACATTTACACCACACTCTTCAATAATGCACTGAATAATGCATATTATCCAGTGCATTGGAAGACCGCTGTGGTTCATCCTCTCCCGAAAAAGGGAAAGGACAACTCCAACCCGTCAAATCTTCGGTCGATAAGTCTTCTTCCGAGCATCAGCAAAGTTTTCGAAAAAATCATTAATAGGGCTCTGACTAAGTGGGCTGCGGACAACAAAATAATTCCGGATAAACAGTTCGGGTTCAAGGCGGGTCATGACACAAATCATGCTGCGTCTAAGCTCGTTTCTGATATCCAATGGAATAAATCAAAACAACAATGCACAGGTGCGGTTCTGGTTGATTTGGAAAAGGCCTTTGACACCGTATGGTTAGAGGGTCTTTACCTAAAACTGAGCAGGCTTGGCATAAGCAAGCCATTGTTGTATATACTTTATGATATACTTAACGGTAGAAAGTTTGTTGTCAAAAGTGGCAATGTAACTTCTACCACAACATTCTTAATTAAAAATGGTCTTCAACAGGGAGCGGTGAATTCGCCGATTCTCTTCAGCATTTAAACCAGCGATCTGATAGGTAGTCTTACAAAGGCAATTGCGTACGCCGACGATCTTATTGCGTACAGAACGGCCCGAAAGGTTGAGGTTATTAGAATTCTCTTGCAGCGTGATTTCGACAAGATTCAGCGATATTGCGACGACTGGAAACTGAAAATAAATGTCCAGAAGTCGAAGACAATTCTGTTCCGGACTCCGTTGGCTAGGGCCACGAGGGATACGTGCAAGAATTGGCGCAAGATGGTTATCGTTGATATTCACGGGCAGCCATTAGCGAGCAAAAGTGTAGTGAAGTACCTCGGTATCTGGTTAGATCAGTATTTATATTTCGATAGACATATAAATGCTGCTCTGACCAGGGCCAGAGGAGCCTTCGCTCTGACGAAACCGCTGTTTTTTAGCAGTCGGCTTGACTCCAGAGTGAAGGTAATTTGCTACATGGCCCTCATACGGCCGATGATCGTTTATGGTTGTCCTGTGTGGTTCAACGTTGCCCCTTCCCAGATGGAGAAGTTTCGGGTGTTCGAGCGGCAGTGTTTACGACGCTGTACCGGCTTATATCGAACAGCCGAATCTTCTTACGTGCATTACTATTCCAACGAGGTCCTATATAACGGGGCTCGAATCAACAGAATTGACAATTTCGTGATAAAACTCGTTCGAGGTCACATTGCAAGAGCTATGTCTTCGACCAACAATTTAATTGTCGGGGCGTTCTATCCGAACGACGAGTATTTTGAAAGTGCACGCTTGAGCGGCTTCATTCCACCAGAGGCATTCCTCTTTTTAGATAGATGCGGTCTGATACAGGATAGATTGGCAGTTCCGCTAATCTACCACGTCAGACGACGAACCGTGGATAGGCGACTCCTGTACAATCGGGACGTCATGGCACAAGACGGAGCAGAGCTCCTTCGGTTCAGTAGGGCTGTGTCCGAACGGGACCGAACTGATAGGGTGAAGCAGGAGAACCAGTTTTGGTGGCTTCGATCGGCACTTAATAGTGAGTAGTCGGGATGGGGTTTTAAGCCTTGGCCGGCTTACATACTTGTTTTATAGTTTTAGGGTTTAGTTTTAAGTAGAATAGGCATGGTGGCACCAAAAAAAAAATACAAAAAAAAATTAAAAAAAATTAAAAAAAACAAAACAAAAAAAAAAGGAATAAAGGAATAAAAAAAACATGTAATAAAAAAAAAAGAGACAACAAAATATGAAAAACAAAAAACGTTAGATAGTTAGATTTGCTGCTGTGGTTGTTCTAGTTCTAAGTAGTTTATAGGTAGAATAGGTAGTTTAAGTTAGCTTTAAGTTTTATTTTAAGGACCTTATTTTAAGTAGTTTTAGGTAAAAATAAAAAAGGATATTGATATTAGTTTTTTTTCAAATTTTCTAATAAATACAAAAATAAATAAAACTGAATTGAAGTAAAATAGATCTTAGGGCCGAAAGGCATTAGCATTAAGTATTATTGTTTAACTTAGAGTGTCCGTATGGGACCAGTAAGTTAGTTGTAAGTTATAGTTAATTAGGCTAGTTTTATGAATTTTTGTCTAGCTTTAAGATAGGTTTAAGATTGAATTAATAAAAATGAATTTAAAAAAAAAAAAAAAAAAAAAGTGGCAGCCGAAGATAGCTCCAAGGGTCGTGGGTTCGAGTCCCAGGCGGAGTCGACAAGAAATATCATCGCTTTTTTTCATAATAGAGAAATAGTCGATTTTATTAACTGGGAAGAAAGGAAAATGGAGAAAAAGAAGAAATCAGGGGTATCGAAAGATACCTCTGCTGATATATCGGGTGATGCGAAAGTACTGCCACCAGCGGTACCACAGCTCACCGTAACATCGGGTCATGCATCGGACCCGCAAACTTCAATGACCAAGAGGAAGAGGGATACACCAACACCAAACCTGGTAAAAAGAGCAAATCCAGCTAAGAGGGCAGCTTTGAAAAAAAAGCTGCCAAAACAAAGGAATGACGTGACGACATCAGAGAGTGAAGTCTCTGAGGGTGACGAATCTGAACCCCCCGAGTACGTCTCTGAGGGAGGAGAAGGGCAGTACAGGTCTCCAAAGAATAGATCGGAGCCAGAGCCGTCGAAAGAAAAGGCGTTGGAGGTGGAATTGGACCTCCAAACCGAGGCGAAGCTGATGAAGGCCCTCCAAACCAAACAGGCCGAAATCAGCCAGCACGAAGAAAGCCTTAAAAAACTCAAAGAGGAAATTGAGCCACTCCTCAGCCAACTAAAGCTGAAGCAAGAGGCGCGCCGCCAACAAGAGGCAGCTCAAAGGCAACAGCAACAAAAACAACTGAAGCAAAAACAACAGCAGCAAAAAAAACAGCAACAAAAACAACAGCAACAACAACCACAGCAGCAAAAACAACCACAATCCAAGCCCGCAACCAAAAACACAGGAGCGGAGCAAAAGAAAAAGACGCCATCAGCAGTGATAGGCCCAATGTCTGAGGGCCCATCGACTTCGGCTAATGCTAAGCAACAGCTACAACCAAGGCAGCAGCAGCAGCAGAAGCAGCAACAGCAACAGCAGCAGCAACAACACCAGAAACAACCACAGACAAAAAGGGAAAAAATACCACCAATAAGGACACACAGAGTTGACCTGGACGACATAAAACAGGTATGTAAGTCTGCCACTAAGGGCAAATTTCTAATCAAAATTTTAAACGAAAAAGAAAAGAATTATTCGGTCCAGTGTTTCTCACTGGCCGAATAAAAGTTAGTAAAAGGGTTACTAAAAGAGGCCACAGCTGAGTTCTTCAGCTACACGCCTAAGAGCGAAAAATTTAAGACGGTCCTTCTGAAGGGCATAAGTTCCTGCACGGAACCGGAGGCGCTCTTAGCTGAGCTCCGCCAAAAAGCCATGGACGATCTCGATTTCATCGGGGTCAAGCCTTTCACTACGGTGAAGTCCAGGCGAGGGGGTTACAGGCTGCCAATGTTCCTCGTAACATTATCGCCCCAAAGTAGGCTTGAGAGTCTGAGGGAAATCAAATGCCTCGACTATCAAGCCATACACTGGGAGACATTAAAAAGGCACGACGACATTTTACAATGTACGAAGTGCCAGAGGTTTGGCCATGCCGGAGCCAACTGCAATATGCAGTTGCGCTGCGTCAGGTGCTCCGAAACCCACAACGAGGGAGAATACAAGCTGGGGAATGAGCGGGTTGAGGATTTGACCCAGTTCAAGTGTGTCCTTTGTGGAAACCAAGGGCACCCGGCTAATTATAGGGGTTGCCCTAGGGTCCAGCAAATGAAACAAAAACAGGCCAGTCAAAAAGCCGAAGTAAGTCGAACAGTTCGACAGGCTCCAACACAAAAATTCGTGGATCCCAAATTCTCTTACGCCCAAATGGTGTCAGGGAATGGGAATACGAGACAGGCTCCACCAACGGTTGCCCCAAAGGCCCCTGTGCCTAAGGCACCAGAGGTGCAGCCTGACATTGTAGCTTTGTTGTTGAGCATTCAAGGTCAACTTACAGGGCTGCAAAGTCAGATAAAGGAGCAAGGCAAAAGGGTAGATCATCTCTACTCTTTGTTGCCTGGCCTGGCGCAATTTAGACCATAATGGGCGCGCTGCCGGAGACAAGCCTAAAAGTTCTAGCTGTGAATGTAAATTCACTGATTAGGATTGAACGAAGAGCCAATATGTTCCAATTGTTGAAAGACTACAGTCCCGATGTGTTTATGGCTAGCGAAACTAAGCTAAACCCCAAACACAAATTGACTCATAAAAATTACAATATCGTAAGAAGAGACCGGCCCGACTCCACTCAAGGGGGCGGTGTCGCTCTCTTTTTACGAAAAGGCATTAATTATAAAGTCATATACAACAATGAATTGCGAAAGCTCAAGACGCTAGAAGCTTGCGTTGTATGCATCTCTCTCACTCAAGGGAAGCGGATGTATATGTTTGCGGCTTATGCGGCTGGAGCTCCGCAGATTACTTACTTTGCTTCAGAACTCGAGATTCTTTTTAGGGAACTGAAACTGTGCTTGGAAGAAAACTATTTCATCTTGGCCGGTGATTTGAACGCAAAACATGAAGATTGGGGAAATCAACATAGTAATCCCAGAGGTAACCATCTTTTTAATTTGATGAGTCTTTACAGCGTTGAATATGGCGTTGACCTGCTGGCTACTGAAAAGCCATCGTATCCAAGAAGCGGCTCCTTTCTGGATCTTTTGCTGTACGACACAAGACTGACAGTTACAGATAAAGTGGGTAATCACCCTCGAAACTGCTTACAGACAGTCGAGTACGACAGTGATCACTGCGGACTGGCTGCTGTAATGCAGATTCCGAACGAACGCGTGGAGTTGGAGGAATACGTTGCAACGCATTCTTACAATTACAGTAAGATGCGCTGGCCTCGTTTCACCAACGCCCTAGCGAGAGAACTTCGTTCGAGTGACATAGCCCCACCAAACAACAGAAACCTGACAAATACAGAAATTGACCAACATTTACAACAGATGGACGAAACAATAAAACGAACAATGGAACGGACAGTACCAAAGTACAAAGAACGGGACCAAATGGACGCTTACAGAAACGCGACTATTGACGCACTACGTAGGCACAAGAGTGGCTTACTGACAAGACTCAAAAACTTGTATAGACGACTCACAGACCCACACGACTTGGAGGTTAGGACACTGAAGTCGTCAATAAAAAATGTCAATCTGTTGATTAAGGAGAACTACAGGCTATCAATTAACAAGTACTGGGACCGCAAGAGCCGGTCAGTTAATTCCAGTGACCCTAGTATGTTCCCTAAAATCAACAAGATATTCAGGAAAAAAAACGACAATGACCTTCCGTGTCTGAAACTCCAAAGAACTGAAGAGAACAGAGACGTACTCATGACAGCGCAAATAGATCCAGAAGAAGCCATCTTTGACGATGACTTTTTCATAATTGAAGATCCGAAGGAAAAAGTGGAGGCGGTGGGAGCTGCTTTCCAGCAAGTGTACAAGGTGAATGTTAGCATTCGCCCCAACCACGACCTGGAAAATAGAGCCCTACTTAATCACTTTTACCTTCGAAATGATATAACACAATGGCGATCTGAGAACCACGGTTTCGTGCGGTTCAATGACGATTCCTTGGCAAATGCCATAATCGCCGAGCAAACGGGACCAAGTCCCTTGTTAGTGACGAAGGTTGAGCTTCAGCTCATCTTCAACTCAATAAAAAACAAAAAGTCAGCAGGTGTCGACGGTATATCCAACGTTGTACTAAGACATTTACCGATGGAGGCAATCGACATTTACACCACACTCTTTAACAATGCACTGAATAATGCATATTATCCAGTACATTGGAAGACCGCTGTGGTTCATCCTCTCCCGAAAAAGGGAAAGGACAACTCCAACCCGTCAAATCTTCGGTCGATAAGTCTTCTTCCAAATATGAGCAAAGTTTTCGAAAAGATCATCAATAGGGCTCTGACTAAGTGGGCTGCGGACAACAAAATAATTCCGGATAAACAGTTCGGGTTCAAGGCGGGTCATGACACAATTCATGCTGCGTCTAAACTCGTTTCTGATATCCAATGGAATAAAACAAAACAACAATGCACAGGTGCTGTTCTGGTTGATTTGGAAAAGGCCTTTGATACCGTATGGTTAGAGGGTCTTTACCTAAAACTGAGCAGGCTTGGCATAAGCAAGCCATTGTTGTATATACTTTATGATATGCTTAACGGTAGAAAGTTTGTTGTCAAAAGTGGCAATGTAACTTCTACCACAACATTCTTAATTAAAAATGGTCTTCAACAGGGAGCGGTGAATTCGCCGATTCTCTTCAGCATTTACACCAGCGATCTGATAGGTAGTTTTACAAAGGCAATTGCGTACGCCGACGATCTTATTGCGTACAGAACGGCCCGAAAGGTTGAGGTTATTAGAATTCTCTTGCAGCGTGATTTCGACAAGATTCAGCGATATTGCGACGACTGGAAACTGAAAATAAATGTCCAGAAGTCGGAGACAATTCTGTTCCGGACTCCATTGGCTAGGGCCACGAGGGATACGTGCAAGAATTGGCGCAAGATGGTTATCGTTGATCTTCACGGGCAGCCATTAGCGAGCAAAAGTGTAGTGAAGTACCTTGGTATCTGGTTAGATCAGTATTTATATTTCGATAGACATATAAATGCTGCTCTGACCAGGGCCAGAGGAGCCTTCGCTCTGACGAAACGGCTATTTTTTAGCAGTCAGCTTGACTCCAGAGTGAAGGTAATTTGCTACATGGCCCTCATACGGCCGATGATCGTTTATGGTTGTCCTGTGTGGTTCAACGTTGCCCCTTCCCAGATGGAGAAGTTTCGGGTGTTCGAGCGGCAGTGTTTACGACGCTGTACTGGCTTATATCGAACAGCCGAATCTTCTTACGTGCACTACTATTCCAACGAGGTCCTATACAACGGTGCTCGAATCAACAGAATTGACAATTTCGTGATAAAACTCGTTCGAGGTCACATTGCAAGAGCTATGTCTTCGACCGACAATTTAATTTTCGGGGCGTTCTATCCGAACGACGAGTATTTTGAAAGTGCACGCTTGAGCGGCTTCATTCCACCAGAGGCATTCCTCTTTTTAGATAGATGCGGTCTGATACAGGATAGATTGGCAGTTCCGTTAATCTACCACGTCAGACGACGAACCGTGGATAGGCGACTCCTGTACAATCGGGACGTCATGGCACAAGGCGGAGCAGAGCTCCTTCGGTTCAGTAGGGCTGTGTCCGAACTGGACCGAACTGATAGGGTGAAGCAGGAGAACCAGTTTTGGTGGCTTCAATCGGCACTTGATAGTGAGTAGTCGGGATGGGGTTTTAAGCCTTGGCCGGCTTGCATACTTGTTTTATAGTTTTAGGGTTTAGTTTGAAGTAGAATAGGCATGGTGGCCCAAAAAAAAATAAAAAAAAAATAAAAAAAACAAAAAAAAAACAAAACAAAAAAAAATACAAAAAAAAAATTAAAAAAAAAGCATGGAATAAAAAAAAATAATAAAAAAAGACAACAAAATATGAAAAACAAAAAACGTTAGATAGTTAGATTTGCTGCTGTGGTTGTTCTAGTTTTAAGTAGGTTATAGGTAGAATAGGTAGTTTTAGTTAGCTTTAAGTTTTATATTAAGGACCTTATTTTAAGTAGTTTTTAAGTAAAAATAAAAAAGGATATTGATATTAGTTTTTTTGAAATTTTCTGATGAATACAAAAATAAATAAAATGAATTAAAGTTAAATAGATCTTAGGGCCGAAAGGCATTAGCATTAAGTATTATTGTTTAACTTAGAGTGTCCGTATGGGACCAGTAAGTTAGTTGTAAGTTATGGTTAATTTAGGCTAGTTTTATGAATTTTTGTCTAGCTTTAAGATAGTCTTAAGAATGAATTAATAAAAATGAATTTACAAAAAAAAAAATGCTACAAAGGAAAACTAAAATCCTCGAGAAATGTCAAATGTCTATTCAACACGCTATAAAAAATGAGTGTAAGAAGATTCGAAGGGACGGAGACGAGGAAATTTGACTCTCTCGATTAGTTTTTTCTCTCTGGCTCAAGCGTATACACAACCATATTCGTTCAGCGGAATGATAAAACCAAAGAGAAAAAAAACAAATCGAGAGAATCAACTTCGACGATTGCTCTGTTTTTGCCTACAAGCTGTGATTTGCACACCAACTGCATATAAAAAAATGTGGGGACAAATCCTTATGCAAGAAGATATGCATACTCACCACCTTTGAAAAGTGGCGGATGTAGTCAGCTATGCAGAGGTGTTCAAAGAAAATAAATTGTGGATGAACAACTTTTTGGTACTCTCATTGCGTTCGATGGAGATGGAGAGTAATATCATTCGAATATAAAGTGAAATTAATTATTCTAGTTAGGTGCGAGAACAATGAAGATTTAGAAACAATTCTAAATTACGCATTTAGAGAAATATTAGCTAGTTATTTGAAGTCAGTTTTAATCATTAAGTAAGTAAAATAAATTAGGTGGCACAACAGTCCAATTAGAACTAGGACCTAGAAACATGCAAACAACTCTGAAAGCACTTTTCATGACTACTATTTTAATTTTTAGCTGCGTTTAATTTTCGCTCAGACCGTTTAAAAATGCAACAAAACTCATATGATTTGTTTCAATTTTCAGCGTTTATCGACTTAATTTTGTGGATGCGAGAGTTACAGGATCCAAACACGAATCATGTATATACCCATCTCTTTTTCCATTCCTGTTTTATTTGTGTGTACTCGTTGTATTTTTTCTTTACATTACTCACCACATTTCCAAAATGCTGAAACTAAGTGATTTAAGTGGAGATTAAATAAATAGACTGTCAACTTGCAACTTCTGTTGCCAATTCCAATTTGTGAATAGGTGATAAGCTATTCTTACCTCTTTCAACCTAGCTAGTATGTTGCTTTTAAAGGCTTAACTACATAAGCCAAAAAATACTTTGGTACAATAGTAAAAATATTTGTATTCTCGCTAGCTCAGTGGCTTTGTGAAAAAGAATATAAAATTTTTTTCTTAAACCAAAATTTAAGCTTAATGCATCATTTTCATAAGTTTTCCAGTCAGAAACACTGTTCTAACCATATCTTGTCATATAGCAAAAAAGTCTGTCAGCTAAAATTTTAACTACAATTTTTCTTAAAATGCATTGGGGCTTATTCATAGATGTTTGCTAAACTCTTTAGGCTATTCAAAAATAAATTCAAAACTAAATTTAGGGCTAAACCTGAAGTTATTAGCCAAATTTCATATTTGATTTTTATGGTTAAATAAAAAGCTGAAAATCTAATTTAGAACTGCTGCCTGTCGATCGGCGTTGAAGTCGTTGTCGCTATAGAATCTATTTTTCCTTTTTTCTTAACTCCCGCAAGATTACTTACAAACAATTCTTTTTTTTTAAATCTTATAACACTATTATTTTGTTTTTCTTTTTTCTTTTAATATTACGACACTATAATTTTTCTTACGTTTTTCTAACACTTTTATTTCAATTTACACAATTAATAAAAAAACTAATCAATGAAAATTAAGAAAGATTATATATAAAAAAAATGAAATTGCAGCCAGCTGGATTCGAACTGGAGACCCCTAACTCGTTGAACCTTCAAACAGCGTTTTTTTTTTTTTTTTCAAATTCATTTTTATTAATTCATTCTTAAGACTATCTTAAAGCTAGACAAAAATTCATAAAACAAGCCTAATTATCCATAACTTATTACTAACTTACTGGTCCCATACGGACACTCTAAGTTAAACTATAATACTTAATAATAATGCCTTTCGGCCCTAAGATCTATTTTACTTCAATTAAATTTTATTTATTTTGTATTTATTAGAAAATTTGAAAAAACTAATATCAATATCCTTTTTTATTTTTACTTAAAACTACTTAAAATAAGGTCCTTAATATAAAACTTAAAGCTAACTAAAACTACCTATTCTACCTATAAACTACTTAAAACTAGAACAACCACAGCAGCAAATCTAACTATCTAACGTTTTTTTGTTTTTCATATTTTGTCTTTTTTTGTCTTTTTTTTTTGATTATTCCATGTTTTATTTTTTTTTTGTATTTTTTTTTGTAGATATTTTTTTTTTTTTTGTATTTTTTTTATTTTTTTTTGTATGTTTTTTCTTTTGTGCCACCATGCCTATTCTACTTAAAACTAAACCCTAAAACTATAAAACAAGTATGTAAGCCGGCCAAGGCTTAAAACCCCATCCCGACTACTCACTATCAAGTGCCGATTGAAGCCACCAAAACTGGTTCTCCTGCTTCACCCTATCAGTTCGGTCCCTTTCGGACACAGCCCTACTGAACCGAAGGAGCTCTGCTCCGTCTTGTGCCATGACGTCCCGATTGTACAGGAGTCGCCTATCCACGGTTCGTCGTCTGACGTGGTAGATTAACGGAACTGCCAATCTATCCTGTATCAGACCGCATCTATCTAAGAAGAGGAATGCTTCTGGTGGAATGAAGCCGCTCAAGCGTGCACTTTCAAAATACTCGTCGTTCGGATAGAACGCCCCGAAAATTAAATTGTTTGTCGAAGACATAGCTCTTGCAATGTGACCTCGAACGAGTTTTATCACGAAATTGTCAACTCTGTTGATTCGAGCCCCGTTGTATAGGACCTCGTTGGAATAGTAATGCACGTAAGAAGATTCGGCTGTTCGATATAAGCCGGTACAGCGTCGTAAACACTGCCGCTCGAACACCCGAAACTTCTCCATCTGGGAAGGGGCAACGTTGCACCACACAGGACAACCATAAACGATCATCGGCCGTATGAGGGCCATGTAGCAAATTACCTTCACTCTGGGGTCAAGCCGACTGCTAAAAAAGAGCCGTTTCGTCAGAGCGAAGGCTCCTCTGGCTCTGGTCAGAGCAGCATTTATATGTCTGTCGAAATATAAATACTGATCTAACCAGATACCGAGGTACTTCACTACACTTTTGCTCGCTAATGGCCGCCCGTGAAGATCAACGATGACCATCTTGCGCCAATTCTTGCACGTATCCCTAGTGGCCCTAGCCAACGGAGTCCGGAACAGAATTGTCTCAGACTTCTGGACATTTATTTTCAGTTTCCAGTCGTCGCAATATCGCTGAATCTTGTCGAAATCACGCTGCAAGAGAATTCTAATAACCTCAACCTTTCGGGCCGTTCTGTACGCAATAAGATCGTCGGCATACGCAATTGCCTTGGTAAGACTACCTATCAGATCGCTGGTGTAAATGCTGAAGAGAATCGGCGAATTCACCGCTCCCTGTTGAAGACCATTTTTAATTAAGAATGTTGTGGTAGAAGTTACATTGCCACTTTTGACAACAAACTTTCTACCGTTAAGCATATCATAAAGCATATACAACAATGGCTTGCTTATGCCAAGCCTGTTCAGTTTTAGGTAAAGACCCTCTAACCATACGGTGTCAAAGGCCTTTTCCAAATCAACCAGAACAGCACCTGTGCATTGTTGTTTTGTTTTATTCCATTGGATATCAGAAACGAGTTTAGACGCAGCATGAATTGTGTCATGACCCGCCTTGAACCCGAACTGTTTATCCGGAATTATTTTGTTGTCCGCAGCCCACTTAGTCAGAGCCCTATTGATGATCTTTTCGAAAACTTTGCTGATGCTCGGAAGAAGACTTATCGACCGAAGATTTGACGGGTTGGAGTTGTCCTTTCCCTTTTTCGGGAGAGGATGAACCACAGCGGTCTTCCAATGCACTGGATAATATGCATTATTCAGTGCATTATTGAAGAGTGTGGTGTAAATGTCAATTGCCTCCATCGGTAAATGTCTTAGTACAACGTTGGATATACCATCGACACCTGCTGACTTTTTATTTTTTATTGAGTTGAAGATGAGCTGAAGCTCAACCTTCGTCACTAACAAGGGACTTGGTCCCGTTTGCTCGGCGATTATGGCATTTGCCAAGGAATCGTCATCGAACCGCATGAAACCGCGGTTCTCAGATCGCCATTGTGTTATATCATTTCGAAGGTAAAAGTGATTAAGTAGGGCTCTGTTTTCCAGGTCGTGGTTGGGGCGAATGCTAACATTCACCTTGTACACTTGCTGGAAAGCAGCTCCCACCGTCTCCACTTTTTCCTTCGGATCTTCAATTATAAAAAAGTCGTCATCAAAGATGGCTTCTTCTGGATCTATTTGCGCTGTCCTGAGTACGTCTGTGTTCTCGTCATTTCTTTGAAGTTTCAGACACGGAAGGTCATTGTCGTTCTTTTTCCTAAATATCTTGTTGATTTTAGGGAACATACTAGGGTCACTTGAATTAACTGACCGGATCTTGCGGTCCCAGTACTTGTTAATTGATAACCTGTAGTTCTCCTTAATCAACAGATTGACATTTTTTATTGACGACTTCAGTGTCCTAACCTCCAAGTCGTGTGGGTCTGTCAGTCGTCTGTACAAGTTTTTGAGTCTTGTCAGTAAGCCACTCTTGTGCCTACGTAGTGCGTCAATAGTCGCGTTTCTGTAAGCGTCCATTTGGTCCCGTTCTTTGTACTTTGGTATTGTCCGTTCCATTGTTCGTTTTATTATTTCGTCCATCTGTTGTAACTGTTGGTCAATTTCTGTATTTGTCAGGTTTCTGTTGTTTGGTGGGGCTATGTCACTCGAACGAAGTTCTCTCGCTAGGGCGTTGGTGAAACGAGGCCAGCGCATCTTACTGTAATTGTAAGAATGCGTTGCAACGTATTCCTCCAACTCCACGCGTTCGTTCGGAATCTGCATTACAGCAGCCAGTCCGCAGTGATCACTGTCGTACTCGACTGTCTGTAAGCAGTTTCGAGGGTGATTACCCACTTTGTCTGTAATTGTCAGTCTTGTGTCGTAAAGCAAAAGATCCAGAAAGGAACCGCTTCTTGGATACGATGGCTTTTCAGTAGCCAACAGGTCGACGCCATATTCAACGCTGTAAAGATTCATCAAATTAAAAAGATGGTTACCTCTGGGATTACTATGTTGATTTCCCCAATCTTCATGTTTTGCGTTCAAATCACCGGCCAAGATGAAATAGTTTTCTTCCAAGCTCAGTTTCAGTTCCCTAAAAAGAATCTCGAGTTCTGAAGCAAAGTAAGTAACCTGCGGAGCTCCAGCCGCATAAGCCGCAATCATATACATCCGCTTCCCTTGAGTGAGAGAGATGCATACAACGCAAACTTCAAGCGTCTTGAGCTTTCGCAATTCATTGTTGTATATGACCTTATAATTAATGCCTTTTCGTATAAAGAGAGCGACACCACCCCCTTGAGTGGAGTCGGGCCGGTCTCTTCTTACGATATTGTAATTTTTATGAGTCAATTTGTGTTTGTGGTTTAGCTTAGTTTCGCTAGCCATAAACACATCGGGACTGTAGTCTTTCAACAATTGGAACATATTGGCTCTTCGTTCAATCCTAATCAGTGAATTTACATTCACAGCTAGGACTTTTAGGCGCGTCTCCGGCAGCGCGCCCATTATGGTCTAAATTGCGCCAGGCCAGGCAACAAAGAGTAGAGATGATCTACCCTTTTGCCTTGCTCCTTTATCTGACTTTGCAGCCCTGTAAGTTGACCTTGAATGCTCACTAACAAGGCTACAATGTCAGGCTGCACCTCTGGTGCCTTAGGCACGGGGGCCTGTGAGACAACCGTTGGTGGAGCTTGTCTCGTATTCCCATTCCCTGACACCATTTGGGCGTAGGAAAATTTGGGATCCACGAATTTTTGTGTAGGAGCCTGTCGAACTGTTCGACATCCTTCGGCTTTTTGACTGGCCTGTTTTTGTTTCATTTGCTGGACCTTAGGGCAACCCCTATAGTTAGCCGGGTGCCCTTGGTTTCCACAAAGGACACACTTGAGCTGGGTCAAATCCTCAACCCGCTCATTCCCCAGCTTGCATTCTCCCTCATTGTGGGTTTCTGAGCACCTGACACAGCACGGCTGCATATTGCAGTTGGCTTTGGCATGGCCGAACCTCTGGCACTTCGTACATTGTAGAATGTCGTCGTGCCTTTTTAATTTTTCCCAGTGTACAGTTTGATAGTCGAGGGATTCGATTTTCTTCACACTATCAAAACTGCTTTGGGGCGATAATGTTACGAGGAACATTGGCAGCCTATAACCCCCTCGCCTGGACTTCACCGTGGTGAAAGGCTTGACCCCGATAAAATCGAGATCGTCAGTGGCTTTTTCTCGGAGCTCAGCTAAGAGCGCCTCCGGTTCCGTGCAGGAACTTATGCCCTTCAGAAGGACCGTTTGAAATTTTTCGCTTTTGGGCGTGTAGCTGAAGAACTCAGCGGTGGCCTCTTTTAGCACTTCTTTAAGTAAATTGTATTCGGCCAGTGAGAAGCACTGCACCGAATATCGCTTTTCTTTTTCATTTAAAATGTTAATGAGAAACTTGCCCTTAGTGGCCGACTTACATACCTGTTTCAAGTCCTGCAGGTCAACCCGGTAGGTCCTAATCGGTGGCACCTTCTCTTTCTTGGGCTGTGGTTGTTTCTGTTGCTGCTGCTGTTTCTGCTGCTGCTGTTTCTGCTGCTGCTGTTTCTGCTGCTGCTGCTGCTGTTTCTGCTGCTGCTGTTGCTGTTGCTGTTGCTGCTGCTGCAGGATTTGTTGTTGCTGTGGCTGTTTTGGTTCTTCTTGTAGCCGTTGCTTGGCTTTTGTTGAGGTTGTTGGGCCCTCAACACTTGGGCCTGCTATTGCTGGCGGTGCTTTTTTAAATTGCTCCGCTCCTGAGCTTTTGGAAGCGGGCTTGCTTTGTAGATGTTGCTGCTGTGGTTGTTGTTGCTGTTGTTTTTGCTGCTGTTGTTTTTGCTGCTGTTGTTTTTGTTGCAGCTGCCGTCGCGCCGCCTCTTGCTGTCGGCGCGCTTCCTGCTTTAGTTTAAGTTGGCTGAGGATTGGCCCCATTTCCTCCTTTAGTTTTTTCAAGTCTTCTTCATGTTTACTGATGGCGGCCTGCTTAGTTTGCAGTGCCTCCATCAGTTGATTCTCCTCTTGGAGGATTTGGTCCACCTCCCCCTCCAACGATTTATTTATTGACGGTTCTGGCACCAATAGGATCTTGTTCCTATATTTCGGAGACCTAAACTGCCCTTCTCCACCCTCTGAGACATAATCTGGGCTCCCAGAGTCGTCACTCTCTGAGGTCTCATGGTCTGACGTCACGACTTTGGTTTTCTGCTGCATTTTTGTTTTATTTGCTTTTCTTTTAGCAGGATTGGTTCGTTGAACCAAGTTAGGAGTTTGCCTCTTTCTCTTTATTATAGACCACTGGTCCGTTGCATGGTCCGATGTTGTTTCGGTGATTTTTTGTACCGCTGTTGGCACCACAGCAACATCACCTGATGTATCGGCAGAGGTATCTTTCGATACCCCTGCTTTTCTCTCCTTCTCCATTTGCTTTTTTTCCCAATCTATAAAATCTACGATTTCACGATTGTGAAAAAAAGCTTCAAGATTTCTAGTGCACTCTGCACGGGATTCGAACCCACGACCCTCGGAGTTGTGTTCGGACGCCACCTCCACTGGACTACCGATTAATTATTTGATACTGTGGCTTACTGCCTTCTTAATATTAAAACTCTAAAAATGCACTTTTTAATTGAAAATTAAATAGCAATCACTTGTAACACTTGTTCTCCCTCTGGAAGTCAAAGAACGACTGCTTCAAACAGCGTGCCAACCAATTCAGCTATCTTCTCTTCTCTTTTTTTTTTTTAAATTCATTACTTACTTCAATTAAATTTTAAATTTTATTTATTTTTGTATTTATTAGAAAATTTGAAAAAAAAAACTTATATCAATATCCATTTTTACTTTTACTTAAAAACTACTTAAAATAAGGTTCTTAATATAAAACTTAAAGCTAACTTAAACTACATATTCTACCTATAAACTACTTAAAGCTAGAACAACCACAGCAGGAAATCTAACTATCTAACATTTTTTTGTTTTTCACATTTTGGTCTTTTTTTTTCTTATTCCATGTATTTTTTTTTAAATTTATTTATTTTTTATTTTGTCTTTTTTTTTGTATTTTTTTTTCTATTTTTTTGTATTTTTTTTTGTGCCACCATGCCTATTCTACTTAAAACTAAACCCTAAAACTATAAAACAAGTATGTAAGCCGGCCAAGGCTTAAAACCCCATCCCGACTACTTACTATCAAGTGCCGATTGAAGCCACCAAAACTGGTTCTCCTGCTTCACCCTATCAGTTCGGTCCCGTTCGGACACAGCCCTACTGAACCGAAGGAACTCTGCTCCGTCTTGTGCCATGACGTCCCGATTGTACAGGAGTCGCCTATCCACGGTTCGTCGTCTGACGTGGTAGATTAACGGAACTACTGCCAATCCATCCTGTATCATACCGCATCTATCTAAAAAGAGGAATGCCTCTGGTGGAATGAAGCTGCTCAAGCGTGCACTTTCAAAATACTCGTCGTTCGGATAGAACGCCCCGAAAATTAAATTGTTGGTCGAAGACATAGCCCTTGCAATGTGACCTCGAATGAGTTTTATCACGAAATTGTCAATTCTGTTGATTCGAGCCCCGTTGTATAGGACCTCGTTGGAATAGTAGTGCACGTAAGAATATTCGGCTGTTCGATATAAGCCGGTACAGCGTCGTAAACACTGCCGCTCGAACACCCGAAACTTCTCCATCTGGGAAGGGGCAACGCTGAACCACACAGGACAACCATAAACGATCATCGGCCGTATGAGGCCATGTAGCAAATTACCTTCACTCTGGAGTCAAGCCGACTGCTAAAAAACAGCCGTTTCGTCAGAGTGAAGGTTCCTCTGGCCCTGGTCAGAGCAAAGGTTCCTCTGGCCCTGGTCAGAGCAAAGGTTCCTCTGGCCCTGGTCAGAGCAGCATTTATATGTCTGTCGAAATATAAATACTGATCTAACCAGATACCGAGGTACTTCACTACTGCTGCTGTTGCTGCTTCTGTGGCTGTTGTTGCTGTTGTTGCTGCTGCTGCTTCTGCTGATGCTGCTGTTTCTTCTGCTCCTGCTGCCTTTGTTGTAGCTGTTGTTGTTGTTGTTGCTGCTTTGCCTTAACCGAAGTGGATGGGCCCTTAGCAACTGGGCCTGTCACAGGTAATGAGGCCTTCACAATTTCCTTCGCTCCCGTGATTTTGGTAGCGGGTTTGGACTGTTGTTGTTGCTGGTGTGGTTTTTGCTGCTGTGGTTGTTCTTGCTTTTTTTTGTTTTTGTCTATCTGTTGTTTCCAAAATGCTGAAACTAAGTGATTTAAGTGGAGATTAAATAAATAGACTGTCAACTTGCAACTTCTGTTGCCAATTCCAATTTGTGAATAGGTGATAAGCTATTCTTACCTCTTTCAACCTAGCTAGTATGTTGCTTTTAAAGGCTTAACTACATAAGCCAAAAAATACTTTGGTACAATAGTAAAAATATTTGTATTCTCGCTAGCTCAGTGGCTTTGTGAAAAAGAATATAAAATTTTTTTCTTAAACCAAAATTTAAGCTTAATGCATCATTTTCATAAGTTTTCCAGTCAGAAACACTGTTCTAACCATATCTTGTCATATAGCAAAAAAGTCTGTCAGCTAAAATTTTAACTACAATTTTTCTTAAAATGCATTGGGGCTTATTCATAGATGTTTGCTAAACTCTTTAGGCTATTCAAAAATAAATTCAAAATTAAATTTAGGGCTAAACCTGAAGTTATTAGCCAAATTTCATATTTGATTTTTATGGTTAAATAAAAAGCTGAAAATCTAATTTAGAACTGCTGCCTGTCGATCGGCGTTGAAGTCGTTGTCGCTATAGAATCTATTTTTCCTTTTTTCTTAACTCCCGCAAGATTACTTACAAACAATTCTTTTTTTTAATCTTATAACACTATTATTTTGTTTTTCTTTTTTCTTTTAATATTACGCTATAATTTTTCTTACGTTTTTCTAACACTTTTATTTCAATTTGCACAATTAATAAAAAAAACTAATCAATGAAAATTAAGAAAGATTATATATAAAAAAAATGAAATTGCAGCCAGCTGGATTCGAACTGGAGACCCCTTACTCGTTGAACCTTCAAACAGCGTGCTTTTTTTTTTGTAAATTCATTCTTAAGACTATCTTAAAGCTAGACAAAAATTCATAAAACTAGCCTAAATTAACCATAACTTACAACTAACTTACTGGTCCCATACGGACACTCTAAGTTAAACAATAATACTTAATGCTAATGCCTTTTGGCCCTAAGATCTATTTAACTTTAATTCATTTTATTTATTTTTGTATTCATTAGAAAATTTCAAAAAAACTAATATCAATATCCTTTTTTATTTTTACTTAAAAACTACTTAAAATAAGGTCCTTAATATAAAACTTAAAACTAACTAAAACTACCTATTCTACCTATAACCTACTTAAAACTAGAACAACCACAGCAGCAAATCTAACTATCTAACATTTTTTGTTTTTCATATTTTGTTGTCTTTTTTTATTATTTTTTTTTTATTCCATGTTTTTTTTTTTTTAAATTTTTTTTTTATTTTTTTTTGTTTTGTTTTGTTTTTTTTTGTTTTTTTATTTTTTTTTTATTTTTTTTGGGCCACCATGCCTATTCTACTTAAAACTAAACCCTAAAACTATAAAACAAGTATGCAAGCCGGCCAAGGCTTAAAACCCCATCCCGACTACTCACTATCAAGTGCCGATTGAAGCCACCAAAACTGGTTCTCCTGCTTCACCCTATCAGTTCGGTCCCGTTCGGACACAGCCCTACTGAACCGAAGGAGCTCTGCTCCGTCTTGTGCCATGACGTCCCGATTGTACAGGAGCCGCCTATCCACGGTACGTCGCCTGACGTGGTAGATTAGCGGAACTGCCAATCTATCCTGTATCAGACCGCATTTATCTAAGAAGAGGAATGCCTCTGGTGGAATGAAGCCGCTCAAGCGTGCACTTTCAAAATACTCGTCGTTCGGATAGAACGCCCCGAAAATTAAATTGTTGGTCGAAGACATAGCTCTTGCAATGTGACCTCGAACGAGTTTTATCACGAAATTGTCAATTCTGTTGATTCGAGCCCCGTTGTATAGGACCTCGTTGGAATAGTAATGCACGTAAGAAGATTCGGCTGTTCGATATAAGCCAGTACAGCGTCGTAAACACTGCCGCTCGAACACCCGAAACTTCTCCATCTGGGAAGGGGCAACGTTGAACCACACAGGACAACCATAAACGATCATCGGCCGTATGAGGGCCATGTAGCAAATTACCTTCATTCTGGAGTCAAGCCGACTGCTAAAAAACAGCCGTTTCGTCAGAGCGAAGGCTCCTCTGGCCCTGGTCAGAGCAGCATTTATATGTCTATCGAAATATTAATACTCATCTAACCAGATACCAAGGTACTTCACTACACTTTTGCTCGCTAATGGCTGCCCGTGAAGATCAACGATAACCATCTTGCGCCAATTCTTGCACGTATCCCTCGTGGCCCTAGCCAACGGAGTCCGGAACAGAATTGTCTCCGACTTCTGGACATTTATTTTCAGTTTCCAGTCGTCGCAATATCGCTGAATCTTGTCGAAATCACGCTGCAAGAGAATTCTAATAACCTCAACCTTTCGGGCCGTTCTGTACGCAATAAGATCGTCGGCGTACGCAATTGCCTTTGTAAGACTACCTATCAGATCGCTGGTGTAAATGCTGAAGAGAATCGGCGAATTCACCGCTCCCTGTTGAAGACCATTTTTAATTAAGAATGTTGTGGTAGAAGTTACATTGCCACTTTTGACAACAAACTTTCTACCGTTAAGCATATCATAAAGTATATACAACAATGGCTTGCTTATGCCAAGCCTGCTCAGTTTTAGGTAAAGACCCTCTAACCATACGGTGTCAAAGGCCTTTTCCAAATCAACCAGAACAGCACCTGTGCATTGTTGTTTTGTTTTATTCCATTGGATATCAGAAACGAGTTTAGACGCAGCATGAATTGTGTCATGACCCGCCTTGAACCCGAACTGTTTATCCGGAATTATTTTGTTGTCCGCAGCCCACTTAGTCAGAGCCCTATTGATGATCTTTTCGAAAACTTTGCTGATACTTGAAAGAACACTTATCGACCGAAGATTTGACGGGTTGGAGTTGTCCTTTCCCTTTTTCGGGAGAGGATGAACCACAGCGGTCTTCCAATGCACTGGATAATATGCATTATTCAGTGCATTATTGAAGACTGTGGTGTAAATGTCAATTGCCTCCATCGGTAAATGTCTTAGTACAACGTTGGATATACCATCGACACCTGCTGACTTTTTATTTTTTATTGAGTTGAAGATGAGCTGAAGCTCAACCTTCGTCACTAACAAGGGACTTGGTCCCGTTTGCTGGGCGATTATGGCATTTGCCAAGGAATCGTCATTGAACCGCACGAAACCGTGGTTCTCAGATCGCCATTGTGTTATATCATTTCGAAGGTAAAAGTGATTAAGTAGGGCTCTGTTTTCCAGGTCGTGGTTGGGGCGAATGCTAACATTCACCTTGTACACTTGCTGGAAAGCAGCTCCCACCGCCTCCACTTTTTCCTTCGGATCTTCAATTATGAAAAAGTCATCGTCAAAGATGGCTTCTTCTGGATCTATTTGCGCTGTCATGAGTACGTCTCTGTTCTCTTCAGTTCTTTGGAGTTTCAGACACGGAAGGTCATTGTCGTTCTTTTTCCTGAATATCTTGTTGATTTTAGGGAACATACTAGGGTCACTGGAATTAACTGACCGGCTCTTGCGGTCCCAGTATTTGTTAATTGATAGCCTGTAGTTCTCCTTAATCAACAGATTGACATTTTTTATTGACGACTTCAGTGTCCTAACCTCCAAGTCGTGTGGGTCTGTGAGTCGTCTGTACAAGTTTTTGAGTCTTGTCAGTAAGCCACTCTTGTGCCTACGTAGTGCGTCAATAGTCGCGTTTCTGTAAGCGTCCATTTGGTCCCGTTCTTTGTACTTTGGTACTGTCCGTTCTATTGTTCGTTTTATTGTTTCGTCCATCTGTTGTAAATGTTGGTCAATTTCTGTATTTGTCAGGTTTCTGTTGTTTGGTGGGGCTATGTCACTCGAACGAAGTTCTCTCGCTAGGGCGTTGGTGAAACGAGGCCAGCGCATCTTACTGTAATTGTAAGAATGCGTTGCAACGTATTCCTCCAACTCCACGCGCTCGTTCGGAATCTGCATTACAGCAGCCAGTCCGCAGTGATCACTGTCGTACTCGATTGTCTGTAAGCAGTTTCGAGGGTGATTACCCACTTTGTCTGTAACTGTCAGTCTTGTGTCGTACAGCAAAAGATCCAGAAAGGAGTCACTTCTTGGATACGATGGCTTTTCAGTAGCCAGCTTCCTTTGTAGCATATGGTTGGTCGTATTCCCACATAATCTTCTTCTTCTTCGAAAGGAGCAACGTCTTCAGTTTCAGCTGAGAAGAAGAGGAACAAGAGGAAAAATAAATATAATAAGAAACAAAATGCTCGTTTGTCAATAAATTACGGTAAACGTTATAACGGTAGTAGTGAATTTGTTTTTCCCTTCTCTTTCTCTGAGTTACAGATAGATGGCATTAACAACCAAAACAAGAAAGGATGTGTTCAGATAGAGTGTAACAAGGTTAAGGTTTTTTAGAATAGACTTTATTTGTATATTTGAACGAGTACATGTTTTTTATAAATGTAGGTTATGTTTATTTCAATAGTAATACCTTAACTAATAACTTAACTACTGTATTATCTAAAATACACTGCATTGAATTATTTTCCATTGAATTATAAAAGGCGGAAATAATAAAGTTCTACAGTTTACCGGGAATATTTATATAAAATATCCATATCTTCTGCAATTGCGGTTCTAATCGATATTTTCTGGAACTTAGTGTTAACGTAATATTTATTTGTCATGAATTACTCTTTTAGCTTTTTTATACACTAAAAAAATCAATTATGAAATTTGGCTGCGATAATTATTACTTGAACACAGCATTTTCTATGTTTAAAGTTATTCAGGCTTAGCACTTAACTTTGATTTGTATTTATTTATGAATAGCCTAAAAAGTTTAGAAAACATCTATGAATAAGCCACAATGCACTTTCAGAAAAACTGTAGTTAGAACTTTCCCTCACAGATTTTTCCTTGTGGCTATATAACTGAAAGATAAGATATAAATAGTTAGAACTGGAAAACTTATAAAAATGATGCATAAGACTTAATTTTTGGTTGAAGAACAAATTTGTATATTCTTTTCACAAAACCACTGACCTAGCGAGAATACAAATATTTTTACTTTTGTACAAAAGTACTTTTCGGCTTATGTAGTTAAGACTTTAAAAGCAACACACTAGCTTAGTGGAAAGCAGTAAAAATAGCTTTTCACCTATTGTCAAATCTTATGCAATGGGAATTAGTAACAGAAGTTGCAAGTTGACGGTCTATTTATTTAATCTCCACTTAAATCACTTAGTTCCAGCATTTTGGAAATGTGGTGAGTAATGTAAAGAAAAGAGACACGAGTACACAAAAATAAAATAGGAATGGAAAAAAGAGATGAGTAGGTATATAAAAATAAAAAATGTTTTCAATGTTCCTGCGTTGTTTTATTTTCATGATCCATGTTTACATTCTGTAACTCTCGTTTCCTGCAACTCTCGCAGCAACAAAATTAAGTCGATAAACTCTGATAATTGAAACAAATCTGAGTTTTTTTTTTGCATTTTTGAACGGCCTGAGCGAAAATTAAACGTATAAACGCAGCTAATAATAAAAAAATAATAGTTGTAGTGCTTTCAGAGTTTTATGTTTCTAGGTCCTAATTCTCATTGGACTGTTGCACCACCTAATTTATTTTACTTACTTAATGATTAAAACTGGCTTCAAATAACTAACTAATATTTCTCTAAATGCGTAATTTAGAATTGTTTCTAATTCTTTATTGTTCTGGCACCTAACACCCATGATACAACTAAAACAGATAGCGCATTCGCGTTTCTATTTTTGTTTCGTTCTGCGCATCTACGTCACGGACACTCAACGAGTTTGACGTTTATTATTCAGTATGTGAAATCAAAACAAAACAATGGCACTAATTGTTTAGATATTTTGTTATTATAATAAAATGTTAATATTTCTAATATTTTCCATTTAGGTAAATGGTTTTAAGTGGTTAATATTTGTGTTTATTCGTATGTTAAAGAAAATTTGTGTGTTTGAGTGAAAGAAATTAATAAAAAATCGAAGTAAATGAAGAGTATGGTGTATTTTTTTTCATTTTCATTTGGATGCAATTTTCTCTATGGAATCACCTGGAAGATTGTTTAATTAGTGATAAATGGTTAAATAAAAGATATGATGGTCTTTTTAAATCATTGGTTTTTCAACCTTTTATTTAATAATTAATTTGTTTGTATTTTCTTTTCCTTGATAGTTTATTTTCCGTGATTTGTCTGTTCAGTTTTCACATTCGGAAGTACATACGACAGCGAAAGAAAAGGTTCATAACCTTCTCATCGCATTCGATCGTTGCTTCCTCGGCAACTTTAAGTAAATGCTGTAGTTTGGACAGATGTAAATGCCTTCATCTTCTCCATTTACTGCATTAAAAACATTTTGTAATGCAGCAAAGTGAGCCATCATTGTGGGATTTGCTTAAGACAAGCCTCCTTGGACCAAATGATTTACCCAAGAGCTTTCGTCTGGTTGAATTTGTTCCAGGTTTGGTATGGTGTTTTTAAAACGATGGCAAATGAAGCCAACCAAGTTTTCCAAACCATCGCAAGTAAATGGGAGATTTTCTTCTGGCTCAGAAGCAATAAGCATGTTATTCTCGACTTTGTCAACGAAAAAAATCCTTCCTAAAAAAGCGAATATTGTTAAGATGAATCGATTATTAGATTGTGAGATCAAACCTGGTCTTAGTCCTTAACTCTGTTTTGAGTTGCTCATTTTCTTCGCCTAAGGTTTTTCTAATAAGTTTATAAAAACAAATTATTTTATACAATTTCAGAATGCATGGATAGTACGATTAAGATTTTGTTCCTATCATAAATGCCTACCAATATTATTGGATATGTATGTAGGTACTTACAATTGTTCAATTAACACATAAAATTGAGCTTGTTTTAATTGTGGATGTGAAATATTTTCCATCAAGTTATCATTTTTGCATTGCTGTTCAGGCATATTTTTGCTTTTTCAGCTCCATTCTATTCGAGCGTTTTGTTGTGTCAGGCTCAGACGCTACAGGCTACAGGCAGTTGCTTTGTGTAAACCGTAGGAACTGCATCTGGTTTCAAAATCCGATACCGTGTGAATCCTATTGATATAAATCTTTTTCAGATTCTTATTCTGAACTACTTTTTTTATTAACTTACCCATTTCATACTTTGTATTTTTTATATAAACTACTCGCAATAAGTGGAGACTACAAATTCTTGCAGTTAGAACATTAATTTTTTCCTTGCCTTTGGTGAACAAGGTCCACTGCTTCGAGAGATTTAAATTTCCTTTTGGAAATTTATGAAAGCTGGAATCTCTCGTTATCTTATTTCTTTCTTTGTTGTTGCAGTCAAAAACAGAACAAACACCCATCTTTATTAATAAATGTTTTTTTATTTAGTATAAATTATAAACAATACCACTTTAAATAACTTTATTGATTTAAAAATTTGAAAATTTACTTCCTTTAACATTTACAACAGAAAATAGAGTGAAATTGCACCAAAAATACTAACTCTCTTCAATTGATTGAGTGTTCGTGACGTCACGATAGTTTGACAACCAAAACCTAACATGCGCAATGAATTTTCTTTGAACACCTTTGAACAGCTGACTACATCCGCCATTTTTCAAAAGTGGTCGCCATTTTTCAAAGGTGGTGAGTATGCACATCTTCTTGCATAAGTATTTGTTCCCCACATTTTTTTTATATGGATTTAATACATATGCAAGTCAAGTTGGTGTGCAAATCACAGTTTGTAGGCAAAAAGAGAGCAACCGTCGAATCAAAAACACTCTAGTAAAGATATAAATCCTCGGTAGCTATATTGGTTTGCCTACAAACTAAACCGGAAACGGACCTCATAAAGTAATTTATAGTGGGCGTGAAAACACGCACACTAAGACACAATTAATGAGGTCCGGTGCGTGGAAATTTAGTTTATCAGTTATTTGAATTTCACATTTATTCATGGACATAATGTCAAAATTACAAATACAAAAATGTAAACAAATGGGTTTTGGAGGGTGATACGTACGAAGGATTTATATCTTCATTAGAGTGTTTTTGCGTCGAATGGTTCTCTCGATTAGTTCTTTTCTCTCTGGCTTGAACAACGCTGGGAACCAGAGATGAGTATTTACTTCATATGTAGCAGATCTACTTCATTAATTTATTTTTATGTATCTGCTACGTAGCAACTTATTTCTACTTCGTTTTAAAATTTTTTCTAACGCACAAAATTTCATTTAAGATGTGTTGTATTGATTCATTTTTTGTCAACTGAAAAAACTTCGTTTTGATTTAACTGACAAAAAGTAAAAATTGTTAGAACTTTTGGATCCAAAAGTAATACAAACTGAAACATATCCGACAATCCTTCCACTTTTGAATGAATTTCCTTATTTTGATAATAATGTAACAAACATAGAAACTCTGAACTCCGAATTAAGAACGCTTATGGTTACTAAAAGTATAAAAATGAACGACGACGAAGATGTTGTTGAGTTTTGGACGCGTTTACACTCTCAGAAAAATATATTGGAAGAAGATATGTTTAGGGTGTTGCCCGACTATATGCTTACACTAGCTAGTTTACCGCATAGCAGTGCAGCAGCCGAAAAACGATTTTATTAATAAAAGAGTTTGTGGCTGGGCTGGAAGATTTTGAACCTCTCAAGAAGTTATTACGATATTTTTCAAAGTTTAAATATGTTCAGGAGGGCTACGTATTAAGAACCGATTAAAATCCTTATTGTATGCATATACTTTATAATATTTTATGAATTTGTGTTATGTTTCCCTTAGAGGAGAATCTAATTTAATTTAAAACAGAATGTTCCTATTTATTTCAATGTAATAATTTACCTTCGTAGTATGTACTATATATGTATATATGTACCTAATTTATGAATTTGTGAGACTTGTTCTAGTCAATGTATGTTTTCGTTATATGGATGTAAAATAAAATGAAAATAAATTTGTTTTGTCTGTATTTTTTGTTTTTTTCATTATCTGCTACATATTTTACAAATCTACTTCGCTTTTTTGGGCAAAATGTTTCACTTTTCGGGCTTAGTATTCTCATCCCTGCTGGGAACACGCTTAGTCCGGTATTACACAGCGCATGTATTTAATGTGCATTAATCGGCTATTTTGTTTTGAAGAGTCATTCGGTGATGCGAGCATTATTACCCGAAGACTTTTAGGATTTTTAAGTCTGTGCATTCTTTTGACAGATATCTTTTATTTCTACTTTCGTTGCTCGCTCGGTGTACCCAACTCACGGTTGCCACATTGGTCATTTGTGATCATTTTTAATTTTTAATTCCATTTGGTCATATTTTTCGGAAACGAAAAAATATGTTCGACAATTTGAGTAACGAAAACGTTCTTTTAACATACTCACTTGGCTAAACTCATTTAAGCAACTTTGTGTAAATAATAACATTATTAAAAATATAAACTCTTGATTGGAATTGGACTTAGGGAACAGAGAGAATTATCTACGCATTACACAAGCCGTAAAAATTTTCAAAATCAAACCTTAGTACTTTTAATAAAATTATTGTAAGAACTTATATACTGTGATCTCATGTTAAAACGCTTTGTTTTTATAATTTGTCATCTTTATTTAAGTTTATTTAATTTAATTAAGTTTTTTAGGGATTTTGTGAGTTTATTTGTACGTAATTAAAAAATAAATCTCATCTGCATAATATGGAAAATATGTTAAACAAAATGTGATCAATTCATTAATCTGTGTTTACAAATTTTTCGAACTTGAATTATGTTAGTAATTTTTACCTACAAGTGGTCGTGTTTATTTTCAAATGTGGACACAAACTTTTTTTCAGTAGTGGCAACAGTGAATATACCTATCGTCCACTTGAATTCACTTTTGTGTCCCATATTGAGGTATTAGCTCTACTAAAAACGAACACGAAGTGAAGCAAATGCGAAAAATACGAAGATAAGCAAAGAAAAACGTCAAAAACATGCAAGGAATAGCTTGTACGTGCATGCCGAGACAGATTTATTTCTATTTCATTTTGTATTTATTCCTTTCTCTTTCGCACTTCATTGATGCAAGGAAAAATATGCGCTGTGTAATACCGGACTTAGAGAAGATGCCGATTTTGCCAAAAAAAAAACCTTTTCAGATGAAGCTCATTTTGATCTTTGCGGGTATGTAAACAAGCAAAATTGTCGCATTTGGGTCAAGGAAAACCCGCACGCATGCATTGAAAAGTCGATACACCCAAAATGATTCACTGTTTTGTGCGGATTTTGGTCCAGAGGCATAATTGGGCCATATTTCTTCGAAAATGAGCAAGGAGTGGGCGTTGCATTCAAAGGCGATCGTTATAGGGCCTGTTGAACGAATTCTTGTTCACAAAAATTGAAGAGGAGGATATTGGCAATATTTGGACAGGACGGTGCTACGTGCCACACAGCCGAAGCTACACTCGATGTTTTTATAGCATTTTCAAAAACAAAAAAGTTATTTGGTGGACCCTATATATATATAATCATCCCACTCTGAAAATAAATAAATAAGATTATAAAAACGGTCACACCACCTCTGAAAATTAGGGACTTCCTATCTATGGTTAGAACTTTGTCTTAAACTTTTGGTGCAACCTTACTGTAGGTTGGACTATTGAAGAGTAAGGGAACCCACGAACAATTCGTCCTGGCCTTAGCTTATCCCTATCTTGACAAGTCTTAAGACCGCCCGGGACCCACTTGGAGGATTTGATACGGTGATTTTTTCCTAGCACACATTGAATTATTTTTATATTTATTTTATTTTAGTTTCAATTACTTTACTCAGTTTTTAATTATACATACAATTCAGTCCTTATTTCATTTTGATCATCATACAATTTATGTAGGTACACATAGCACAGCTCCAGTTTTATCTTAAAACTTATCAAGCCAAGCCAAACTAAATACATGTATAATAAAAAATAAGTCTCTATTTAAACAAGTATGTATGTAGAATAAATAGCAATCTTTTTCTATTTTTAATTTATAATTTTAAAATTTGACAAATGGTTCTATCGTTGAGTTTACTCTTCCAGGGCCAGTTGTCGAAATTATTTTACTTAGATACCTACCTATAAAATATTTATTTTTGCCGATCCTTGAAAAGATAAATCCCAATTCTCCAACAGACAACCACTAAATCAGTATGGCCAGTTGACGTGAAGTTATTAATGAAAACAAAAAGATAACCAAAATCAATCTATCATAAGTACCAGGGTCACAACAAGTTACATACAAAAAATGCCAAAAAAAACTATTTTAAAGTAACTTGTATAAACACGAAAACAAAAGAAATATCTTCTCTTTTCTTCTTTATCGACCGTACTTAAGTTATTTGTTCCTATTTTGCTACAAACTCTTCAATGCGGAGATCGACCGCCGTCGCGTGGGTTTGACTGGCCTGGTAATGGAATGGGTATAATTAGTTGTGGATGTTTTCTTCTTCTTGTGTGAACTTTGAATGCTAGAGTGTGAATCTGTAATGATGAATAAGTTCTACAAATAGTTCTACAACTTAGGTCAAGGGCTCTTCTTGGTATGGAAGATTTGTGAATCTATTGTTTATTGTTGCGTACAAAAATCCTAATTTTGTTATGTTTATATTCTCAAAAGATAATAATATCAGATGTAATAATAACTGTTATCATTAATAATACGTCATTTATATATATATATATATATACAGTCAAACTTCCCTATAGCGAATTTGCACGGGACCAGAAAATTATTTCGTTATATAGAAAATTCGTTATACAGAAATTTTTTGTTTTTACTTTTATTTAAAGAAGTCAGTGATTTTAGTTTGGATAACATTCTTCCATTTTTCTTTTTCAACAAAATCGTCTAATAAATTGAGAGATTCAAATAAATTAGTCGGTACGTTACTCTTCATCTCCAGACAGGTTCGAAACACGTCAATAGCAATATCTGTTTTTTTTAGTCAATCGTTCTTCAACTTTATTAATTATCAACAACTTTTTCTCAAGAGAAATGCTACTTCGAGACATTTTCAATTATATTCACTGAAGCCTGAACAGTGAGCATACGTAGAATGCTTGCATTTAAAATCTTGGGGAAATCCCCTTATAAGGTTTTTTTTCTCTGCATGCTGTTGTTTTTAACAGAAAATTATTTGAAAAAATTCGTTATGTGGAAACAAAAACGTATGAGATTTGGATTTCTAGCAACAAAATTTGTTCGTTGTAGAGAAAAATTCGCTTTATGGAAATTCGTTATAAGGAGATCAAAACAAACCAAAAAAGTAACCAAAAAGATGTGTACTCAAAATCAATTCGTAATAGAGGGATCTTCGTTAAGTAGAAGTTCGTTATAGGGAAGTTCGACTGTATATATATATGTATATATATATATATGTATATATATATATGTATATATATATAAATGTATATATATATATGTATATATATATATATGTATATATATATATATATATGTACATATATTTATGTTTAACTATATCTTAAATTTCAAATTGTGTACATATTTATGTTAATATTTCAAAAAAAAATAAAAATTCTTTGTCATTCTTGTTTCTAAAATAATTTAATTCTTTACCATCTACAAGAATGCTTGCTCCAAGTTATTAAACTGGGCCGGTTTGGGTTGGGGGTTTTATTTTCGATTTCTACTTTTGTTTTTTTGTTTTCTTCAAAAATACTCCATTACCAAGATCGGAATCTCAGACTGACATTTCGGTTTGCCTACAAGCTAACTGCACACTAATTGTGAGAAAGTGTGCGTGAAATGATGGAAAAACCAAACCCATTCTCACATTTATGTGGTTTTCCATTGAACCAAAACATTGATGTGCCGTCGACGGGCCGGCAATATTTTTTTCTTAAACGTTTTCCAATGGGAAAAGTATTGACGTTTTTTCCCGACGAATTGATTCGTTTTGAATTCGTCTTTTGAGACGAATCTACACAGATTTTCACACTCATTTTAACACATACTAAAAACTTGACAGTTTTGCAAGCGTCAATTGAAATTATTGTTTCTGGAAAAAATAATTGAAGAGAATTCGGCTTCGTTCTGTTGTAATTATAAATAATTAATTTTCTGTGAAAACAATACAAAATTTGATTAATTTCTTGGCAATATTTGTTGTGCTTTCAGGATCAGGTAATTATAAATGTATATTGAATACTTGAGATGGTTGAAGCATAATTATTTTATTTTCAGGGATTGGACTACAGAATGCTGGATTTGCTCCAGATTCGTCTTCGTCCGAGTACGAAAATATCCTGACAATTTTCAATTGGACGACTTCGCCTATTGTTCTAGCTAATGCATTTTTATCCAGGAATGAAAGAAATTCCATTGAAAATTTTGAAAACGTTGTAGAAAGATAAATATTTTATTATTATGCTTCTGACAGCTGCTACACTAATACACTTACAAAAAGATATTGCTACGTTTTTTCTTTCCATTGGAACCAAAAAATATTGATTTTTAGTAGCGACGGGCCGTCTATTTCATGTGGTTCAATGGAAATTGACATTAGTGTTCCGGTCCGGCCCATCAAAATGCTTCATTTTAGTCCTCAGCCCCAACTAAAGTGCCTTGCACATGAGCAACGAACTGCGAACTGTGGATGTTCGGATATTTTGACTTTTCTTTCACATGAGCTTTTATTTCTATTCGCAGGTAGCGACGAATTGTCAACTTGACCCAGGGATGTTTACTCAGAGAAAATTTATTTTCAACAGCTAGTGTTGGTTAAACATCGATAGTTTACACTTTTGATAGTATCGATAGTTTTGGAAAACACTATTGGTTCCACCAATATTTTCGCATGTCAATGGAAAAATTTGATTGCATTCTTGATTTCTTTAAAGAGGAACTAAAACCAAACCACTTGGCGTTTAGGAAAGATTTAATTTCTCCTAAAGAGAAGCTGGTCATAACTTTGAGGTATGTAAGATTAAATATAAGTAGCTATGCTGCGAAAAAAATTAACTGTACCAAAACTTACAGATTTTTAGCTACCGGCACCAGTTTTGTCGATTTGGGATTTAGGTTCAGGATGGGAGTGTCAACCATAAGATGTGTCATTAAAATAACTATAGATGCAGTTATTCTGAAATGTTTTTTTTTTTTTTTTTTTTTTTTTATTTTTATTTTTATTTTATCAAAATCTTAAGGCTAACTTAAGGCTAGACAAAAATTCTTAAAAAAACTAGCTTAAATTTCAATAATTTAAAAAAAATATCTTACTGGCCCTATGCGGGTGCTCTAAGTTAATCCATTATCTTATATCTACTGCCTTTCGGCCTAAGAACAATTTTAATACTAAATAACAAGAAATTAATCTAAAACCAAGAAAATTTAAAAGAAAACTTGGTATCTTTATCATTATTTTTTATTTTATATAAAACTTAAAAAAAAACCGAAACCCATTATAATACTTAATCTACTTAAAACTAACCAAAACCAATAAATACTACTTAAAAATACTTAAAACTACTTAAAACTGCTTAAAAACTACTTAAAAACTAGAACAGCCACAGTAAGCTTTTCTTTTTTTTTGTGTGTTTTTTTATGTTTTTTTTTTTTTTTTGTTTTTTGTTTTTTTTTGTGTTTTTTTTTGTGTGTTTTTTGTGTTTTTTTTTATATAATTTTTTTTGGTGCCACCCTGACTGTCCCTAACCTAATCCTTAAACCTATGTAAGCCGGCCAAGACCAAACGCCCTAGACAACTTTAAATGACATTCTCAATTTGAAGCCACCAAAACTGGTTAGTCGACGACATCGCTCTCGCAATGTGACCCCCACCAAGCTTCAGCAAGAAATTATCTATTCTGTTTATGTTGGCTCTGTTGTATAGAACCTGGTTGGAATAGTAATGTTTGTACTCCGACTCTGGTGTTCTGTGTAATCCAAGGCAACGTCGCAGACATTGTCTCTCAAACACCCGAATCTTTTCCATTTGAGATGGGGCAACGTTGAACCATACCGGGCACCCATAGGCAATCATCGGCCGGATAAGGGCGATGTAGCAAATCACCTTCACCCTGCTGTCAAGACGGCTGCTAAAAAACAACCGTTTTGTCAGGGCAAAGGCTCCCCTAGCTCTGGCCAGAGCAGCACTCATATGTCTGTCGAAATACAAGTACTGATCCAACCAGATGCCAAGGTACTTTACTACACTTTTATTCGCCAGTGGCTGTCGATTTGGTCCAACGATCACTAGATTTTTCCAGTTCTTTCTCGTATCCCTTGAGGCTCTATACAGCGGAGTCCTGAACAGAACAGTTTCGCATTTCTGAATGTTGATTTTCAACTTCCAGTCATCGCAATATTGCTGAATCTTGTCGAAGTCACCCTGCAAAGGTGACTTGATAACCTCAATTTTTGGGGCCGTTCTGTACGCAATTAGGTCGTCGGCGTACGCTATTGCCTGAGTCAGACTTGCTATCAGATCACTGGTGTAAATGCTGAATAAGATCGGTGAGTTAACCGCTCCCTGTTGAAGACCATTTTTAATATTAAAGATTTTGGTAGATGTTACATTGCCAATTTTGACAATAAACCGTCTACCATTAAGCATGTCATAAAGCATATACAACAGTGGTTTACTTATGCCAAGTCTGTTTAACTTTAGATACAGACCCTCTAACCATACGGTGTCGAAGGCCTTCTCCAAGTCAACCAGACAAGCACCCGTTCATTGTCTTTTAGATTTGTTCCACTGGATATCAGAAACAAGCTTAGACGCAGCATGAATAGTGTCATGTCCCGCCTTAAAGCCGAACTGATTATCCGGAATTATTTTGTTGTTCTCAGCCCACTTGGACAGAGCTCTATTTATAACCTTCTCGAATACCTTACTGATACTTGGTAGCAGATTTATCGACCGGAGATTCGCCGGATTGGAGTTGTCCTTTCCCTTTTTCGGGAGAGGATGTACCACAGCTGTTTTCCAACGGACCGGACAATATGCATTATTCAGAACGTTGTTAAACAGAGTGGTATAAATGTCCACAGCTTCCTGAGGTAAATGTCGTAGTACAATGTTGGGTATACCATCGACACCTGCTGACTTCTTTTTCTTTAATGAATCGAAGATGTGCTGGAGCTCTATCTTCGTGACTAAAAGGGTGTTAGTCCCGTTTTGCCCGGCGATGATGGCATTTGCCAAGTTTTCGTCATTGAACCTGGTAAAACCGAGGTTCTCGGATCGCCACTGCATTATGTCGTTACGCAGGTAGAAGTGGTGCTGCAGGGCACTATTCTCCAGGTCGTGATTAGGGCGAATGCTAGGATTCACCTTGTACACTTGCTGGAAAGCAGCCCCACGGCCTCTGCTTTCTCCTGCGGATCTTCGACAACAAATACATAAGTCATCGTCCAAGACGGCGTCTCCTGGATCTATTCCTGCTGTCAGAAGTACGTCTCTGTTCTCTGTCGTCCTCTGAAGCTTAAGACAAGGAAGGTCGTTTTGATCATTCCTCCTAAATATCTTATTAATTTGCGGAAACATACTCGGGTCACTAGAATTAATGGCCCGAATTTTCTTGTCCCAGTACAAATTAATGTTTAATCGATAGTTTTCTTTGATTAATTTGTTTACGTTTTTTATCGACGACTTCAATGTCCTAACCTCCAGATTGTTTGGGTCAATAAATCTCCGGTATAATCGTTTAAGCCTTGTTAGAAGTCTACTTTTGTGTCTGTGCATTGCGTTTGTAGTCGCGTTACGGTACAAGTTCGTAGTGTCTCGTTCCTTGTATTTCGGTATAGTTCTTTCCATGGTTCGTTGGATTGTCTCGTCCATTTGTTGTAAATATCCGTCAATCTCGGTATTTGTCAGATTCCTGTCGATTGGTGGGGATATGTTTCTAGACCGAAGTTCTCTCGCTAAAGCGTTGGTGAAGCGCGGCCAGTGAGTCTTACTATAATTGTAAGAATGCACCGGCACGTACTCATCCAACTCCACAAGCTCGTTTGAAAGCCGTATTACGGCGGCGAGTCCGCAGTGGTCACTGTCGTACTCGATCGTCCGTAAACAGTTTCTTGGTCTTTGACCCACAGTGTCAGTTATTATCAGTCTTGTGTCCATTAGCAAAAGATCCAGATAGGCACAGCTCCTTGGGAATGATGGTCTATCAGTAGCCAACAAGTCGAGCATATACTCGGCATTGTACTGGACAATCCAATTAAATAACTGGTTACCACGAGGATTTTGTATTTGATTTCCCCAGTCTGCATGTTTGGCATTTAAATCACCGGCCATGAGATAGAAGTTCTCTTCCAAGTTCAGTTGCAAGCACTGAAAAAGTTTTCCGAGCTCTGTTATAAATTGAGCTGGCTGAGATGATTCCGGTGCATAAGACGCGATCGCATACAAACGCTTTCCCTGGTGGAGAGGAATGCACACGATACATGCCTCAAGCAGCTGAAATCTGCGTACTTCACTATTGTATATAACTTTATAACTAATGCCTTTTCGTACGAAAATAGTGACCCCACCCCCTTGTGTAGAGTTTGGCCGGTCCCTTCGTACGATATTGTAATTGTTGTGCGTCAATTTATGTTTCTGGTTCAGCTTAGTTTCGCTGGCCAAAAACACATCAGGACTTTGGTCTTTCAGCAATTGGAATAAGTTAGCTCTACGTTCGACCCTAATCAGTGAATTTACATTCACAGCAAGGATCCTTAAGGGCCTCTCCGGCAGCGCGCCCTTAACCTAAAAATTGCGTAAAGCTTGGTAAAATGGTGTAGATGTGATCTACCCTCTTCGCCTGCTCCCTGATCTGGTTTTGAAGACCTGATAACTGGCCCTGAATGGCCAGCAACAGGCTTCTAATTTCACCCTGCGCATCCGGAGCTCTCGGCACTAGGGCCGGTTGGGCTGCCTTTGGCGCAGGCTGTACCGTAGCTCCCTTTCCTGACGCCATTTGGGCGAAGGAAATTTGGGGGTTGACGGGCATTGTTGTAGGAGCACGCGCAATTGGGCGATCTACTAACATATTTTGTTGCACTTTTTTTTGCTTGAGTTGCTGAAACGCCGGACATCCCCGATAGTTAGCAGGGTGTCCTTCGCCTCGGCAAAGTGCACATTTAAGGAGGGTCATATCGATGACCCTTTCCTTTCCGAGCTTACACTCGTCTACAATGTGGTTCTCACCACATTTAACACAGCGTGGCTGCATTTCGCAGTTTGCTCTAGCGTGGCCGAACCTTTGGCAGCGCATGCATTGAAGCATGTCGCCGCGCCTCTTTAATGTATCCCAAGTCACAAGCTGGTAATTGAGTTTGGAGATACTCCTCAACTTATCCAGATTGCTGCTGGGCGAAAGCTGGACCAGGAAGATTGGCAAAGTGCGCTTCTCCCGTCTGGCCTTTACTGTAGTAAAGGGCTTAACTCCGATAAAATCGAGATCGTCACCCGCTTTTTGGCGGAGCTCATCCAAGAGCGCCTGTGGTTCCGTGTAGGAATCTATGCTCTTCAAAAGGACCGTTTGTAATTTCTCCACCTTAGGGGTGAAGCTGAAAAACTCAGTGGTAGACTGCTTAAGTAAGCTTTTAATTAATTTATGTTGATCCACTGTGTTACAGTGGATAGCATGTCTACTATCACTCAAACATTTAATACAAAAATTTTGACCTATGGCCGACTTACACAGGTCTATGGTTTCCTTCAGATCAATTTTATAGACATTGATTGGTGGCACCTTTTCTTTTCTTGGCTTCGCCTGTGACTGCTGCTGTTGCCTCGACTGCTGCTGCTGGCTCTGCTGATTCTGCTCCTGTTTTTGTTGTTTCTGCTGCTGTTGTCGTGACGTCTGCTGTTGACCCTGTTGCTGTTGATACACGTATTAATGAAATGGAAGCAAACTTTAATTCTCGAATAAAATCACTTGAAAAGGATTTCAATGGCAAATGTGAGATGACTAACAAATTTATGTTGGATTGCGAAACAAAATTAGCACAAATAATGGAAACGAAACAAAATAACACTGAATCCGTAACAACACAGATTGACGCTTTGGCCAGGAAATCAATCGCGGGAGACTTTGTTCTTCATGGAATACCATTCAGCGAAAATGAAAACCTTGGCGAGATTTTCAATAAATTCTGTTCAACTCTCGGCATTGATTTACTTCGACCGCACTACATTCTACGAACAAAACCGAAAAACATTTTATCACACAGCGCGATCATTGTCAGATTGCCGCACGAAAATGATAAAAACTATGTTCTTAGGAAAGTTAGTGAATTTTACAAATCAATATCTCGACTAGTTACACTTCACGATCTTGGCTTTGTAAACAAAAACTCATTTGTGAGGGTGTATGAATGTCTGACAAAACTTAATCATGCTGTCTTTCGGAAAGCTAATGATATGCGAAAGAGAAAGCAGGTAAACTCTGTTTATACACGGTATGGAAGAGTTTTTGTCAGAGAGGATGCTGATAAGAAGCCGATATGTGTAACAAGCATAGCACAATTACAATCCACCTTCCCTGTGCATGCTAATGGTTTTAAGATGGAGAAAGCACACAATGCAAATAATTTGTCTCCTTCTGTTGCTGATAATGTGGATGTTGTTAGAAATGTTGCTTCTGTTTCTGACGTTGATGGTGTTGCTGCTGCTGGAGTTGTTGATGGTGTTGCTGATGTTGGGAGAGTTGCTGGATTCATTATTGATAATGATGTTTCAAAATTTATTGTTGATTAATTTTTGTTTCGTACCAAGTATGTAAAGTAAATCATTTCATGTTTTATTTTTATGTTTTTAGTCAAAAATCTTAAATATCATTTATTAATGAATTTATTTTCTAATTTATTGCTAAGTAGATTGAAGCTTAACTTGAAAATTAGTTTTTTTTGTTTTAATTTTAAAATATTTGTATTCTTAAATTTTAATGCTTAATTTAATTTAGTTTAAATAGTTTCTTCGGATAGATTGTCGGTGTGTTTTAATAAACATGTTTAATACTTCTTGTCCAGATAATATAAGATCTATGTGCAATGTTCTGTGTAACGCTTCCAATGGTCTAAACGTATGTCACCTCAATGTGGGAAGCATTCGCTCTAAATACACCGTTCTTCTTCAAATGCTTAATAGTTCTAAACTAGATATAATTATGATATCTGAATCATGGTTGAGTGAAGGTATTACATCTCAACTAGTTTGTTTTAATGGTTTTAAAATTTTTAGAAATGATCGCTGTAGTCGAGAGGGAGGAGTGTGCTTTTATGTTAGAGAGCATATACCTACGAAAGTAATTTATAGTTCAACGAAATTGTTAGAGTTTTTATGTGTAGAGATTAATAATGGTGTTGAGAAATGCCTTTTAGTGGTGGTGTACTGCCCACCTTGTTTGTTTAAAGAAGAAAACTTAAATGAAATTGAAGAGACACTTTTTCGTTTGAATTCTAAGTACTCAGATGTGCTCATTGCTGGTGACTTTAATGTTAATTTATTAGTAAATAATAGAACCACGCGTCTCCTTAAATATTTTTGTGAAAAACTAAGTTTGTCTGTTGTTAATACTAGTTGGCCAACATGTTTTCAATCTATTGATAATCCTTCGCTTATAGATATGTTTCTTACTACCTCACAAGAAAAAATTGTATGCAATGAACAAATTAAACTAACCTCTGAATTTATTCATGATTTAATTTTTTGCTCATTCCAGTTCAATGTAAGAAACTTATGTTATTCGAATACTTTCAGTTATAGATCCTATCGTTCATTTAACTATTACGATATGCAACATAGTATTAGCAATAACTACTGGGATAATATTCTTTATACTATTGACGTTAACAGTAAAGTGTTAATTTTTAACGACCTACTTGAAAGATTATTTAATGCTTACGTGCCTTTAGTTACAAAACGGGTAAAAAATCGAAAGGGATGTCCTTGGTACAGACAAGACATTGAAGTACAAATTAAAGAGAGAGAACGCTTTTTCAAAAGGTACAAAAGAAACCCAACGGATTTTAACAGAAATCAATATATCTTTTCTCGTAATAAAGTCACTGCTCTTATACGTTCATGTAAAAAAACATATTTTATGAATAAACTTAATGTTTCTCTGAGTTCTAAGGATCTTTGGAAAAATTTGAAAGATGTTGGTGTTTGTTCATCTAAGTCGATTTCGAAATGCCCATTAGACCCACAAGAAATGAAATCATTTTTTGCACCGACTCAGCTTAATTCAAGTCTTACATTAGTTATTCCTGAAAATGACAATGAATTATTTTCATTTAATTGTGTGGAAGATATCGAAGTTGTTTCTGCTCTAAAATCAGTTAAATCAAATGCTTCTGGTACAGATAATATCTCACCGAAATTTATACGTTTGATTTTACCAATTGTTATTAAACCTTTGAAGCACATTTTGAATACATGTATCTCAAGTTCTCAATTCCCAGAAGCCTGGAAAAGTGGAATTATTGTACCCATACCCAAAAAAGCTAATTCTTCAGAGCCTTCGGACTATAGACCAATTAACTTGTTACCTTTTTTTGGTAAAATATTTGAACGGTTAATGTTTAATCAAATGCTAGACTTCATTCAATTCAATCAAAAGTTATCTAAATGGCAGTCTGGTTTTCGTAACAAACATAGTTGTGAGTCTGCTGTTCTAAAGGTAACCTCTGATTTTCGAGCTGCTCTTGACAAGGATCTTTTGGGTGTTATGGTGCTTTTGGATTTTTCGAAGGCCTTTGACTGTGTTGACCATCAAATTCTGATTTCTAAATTAAGCAACAAGTTCAGTTTTTCAAAAACAGCTTTAAAACTATTAAGCAACTATCTGTGTAATAGACTGCAGATGGTAACCACAGATCAAGGTAATTCAAGTACATTTATTGTTAATCAGGGAGTGCCCCAAGGGTCAGTTTTAGGACCACTCCTTTTCTCAATATTTATCAACGATCTTCCAGATATTGTTTATAGTTGTCATACTCACATGTATGCAGATGATGTTTTGCTCTATAATTTTAGCGAATTAGGTTTGATGGAAAACTGCATTGTCCGGGTTAACGAAGATCTTACGAGTATTCAAAAGTGGTCTCTTGAAAATATATTACTACTAAACCCATCAAAAACTCTTTGTATGATTTGTTCGAGGAGTGAAGTTACTCTTGATGATTTACCCAAAATTGTTTTAAATTCACAAGTTGTTGATTATGTTTCAAAAGTAAAATATTTGGGTTTCCAAATTAACAACAAACTTACCTGTTGTGACGCTATTTCTGATACTATCAGACGTGTTTACTATAGTCTGCGTTCTCTAAGATCTTCTTCGAACATCTTGGATACTGATTTAAGAAAACATCTTGTGAAAAGTCTCGTTATGCCCTCTCTTACTTTCAATTGTAATGTATACCCCTCTCTTGACTATGAGTGTAAACGAAAACTTAATGTCGCGTTTAATGATTGTCTACGTTTCATCTATAATATTCCAAGGCATGAAAGTGTGTCTAATTTACATTCATCGCTGTTAGGACTAAATTTTGATAAATATTTAATGCTCCGTAATGTTATTCTGCTAAACAACATTATTCATAACAGAAGTCCTGCGTATTTAGGTGAAATGCTTCAATTCGCACATTCTCAAAGAGGACTAAGATTAATTTTACCGCGCTTTACGCACACCATTGCCGAAAGATCTTATTTTGTAAAAGCTATTAGATTGTGGAATGGCTTACCATTTGATTTGCAAAGAACCACATCTCCAACCATTTTTAAGAAGAAATTATTTGAACTATTATCATCTATGGTTTAAAATTGTACTTAATGCACTTAAATTCTATACCTATTTATTTATTCTCTTTTTTTCTCTGTTTCCAAAATTGTTTATAAAATGTTTGTAACACTTTTTCTTACTATTTTGCTTTTTTTATTTCAATTGTTATCATTTTTATTATTTATTAAGTATTGTAAAATATAAAACTTGGTTACGAATTATTGATACTATAAAAGATTGAATCTTGATGTATCTATTGTAATTTTTCTATTAATGCAAATACAAATACAATACAAATACAAAAATCAATGCTGTTGCTTTGGCTGATGCTTTTTTTGCTGCTGTTGTTTTGGCTGCTGCTTAGCCTGCTCTTGTTGGGGGTGTTTTTTTGCATTTTGCACCCCTTCATCTCTATTTGTTGGCTGCGGCCGTGCTTGAACAGCCTGCTCTTCTTTACGCCTGCGGGCCTCTTGTTTATTTTTAAGTGCCTGTAACAGGGGGGCCAATTGTGCTTGTAAGCTAGCGATCTGCGCTTCAATGGTGCGCTCTTCTTCCTCTTCTGGGGAATCCTCTTCTCTCGAGAGTCCCGCAAGCTGGCCGCTCTCATACGTGGTGTATAGTCCCTCGCCACCATTGGACATGTAAATTAGCTCCTCTTCATCCGAAGACGAGGAACTATCGTATTGGTTTTGATTATTTTTTTCTGCTGCTACTAGTTGGTCGGTGAGCGCCGTCCCCTTTCCTTCAGCTGGCAGCTCAGCTGAGGTGATAGAGCGACGCTTTTCCACGTTAGGCTCACCCTTTATGCGCCTCCTCTTCACTGGTTGTGCGGCTGGTGGTGCCATCACTTTCAAGTTTTTGGTTGGCCCGGCTACATCGCCTGTTGCCTCCACCGTTGTTGTTGCCGCTGTCGGCTGTTTACCAGCTGCTGTGGTTAGTTTAGCTGTTGTTTTGCCGCTATTTGAAGCTGTTGCTGTTGTTGTTGTTGTTGATGTTGATGCTTTACTTGTATTTGTTTTTGGGACATCTTTCGATGCCCCCTCCTTCTTTCCCATCTTCCTCTGCTTATTTTCCCACGCGATAATATCCGCCACCTCGCGATTGTGGAAAAAAGCTTTTAAAATTAAAATGTTTGTCCCCGACTGGGACTCGAACCCACGATCCTCGGGTTGATATTCAGCCACCACTTTTTTTTTTTTTCAATTCATTTTTATTAATTCAATCTTAAATCTATCTTAAAGCTAGACAAAAATTCATAAAACTAGCCTAATTAACCATAACTTACAACTAACTTACTGGTCCCATACGGACACTCTAAGTTAAACAATAATACTTAATGCTAATGCCTTTCGGCCCTAAGATCTATTTTAACTTCAATTCAATTTTATTTATTTTTGTATTCATTAGAAAATTTAAAAAAAACTAATGTCAATATCCTTTTTTATTTTTACTTAAAAACTACTTAAAATAAGGTCCTTAATAAAAAACTTAAAGCTAACTAAAACTACCTATTCTACCTATAACCTACTTAAAACTAGAACAACCACAGCAGCAAATCTAACTATCTAACTTTTTTTGTTTTTCATATTTTGTCTTTTTTTTGTATTTTTTTTTATTATTCCATGTTTTTTTTTATTTTTATTTTTTAATTTTTTTTTTTTTGTATTTTTTGTATTTTTTTTGTATGTTTTTTTTTTTGTGCCACCATGCCTATTCTACTTAAAACTAAACCCTAAAACTATAAAACAAGTATGTAAGCCGGCCAAGGCTTAAAACCCCATCTCGACTACCCACTATCAAGTGCCGATTGAAGCCACCAAAACTGGTTCTCCTGCTTCACCCTATCAGTTCGGTCCCGTTCGGACACAGCCCTACTGAACCGAAGGAGCTCTGCTCCGTCTTGTGCCATGACGTCCCGATTGTACAGGAGCCGCCTATCCACGGTACGTCGTCTGACGTGGTAGATTAGCGGAACTGCCAATCTATCCTGTATCAGACCGCATTTATCTAAGAAGAGGAATGCCTCTGGTGGAATGAAGCCGCTCAAGCGTGCACTTTCAAAATACTCGTCGTTCGGATAGAACGCCCCGAAAATTAAATTGTTGGTCGAAGACATAGCTCTTGCAATGTGACCTCGAACGAGTTTTATCACGAAATTGTCAATTCTGTTGATTCGAGCCCCGTTGTATAGGACCTCGTTGGAATAGTAGTGCACGTAAGAAGATTCGGCTGTTCGATATAAGCCGGTACAGCGTCGTAAACACTGCCGCTCGAACACCCGAAACTTCTCCATCTGGGAAGGGGCAACGTTGAACCACACAGGACAACCATAAACGATCATCGGCCGTATGAAGGCCATGTAGCAAATTACCTTCACTCTTGGGTCAAGCCGACTGCTAAAAAACAGCCGTTTCGTCAGAGTGAAGGCTCCTCTGGCCCTGGTCAGAGCAGCATTTATATGTCTGTCGAAATATAAATACTGATCTAACCAGATACCGAGGTACTTCACTACACTTTTGCTCGCTAATGGCTGCCCGTGAAGATCAACGATAACCATCTTGCGCCAATTCCTGCGCGTATCCCTCGTGGCCCTAGCCAACGGAGTCCGGAACAAAATTGTCTCCGACTTCTGGACATTTATTTTCAGTTTCCAGTCGTCGCAATATCGCTGCAAGAGAATTCTAATAACCTCAACCCTTCGGGCCGTTCTGTACGCAATTAGATCGTCGGCGTACGCAATTGCCTTTGTAAGACTACCTATCAGATCGCTGGTGTAAATGCTGAAGAGAATCGGCGAATTCACCGCTCCCTGTTGAAGACCATTTTTAATTAAGAATGTTGTGGTAGAAGTTACATTGCCACTTTTGACAACAAACTTTCTACCGTTTAGCATATCATAAAGTATATACAACAATGGCTTGCTTATGCCCAGCCTGCTCAGTTTTAGGTAAAGACCCTCTAACCATACGGTGTCAAAGGCCTTTTCCAAATCAACCAGAACAGCACCTGTGCATTGTTGTTTTGATTTGTTCCATTGGATATCAGAAACGAGTTTAGACGCAGCATGAATTGTATCATGACCCGCCTTGAACCCGAACTGTTTACCCGGAATTATTTTGTTGTCCGCAGCCCACTTATTCAGAGCCCTATTAATGATCTTTTCGAAAACTTTGCTGATGCTCGGAAGAAGACTTATCGACCGAAGATTTGATGGGTTGGAGTTGTCCTTTCCCTTTTTCGGGAGAGGATGAACCACAGCGGTCTTCCAATGCACTGGATAATATGCATTATTAAGTGCATTGTTAAAGAGTGTGGTGTAAATGTCGATTGCCTCCATCAGCCTCCATATTCAGCCACCACTACCTCTGTGCTATAGGCACTACTAATAACTTGGTTTACTTTATTTGTTTTGTCACTCACGACGCTTCTACAGTTCGCGATCGACTGATTGTATTCTGAAATGTCTTGAAAAAGCAATTCCCAGCAGACGAACTATTCCTGATTGGCTTAAAATATCCAACGATTTTCTACAATATTGGAATTTTCCCAATTGCTTAGGCGCAATAGATGGGAAACATGTCCTTACATTTGCTCCTAAAAATAGTGGAAGCTTATATTTTAATTATAAGAAAAGTTTCTCCTACAATCTCATGGCGGCTGTGGATGCAATATATCGGTTTATTATGGTCGATATAGGTGCATATGGCAGCAATGCTGATTCTACCGTTTTTTACCGTTTTTTCAAATTCACCTTTCGGGAGTGCATGGCTTAAGAATCCTGAACACCTTAACCTGCCGAAAGATGCACCACTTCCTGGAACAACAAACAAAAATCCATTTGTTTTAATCGGGGATGAAGGCTTTGCATTAAAGTCAACAATTCTTCGGCCTTATCCGGGCCACAAACTCTCGGTAAAAGAAAGGATTTTCAATTATAGGTACGGTTATTTAAAAATAATTATTGTTCCTAGACTCGACGTCCTAATTCATTTTTTTAATTTTATTTTGGTTATCGAGGGCGAGAAGAGTTGTTGAGAACGCTTTATGTATCATGGCTCATACCTGAAGAATTTTATTGAAGCGACTTGAGGATAAAACAGAATCGGCAATCAATGTTATTCTTCCAATTATAATAAAAATTGAAATAAATGGAGTTAAAGAATTATCCAAGAATTACAATAACAGCTACAAGGCCTTAACTTGGAATGATAACTGTGTAACAAAGTTTCAAGCAAAAGTGAATAGAAACATACAATTAAAAGAAGAAAACATGATGTTGAAATACTTTCCCTTACATGAGCTGGAAGGTATTATTAGTGATGCTGCAACAGTCATGCAACCAACCAATTAATTAAAGAGAAAAAATAAATGGTATGATATGAGCTGTGAAAAACTAAGAAAAAACTCAATGGGTCTGCTGAAGTTGCTCAGGAAATTTAACATTCAAAGTTTAAAAATATCTTATGTCGAAACAAATAAAAAATTTAAACTATGCGGCTTGGACAAGAAAAGACAATACGAGGAAAGCTTAGCAATGTCCTTGGGTCGGTGTACAGATTCTAAAGAATTTTGGGCATTGACAAGAAAGGTCAACGGAAATGAATTGTCAAAAACTGGTATTAAAATTAACATAAATGTTCTTTACGAGCACTTCTCAAGTCTGTTAGATTATACTGTAGACCCAATATATTCAAGTTACGCGAAGCCTTTCTTACAGGATGCAATTTTAGACTCCAAAATTACAAAAGTTGAAGTGGAGCTAGTTTTGAATGGTCTTAAAGATGGAAAAGCCGCGGGTACTAACGGTATCCCTTGCGAATTTTATAAGTACAATTCAAGTCTCTTCAAAGAAAAGCTATCCGAAGCTCTGAACATTATATATACATTTGGTGTCAATCCGGAACACTTTAACGAAGCGCTCATTTGGCCAATTTTTAAGAAAGGTGAACGTCTGGATCCACAAAATTATAGGGGTATTTCCTTCCTGAACTCGGCTCTAAAAATTTACACGTCACTACTTTGTAATAGGCTCACAAGATGGGTTGAAATGAACTAGAGGCTGAGTGAGTTTCAATCGGGTTTTCGAAGAGGATATTCCACGTTGGACAATATCTTAGTTTTGTGTAGTTTGGCAAGGATTAAGATTAGTCACAATAAAAACTGTACGCCTGCTTTGAAGGCAGCATTCGACACTATCGACCGAAGGGCCCTTTTTTACAAACTGTATAACTTGGGAGTTTCTTACAAATTTGTAAAAGCTTTGGAAAAGCTCTATCAACAGACTGAAGCGTACGTATTTGATGGAGAAGATATATCAAAGAAACTGGAAGTCAGTCGAGGAGTAAGACAAGGTTGCAATTTAAGTCCTTTGCTCTTCGCGCTGTTTCTCGATGACCTGACTGAATATCTGCCATGTGGAGTAAGGTTTGGTGACAAGCTGGTAAAAGTCATAATGTATGCCGACGATATTGTCATGTTTGCTGAGTCACCCACGTCCCTACAAATGATGATAAACAGGCTAGCAGAATATTGCAAGGTATGGAGCTTAGAGGTTAACATGGTAAAGACTAAAGTGATGATCTTTCAAAACGGTAGTGGAAAAGTTTCGAGGTGTGAAAACTGGAACTACAACGGAATACGGAGCAAAAGTGTGGGGACTAAAAAAATATGATATAGTAGATAATCTGTTGACTTTTTTTCTGAGGAAATCATTCTTTCTACCAATAAACACTCCCAAGTATATGTACTATCTCGAAACCGGTTTGCCAACACTTTTTATTACATCGTTGAAAATGAATGCAGACTACATCTTAAAGATTATGGGTATGGAAGATGCAAGGTTACCGAAACAGCTCTGGATGTATGCAGTTATGTATAAAAAGATGTGGTTCGAAGATTGGCGCAAGCTTGCAGCCGATTGTGGATATACTTTCAATGTAGTAGGAAAAGACGTAATCCAGATAAAGGAAATGCTTTATGAAACTATACGAACCATTGATGAAAACGAAAGGTACTCATTTATTGAACGCCCTAGAGCCTCAACAGAACGGCAATTCTACTCCAAATTGAACTACAATCTAAACGAATCAAATTATTTCCATTCAAACTTGTCGTGCAGTGCAATAGGTGTCATATTTAAGACGAGAGGGGAGCTTTTGCATCTCAACTATATGCCACACAGACCCGATTTAAATCACATCTGCAGTATATGTAATTCACGAGAGCGAAGATATTGGCCACTTTCTTGGAACATGTCCAATCTTAAAGGAATTAAGAAGGATATTTTTTGGTAGAAACACTTTAAGGGAAGAAGATGTATGGAACTTGCTAAACGGTCAAAACTGGAATCAGCTCACAGAATATTATACTGAAGCGACATCATACAGAAATAAAATTAATAATGAGTGTTTCTAGTTTTTATATATTCATGCCAAAATATGCAATGTAAATCTTTTTTAATTAACTTAAAATTTATATTTTGTTTTGACTAAACTAAAAGTCGCAAAAATTGTTTATATTCTTTTTTGAAAATGTGTAAATATATAAAAAAAATCGAATTCAAACTATTTTTAAATTATTTAAAAAAAAAATAAATAAATTAAAAAAAATAATAATAATAAAAATATCACTTTGATAGAGATACTTGAAACTAAAAATTTAAAAATTTAAGCATTGTAAAGTAACCACTCGGGCTGACGGCATATCTGCCATGCCCTATATATTATTCAATACTTTTAAGCAAACCATTGTTAGAAATTTAAGAATTTGATGAATAAAAATCTAATCTAAAAATCTAAAATGTTATTCTTGTTTGTTGCATTTTGCACAATCTATTACGCATGGACATCCTTGAAAGAGCAACCCCACGTGAAACAACAACTTCCCTAGCAACACAAGTCGACAGGGACGAATCATCAGTTTCGGCTTCCAGTGGATACGATGTGCGAAGCCAATTTGCCGATTGGTGTGTAAATGAAGGGAATCTAGACTTTCAATATAAAATGATTTGAACTCGATTTTTTATATGTATGTACATATGTATATATAAATATATTTATTATATTTTAAGTTATTTTAATTAGAAAATAAAAAAATAATTCAAGAATTCTAGGAACTTTTATTCAGTCTTTTTGTTTACATTTCATTTCATTTCATAAATCTTTAAATACAGAATAATAACAAAAAATAATACATTTACATTTCATATCACAAAAACTTAATCTAACAATAAATAACGTTGAATAATAATAGTACAAAAAGAAATAACACAAAAAAAATAGCACAAAAAACATCATTCATCCTCAAATTCAATTTCATGGAAAAGTTGCAGAGTCCGCATTTCCAGATTGGATTGTTTTTTGCGGCTCCAAGTACTTGCACGTTGCGCAAGAGAAAGGAAGAATTTCTCTAGCGGTTGAGACTCGGGTTCCTTTATCTCACTCAACGCCGCCAAAAATTTGTCTGCGTCCGATTCAGACTTTTTTCTTTTTTTTAGCAGTGTTGGGTCTTCGGAAGTACCCCGTCGCTTACAAGATTGTGTTGTTGATTCTTCAACAACACACTCCTCCTCGCAGACTTCGTCAAGTGTTTCAGTTTGACTCTGCATACTCCCGAAAGTTCTAAAAATAAAAAAACTTTTGAATACAAAAAAAGAAGCGACGAACATCTTTAATATTACCTTGGCACTTCTACACTTGGGATAAGAAATTTCATTATTTCGTAGTATGGCCATGTCTTCTTTGGAAGAGCCTGCGAAGCACTGGGCGTGTTTTTTTCCTTCTTATAATATTTTGCAAATGTGTCGCGCAAATTTTTCCATCTGTCTTTGCACAGTTTCACTGAAATGAAAGTAAATTTTATTATTGAATGTACAAATTAACAAAGCTTTTCTTTTTACCATCTGTATTCAAGACAATGGAAATGTTTTGCCACCCTTCTTCCTTTTTGTAGCGCTCGGAATATGACCGTTCGCCTTTGTTATATAGAGCTGGATTGGCTTCAACCTCTAAAATTAATCGTTCGTCAAACTCCTAGAATCAATATTTATAATATTTAAACATTTTATTGTGTTTCTATTTAATTTATAATTACCCTTTTTTCCATGTTCTCAGCCATGACCTTTCACACAAAAATCAAAACAAAAGTGAAGTTGAAGTGGTATAACTTTGAGGTTAAGTTGAGCGCGAACAAGTTATTCGTTGAAGTGTGGATGTTATGTGGAACGCGAATAGAGTTTGACAGTTCGCAGCAACCACACTGCGATTCGTTACTACCAAATTGTTTTTACAAAATTCTCTTGTTTTAGAGAACAAAATGCAAATTTTATTCTCCTAATATTAGTGTCAATGGGTTTCTTATAATTTAAATGTGTTTTTGTGTGGAATTGACTTTTTGAAATGTGTAAAATCACGTTTGTTCGTCCATTCGCAGTTCGCAGTTCGTTGCTCATGTGCAAGGCACTTAAATGCTTCATTTTGAATGTTTCATGGCCTCGTTCAAAAACTAAACAATCCTAACCAACAGAATCTGAAGTGCTTTAATGGTCTTAAATTGGAAGATTTGTATAGCTTTTTAATTTCAATTCAAATAAATGTTGTAAATGTATACTAAATAAAATAAGATTGACCAAATACATATTTCATGATTTATTATCGCTGTTATTCGTTTGTTTACTTAAATTATTTGCGAACGCAATATGCGCTGCAACTGGTTAGTGCAATTGGAAATGGACAAAAGTGTAACTCAATACTTTGTAAAACAACAAAACAGACAATTTTTTCAGCTTTTTTGGCGACGTTAGAAGTTGAGGTGGAAACAATGGCGGGTGTCTCCGTATTTTTTTTTGTACAGACAATGCTACGAGAAAAATACTTGTGAAGTTCCATTGCCAACTTTAGCTAGTTCAGATTCCTTAACTAGATTAGTATTTTCATCATTTAAACAGTTCGATAATTGTAAGACCAAATTTTAGTTTTCTTTGTTGCATAAATATTCCTGAAAATTTCTTTTTGAGGGACTATGTTAGAGTTAGAATTTTGTTTGTAGTTAGATTTTGGAATACAAATTTGAGGGAACCATGTCTTAAAAATAATTTGCTTTGTGTAAAGCATCTTTAAGGAATAGAAATAGGCAATATGGTTACACACAATACCAACTACATGAGTGCAATAAATAGATTTTAGTAACTGTTTTTATTCCGATATGGGGAAACCGGGTGTTCGGTTGGCTGCTATTAATGCTAAATTTTTTTCTAAAAAGTTGATGAAGGTTAGCCGAAGCGGAAATTTCTTTAATGAACATACCTGAAATATTATTGGCTTTCTCAAAAATATTTTTCTACGCTAACCTCTGCTTTATATCTGAAAACTATTGTTTATGTATATTTTCTTCTATGTTCTGCATTTATAAAATATAATCTACGGTAGTATTTATTATATTAAGAAAAACAAAAACATATATGTAAAACACATTAATTTGTTTTCATTATTAGCAGCATTTTTACTAAACATTCCCTTCAAACAATAATAAGTAAACTTGAACTTTGGTAACAAAACATTTTTAAGGCATGATTGAAAATTGTAGTTCGCGTTAAACTGTGAGAATTCACTAAAAAAAACTTCTGTACGTCAACAATAAACACTCATGTCGATTACATGATCTATTAAATGAGTTGTGCATGAATTCAGAACGATTTTAAGACGTTTTCATTTTGTGATATATGTCAAAATTTGCATTTTGTTAGCTCTGCATTTATTCAAAAGGTTCGCTGTAATCGTTCTGATTATTTTTTTAAAACATTGGTGTTCCTTTGATGCATAAATTTTTTTGATAGTAAATACATGTATGCTTCCATCAATCAAGAATGTTATAGATAAGGTATTTTTCGCTTATAACTCTTTTTTTTAAATTTAATATTTATTAATCAAAATGGAATTGAAAAATATTTCCAAGCTTAAATCATTAAAAACAAACTATAAATATACTTGGATTAATGAAATTGATACAGATTTTAATTACTTGCAAAAAAATATTTGGGCCGTTCATTAACGAAAATTTAGTAGAATTCAATAAATTGCGCTCGCACCCTTAACTTGATGGTTCTTCGAACGCATCTTTGATACAAAAATCCGAGGTTAATTATGAAATTTAAAGGATTTCGCAGTGATTGCTATAAATGAGTGAATTAACTATAATAAACTGATGTTGAACATGCTTTTTTCAAGACAAAAATGTACATTGGTTCGCTATCAACAAAATGACTGCAAAATTAAAGCTTAAAACTGACTTTTTCATCGAAAAAACTAAAAAGAAAAACCTGAAAAAAACTTATCAATCTCCCCATTTTGTTTTTGCTTTGCAAAGTGCCGCTAGCCAACGGCATCGTTTTTTTTGTTTGTTTTCACATCTATTCATGGACTAATTGTCAAAATTACAAATACAACAATGTAAACAAACGGGTTTTGGAGAGTGAAACGTACGAAAGATTCCGATCTTGGTAAATGGAGTATTTTTGGTTTTCTTTGGGTAAATTCACAAACGTCAAATTTTTTGGTAGTGATTAGGCATCACTGCTTTTTTGCGATGCTGATCGTTGCTCAGCTGAGTACGATGCGATGCTGACTGACAAAAAGTTTTACGTTTAAAAGCAACTTTTGCTTTATGATGGATGTGATACTAATAAAAACTCTAAAACTAAGCCACACATTCTATCTCCTCTAGAACTTTTCTCCACAATACTGACTTGGATTTTCTGCCGGCATTATAGGTACATATTCACCTTCATATTTTAATCTGGTTTCTATTAATAGTTTAATTTGAGCGCTGGTAAAATATTCCCTAAAATTCATCAAATTAATATATTTATAAACAATTTATAATTTGATTAAATACTTTTCATTGTCTTTTTCCGCCGTTTTTACTCCAAATCGCGTGCGTCGGCATCAACAACTTATCAAGAAAATTCTTGATGCTTTTTTTTATACAGGGTTGGCCATTAAAACCTGACACATTTTAAGGACCCCTAGCTCAGCCGCATCAAAACATTACGAGGTCGGGTTTGAAGTAAATAAAATTAAACAGTTGAATGTTTTTAATCTTTATTTTTTAAAAATCACATCGTAGAAATGATGACCATTTCGTTCAATACAATTTTCGAGCCGTTTTTCGAAATTTTTGAAAACTTTGCAAAATTGCAAGCAATATATTCCCGATTTCGGTCTCAATATTCGTCCTAAGTTGGTCCAAGGTGCGTGGTTTATTGTTGTAGACACGTTGCTTCAGATAACCCCACAAAAAGTAGTCACAGACGGATACATCCAGCGAACGCGGCGACCACTGAAACTCGGTGCTGCGAGAGATTAAACGGTTGCCGAAGTGCTTGCGTAGGAATTCCAACGTAACTCGTGAGGTATGGCAGGTGGCACCATCTTGTTGGAAAAAAGTACGATTCAGTTTATGTCTCCGCTTCAACTGTGGTACCAAAAACGACCGTACCATCTCGACGTAGCGCTATGTATTCACGGTTTCGGTGAAGAAGTAGGGGCCAACTATCCCCCACTCTGCAACTCCGCACCCGACGGTTACGGGTTCGGAATGTAGGGGTTTCGCGACGATGTTCTGCGGATTTTCGACAGCGTAATATCGACAGTTCTGGGGCCAGATTCTGTAATAAACGAAACGAAAGCGATCGTTCGTTTTTCAAAAACGAAAGAAATTGTTGATTTTTGGCATTCTGTATCGCATTTCGTTTTTGTTTATTTGTTCGTTTCTGCTTCAAATTCAACAAATTTTGATTGCATACTTCTTGGATGCCGACAGCTGTCAAAAATCTCGAAAGATGGGATATAAAATTTTATCGATATGTAAAACTTGAGCAAATCGATAGAAATAAGTAAGACGTTAAGTGATTTAAGATATAAATTGGAGAAAAATTAAGAAAAAAAGCACGTAGGTTATCTTTTAAGTATTTCAACTTTAATTTCGGTGATTTTTAAGTAAAACTACACAAATATTAAGAAAACATAAATTATCGATTGAAGTAAAATTGAATACCTACACAAAGAAGACTCATCACTATTATTGTGACAGATTGTTTTTGAATTATTTGTTTTAAAAGAAATATTTGTTTACTTGACTTGTAAAGTAAGTATTTCTATAAAATTAAAATAATTTTCTTTTATTTTCTGTAAACGACTTCAAGCAAGCTTCAGGCAGCCCTACTCACCAAAAAAGAAAACAGGAACTTAAAGTTGCTATACAAAACAACGAGTTTAATCTTAGTTCGTTTTTGTGATTCAATACCATTCTGAACTTTAATTTAATAAAATATTACATATTATTTTGTTTGTGTTATGAAGAGATTTTATTTTTTGTGTCGTTTTATTTTTTCTGATAAATTTACATACATACATATAAACCTGTACCTTGTACATAAATGTAACGTAAATAATTCCGAAAAATGTTTAAGATTTCTTCTTACATCTCGAAAGTTCAAAGACTCCTCATTTTACTCTTCTGTTTCACTCAAAAATGCAAAATATTCACGTATCATATGTTTTTTTTTTATAAAAAACCTTTATTTTTAGTAAAATGATACAAGTTAATCAATTTAAGAAGAAAAACGTCAAAGAAAATGCTGTCGTTTATTTTGTTTCGCATGTGCGAACGAAAACTTTCGTTTTTTGAGTTACATGAAGCAAATCTTTCGCACACGCGAAAACGTTCGTTAGTGTGTGCGACACGGAATGTCACCCCTGTTTATTAACGATTTCATTCAAATAAAAATGCGCCTCATCGCTAATCATTAGGAACTCACGTGGAATTTCTTTGCTGGCTAACTTCGCTGTCATTTGCCTAGCAAACTGTAACCTCTCCGCATAATCGGTCGGTAAGAGTTCTTGTGTGATAAGAATCTTGTATGGATGAAAGCACATTGCTTTCAACATCCTATTGAAAGATCGACTAGAAATTTTCAACGTTTGAGAATGTTTTACGGACGAACGGAGAGGACTTTTCTGTAAAGCACTCCTAACTCGATCAACGTTTTCTGGTGTACGCACCGTGATCGGACGCCCGGTTGGTTTTTTTGTATCAGCCCGGGCCGTTTCCCAAGTTTTTAACCCATAGCTTAACCGTATTCCGGGACGGGACTGGATCACGAGGATTTAATTCGTATTTCTTACGAAATTCACGAATAACAGCAATGTAAGAATTTGTAATGAAAAATCGCTCGCAAACGAACGCACGCTGCGGAGCAGTCCACTTCTCCATGTTGACACTGAACAACTAAAAAAAAAAATAAACCTTCAACAGTCTACTTTCCGTTCTCGCAACCACGAATATCTCGCGTCTCGGTAGGGTGGAGCCAGGGGTCCTTAAAATGTGTCAGGTTTTTATGCCAAACCCTTTATTTGCGCATCAGTTTTTCGTTTGCAATAATGAACAATTGACATTTTAAGTGTTTCCAATTATTTGCGTTTATGAACGTGCTACACTGATGATTTCAAATCATCTCTGCAGTGATGCGTTTGTGAATTAACACTTTTTACACCAATTCGATTCGACGGACAATAGCTAAACTCCTCCATTATATGCTTTTCCCACCAGGCCCGAAATCCGGTTATCGCAAAATGATCAGTTTTGGCCGAAAATCTACATCGAAAACTTAAGTTTTCTCATACATTATTATTAACCCACAAATTTTATATAAAACATGCCTAAAAGTAGTTGTAATTGAAAGTTTTACTTTAAATTTAACTCAGTTAATAAAAATGTTTGCTTTCTAACTACGGATAAACGGTTTTGGAATAAAAAAGCATACACAATTTTAAAATTGTCTCATCCCTATGACTATTCCTCCCAAGTTTTGAGAGAATCCAGCAAGGCTTATTTTGTGCGTCTACAACAACAAAGCCCATGATCGAATCCCAAAAGCTAACTCTCAAATCTAAATCTTTTCTCTTAGCTCAACTATCAATTAGCAAGGAATCACCTGAATGGAAGCTGCAACTTAAAGCAAAAATCTTTCTCGCTTGTTTTGATTTATAAAATTAGTAATTATATTAGGTTCTTAAAATCGTTACAACCCTGACAATATTTCATTCATTTACATCAAAATTGTACTTATGTACATCTGTTCAGCAAGGAATCACCAGGATCGTGTCATCTTTTTGAAGCTAAACTTACTATGCATATGAAAAAACCTATCCAACCACAACCTCATTCATCTCCTATTCAATGTCAATACCAAAAATTTAAATCTTTTATACTTTTTTTTACTCATTTTACTTTTAAATCTTGAAAACTCTGTTTAATCGTATTTATTCAATTCATAAAAGGAACTCAATTTTAAAATTTGCATTTGAATAACTACGCTTTTCTTTAGTAAATTTGCAATTTTAGAGTTATTTAATATCAGAAATATAATTTGAAGTTTTTGATAGTTAGTATATTTATTATACTAATTACAATAAGATTGAAGTAAAGAATTAAATAAAGTTAATTAGTACTCAGATAACGATTTTTATGAAAAACAGTTCCTGAAGCAAAAGACAGTATTAAAAGAAAACAATAAAAGTTATACTAATTACAATAAGATTGAAGTAAATAATTAAATAAAGTTAATTAGTACTCAGATAACGATTTTTATGAAAAACAGTTCCTGAAGCAAAAGAAAGTATTAAAAGAAAACAATAAAAGTTTTGTAGTACACGTGGCATGATGGTTAGTGCGTTGGACAACAAAATATGAAAAACAAAAAACGTTAGATAGTTAGATTTGCTGCTGTGGTTGTTCTAGTCTTAAGTAGGTTATAGGTAGAATAGGTAGTTTTAGTTAGCTTTAAGTTTTATATTAAGGACCTTATTTTAAGTAATTTTTAAGTAAAAATAAAAAAGGATATTGACATTAGTTTTTTTTAAATTTTCTAATGAATACAAAAATAAATAAAATTGAATTGAAGTTAAAATAGATCTTAGGGCCGAAAGGCATTAGCATTAAGTATTATTGTTTAACTTACAGTGTCCGTATGGGACCAGTAAGTAAGTTGTAAGTTATGGTTAATTAGGCTAGTTTTATGAATTTTTGTCTAGCTTTAAGATAGATTTAAGATTGAATTAATAAAAATGAATTGAAAAAAAAAAAAAAAAAAAGTGTGTTGGACTGTCATGCCAGATTTCTTGGGTTCAATCCCTGCCTGTGCCATCTAAAGTTTTTTCACGGGTACTGCCTCTTGCGAGGAATTGACCAATTCTCCAAGAGTAATTATTGTCACGAAAAGTGCTTTCTCAAATTAGCCGTTCGGATTCGGCTTACCACCGTAGGTCCCCTCCATCCCTGAAAACATTACTCGCACAAAGGAATGGATGAGAGTTGTAAGTCGCTAGGCCATAGTTCTCAACGGACTGTTGCGCCACATAATTTTAGTGAAAGTTTTGTGAATTTAACGATTTGAAACATAAAATTGAAGTAGCAGTCTTATAAACTCCTAAAATCAATGAACAGTTTATTTTGAAAAGTATTGAATGACCCAATTCTTTTTATTTCTGCAAAAAATGAATTGTTAAGATCGTATTATAATCAAACTCAATTTTAATATAGAATTTTAAAATAGTACTTACTTACTTTACTACTACCCGTAGCGTGATGGTTAGTGCGTTGGACTCAGTCGTTAGGTTAGGTTAATGTGGCTGTGGATACAAAAACCACACACTTAGGCCAGAAGAAAGGCCCATTGTGATACCACATGAATCTAAAGAATTACTTCCCACTAGTTGAACCATTTCGAGCTTTTTATAAAGCGAAGGAGATATCTGATATCCTTTTTAGCTAGTTCACTGGGATCATCAAAAGAGTATTCTCCCAGATGAAGTTTGCGTCTTCGTGAAAGAGCAGGGCAGGTGCAGAGGAGGTGAGAGATTGTTTCTTCTTCTTCCTCGTCCATACAGCTTCTGCAGAAGTCATTTGAGGCTACACCAAGCCGTGTTGCGTGTCTGCCTATAAGACAGTGTCCCGTAAGGACACCTATTAGGGAGCTAATATCAAGTCTGCTTTGGGATAGCAAATCTTTAGAGCGCTTTAGGTCCAATGATGGCCATATTAATTTTGTGGCTGCGCATGTTGGTAAATTGTGCCACCTAGAGTTTGCTATCTCAAAAGCTTTTTCTTTTAGCAAAAGTTTACATGTAGCTATTGGTATATCTATCTTCTCCCTTTCAGGTGAAATAGGTATGGCAGTTCCATTTTTAGCGAGTTCATCGGCTCTACAATTTCCTGCGATGTCTCTGTGGCCCGGCACCCAGCATAGGTGAATGTTAAATTGCTGCGCCATCTCCAAAAGAGACGAACGACAATCGAGGGCCGTTAGAGATTTGGTTGAGACGCCGTCAAGAGACTTGAGACTTGATAGCAGCCTGACTGTCAGAGAAGATGCGTATATCAGAAGCTGATATCACGTTTTCTCTTAGCCAGGAGAGAACCTCTTTGATCGCTAAAATTTCCGCTTGGAAGACGCCACAATGATTAGGGAGGCGGAATGAGATGCTTAGATTAAGCTTTTCTGAGTACACACCACTACCAACTCCCTCATTTGTCTTGGATCCATCTGTGTAAAAATGGATGCTTTTGTCATCTAGGAGTTTTTTGTCTTCCCATTCATCCCTGGATGGAATGGATATCTGGAAGTTCTTACCAAATTGGGGTTTTGGGATAGTGTAGTCTATGTACTTTGGTATAGAACCGAAGAGGTTCAGAATGATGGAGTGCCCAACATTGTTGTTGGTCCATTGAGATGAGGCGTTGAGTCTTATAGCTGTACTCGCTGCCATTTGTTTGCTGAAAATGTCGAGGGGTGTCAGATGGAGGAGAGTGTCCAACGCTGCTGAGGGTGTGGTTCTCAAAGCCCCGCTAATGCAGAGACATGCAGTGCGTTGGATTCTGCTGAGTTTGTCGTAGTATGTGACTTTCTCCAGTGCAGTCCACCACACTGCAACCCCGTACATAAGTATTGGTCGGATGCCCGATGTGTATAGCCAATAAGTTATGCGAGGTTGAAAACCCCATTTGTTTCCTTTGGCTTTCTTGCAAAGGAAAAGAGCTGCTGCAGCTTTTTTAACTCTTTCCTGAATATTAGGTTTCCAACTTAATTTTTTGTCCAATATCAGACCAAGATATTTGGCCTCATTTGTGAAAATTAGTGGTACACCTTTTATTGAGGGAGGTACAATTTCTGGGATCTTGTATTTCCGTGTAAAAAGGACGAGGTCTGTTTTTTGAGGATTAATACTAAGTCCGCAGTGATCTGCCCATCTAGTGAGCATATTGAGTGCATTTTGAAGGAGGTCTCTCAGTGTATTTGGATGTTCTCCTATGACGGCGATAGCAACATCATCGGCATACGCAATCACTCTGTAGCCTTCCCTCTTAAGGGATATAAGTAGCTCGTTAACCACTATGTTCTACAGGAGAGGGGACAGAACACCACCTTGCGGAGTGCCTCTACTGACAGACCTTTTCGTACAAAAATCCCCCATCTTAGAGTTGATGATCCTGCTTTTTAGCATTAGATTTATCAATTCACAGAGTGAGTATTCGACGTTTAGGGTTGTCATAGCAGAAGTGATAGCGGATGTGTCAACGTTGTTGAAAGCGCCTTCAATATCCAGGAAGGCCACCATAGTATATTGTTTTTGTTCTAAGGAGTATTCGATAGTTCTTGCCAAGGTGTGCAAGGCTGTTTCTACCGATTTCCCTTTGCAGTAAGCATGCTGAGACATCGATAGTCTCTTATCAATGCTGTTACGTACATGGATATCAATCAACCGTTCCAGAGTTTTGAGAATGAATGATGATAGGCTAATAGGTCTTAGATCTTTAGGGTTGACATGCGAACATTTGCCCGCTTTGGGAATGAATACTACCTTTACTTCTCTCCATCGCTGAGGTATATAGACCATATCAAGACAACTTTTGAAGATCATCTCAATGATGGGCAGATTTATGTCAATCGTAAGCTGTAGCTCAGCTGGTATGATGTGATCTGGCCCTGGAGATTTGTAAGGTTTGAAACTATTCAGAGCCCATGTCAACTTTTCTTTTGTAACAAGACCTTGAGGAAAAGTTAAGTTAATACCCGCCCCAGGATGGTTTGTTGTATTAACGTATTTGGAGCTATCAGGGAAGTGGGTGTCCAGTAGCAGGTTTAGCGTTTCTTCGCAAGAGTTAGTCCAAGTACCATCCAAGTTTTTAAGGCAACTAGGCATGGTTGGATTTGTCGAGAGAATCTTCCTTAACCTTGATGCCTCCGAGGATTCCTCTATTGAGCTACAGAAGGATCTCCATGAGGATCTTTTGGCTATTCTCAATTCCTGTTTATACTTTTTGAGGGATTCCTTATAGGAGTCCCAGTCTTGTGGATGTCTAGTCTTTTTTGCACGATTAAAAAGCCTTCTACAGCCTTTCCGGAGTATTCCCAGTTCAGCAGCCCACCAATATGGTTTCTTCTTTCCCCGCACTATAGTGAGGGGGCAGGCAGTTTCCATGGCTTTATTAAGGGCTGCTGTAAGCTCGTCGACTTTTTGATCGAGTTCGAAAGCACACAAGGGCGGGTAAGAAAGTTCTGGTTTAATCAGATTCTTCAGAGTTGCCCTATATTGTGGCCAATCTGTTTTCCTATAGTTTCGGAATTGGATCGGTTTTGGGAACTCTTCAATAAGTGTGAATTGGATGTATCTATGATCGGAGAACGAGTGCTCCTTTGATACTCTCCAATTCAATATTTTATTTGAGAGATGTAACGAGACAAGAGTTATATCTAAAACTTCTTGTCGACTTTTAGTAACGAAGGTTGGTTCACTACCTACATTACTTACTACTAGAATAGTTGTTAAAATATAATCAAAAAGAGACTCACCTCTGTCATTTATATCGGTACTACCCCACGTAGTATGGTGCGCATTGGCGTCACAACCGATAATTATGTTGGTTTTAAGTCTTGTTGATTCAGCGACCGTCCTCTCCAGAGTGGTACCAGGTAGTGGGCCCTGGTGGTCGTGGCCCAAATACGCTGATACCAGCCAGTAGATATGGTTGTCTATTACCATACTGGCTGTGGTGACGTCTTTATCACTGAAATTAGGGAGTAAAAATACATTTAGATTACGTTTTACTAGTACGCAGGACCTTGGGTTACCTTTTCCTGTTACATATATCACGTAGTAGCCAGGAGTTCTCAATCCTCGAACCAGGGATTTCACAATCCAGGGCTCTTGGATGAGAACGACATCTTCTCCAGTTTTTGTCAGGCGGAGAAGAAGGGAGGCCGAAGCCGTTTTAGAGTGTTGGAGATTAATCTGTAGTATTTGCAGCATTTTGGCTACAAATCGGCAGATCAACCTCCACCACTGTTAAATCCAGCTCATCCAGATCAGACGAAGACGAACCTAATAGTTCATCTTCTTCCTCACTGGGGAGAGCTTTGTCGTTAGAGTCATCGGTCTCCATTAGGGATAAACCTTTGACGTTATTTGAGGAAGACTGTGCTGCGACAGAAGAGGGCCCTGCCACATTCTCATCCACATCCAAGGATGGGAAGGAGATGATAGCACTGTGACCCCCTTCGTCTTGCGGCACAGCTTCTGATGTGGGCTCGGAGGAAGACTGTGCTGCGACAGAAGAGGGCCCAGGTACGACATCATCCACATCCAAGGAAGGGAAGGTAATAGTATCACTGGAACCCCCTACGTCTTGCGACACAGTTTCCGAAAAGGGGTGTGGAGGCTCGCATGAAGCGTTTGCCTCATCTTTTTTGTAAATACGGAGCGTAATAGTCCCAAAACCGTATCTTATCACTCCCTTATTTCGCGCCAGAGAAGCCACAGAGTCTTTATTGATTACGATAATCGCACTTCGATAAAGACCCTTTGGCTCCTCCAGTTTCGCGATCTTCCAGTCGTGACAAGGTAGGTCTGGGTTGCTGATCTTAATGATCTCGCGTATGTCATCCGGACATGAGGGTTCCTTAGGGATCCAAGCGCGAGCTCTCGGCCTGCATGGAATGTCTTCCTTTGCAACGACCTCGAGTTTTGCGCCTGGCCAAACTTCGCCCAGCATGCCGACAGCAAGCGTATAGAGATCGCGCGACCTCTGATCGTTACAAGCGATGAGCTTGACATGACCTTGATGCCAACCCTCATCGCTTGTTACAGGCGGTGGACCCGGATGATCTTGCATAACTTTTAGAAAGCCAGCCGAGAGCTCCAGGTTCACCAACTGCCAACGGTCAGAAGTAATCGTGCCATCAATATTGCTCCTATCAATGACCGCGATTATGATCTTATTTGAATCCTTAAGTACATCATTAAAAGGTTTAGTGAGAGGTATTCGAGGAATATTGGGAGTGCTGGTGTTCTGCACTTTGGGCTTTTTCGGGACGGGAGTGGACTCCTCCAAAGACCTTTGTCGCTTTGACGTAGAGTCGTGGCGACTAGTATTGTCTAGAATGGATTTAGCCCACTCCAGCCTTTTGTTAAGGATGGGATTACTTCCATCCCCCAGTGTTGAGCCAAAGGATTTTATAATCCTCATCGTATTCCGCCGTTTTTTATACGAGCTCCTAGGAGCATACTGGAGAGGTCTACTCTCTTTAGTAGTGGCGTTTTCGCCAATTGTACATCCTGCACCGCACTAGAAGAAGGGCAGTGACTTGGCACAGGCCCTTTTCCGGTGCTCGGCACAGGAGTAACGACAGCCAACGTTGCCACCGAACTGCCGCCCGGTGTGGATACATCCTGCACCGCACTAGAGGAAGGGCAGCGACTTGGCACAGACCCTTTTCCAGTGCTCGGCACAGGAGTAACGACAGCCGACGTTGCTGCCGAGCTGCCGCCGGTGTAGCTGGAATACCGGTACCGGTTTGACGTTTTTGCTTCCAGTACTGTTTTTGTTTTTGTTTTTGGTTTTGTTTTTGTTTTAAATTATTCATTTGGATTCCCACGAGTAGCGAAGTAAAGGGGGGGTCCATCTGTGCAGAGATTCGCTTACACAGATAAGGCTAGGTAATCCGGAGGTCGCCTGGTATCCGGATACTCCGTTAACGACTGAGCTATTTTTAGAAATTGGGCCCTCAGCCTGGCCGATCATCGGCACGGGTCGTATAACACCTTAGATCCAGCCCAATTGGGAAGTTGAAGGGAAGGATATGTTTTGGAGCAGGAGAGACGACCAGCAATTACGCCATAAGCGTCTCAGAAGGGAGCTAGGTTGACATATAGTGATACACCATACAGTCGGGAGATAAGGAGACATCAGCCAGCATAGTAACACAAAGCCGACGGAGGAGGGGGTAGGGATTGGGAGGGGTAGGGGTGAGTGACCTTTGGTTTCAGGACTCTTCTGGAGAAATAATTCCCGAGAATCATTGACCTTACTCAGCTTCTACAACTCGACAAGTTCGACGCTCAGGTAGAAGGGACTCAGTCGTTATTTGACTTCCAAACTGTGAAGACGTGTTATTCTGATTTGATCTAAAAGTTAAACTAGTGCAAGTGTTTGAGACTAAGTTAAAGTTGGCTAGTTGCCACCGTATTATATAACAGATCGGTAGCCTAGTGGAGGTGGCGTCCGAAGACGAAGCCAGAGGTCGTGGGTTCGAATCCCGAGCAGAGTCGACGAAAAATATTATTGCTTTTTTTCATAATCGGGAAATAGCAGACTTCATTAACTGGGAACAAAAGCAAATGGAGAAGGAGAAGAGAGCAGGGGTATTGAAAGATACCTCTGCTAAGTCATCAGGTGATGCTAATGTGGTGCCATCAGCGGTACCCCAATTCACCGCAACATCAACAGGCCACCAGTCTGACGGATGTTTAACAACAACAACAACAACTGCCAAAAGGAGAAGGCATACGCCCAATCTGGTAGGCAGAAATAATGCTGCCAAGCGCGGAGAGATGCGCGATAAAGTGCAGCCAACAAAGACACCAGAGATGACGTCACAAAGTGAGTCGTCAGAAGGAGAAGTTGACTACGTCTCCGAAGGTGGAGAGGGGCACTTCAGGTCACCCAAAAATAAAAAAGGTTCTTAAGCCTAGCGCCGCCAGAGCAGCCTAAGGAAAGGGAGATGGAGGTGCCTGATGCCCCAAACGCCAACGAAGCCGATGAAGTGGAGCTGGCACAAGAGCTCCAGGAAAAAAAGGCCCAAATAGATGCCTATGAGGCACAGTTAAAAAAAATGAAAGAGGAGATGGAGCCCCTTCTCAGTGCACTTAAATCAAAAATTGAAGCGCGCCGAAAAAAGAAGCAGCTGAGAAGGAGGACAGAAAAGCACAATGGCTCCTACAACAACAACAGCAGCAACAGGCGAAACAAAAAAAGCCTGAAACAAGGCAACACAAACAACAACCACAGCAGCAACAACCAAAGCCCGCTACCAAAATCACTGGGGCGGAACAAAAAATGAAGGCTTCACAAGCAGTGACAGGCCCAATGTCTGAGGGCCCATCCACTTCGAGCAAAGCCAAGCAGCAGCAACAACAACAGCTACAACCAAGGCAGCAGGAGCAGCAGAAACAACAGCAGCAGCAGCAGCAGAAGCAACAGCAGGAGAAGCAGAAGCAGCAGCAACACCAGAAACAACCACAGCCCAAGAAAGAGAAGGTGCCACCAATTAGGACACACAGAGTTGACCTGGACGACATAAAACAGGTATGTAAGTCGGCCACTAAGGGCAATTTTGTCATTAAAATACTAAACGAAAAAGAAAAGAATTATTCGGTCCAGTGCTTCTCACTGGCCGAATACAACTTAGTAAAAGGGTTATTAAAAGAGGCCACAGCTGAGTTCTTCAGCTTCACGCCTAAAAGCGAAAAATTTAAGATGGTCCTACTGAAGGGCATAAGTTCCTGCACGGAACCGGAGGCGCTCTTAGCTGAGCTCCGCCAAAAAGCCATCGACGATCTCGATTTCATCGGGGTCAAGCCTTTCACTACGGTGAAGTCCAGGCGAGGGGGTTACAGGCTGCCAATGTTCCTCGTAACATTATCGCCCCAAAGTAGGTTTGAGAGTCTGAGAGAAATCAAATGCCTCGACTATCAAGCCATACACTTTTTTTTTTTTTTTTTTTATAATTAGCGAACACTAAAAGGGTTTTTTGTATACCTTTAATATGCCAAAGACACAGTGTGAGCATTAGGAAAAGAGGGAAGGGTTGGATAGGAGGTGTCGGTGTACATTGATTTTGAATTCCTGAACATTGCAATGATAGGGAAAGATAGAGCGTGGCAAGGCGTTCCACATTCGCGTAGTACGGCTAAAAAATGAATCTCTGTACTTCATAGTACGGCCGAAGTTGGGCTCAAGGGTAAACTGATGGGCATTCCTAGAAGCCCGGGTATTACGGTTAAATTGTTTAAGGGGAGGAATGCAACTGGCTATTTCACTAGAGCATAGTCCGTTAAAATAACGGTAAAAAAGGGTGAGACAAGAAACCTTGCGTCGATGTTCGAGTGACGTAATCGAGTTGATGATGTTGATGATGTTGATGTCACCAATCATTTTAAAAGCTCTTCTTTGTATATTGTCCAAGAGGCTTAAATAAGTTACTGGAGCACCAGCCCAGAGATGAGAGTTATATTCAAGTTTCGGACGTATATAGGTTTTGTAGATTGTAGCCAGATCAGACGGAGAGAAAAATTTCTTGCAACGTCTCAAAAAACCTAGACATCTTGCGGCATTTTTGGCGACATCGCGTATGTGATCGCTCCACAAAAGGTGGTTGCTGATGCACATTCCGAGGATGTCGAGGTTTTCCATTTCGTTGATGCAAGTGCCACTAGTGGCAAAGAGGGTTTATCTCGCTTTAACGATGCAAGACAGCATTGCGTTTTCGAAGCATTAAATTCCACACGATTTTTTATTCCCCATTGTACAATGCTGTGTAGGTCGGAATTTAATGAGCTAATCATATTTTGCCGTTTCAGTTCCACATCCGAAGAGGAGGGTTGTGAGTCTGGAAACGAATATGAAAAGCTAAGAGTGCTATCGTCAGCGAAACAATGTATTGGATTAGAAGTAACAGATAGGAGATCATTTATAAAAATGAGGAAGAGGGTCGGAGACAAAACGGAGCCCTGGGGCACACCAGCATTTATTTTATGGGTTTCAGACTTGAATCCGTCCAAAACAACTTGTATTGAACGGTTCGAAAGGAAATTTCTAATCCAACGAAGAAGAGAGTCGTCGATACCGAAAGCACGCATTTTCGATAAGAGAGCAAGATGCCAGACTTTATCAAATGCCTTTGAAATATCAAGTGCAATAATCTTACTTTCTCCAAAACAATGTAAAGATTTGTTCCACTGTTTGGTGAGATGAACCATGAGATCACCAGTGGACCTATTGCTACGAAAGCCGTATTGCCGGTCATTAAGAAGCTTCCGTTCTTCAAGATATTTCTTGAGCTGATAATTAATCAGCGTTTCCATGACCTTGGAAAGAAGGGACGTAAGTGCAATCGGTCGGTAATTAGAGGGTGAGGAAGATTCGCCTTTTTTGGGAATAGGCTGGACAAATGCGGTTTTCCATCCACTCGGAACGAGACCTGAGGAGTAGGACAGATGAAAAAGCTTACGCAGTGGTTTTGCCAGCGTTGAAGAACACCTCTTCAGAACAATAGCGGGGATACCATCCGGACCAGCGGATTTATGTATGTTAAGATCTTTTAGGACTCTCGCCACAGTACGAGTGCGAAAAAAGATTGGCCCCATAGAATCACTAACGCGCTCGATGACAGGCGGAGTCATAACACTCATTGGCAGCGTTGAATTGGCGGCGAACTGCCTAGCAAAGAGATTAGCTTTCTCTAAAGAGCTAACAAGTGGAGTGTCATTGACAACGAGCGTAGGAACCGACGAAGAGGAAGAATTCCTCATGTTTTTTACAAATGACCAAAAATTTTTACTGCCTTTGGGACACTGCAGTATTTTTTGCCGTAATTTTTGCTCATGTAAAAATTTGGTCCGTCGAATATGGACGTTGCAGGCCTTCCTGGCTTGCTTAAACTTATTCCGGTTTTCCTGAGTTGGATTGGCCTTAAAACAACGGAAACTTACCTTCTTGACCCTAATAACCTCTTTACAGCTCGCATCGAACCATGCGTTTTCCTTAGGTCTGATGCTTTTAACCCTATTCGGGATAAAAGTTCTCATTCCCAGGAGAATTAAACTTGTGATCATATCAGCGCTGGCGTCAACGTCACTATCGAGGAAGCATAGTGACCAGTTAAAGATCCTAAAATAATTATTGAGACCGTCCCAGTTGGCTTTCTCGTATTGCCAAACGGTTCTCTTAGGAGCTCTTTCTTTAACTGGAGTGTTTTGACACGAGAAATTTGCTGATATGACACAATGGTCAGATGAGCCTAGAGGAGATAGAACACTAATAGTGTACTTACCAGGGTCAGAGGTAAGAAACAAGTCAAGAGTGTTTTCTGCTCGACCTACCACACTGGGAGACATTAAAAAGGCACGACGACATTTTACAATGTACGAAGTGCCAGAGGTTCGGCCATGCCGGAGCCAACTGCAATATGCAGTTGCGCTGCGTCATGTGCTCCGAAACCCACATCAAGGGAGAGTGCAAGCTGGGGAATGAGCGGGTTGAGGATTTGACCCAGCTCAAGTGTGTCCTTTGTGGAAACCAAGGGCACCCGGCTAGCTAAAGGGGTTGCCCTAAGGTCAAGCAAATCAAACAAAAACAGGCCAGTCAAAAAGCCGAAGAAAGTCGAACAGTTCGACAGGCTCCTACACAAAAATTCGTGGATCCCAAATTTTCCTACGCCCAAATGGTGTCAGGGAATGGGAACACGAGACAGGCTCCACCAACGGTTGCCCCAAAGGCCCCTGTGCCTAAGGCACCAGAGGTGCAGCCTGATATTGTAGCCTTGTTGTTGAACATTCAAGGTCAACTAACAGGACTGCAAAGTCAGATAAAGGAGCAAGGCAAAAGGGTAGACCATCTCTACTCTTTGTTGCCTGGCCTGGCGCAATTTAGACCATAATGGGCGCGCTGCCGGAGACGCGCCTAAAAGTCCTAGCTGTGAATGTAAATTCACTGATTAGGATTGAACGAAGAGCCAATATGTTCCAATTGTTGAAAGACTACAGTCCCGATGTGTTTATGGCTAGCGAAACTAAGCTAAACCACAAACACAAATTGACTCATAAAAATTACAATATCGTAAGAAGAGACCGGCCCGACTCCACTCAAGGGGGCGGTGTCGCTCTCTTTATACGAAAAGGCATTAATTATAAAGTCATATACAACAATGAATTTCTAAAGCTCAAGACGCTAGAAGTTTGCGTTGTATGCATCTCTCTCACTCAAGGGAAGCGGATGTATATGATTGCGGCTTATGCGGCTGGAGCTCCGCAGGTTACTTACTTTGCTTCAGAACTCGAGATTCTTTTTAGGGAACTGAAACTGAGCTTGGAAGAAAACTATTTCATCTTGGCCGGTGATTAGAACGCAAAACATGAAGATTGGGGAAATCAACATAGTAATCCCAGAGGTAACCATCTTTTTAATTTGATGGATCTTTACAGCGTTGAATATGGCGTCGACCTGCTGGCTACTGAAAAGCCATCGTATCCAAGAAGCGGCTCCTTTCTGGATCTTTTGCTGTACGACACAAGACTGACAGTTACAGACAAAGTGGGTAATCACCCCCGTAACTGCTTACAGACAGTCGAGTATGACAGTGATCACTGCGGACTGGCTGCTGTAATGCAGATACCGAACGAACGCGTGGAGTTGGAGGAATATGTTGCAACGCACTCTTACAATTACAGTAAGATGCGCTGGCCTCGTTTCACCAACACCTTAGGGAGAGAACTTCGTTCGAGTGACATAGCCCCACCAAACAACAGAAACCTGACAAATACAGAAATTGACCAACATTTACAACAAATGGACGAAACAATAAAACGAACAATGGAACGGGCAATACCAAAGTACAAAGAACGGGACCAAATGGACGCTTACAGAAACGCGACTATTGACGCGCTACGTAGGCACAAGAGTGGCTTACTGACAAGACTCAAAAACTTGTACAGACGACTCACAGACCCACACGACTTGGAGGTTAGGACACTGAAGTCGTCAATAAAAAATGTCAATCTGTTGATTAAGGAGAACTACAGGTTATCAATTAACAAGTACTGGGACCGCAAGATCCGGTCAGTTAATTCCAGTGACCCTATAGTATGTTCCCTAAAATCAACAAGATATTTAGGAAAAAGAACGACAATGACCTTCCATGTCTGAAACTCCAAAGAACTGAAGAGAACACAAACGTACTCAGGACAGCGCAAATAGATCCAGAAGAAGCCATCTTTGACGATGACTTTTTTATAATTGAAGATCCGAAGGAAAAAGTGGAGGCGGTGGGAGCTGCTTTCCAGCAAGTGTACAAGGTAAATGCTTGCATTCGCCCCAACCACGACCTGGAAAACAGAGCCCTACTTAATCACTTTTACCTTCGAAATGATATAACACAATGGCGATCTGAGAACCGCGGTTTCATGTGGTTCAATGACGATTCCTTGGCAAATGCCATAATCGCCGAGCAAACGGGACCAAGTCCCTTGTTAGTAACGAAGGTTGAGCTTCAGCTCATCTTCAACTCAATAAAAAATAAAAAGTCAGCAGGTGTCGATGGTATATCCAACGTTGTACTAAGACATTTACCGATGGAGGCAATTGACATTTACACCACACTCTTCAATAATGCACTGAATAATGCATATTATCCAGGGCATTGGAAGACCGCTGTGGTTCATCCTCTCCCGAAAAAGGGAAAGGACAACTCCAACCCGTCAAATCTTCGGTCGATAAGTCTTCTTCCGAGCATCAGCAAAGTTTTCGAAAAGATCATCAATAGGGCTCTGACTAAGTGGGCTGCGGACAACAAAATAATTCCGGATAAACAGTTCGGGTTCAAGGCGGGTCATGACACAATTCATGCTGCGTCTAAACTCGTTTCTGATATCCAATGGAATAAATCAAAACAACAATGCACAGGTGCTGTTCTGGTTGATTTGGAAAAGGCCTTTGACACCGTATGGTTAGAGGGGCTTTACCTAAAACTGAGCAGGCTTGGCATAAGCAAGCCATTGTTGTATATACTTTATGATATGCTTAACGGTAGAAAGTTTGTTGTCAAAAGTGGCAATGTAACTTCTACCACAACATTCTTAATTAAAAATGGTCTTCAACAGGGAGCGGTGAATTCGCCGATTCCCTTCAGCATTTACACCAGCGATCTGATAGGTAGTCTTACAAAGGCAATTGCGTACGCCGACGATCTTATTGCGTACAGAACGGCCCGAAAGGTTGAGGTTATTAGAATTCTCTTGCAGCGTGATTTCGACAAGATTCAGCGATATTGCGACGACTGGAAACTGAAAATAAATGTCCAGAAGTCGGAGACAATTCTGTTCCGGACTCCGTTGGCTAGGGCCACGAGGGATACGTGCAAGAATTGGCGCAAGATGGTTATCGTTGATCTTCACGGGCAGCTATTAGCGAGCAAAAGTGTAGTGAAGTACCTCGGTATCTGGTTAGATCAGTATTTATATTTCGACAGACATATAAATGCTGCTCTGACCAGGGCCAGAGGAGCCTTCGCTCTGACAAAACGGCTGTTTTTTAGCAGTCGGCTTGACCCCAGAGTGAAGGTAATTTGCTACATGGCCCTCATACGGCCGATGACCGTTTATGGTTGTCCTGTGTGGTTCAACGTTGCCCCTTCCCAGATGGAGAAGTTTCGGGTGTTCGAGCGGCAGTGTTTACGACGCTGTACCGGCTTATACAGAACAGCCGAATCTTCTTATGTGCATTACTATTCCAACGAGGTCCTATACAATGGGGCTCGAGTCAACAGAATTGACAATTTCGTGATAAAACTCGTCCGAGGTCACATTGCAAGAGCTGTCTTCGACCAACAATTTAATTTTCGGGTCGTTCTATCCGAACGACGAGTATTTTGAGAGTGCACGCTTGGGCGGCTTCATTCCACCAGAGGCATTCCTCTTTTTAGACAGATGCGGTCTGATACAGGATAGATTGGCAGTTCCGCTAATCTACCACGTCAGACGAAGAACCGTGGATAGGCGACTCCTGTACAATCGGGACGTCATGGCACAAGGCGGAGCAGAGCTCCTTCGGTTCAGTAGGGCTGTGTCCGAACGGGACCGAACTGATAGGGTGAAGCAGGAGAACCAGTTTTGGTGGCTTCAATCGGCACTTGATAGTGGGTAGTCAGGATGGGGCTTTAAGCCTTTGAAGGCTTACATACTTGTTTTATAGTTTTAGGGTTTAGTTTTAAGTATAATAGGCATGGTGGCACAAAGAAGAAAAAAAAATACGAACAAAATATACACAAAAAATACAAAAATACAAAAAAAAAAAAAGAACCAAAAAAAAAACTACAAAAAAATAAATAAATAAAAAAAAAAGAAAAAAAGACAACAAAATATAAAAACAAAACGTTAGATAGTTAGATTTGCTGCTGTGGTTGTTCTAGTTTTAAGTAGTTTATAGGTAGAATAGGTAGTTTTAGTTAGCTTTAAGTTTTATATTAATGACCTTATTTTAAGTAGTTTTTTAAGTAAAAATAAAAAAGGATATTGACATTAGTTTTTTCTAAATTTTCTAATGAATACAAAAATAAATAAAATGAATTGAAGTTAAATAGATCTTAGGGCCGAAAGGCATTAGCATTAAGTATTATTGTTTAATTTAGAGCGTCCGTATGGGACCAGTAAGTTAGTTGTAAGTTATGGTTAATTAGGCCAGTTTTATGAATTTTTGTCTAGCTTTAAGATAGATTTAATATTGAAGTAATAAAAATGAAAAAAAAAAAAAAAAAAAGTGCGTTGGATTTGTTGCGTTATAAATGAACGCAATAAGTTCTTTTTACTTTACTTTAATTTTAATTTTAATAAAGATGATGCATTTTGCATCCACTCCGGTTTGTTTACTTTATTCGATTTGACAAATGTCACAATCCTTCTGCACGAGGATGAGAGAGAGCGGGACGGCCATAGTCCTTCTGACTATGGTTCTCTCTGTCATTTTCGTGAGGAAAAATAATACCAAGTTTAGTTTCAGATTTCGATAGAAGGATGGTTTCCATGGAAGTGAAACCAAACCAGATGGACGGTCTGGTCTGGTCAATGCGTAAAGTTGCGCGAGAAGTTACTCCAAAGGGAGAATGGCCTACGGCCCAACTTAAAGTTTGATGAAAATTATAAGTGTATATTTTTTGGTTAAAATTCATTTTATGCATATTTAATTTCTTTTGGTTACATTGCTAATTTTGCTTGTTTAACGTTTATACTATCAAATTATTAATTATTTGTAAAATTCTAAACAAATTGTATGGACTGATGGACGGTTAAGTTTTGGGAAACTTAATTCATGATTAGTTAACAGATCCCAAATGGTAACTATTTTCTTTTTCTTTCCTTTCGCGCGGTTAGTAAATCAAAGTTAAAGTTAAGTTAAAGTAAAGGAAAAGGTTTTTCTCAATTTTAAGTTTCTTAGTCTTGTTTCGATATCGAAGTAGAAAGTGGGGGTGGCTGAATGCAGCTCCTGGAATCGTCGTGACCTGGAAGTGAATCCAGCGGGCGGCGAATTCCAGGGTGACTTGCATTTAGCTGTGAGAAAAGAGCGAGTAAGCGGGATCGCGAGTATTTCATCACAAGTTGAGATCAACAAGCCGATCTCCGATTGGCTGTTGATGATGTGATTGAAATCCGCCACTCCATATTGGCTGAAAGCTAAAATGGCGGGAGAAAAAAAAAGAAGAGACAGGACAGATCTTGGAATCTGGCCGTCAATTCTTTGCAAGCATTCATAGTGTTTAGACAAGAAATTTTGGTGATATCAAACAAAGATTGTGAAAAAAAAATTAAGAAAAATTTTAAAAATTTTGTGTCGTGAACTAAAAAGAAGGAAGGAAAAGAAAATTAGAAAAAGGAAAGGAAAGGAAGGAAAAGGGAAAAAGGAGCAATTTGAGGATCATAGAAGAAAAGCTGGGAAAGAAAAGATAAGTAGAAAATTTATTTTTGGTGTTAATTGGTTTAATTTTTTTTATTTCAATCCCGAAATTTTATTTGCGGGGATTAAGACCTTAACGGTCCATTGTCCATACAGTTTTATTTAATGTTGAAAAGATCCTGAGTTTTAGTCCTACTCTTGTAAGGTTTCTCAGGCATTCTTAAATAAATAACTAATCTAAAAAGGTATCCATTTTGTCTTTTTATTTCTATAGTGGTTGTATTCTTTTCGTTGGTGTTTTTTTTATTTCCGTTGGTTTCAGGAAAGGTTTGCAATTTCCTTTCTTTTACATTTCAGGAAAAAATTGCTGGCGCCCTTTTACTTACTTAATGTAAGAACGCCCCTGTGGCAATTTCTAATTGAATAAATAATTTTGATATCAAGTGATATCAAATCATTTTCACGCAACTTAATTAATCGAATCGTCGATTAATTTTATAATCGCTGAACCCACCCCATTCTGAGCTCGCTGTGGTGGCAGCACTTAAATTGCTGCTTGTTGCAATTTGTGTTCCGTTCGCCTCTTCGCCGCTGCCATTTGACAGATCGGCATAACTCCTCACATTTTCATTTCCGATATCGCGGTAGTTCAAGTTTTTTTTTCTTTTGTTTGTTTTAATTTATTTTAATTTCGTTTTGATTTGGCTTAATACCAAAATAATTATCGGGCAATAAAATTGCAACAAATTGGCGCCCAACGTGGGGCTTGTTTAAAAAAAATAAAATTTTGTACGTACTTCATTCTTTTTGGAATCTTGTGCTGGGCCTGTGAAAATTTTACTTCGTTGTTTTTGAAAATTGTGGTGCTGTGTCTTGGTGTCGGTTTAGATAAGTTTCGACCTTTTATTCTTTTGTTTTAATTTAAAATTGTTACTGCTAATTCCTTTTGATTTTTATATAGGATTCAGTGAGGATAAACCAAGGAAAAAGCTGGTGGAAATTCTTCAAAAAATTAACACAATTTGGTTGGCAGATTGGAGCTCCTCAAGATTGTATACAAAGATTCAGTGAGGCTAAGAAAAAAATCTGTGAAACAGCGGTGGAAATTTTCCAGTTGATGTGCATTATAATTATTGAAGATTTTTGGGATTTAATTGAGTGAGTGCTTTTTTTCATTATTTTTTTTGTATTTTTCTTTGATAAATTGGAAAAATTAATTTGATTGAACATACGATATAATATAGGCATATACATATATACATATATAGTTATATTGACGAGTGATAGTGCAGATTTGGGGGTTGATTTTGAAAGTGACCTTTTGATCACTTCGACATATCTATATACATATATACACATAATACATAATTACATATACTCAATTCGCATAATTTCCGCGTTAATGATTTCAAGTTTTTTTATTTTGACGGTTCTTTTCGTTTCGTGCGGTATTGAATTTTATTTCCTCTTAATATAATTTAGTGGTATTACGATATCAAATTTTTTTTTTTTGATTTCTTAAAATTAATTTTAATATATTTTTACTGGGGTTACCATCTTACCTTTTTTTTTGAACATCTTAAAATTTAAATTTAAAAATTAAAAACTTATTGGTGTTATCATATCAAACTTTTTTCTGATTGCTTAACATTAATTTTAATATTTTTCTTTGGGTGTTACCATATTGTTTTTTTTGGTTATTTTAGAATTTGTTTTATTTGAATATTAATATTTTTTTTTCTCCACTGGTGTTAAAATATTGATTTTCTTTTAGGTTTTTTTTAGGTGATTTTTTTTAGTGGTGTGACCATAGTAATTCTTTTTTGTTGACTGCTTAAAATTAATTTGAAATTTCTTTTTGAATCTACTTGAGTGGTGTTACCATATTGCTTTTTTTCTATTGTTAATTTTTTTGTTAGATTTGTTGGGATTTTCCTTAAGATTTATATTTTTTTTAACATCGATCGTTTTGTTTTCTTTTTTGATTGGGCATAATAGTCTGCGTTGTTTTAATTCTTTTTGGATCAACGGGTGTAAATAAAATTTGGTTGTAGTTTTCTTTTGGGAATACTTGTCTTTGGTCAGGATGGATATAAATAGGCTTTCCAAAGAAGAACTCGTTTATGAGTTACGAGCGCGGGGATTGAAGGAAGGGTCTAAGGTGGATGAGATGAGGATGACTCTCAGGGCCAGTCGCATGTTGGAACGGACTGGTTCAATTTCTTCGGATAGTCCTCACTATCCATATTCATTTGAAGAGGATTCAAAAGCGGTTAGGGCGAAAGTGTTGGAAATTAGGGATTTGCTTCCGAGTGCATCAAAAAATCCGAAGTCGTCGGATTATCAGAAAGTTTTGACGAAAATCGAGTGGTCGTTGGGTAGGATTTCTAGGGCTAAGGCCGAATCTTCGGATGAGGTTAACGAGGTAGCGGATTTAAGGGGGGAAATTTTGCTTTTAATGGCTAAGTTGTCCGAGGTAGAGGAGGTGATGGAACCTCCTAAAAATGTTAATGATAATAATAATAATAATAATCAATCTAACCAAGCAACAATGTCGACAGCAGATTTGGATGCGCCAGCTGCGTCAGTCGGCCAACGAACGAGCTCTAGTGGGTTCCAAATACAGGGTGATACACCCCGTGACCGGAATCCCGAGCGACCATATAAGTGGAACGTGCAGTTCTCTGGTGAACGGTGTGGTTCATCAGTGAACTCTTTTATTGAAAGGATTGAAGAGTTGAGGGAGGCTCGTGGTGTTTCTGAGGAAGCAATTTACAGGTCAGCGGTGGATTTATTTACTGGGAAGGCGCTTCTCTGGTTTAGGGCGATTAGGGACACGGCTTCAACATGGAAAGAGTTAGTTAGGGAATTGAAGTTGGAGTTTTTGCCCTCCAACTATGATGATCTCTTGTTGGATGAGGTCAGGCGTCGAACCCAGGGTAAGGAAGAGTCGATAGGCATGTACGTTGCGCTCATGCAGACTCTTTTCAAACGTTTTTCGGAGCCTCTGAGTGAGAATAGAAAGTTGGCTATTCTCATGAAGAATATCGCTCCATTTTACCAGACACAGCTAGGTTTAGCTGACATTAAGTCGGTCAACGATTTGGTGGCCTTGGGCAGAAGGCTGGAAACCATTAGGGCAAATGTTGAGTCTTTCATTCCTCCACCCTCTAATCGCAACAGGTCGGCTTTGGAGCCGTATGTTGCGTATATCGCCTCGGTATCGGATACTCGAGTTGCGGTTAACCCTGATCCCCCTCCCAATAGAAACAATCGTTGTTTTAAGTGTAACAGGGAAGGCCATTTTGCTAATACCTGTTCCGCTCCTAGGCGTTGTTTTGGTTGTGGTGCTGTAGGGACCACAAGGCAAAATTGTAGACGCTGCTCGTCGGGAAACGGGCAACGGACTCTTGGGCCAGCAGGACAAGAGCGCCGGCGTCAGAGTTAGGAAGGTTGCCTGCTGGCGACCAGTTGGCTTGTAAAGTTAGGTTAGGTTTCACATTAGACTCAAGCGGTATAGATAGACGTCCATTTTTAGGAGTTAATATTTATGGTATTAGGTTTTTAGGGTTACTAGATTCTGGAGCATCGCGAACGATTATTTGTAGGGACGCATGGCATATTTTAAAAGATGTAGGATTACCTTTAGATAGTTCAAATGTTAGGGAAGTTCATTTAGCAGATGGTGCAAGTATAGGAGTTTTAGGAGTAGTTAAAATACCCATTGTAGTAGAGAGTAGGTCAATTTTGATTGAATGCTTAGTCATTCCCAACCTACCGCATGCTTTGATTTTAGGTGCCGATTTTTGGGCATTATCGGGCATAGTCCCGGATTTACGTTCAAACATGTGGAGTTTTTCGAGCCAGGAGATAGTGGCTTCGATAGATACTACGTCTATCACAGAGGAGTCTGAATTAGACGAGGATCAGAAAGGGAAACTTAAACATTTAGTCGAGAATGCTTTTAGGAATATGCCAGAGGGATTAGGAGTAACAACAATGGTAGAACATGTCATTAAAACTTCATCTGAGCCGATTAAGCAAAGGTATTATCCGGTTTCACCGGCAATGCAGCAACACATAGATAGGTCACTTCAGGAGATGTTGGAAGAGGACGTGATTGAGAAATCAAACAGTCCATGGGCTTCCCCAATTGTTCTCATTAGGAAAAAAGATGATAGTTTTAGGTTTTGTGTAGACTTTAGGAAGGTTAACCAGGTTACAGAAAGGGATGCGTATCCGTTGCCGATAATTTCGGCTATTTTAGATAAACTTAGGAATGCCAAATTTTTAACATCGTTGGACATTAAGTCCGCTTACTGGCAGATTCCAATGGCATTGGAATCGCGGAAGTACACTGCCTTTACGGTACCTGGTAGGGGTCTATTTCAATTCAAAAGAATGCCTTTTGGATTACACAATGCGCCTGCAACATGGCAGCGTTTCATTGACAGTGTGTTAGGGCCTGAGTTGGAACCATTTGTCTTCGTGTATCTGGATGATATCATTATCGTCACAGATACATTTGAAAAACATTTAGAGATTTTAGGTGAGGTTCTTAGGCGATTACGAGAGGCAGGGTTGAAAGTAGGCCGCGACAAATGTAATTTTTGTAGACCTTCTCTTAAATTTTTAGGTTATGTAGTCGACAAAAACGGGTTACACGTAGACCCAGAAAAGGTTGATGGTATGATCAAAATACCTGCACCTAAAAATGTAAAACAGGTTAGGAGTTTCATAGGGACAGTTTCCTGGTACAGACGCTTCGTACCGAATTTTGCAACACTAGTTAGGCCTTTAACAGATTTGTTGAAAAAGAGTAGGAAATTCGTTTGGTCACAGGAATGTGAAGATAGTTTCAGGAAAGCAAAGGAATGCTTAATCACGGCTCCAATTTTGACATGTCCAGATTTCAAACTTCCATTTGTCGTTCAGACAGATGCATCTGACTACGGCATCGGGGCCGTACTCACCCAAACATTTGAAGAGGGGGAAAAAGTAATTTGTTACTTAAGTAGGTCACTCAATAGGAGTGAAAGAAATTATTCCACTACGGAAAAGGAATGTTTGGCAGTTTTATGGGCGGTCGAGAAGTTACGGCCTTATATCGAAGGAGTTCGATTTACGGTCGTAACGGATCACTATTCTTTGATTTGGTTGAGCAATCTCAAAGATCCACAAGGTAGACTTGCGCGTTGGGCAGTTCGGCTCCAACAGTTTGATTTTGAAATCATTCATAGGAAAGGGAAAGAACATGTAGTACCAGACATGTTATCTCGGGGAGTTCCAGAGTTAGCTGGGATTTCAGATGAGGATAAGGACCCTTGGGTGGCTAAGATGGTTTCTTCAGTTGAGTCTAATCCGTTAGCTTTTCCGAATTGGAGAGTAGATAATGGCAGGTTATACAAGTTTGTAAAGTCAAATCATGTGATCGTGCACGACAATAACGAAGAGTGGAAGTTAGTAGTAGGAAAGAAAGATAGGATAGGAGTTTTGCAAGAGTGTCACGATAGTCCACTAGCGGGGCACATGGGGGTTAGGAAAACGTTCGCGAGAGTAGGAGCTAAATATTATTGGCCGAAGATGAGAGCAGACGTCATTAAATATGTTAGGAAATGCAGTATATGCCAACAGGTGAAACCGATAAACGACAAGCCAGCCGGTCTAATGACTGAGAGAGTAATAGCATCATCTCCCTGGGAGATGATTAGCGTAGATTTAGTAGGGCCCTTACCTAAATCCAACAGGGGATTTATATACATTCTGACAGTAGTAGATTATCTTACCAAATTTCCCTTATTGTTTCCACTTAGGACAGCCACCGCAAAGGCGGTATGTAAAGAGCTAGAAGATAATGTTTTTCTGTTATTTGGAGTTCCCAAGATTGTCATTTGTGACAATGGTCCGCAGTTTAAGAGTAGGGAGTTAAGGACACTTTGTGAGGGTTATTCATCGAAAATTAGGTTTACTCCGCATTATCATCCACAGGCTAATCCTGCTGAAAGGATTAACCAAATCATTAAAACAACTTTGAGAGCGTATGTTTCAGAGAATCACCGAGTCTGGGATTCTCAGTTAGCTAAGGTAGCTTGTGCTATACGCACATCCCAACATGAAGTTTTAGGTGTTAGTCCGTACTATGCGAATTTTGGAAAGGAGATGGCAACGAGTGGGAATTACGAAGGTATTAGGAGTGAGAGTATAGAAGGGAATAGGAGAGTTGAAGGAGGAACCATTGAAGAACGGTTCAGGAAGTTAAGAATAGAAATAGCTGCAAAATTAAAAGTAGCGGTTAGGAAGTCCGCCGAGACATACAATCTCAGGAGGAGAGATACTCAATATCTCCCGCATGACCTCGTATGGCGAAGAAATTTTGTTCTATCCGACGCTGCCAATTACTACGCAGCTAAATTGGCACCAAAGTTTGTGGGGCCTTTTAAAATCTCTAAAAGGTTATCTCCTTGGACTTATGTTCTTGTAGATGAAAACGGCAAAGATCGTGGCACTTGGCACATAAAAGATCTGAAGCCGTTTACGTCGTTTTCGGAAGACGAATAAATATTTTAAGTCCCTTTTAAGTAATCTTGTTTGTATTATGGGATTTGTTGCGTTATAAATGAACGCAATAAGTTCTTTTTACTTTACTTTAATTTTAATTTTAATAAAGATGATGCATTTTGCATCCACTCCGGTTTGCTTACTTTATTCGATTTGACAAATGTCACAATCCTTCTGCACGAGGATGAGAGAGAGCGGGACGGCCATAGTCCTTCTGACTATGGTTCTCTCTGTCATTTTCGTGAGGAAAAAATAATACCAAGTTTAGTTTCAGATCTCGATAGAAGGATGGTTTCCATGGAAGTGAAACCAAACCAGATGGACGGTCTGGTCTGGTCAATGCGTAAAGTTGCGCGAGAAGTTACTCCAAAGGGAGAATGGCCTACGGCCCAACTTAAAGTTTGATGAAAATTATAAGTGTATATTTTTTGGTTAAAATTCATTTTATGCATATTTAATTTCTTTTGGTTACATTGCTAATTTTGCTTGTTTAACGTTTATACTATCAAATTATTAATTATTTGTAAAATTCTAAACAAATTGTATGGACTGATGGACGGTTAAGTTTTGGGAAACTTAATTCATGATTAGTTAACAGATCCCAAATGGTAACTATTTTCTTTTTCTTTCCTTTCGCGCGGTTAGTAAATCAAAGTTAAAGTTAAGTTAAAGTAAAGGAAAAGGTTTTTCTCAATTTTAAGTTTCTTAGTCTTGTTTCGATATCGAAGTAGAAAGTGGGGGTGGCTGAATGCAGCTCCTGGAATCGTCGTGACCTGGAAGTGAATCCAGCGGGCGGCGAATTCCAGGGTGACTTGCATTTAGCTGTGAGAAAAGAGCGAGTAAGCGGGATCGCGAGTATTTCATCACAAGTTGAGATCAACAAGCCGATCTCCGATTGGCTGTTGATGATGTGATTGAAATCCGCCACTCCATATTGGCTGAAAGCTAAAATGGCGGGAGAAAAAAAAGAAGAGACAGGACAGATCTTGGAATCTGGCCGTCAATTCTTTGCAAGCATTCATAGTGTTTAGACAAGAAATTTTGGTGATATCAAACAAAGATTGTGAAAAAAAAATTAAGAAAAATTTTAAAAATTTTGTGTCGTGAACTAAAAAGAAGGAAGGAAAAGAAAATTAGAAAAAGGAAAGGAAAGGAAGGAAAAGGGAAAAAGGAGCAATTTGAGGATCATAGAAGAAAAGCTGGGAAAGAAAAGATAAGTAGAAAATTTATTTTTGGTGTTAATTGGTTTAATTTTTTTTATTTCAATCCCGAAATTTTATTTGCGGGGATTAAGACCTTAACGGTCCATTGTCCATACAGTTTTATTTAATGTTGAAAAGATCCTGAGTTTTAGTCCTACTCTTGTAAGGTTTCTCAGGCATTCTTAAATAAATAACTAATCTAAAAAGGTATCCATTTTGTCTTTGTATTTCTATAGTGGTTGTATTCTTTTCGTTGGTGTTTTTTTTATTTCCGTTGGTTTCAGGAAAGGTTTGCAATTTCCTTTCTTTTACATTTCAGGAAAAAATTGCTGGCGCCCTTTTACTTACTTAATGTAAGAACGCCCCTGTGGCAATTTCTAATTGAATAAATAATTTTGATATCAAGTGATATCAAATCATTTTCACGCAACTTAATTAATCGAATCGTCGATTAATTTTATAATCGCTGAACCCACCCCATTCTGAGCTCGCTGTGGTGGCAGCACTTAAATTGCTGCTTGTTGCAATTTGTGTTCCGTTCGCCTCTTCGCCGCTGCCATTTGACAGATCGGCATAACTCATCACATTTTCATTTCCGATATCGCGGTAGTTCAAGTTTTTTTTCTTTTTTGTTTTAATTTATTTTAATTTCGTTTTGATTTGGCTTAATACCAAAATAATTATCGGGCAATAAAATTGCAACAGACTGTCATGCAAGGGGTCTTGGGTTCAATCCCTGCCTGTGCCACCTAACTTTTTTCACGGGTACTGCCTCTTGCGAGGAATTGACAAATCCTCCAAGAGTAATTCTTGTCATGAAAAGTGCTTTCTCAAATTAGCCGTTCGGATTCGGCATATAAACTGTAGGTCCCTTCCATCTCTGACAACATTACTCGCACACAGGGATGGTTGAGAGTTGTAAGTCACTAGGCCCTGGTTCTTCATGGACTGTTGCGCCACCTAATTTATTTTATTTGTTTTTACTTACTTACTTAAGGTGGCGCTACAGTCCGGGCGGACCTGGGCCTCAACCAACATGCGTCTCCAGCCAGCTCGGTCCCTAGCTAGCTGTCTCCAGTTTCGCACGCCAAGTTGATTGAGGTCCTCACCCACCTGCGTGCGCCACCTGAGTCGCGGTCTTCCTCTACTGCGCCGTCCCTCGGGATTAGAATCGAAGACCTTCCGGGCTGTGATTTTAGATGCTCGAGAGAGGACTTTACTTCTCAATTGCCTTTTAAGTCCAAAGAAGCAGCGATTTGCAAGAGTTATTCTTCGTTTGATTTCAGCGCTGGTGTCGTTGTCTGTGTTTATAGCGGTGCCTAGGTAGAATAAGTCCTTAACTACCTCAAAGTTATAGCTGTCCATGGTGACGTTTTGTCCAAGACGTCGATGCTCAGTGTCCTTTTTTGATGACAGCATATACTTGGTCTTGCCCTCATTGACCACTAAACCCATAAAATAGTTTTATTAAAAAACATCATATCACACAATACTGGTGATATACTAACGAACAAGATCGCCATTGCTGCTTGTACCGAACTACAAACAATAAAGTTTGGGGGCACCCACATGGTGAGTCTAATTAAATGGAAACACGATATATCTAGAAATGTAACAAAAAATTCTAACAGAAACACATTTTGTTCTTATATTTTTTGTTTTTAAACCATGCCATAAAATTGAAATCCTTAAAACTTTGGAACCAAAGCTAACTTTGTAATATTTTATACTTTTTTGAAAAGCTACAAAATCAAGGAAGTTTTTAAAAACAAGAACCAGTTTTAAGTGACATGATGTTTTTTAATAAGACTATTTTAAAGTTCAATGTAAAAAATTAAGTTTGATTAGAATACGATTTGAACTATTAATTTATTTATTTATTTATTTATCATCAAGCAGAGTTCTTACTCTTACAGACTAGGATATACAGAATTACATTAATTTATTAATAATAAATATAATATTTATGTTAATGAAAAAAACAAAAACTCAACACTAATAATAACAATTAACAAAAATATTAAAGTTCTGCTGATTGAATAGTTAATTCATTTAAAACATATATTTTGAATGTATCTCTTGAACAACTTTTAAAAATATCTATTTTATTACATACAGCATTAGTTTCCCTGATGCAACGAGAAATTGGCTCATTAAGGCCATAATTTGTACGATGAAAATATTCATATAAAAGGTAAGATTCACGAACATTCCTCTGAGGAACACGAAGATTTATAAGATTTAATAAATTAGGACATTTTATGTGATACGTTAAAATATCTCTGATGAACATAACAGAGAAGCAAGTACGTCGACTTTCCAGAGTTTTAATATCAAATAATAAGCACCTTGTTTTGTAAGTTGGCATCTCAATTTGCCAATGTAGTTTAAAGATTAAATATCGAGTAAAGTTTCTTTGAACTTTTTCAATTCTATTACAGGAGTTTCTATAAAAAGGATTCCAAACCACACTAGAAAACTCCAACACAGATCTTACCAGAGAATTGAAAAGTGACTTAAGAGAATATGGATCTTTGAACTCTCTTGTGTTTCTCTTTAAAAACCCGAGCATTTGATTGGCCTTGTTAACCATATAATCAATGTGTGGCAGGAATGAAAGTTTTATGTCTAAAACGATCCCAAGATCCTTCTTACATTCAACGCGTTCTAAAGTAACATGATTAAGTTCATAATTGAATAGAATAGGGGTAGTATGTCTAAAACACGACATAACTTGGCATTTAGAAATATTAAGATGAAGGAAATTAGATTGACACCATTCTGTTAATTTAAGTACATCTTCAAGAAGTAAATGACAATCAGATAAACATTTTATTCCACGATACAACTTAAGGTCATCGGCAAATAAGAGACATGGAGAAGATACAAAAATTGACGGAATATCATTTATGAATAATAAAAATAACAATGGGCCCAAATGACTTCCTTGAGGAACACCTGATGGGACACAAATGTTTTCAGAATAGTAGTTTTCAATTTTAACAATTTGGATCCTGTTGGAAAGGTAAGATTTTAACCAGCTCAGAAGTTTAGAGTGAAAACCGAGAGAATACAATTTATGCAGAAGCACCCTGTGGTTAACACGATCGAATGCTTTAGCAAAATCAGTAAATATAATATCTGTTTGTATATGATCTTCAAAATTATTTATGATGTAGTTAGTCATTAGAGACATATTTGTTGTTGTCGATTTACCAGAAATAAAACCGTGTTGATATTCAGATATATAGTTACGTAATCGAAAAGATAACCTATTATAAACAATTTTTTCAAATAGTTTTGGCATTGCAGAAATCTTGCTTATAGGCCGGTAATTGGTAATATCCTGCTTAGATCCAGATTTAAAGACTGGGGTAAGATATGATAGTTTCCAACTATCAAGAAATTTACCCTCGGATAGAGATGCATTGAAAATGTCCGTAAGTGGTTTAGCCAGTGAATGAGCACATTTATGAAAAATAATAGGAGGAATCCCATCTGGACCCTCCTTTTTACTTGCATCAAGCTCAAGCAACGCTTCTTCTACTTCGGAGACATCCAAAATCATAGAACCTATATCAAAAACCTTTGAAACACTTGGTAATTCATGGTTTGAAAATGATTCCGAGGAATAAACCGATTTAAAATATCTAGCAAAAAGGTTGCAAATTATTTGAACATCACTAGTTGTAGAATCATTGAATTTCATGCAGCTTGGATACCCAGTGGTCTTACGTTTAGAATTGATAAAGTTCCAGAAACATTTACTGTTATTCCTCATATTACATTCAATTTGAAACATGTAGGAATTATAAAAAAATTTATTTAATATGTCAAATTCACGTTGAATAGCATTATATTTAGATCGAAGTTCAAGATTATTATAATTTTGTGTATGTAATTTGAAAGCTTTATTCTTTCTATTTTTAAGATTAATTAATCTCTTATTAAACCATATAGGGCTTGAGCTCGATTTCAAGTTTTTACATGGAATAAATCGATGCATTGCTTCTTTGATGGCTGTCAGTAGATTTTTATTAGCGATTTCTAATTGAATTTTGCTATCCCAGTCCCAATGAAAGTTAAGAAAATACTCATTCATTGCATCAAAGTTTGCTTTGCTGAGATTTGGAACATATGTATTATAAACATTATTTTTTTTAATATAATCATAAAAATGAAAGGTTCCTTCTAACGCAACATGGTGTATAGAATTTTGTATAAGCGGCAAATCAGACTTTTCAATAACAATAACAAATTCTTTATCAACAAAAACCAAGTCAAGAAGTCTTAAATTATCATTTACAAAAGAATTGATTTGAATTAGGTCAAATTGACTGTAAAAATCTATGATACTTTCTTCAATTTCGGAATTGACATTGTAAGGAACTAAATATTTATCATCTAAGTCTAGAATCCAATTTATATTTCCTTGATTAAAATCTCCAATACATATAACATGTTGAAAATTATTAAGATTTTCTAAAATATTTTTACAATTATTAAAATGTATATTATACACCTCAAGAGAACTCTTAGGAGGAATGTAGCTTAACATAACAAAAACTTCAATATTATTATTAAATACAAGTGTTACAATTAACTGATCAATATCAAACTTTGCTTCATTGATGTTATTATTTGATAGTAGATTTACTTGTTTACATGATAATGAAGAGCGTATAGCAATCAAAATACCTCCTCCTTTTTCCATACCTGTTAATAAATTACATCTATCTTTCCTAAATACAGTATAGTTACTTAAATCAAATAATTCAGATGTAAATTGATTAGACGTCAACCAAGTTTCAGTTAACATTATTAAATCATATTCAGAAGATGCAAAGATGATGTATAAATAATCTAATTTAGATCTAATGCCTCCTACATTTTGATAATAATAAGAAATTTTACTTGGAAATTGTAAGGTTTTTAAAGATGAATCAGCAACATCGTCTGGAGCTCTTGAATATGATGAAGAATTCTTATAATCTGGATTGTTGATTAAGCCAACTGAAGTTATGTCACATCGGCCGATTGACAACCACCTTCGTTTTTTGGCCTGTTTACAAAAGGTTTTACTTTCACAGACCTAGGCCATATAGTTGTGTCACTAAGTAATTGATTAAGACAGTCTGCAGGAACACTCAGTTTAAAGTTTACAAATCTAATGTCTGATGCAGAAATATCTTTTTTAATTAGTTTATAACACTTAAACATATCTGCAGGTATACAAGTTTTTGTTGAGATATGATTAACTAAATCTTCGGGAAGAGTATTAGAATGGAATCTAGAAACATGAAGCCACTTCTTAGGAAATAAAGCATTAAGAGAACTTGTGCCTGTTCCAACGAGTTCACGATGTTGATTTTGTTTTGATTTTCGATTTGATTGTTTGTTTACAATTTCATTTATTTTTTTATTTACTTTCCTATTCTGGTTAGAAGTAGAGGCAACAGCAGAAGGTAGCAAAGCAGAAGGTAGCATAGCAGAATTGATAACAACAAATCCATTGGTATTTTCTCCTTCGCACCTATTAAGAAAGTCATCCGCGGCAGTAGTTTTATCTTCACCATTCTCGATTACGACGACGGCAGCGGCAGCATCAGCAGCAGCAGCAACAGCGTTGATAATTTCAGTATCAGCGACGTCATCAGTTGAATTCGAAGGCATCTTTGTTATCTCTATCTCTTCAATAATTATGTCATCATCTTCTTCAGAGAGAAGAGAGTCCAAATCCACAGTACCAGTTTCACCAAATGCAGCAGAAGAGTCATCAATTTTGTTATTGTTAGCAATAGCGATATGTGAGGGAGCAGCATAGGTGCACAAAACCGGTTTATTAATACCTTGTATACTCTCAGTATTATCTATGCTCGTAGACATTACAAGAGGGCATGTGCCTGGCAACGGTGTAGAAGGGGTAGACACTGAAGTAAGTGTTTGAGTCGGAATCGATGAAATGAGAGCACTAGATGAGTGCTTGGGTTTGGGTGGAGGTGGAGAGAAAGAAACTAAATTATGCGGTAAGCAAGGCAAATTATTTTGCACAGATGAATAATTTTTATCAATTTTCTTTTTCTTCTGTGAATTCACAACAGAACACTTTTTAGGAAGATTGACCACAGGTTCAATGACCTTTTCTTTGATTTGACTACGCGTCACAACTCCTTTCGTAATGTTGTTATTGACAGAAAACCAATTAGGAAATTCACTTCTTAAACAATTAATGTTCAAAGTAATACCAACAATGAAATTTTCTATGTTTTTGATATAGTTAGATAAACCATTAGTGGAACAATTATCACACTTTATAAAAAAGTTGTTTTTAGATTTAATTATATTATAATCTGATTTTTTGATTTTAGCACAAGATAGGTGCATTAATGAATTGCAGATTGCACACGAAAAAGATTCGATAGGCTCTGCTTTTTTACAAATGGCACAGATCATAATGATAGATTGAGGCAAAAGAAAAACACGTCCGTCGCGATTAAAAGCTAAACAGAGTATTAATGTTTACCAAAATAGTGCCGAAAACTGCACAAAAGTTTTTTTTTCATTCAAGATAGAAACATGTAATAACAACAAAAATCATTTATGAACAAGTAAAAAACCCACTAAAAGAAGGTGTTTTTGAAAAATTTATTAAAACAACACTTACTCAAAAACCGTTACACAGATGCGGTACAGTTAGCAAATTCCGATAGGTCATGATCTGACCTTTCAACACATACAGTTAGGACATTACCTGTATATAGCTTTAACACATTTTTAAGATGAAACAAAAACAATTAATTAATTAAATATAGAGCCGGCTTTCGTTTTGTTTCAAATTATATTTTATTGGTAACCGTCAGTGGAAGTTTGTTTTTAGTTCAAACGAAGAATTTACATTTACATTGTTTAATTTTTTTAGAAACGAAATCCTTATAATCATTAATTAGTGAAAATCTCATCTTAAGCAACTTGATCTTGTCCATTTGATGTATCTTGGGTTTTCATAACTTCTGGCAGATCCGGTGGCGATGAATAGGATGTGATATCTAACTGTTCAAACTCTCCCGATTCAGTTCTAAAACATACAAAAATAATAAAAATACTAAATACAATAAAATAAATCAATAATTATAATAAGTGTATTTATGCAATCTCAATAGAAAGGTTTGCTATTGGTAAAAGTATATATTTTGTTAAATGAATTATCTATTTTATTTGTATAAGCTTATTTAAACGTGGCCGCCCTTAAGTTTTGATCCAACCGTTATACCGTTCTTATAGAAATTTGCTGATAAAGCGATCTCTGAATAAAGCGGTTAAGGAGCCGCAATAAAAAAAGAAACTTAAACATTAATTTTACTGATTTATTTTACAAAACCTAGCAACTTATAAAATTACTTTTAAATAATAGCAATTGCACCAATTAGCAAATATATTCTAAATAATTTTGTACTGCATCAGTACTCAATTTCTCCTTATAACTGGAGAGTCATTCCGTAATTTTAAAAACGATAATCGTCAAAACGATTATCATTAACGTTATCGTTTATAATTTGCTTCTCATAACTTTATCACTATCGTCTCGTCAATCGTTTTCAGTACAAGATTGTTCACTAATTTGATACTGTAACTCAAATGTCAAAATGAAATATAATGCTTGTTCGATAACTTGAAAATGTGACTAAGTTTCACAAACTTGTTATTTTTTCTATGGGAAATTGTGAAAATTTGCAAAAAAATTTATTGTTACCAAATATACCATCTATTTTGCGTCAGAATTTCAAAATTTTAGCTATGTATGTCTGATATTATAGTAAATTAATAAATTAAATTATAATATAAATACATAGTTAAATAACACAAGAAAAAGTTGCAAGCTTATATACAATTTATGGATGAGCATCCTTTCTTGGCCAATGGATATTAACCCTATTCCGTCCATGGACAAAAATAACTATTTGTAATTTACGATTTTTCTTAATATTCGTTCTATTGAATGTTTTCGATAAAACTATTACTTTATTTACGACTTTCCCTAGAAAGACTCCATTTTATCTACAAGAGACATAACTTCACTTCCAAAATATTTGTTGTTTCCGAAATTATTTGGGATAATGTGCTTTGCGCAAAACCGTGTCAAAAATCGTTGGCTATCAACCATTGGTACTCTTCGCCACCCGAAGTCTCAATAGTTTCTGCAGATCTTAATATTGGAGGTATATATGCAGAACGACAACCGCCTGGGAAGTTTATTGTTTCCAGTATCATTAAAAAGGCTTCTTTTCAAACTCAAAAACGTTAAACAAATTTATAATTGTTAAAATTATTTTACAACAATAAGGAAACTGTAGCGAAACTTTTATACTTTAGTGTAAAATATGTTAAATAATAAGCCGCTAGATATGATGGCATGATTTCTTATATATCTATGTAAAACATTAACTGTTATTTTAAATAATAAAATGCAAACGAGTCAGTCAGTATTCGACATTCAAAGAGCATAGTCTCCTCATTTGGTGACCCCGTAAACAGTAACACGCTAAATTTTATTAAAACAGTTTGTTTTAATAAAATTTAATTTCAATAAATTGAGGAACTATGCCTGTGGATAATCCGCCTGATACCACGTCGTCACCGATGCAGCGCTTCATTGTTCGCCCACCTGTTTTTAGTGCCGACCGTCCTGCATTGTGGTTTGCACAACTTGAGGGTCAATTCCATCTTGCTGCCATCAGCGACGAAACCACAACATTTTTTTTGCATCGTCCCACTTGGATGCACGTGCAGCAGCTGAGGTGCAAGACATAATTCTGCGCCCACCTTCTGAGACACCATACGCAAAATTGAAGGAAGCGCTCATCGAGAGATTGACATCATCGCAGCAAACGAGGCTTCATCAGCTGCTCGACAAAGAGATTTTGGGTGATCGCAAACTATCGCAATTTTTGCGCCACCTTAAAGGTCTCGTGGATAACGTCCCTGACAATATTCTTCGGACTAAGTTGTTGAGTAGACTCCCACCAGCAGTACAAACTATTTTAGCGACACAGCAAGACATGCCACTGGAAAAACTATCTACACTCGCCGACCACATTATGGAGATTACACCTACAAATAACCTGGCAGCTATTTGCAGCTCTCATGATGTTTGTGCAACACCGCTGCTGGAGCCCCGGTTATTAAAAATCGAAGAAGTAATCTGTGAGTTGGTAAGTTCAATTAAAAATTCATTCCATGAACGTCAACGAGTGCCAAGCCGTTCACGATCCCGTTCAAGATCCCGTTCGTCACCAACAACAGCTAACGGTCTTTGCTGGTACCACGCCACATGGGGACAGCTTGCAAAGAATTGCCGCAGTCCATGTTCGTTTCAGGGAAACGGAACGGGGAGTCGCTAACGGCGGTACACGACTCTGCCCTCAATTCACACCGCCTCTTCGTGTTAGATAGCGCTACCAAAGTCCGCTTCCTCGTGGATACTGGCGCTGATCTTTGCGTCTATCCAAGAAAATTAACATCAAGTCGTCACACTGAAACTGGCTACTGTCTTTTTGCAGCAAATGGATCACAAATCCAGACATTTGGGTGCATTCTGCTCGCACTTAATTTTGGCCTGCGACGAAATTTTACTTGGCGCTTCGTAGTGGCGGACATCGAAAAACCAATCATAGGCGCCGATTTTCTTACCCATTTTGGTTTACTTCCAGATCTGAAAAACAATCGCTTGCTTGATGCCACAACCGGACTTTCAGTTGCCTGCGTCTCGTGTTCCATCGCAGCCATTTCATCAATTAAGATGCTTCCAAATACGTCATCCTGGTTGCGTATTCTAGCCGAATTTCCTAGCATCACAAAACCCGACAGAATCTGCAAACCAGCTAAGCATGCAACTCAGCATTACATAACGACAACACCGCCCTCCACTTGCGAGTAAGGCTCGCCGTCTCGCTCCTGATCGATTAGCCATAGCCAAGCAGGAGTTCGAAAAGATGGTGAAGCTTGGTATTGCACGCCGCTCAACAAGCCCATGGTCGTCACCACTTCATTTAGTGCCTAAAAATAGTGGTGATTGGCGGGCATGTGGTGACTTCCGGCAACTCAACGCACGAACCGTGCCCGACCGCTATCCGATTCGAGTTCTGGAAGACTTCACTTCAAACCTAGCTGGAAAAAAGGATTTTCAACGATTGATCTGGTTCGTGCTTTTAACCAGATACCTGTCGCCCCAATGACATCTCTAAAATGGCGATAATTACTCCGTTTGGCCTTTTCGAGTTCCCGTATATGACGTTTGGGCTTCGAAATGCGGCACAAACATTTCAAAGGTTTATCGATGAGGTGACAAGGGAACTCGACTTTGTATTCCCGTACATCGACGACATATTAGTGGCTTCCAAAGACGATGACGAACACCGAAATCACCTCAGAATACTCTTCGATCGGCTAGCACAATTTGGCGTTGTGGTAAACACCGCAAAATGTTTCTTTGGTCAGTCCGAGGTTAATTTTCTCGGATACCAGGTTTCAACCGATGGAATTCGCCCTCCACCAGAAAGGGTAGAAGCTATAATCAACTTTAATCGGCCAGAGACTGTCAAACAGTTGCGTGAGTTTCTGGGTATAATTAGTTTTTATCGTACATTTCAGAGGAATGCAGCCACATGTCAGTCTCCTCTTCATGAGTGTCTCCAGGGCTGTGTCAAAAGTTCAGCCCGTATCGAATGGACTCCAGAACGAGATGCTGCTTTCACAGCTTGTAAAGAGCAACTTCGAAATGCTACATTACTCGTCTACCCAGACACAAGTTTAACTTGGGCTATTTTTACGGATGCCTCCCAAACTGCAGTAGGTGCAGTGCTTCAACAACGACGAAACGAAGTTTGGGAGCCGCTTGCATTTTTCAGTCAGAAAATGCAACCATCTCTGAGAAAACGAAGCCCATACGATATGGAACTACATGCAGTGTATGCAGCAGTGCAAACATTCAAACACCTTCTTGAAGGACGCCACGTTACAATCTATACATATCATAAACCGCTTTTGCACGCTTTCTCGCAAGACCCAGACAAAGCCACACCTTGGCAGTTTCGACGTTTGGATTTAATTGGACAATATTCGACTGACATCAGACACGTATCCGGCAAGGACAATGTTGTCGCTGATGCTTTGTCAAGTGTTGAATCCATCGCCGCCGCAGTCTCCGCCAACGAAATAGCTCAAGCTCAGTCATCCGATGAAGAAATCCAACAGCGCCTTCAAGATCCACCAGCCGATTCATTGTGCCTTCGACCTGTAAGTATTCCTGAATGCAACCTGCCAATATATTGCGACGTCAACGGTCAGCTAGCACGCCCTTTCGTGCCGATTGAGCTACGCCAAAAAAGTTTTTTCTTCTCTTCATAGCATAAGCCATCCTGGGGTAAATGCATCTGTCAAACTAGTCTCACAGCGCTATGTGTGGCCTGGCCTGAAGAAAGATTGCCGCCGATGGTCTCGTGCTTGCCTGGCGTGTCAACGCAACGAAATTTCTCGTCATGTCGTATCACCAATCAACGATTTTCCGGGTGGACGCACGCGTAGATTCGAGCACATCCACGTCGACATAATCGGACCATATACACCATCGAGAGGATACCGCTACTGCCTTACAATCATCGACCGCTTCTCACGTTTTCCTGAAGCTTTTCCATTGGAGGACACCGGAGCTGAATGTGTGGCTCGAAAATTATTTGCAGGTTGGATATGCCGTTATGGCGTGCCACTTCGCATAACCACCGACCAAGGAGTTCAATTTGAGAGTCAGCTGTTCAACGCTCTCAGTAAACTACTTGGCAGCAAGCATATCCACACAACGTCATTTCACCCGCAGTCTAATGGCATGGTCGAGCGCCTCCACCGACAGCTTAAGGCGGCGATTCGATGCCACGAAAGTTCCTCCTGGATAGATAATCTGCCAATAGTATTGTTTGGCATTCGAACAGCATGGAAAGATGATTTAAAATCTACGGCCGCCGATATCGTCTTTGGAGAACCTCTTAGATTAACTGGTGAGTTTCTTGTGCCATCTATTAATAATAGTTTGTCACCCCAAGATATAGCCGACCGTCTGAGGATGCAGTTTGCGAATCTTGCACCTGTTCCTGGCTCACGTCATAGTCAACGAAAAGTGTTCGTGTTCAAGGAGCTTGCCACCTGCTCACATGTTCTCATCCGCCTGGACGCATCGCACAGTGCTTTCACTCCACCATATGAAGGCCCCTATCGTGTCATTTCACGACATGAGAAATACTTTGTCGTGGATATTTCTGGACGATCATCAACTATATCCATTGATCGATTGAAACCTGTGTTTACTATCAACGACCCAACAAACGACACCGATAACACCGTCGTTGAGCAACCTTCTACCTCGACAACTCCGGAATCATCACATGTTGAGCAGATGTTGGTGAGTGGAGGATGTGTGACCTAATCGAAGTCTTATGAAATTTGTGTTCTCAATTTTTGTTGTAGATGTTGGGTAATTTGGCTTCTCGTTTTGGGTTAATGGTGACGTAGTGGTGAATATACGTTTCACATTCCTCTTGGTTCATTTTTGCATTGCCAATTTGAACATCGCCTGAACAATAATAACTGAAATATGGTAACATCGGGACCAAAACATCATAGAAACCAAAACAGTTTCTGTTTTTCTTTGTCTCTATGGATATGGATATTGAATTGAGAGAAAAAACAACTTTAGATTTTTTTATAGTTAGACACATAGCTTTGAACAGGCATACTGGCAAGCCAATATGTGAAATCAAAAACAGCTTTTTGTGCTTGACGATCAACCGACAAAAAGCTTTTTGTCGGTTGATAGCCAAGGAGTAGTGAAAAAAATATGGGACATTTTCTTCTATGGGGATGAGACATCTGTATAGTTTCTTATCTGTGATCGGATGTTGCTCCATATTTTTGCGGTGGTTGAGTTTCTATTTATTGATAAAGTAATTGCATTTAAATTTTTGGCTTTGCTGATTTTAACTTGACGTCGTAAAGCGGCATTTGCTTTTTTATAACTAATTAAATTTAATTGATTATGGTTTTTTTTAAAACTTTTTCCAAGCATTTACCTTAACTTATCTAAGGTTAGCTATTTCCGGAGTCCACCACGGTACAACTCATTTATTTATTAGGATTAGATTGCGGTATTGATAAGTTAGCAGAATATCGAATCGCTTTTACCAATAATGCGGCTTCTTTGTTTAAGTCTGAATATACGGGTTTATTTGCCATGTATTTATTTATGTTAAAGCCAAAACTAGGCCAGTTTGCTCGATCTGTTATAAATTTGGGGGAGTTAATAACTTGTGTATTGAATATTCCTAAATCAAAAGTTGTAATTAGTGGAAAGTGGTCACTATTGTGAAGGTCGTCTAAAGTGTGGGAAGTTGCTTTTGGTAGCAAAGAGTCAGAGCAGCAGCTAATATCGATGTGTGTCAAAGTATTGTGGGTTGATAAATGCGTGGGCGGACCATCATTTAAAACTGAGAGGTTGGAGCTTAGAATTAAATCTTCTATAATAGAGCCTCTAGCGTTAGTTTTGGGCGATCCCCATAGTACACTTAAAACAGCAATACCCTGTTTATTCGTAACGTTTGTTGGAAAATTATGAAAGTATCTTATATACAATTTTGGAACAACATGAGTAGATTGGAAAGAGCCAGTGCGTTTCTTGCGAAGAAATAAAACAAGGTGAATGTTCCTTTATAAGAATATTAAGCTCATCGTAGTTATTTGAGTATCCTTTCATGTTCCATTGAAGAACTTTCAATAAATTTTGGATTTGAAGTGTGCGGTTGACTTTTATTTTCGATTGTGATGTTATAGAGGAAGATGATTGTGTGTTGGTGTTAATAATTCGACCCCGTGTTAATAATTCGCGCCTGTCTGGTCGAGGCGCTTGAAGAGGTATTATCGGAAGAACTGTTATTTCCTACCTTTGCTATTTCAGTATAAGTATTTGCGTTAGTATGAGTTGTATTACTAATTTTATATAGGCGTTTGGCATCGGATATTTTAGATTTATTTCTAGTTTTTATCGTCAAAATGTCTTTGTTTTTTTATATATTTGGGGCATTTAACGGATGAGGATAGATGAGGATCGGCAGTTAGGGGGCAGTTTGCGCACATCACACGTGTACAACTTTCGGGGGCGTTTTCATGAGGTAGGAGATTGCAAATTGCACAGACTTCATCTTTGGAGCACCTTTTGGTGGTATGACCAAAAATTTGGCACTTGCGACAGCGTATTGGATTAGGGATGTATTCTTTAACCTTTTCTTAATAGAAACCAATTTCCACCGTAGTCGGTGGTTGGTAGAGGTCAAAGGTGAACAACATAAGTCCAGTGGGAATCTGTTTCCCGTGAAGAGAGAGAGATAGTGCACGGGTGGAAAGCTTAGGGGTTTATCCGGAGATAACCCCTTATATCTGTTCCCATACATTTTAGCCCGTTGGGAGAGGGCTGTATAAGCAATTAAATAGGGTTATATATGGAGAGAAAGATAAAAGTTTTGGTGGGAAAGGAAAACAAAAATTACTGAAAAGCAAACCGGTTTAAAAAGAGAGGGAGATGATAATGCACTTGAAAGTGAAAGATCGGATTATAAGAAACGATGTCTACGCAACGAAAGCTAGACGGACTGTTGAAATTTGAATTTTAAATGTCTTGTAGAATAGCAATAGGTGGTACCTTAACAATTAAACTATACCTGTTCTTGCTCTTTCTTCCATGCGCCACGAAAAAAAATACAAAAATTGTGTACACAAATATATATTCCTTTTTATGTTAAGACGTATCAGAGCGCTCGGTTTATGATTCTGTATTCAATCAGAGCTAGCTCGGAGCGCGCTCTATGAGTTCTAAATAAAATGACCAAGCTAATGGAGTAAAAAGCTGAACGTCGCTGACTTAACTTTTTTGTTTCGTGTGGTATAAAAGACTTTTCAGTTCTCCCGTGTTTCATAAATAAATCGGAGAGCTCTTATCAAACTCTGTTCAGAGCGTACATGAATTTCTCAGGCTCTAATCAGTGCTTTGCTCTGAGTTAAAAAAAAAGAAAATATAGGATTTGGTTTACCTGCAAGCTTGGGTATATAAAAGGTTTCTTTTCCATTTGAATATAAAATAATTTTTTTTTGTTCTATTAAAAAAGCACCTATCATAAATTTGGTTTAACATTTCTTGAAGGGCGCACGAGTTTTAACATGCGGATACTTGGTAGATTTCTGACTAAAAGTAATAAATATCACAAATTTTATGTGAAGAAACTTTTAATTCTTTTTATTGACACTTCTTTCCATTTTTTTAAGTGACGCCGAACTTAAAATTTTTTATTATATTTTGAAAATTATTCTTAATTATTTAAAAAATTTAAGATATAGGTGTATTTTGTATTAAAATGCAAAAGAATCCTTGCATATACCCAGAAAATAGTGTTCCAAGCAGCGAGTATTTCGGTGCTTGTAAGTCGACATAATGCATTAAAAAACTAGTTGTATACGCGTAAAATGAGTCAAAAAACTTTTAAAAATAAAAGTAGGGGCGACTTTCCATTACCACAGCACAAGTACCCTTCTCATTTTTTTTACAGTTAAGTTAAACCTCAATAGAAGAGGTTTAAATATTAAGACGAGGGCAGACTGTTGTCATTAAAGAAAAATGTTTTATTGTTCGGATTTAACCCTACATTTTTGTATTTTTTTTTATAAAGTGTACTAGTGTTGATTTTTGTTTAATAGTTCTACAGAAAAACATTTTCCTTGAATTCAATGAATTTTACTTACAATTTATGAATAATTTGAAAAACAAGTAAATATTACGTGAAAAAGTGGACTTTGGAAATTAATTTAAAATAAAAGTAAATGTTTGCTTCCCCTAAATTGCTATGATTATAATTTATTTCCACATATCTATCAAATAGAAGAAACCCGTGTGTAAAAATTCGTGCTGCGGTAAAGGAAAGTTGAGTCATATAAATGAGTCTCACCGCAATACTAAACCAAGTTGTACAGGTGCCTGAGCTTTTGCAATTGTCATCGTAATTCCATAGTCCTGTAATAACTTTTCATTTGCCATAGGATCTGTTCCGTAGTAAAACAAAATTTGATCAGATGGATTGACTTTTAAAATTCCTTAAGGACAAAGAAACAAATTTAATTATCAATAGATCAATAATTACTTATGGGCAATATAGATAAGTACCTCCTATCATTCTTTTCAGCTCTGTTACAGAAGTATTTTCTTTGGCATCAGTGAATATAGTTGTTTTGTTCCTTCTGATCATAAGAAAAACATCCTGTAAATTATTATATAAGATTATACAATCTTATATATTTTCTTTTTTTTATTTACCATATTTTACGAAGGATCTTATTTCACTCTAATCATTAATTATTTTACAAAAATTAAATACCAATTATGTATGACCTGACCATTTACTTTAGCGGGCCAGAGATTTTCAAATTTATTAATTATAGAGATATAAAATGTTGGTTGTCAATTGCATAGAGAAATATATCTACCAAGAGAACCGAATTATGGGGTTCGCTCTCTTTCGACCTAAAAGCTCTACTGAGCACATTTTGCCCATTAGCATAAGCATGTGTTAGTTGTCCCGTGAATTTCTTATGGAAAAATCCAGATTCTATGTAGTTGTAATGGGCTTTTGGGGCTCAGTATGCACAGTTAGGGGCATAGAGAAATATATCTACCAAGAGAACCGACTTATGGGGTTCGCTCTCTTTCGACCTACAAATTAAATTGAGCACATTTTGCCCAATAACATGAGCATATGTTAGTTGGCCCGTGCATTTCTTATGGGAAAATCCAAATTCTATGTAGTTGTTATGGGTATTTGGGGCTCAGTATGCACAGTTAGGGGGAAAACAATGTGAGGTGAACTCAGCCGTTCAAAAAAGCGATCCGTTGAATTCAAAAATTGAAAAATTGTTGCAATATTTTAAGAAAAATGAATTTTGCAACTTCTTTTTAGTGAAAACTGTGCTAAAAATAGTATTTGACTGCTTTTGGCACACAAATTCTGTGATTTGTATGAAAAGTTTCGCTAAAAACAAAAAAATCATGCAGAAAGTATAGGCGCACCATAGAACTGCAATGCGAACGTGGCCTAATTTGAGTTTAAACCAGTTTTGACAGATTAACAGCGAGGTGAGTATTTTGACAATTCTACGAAAATGAAAACAAAAAAATATAATGTTTTTGATTGCGATCAACAAGAAGTCTAGACTGCAGACAATAAATATAAATTCAAATTAATCAGAACAGAATTCAATTTTTTAAAAATACTTTTTAATAATCTTTTTGAAGCGTTTTTTCTCTCTTTACAGGTAAGTTGTTTTTAAAATATATCTTAACATAATCATGCTTTTTTATAGATATACAAATTATGTTTCCGTTCTGGCCAATTCAATCTCGTGAAAAAAGTTTTGAGTTTTAGTTGGGTTGAGCACTGGCAGTGGGTAGAGTGGTGTTTTGTGAGCCACAGTAGCTGCTTCGTCGATATATTCGTTTCCTTGAATTCCTGTGTGACCGGGGGTCCAGATTACTTTTAGTTTTGTTGGTGAACGTATGAGAATGTCTCTAATTTGTTGTTATAATGTATTTTCCCTTTCTTTTTTAGAGAAGTTTTGGCTGATTCCAATATAGCATGAGCCTCTGCCTTGAAAATATAAGCTTGTTCGCATAGTAGACCCGTGCTAATAAGCAATCCATTCTCTTAGACAAAAGCGAATGAGACGCTTTCGTTTATTTTTGACCCGCCGGTGAAAATAAAAGACGTAGATAGCACAGAAGTATCTGTTGTCAGTAATACCTTTTCTATTGAAGTTAAGGTCTAGGATAAAAGAAGACTTTGTCCAAGGTGGATGCAAGGCCTTATATTTGGAGAATTGTCTTAATGGAAGTTGCAACTAAATTTAAGTGGTTCGAAGTTCTTAATTTGTTTGTTTTTCCTTATTTCCACGTTATTTTAGGCCAACGCGAGCTGAAATTCTGAACCATTGCCAATATCTAGTAAGGAAGCTGTTTTACGAAGAAATATCAAGGATAAACCCTATCAAAAAATCAAAGCACTGCGCTACTTACAAACGCATATATCTGAAGTTATTAACCATTCCGATCCAGTGCAGTTAAAGAATGTAAGCTAATTAAAATTAATCTAAATTTCTATGACATCATAAAGTTTAAAATTTGTTTTTAATTTCATAAACTCGCCGCATTTTTGTTCAGACCAGAAGATCCAGTATCCGTATGACAGTTGACTTTAGCTACATTGTCTGTTGAAAACCAAAACCTGGAATCTAAAGGTAAAATATTTTGAATCTGCTTAAATTATTCAATTAACTTTCACAAAATTACTATAGCAGAGGAGAATGAAAATGAAAACGATTTCAACAAAGAATCTTATGATTCCAGTGCATCTTTATCCGATAGTTCGTTATACAATTTATATTAAAAGAGCGGTGGAAAACTTGCCAAACAAGACTACCTATTCGAAATAAGAAGCCGTAGAGCATTTTTATTCAACAAGCTTTCTCAATTGATGCCAACGAATATAGTTCAACCAAAAGGGAATTTAAGTGATTTTATTTTGACATAACTTTAAATTGCTTTTATTTTATTAACTTTTCTCAAAAAGAATTAAAGTGTATTTAAGTAAATTTAGGCGATTTTTTGATTAAAGTTGAGAGTAATTTAATTTATTATTTTTGATGTTGTGTTGTTTCAAATAACCTTATTTTATTTTTGATGTTTATAACAATTGTAATATTGTACCTAATGTAAGTGAATACGAAAATGAAAAAAATTGTTTCAAAAACTATTTTATTGCATATTGCAAGAAACTTAAATCATAAAATAAAACTTTGTTTTTTTATATTATAGGATTAGTAAAATTTTGTTCAAAGTTTGGTTAGTAATAAATTTATGTATCTATTAAAAAAAATATTTGTACATTTGAAAACTTTTGAAGATTGATAAAATGCAGATACATACACGGACACACTTAGGCCAGTTTAATGGCCCATTAAATGAATGAATCTTGAGGCTTCCTCCTAAGCTCAATGGAACCAATTTGAGTCCCTTACGAAACGTGAGAGGCTGATTATGCTGATACATATGATTTAGATCGTTAAAGAAGAATTCTCCTAGGTAATTCTTGCATTTTCGAGCCAGAGCAGGGTATGTGCAGAGAAGATGAAGAACTGTTTCTTCCTCGTCCATACAGCTTCTGCAAAAGTCATTTTAGAATACGCCTGATCTCGTGGCGTGCTTTCCTATTAGACAGTGTCCGGTTATGACACCTATTGTCGAGCTTATATGCGATCTGCTCAGAGAGAGCAAGTACCTTGAACGTTTTAAATCCAGTGTTGGCCAGATGTTTTTTGTGACTTGACACGTGGTGATGTTGTTCCACCTGGTGCCTGCCCTCCTCACAGCGTCTTGCATTAGCAAAAGTTTACAAGTAGCGATTGGTATGCCAGTACGTGCCAAACGTGGTAGGATGGGCTGTACTGTACCGTTCTTGGCGAGTTCATCTGCCTTACAGTTACCTGGAATGTCTCTATGGCCCGGCACCCAGCAAAGGCGAATATTAAACTGTTGTGCCATCTCCATTAGAGATGATCGACAGTTATGGACTGTTATAGAGTTTGTAGAGATAGAGTCCAGAGATTTGATAGCTGCCTGACTGTCTGAGAAATAACGGATATCAGATGTTGATATCACGTTTTTCTCTAAGCCAAGACAATACTCCTTTTATCGCCAAAAGTTCCGCCTGGAACACGCTACAATGATTGGGAAGGCGGAAAGAGAGACTTAATTTCAGTCGTTCAGGGTACACACCTCCACCAACCCCTTCTCTTGTTTTTGACCCATCTGTATAGATATGGATTGACTCATCTTCCAGGAATGTCGTATCCTCCCAAAAAGATCTGGGAGGTATAGATATCTGGAAATTTCTGTCAAATTGCAGTTGGGGATGGTGTAGTCTGCGTGATTTGGAATTGATTCTAAATACCTAAGAATTACGGAGTGGCCAATGTTGTTGTTAATCCACTGCTACGAAGCTTTGAGGCGAAAAGCAGAGCTTGCAGCTATTTGTTTGCTAAATATATTATTTTGTCGTGGTTTATATATTTCTCTAAAGCAGTCCACCATACTGCCACACCGTACATTAAAAAAGCCACACCCTACATGTGTATAGCCAATGCGTGATTCTGGGTTGTAAGCCCCATTTATTACAGATGGCTTTTTTGCAAGAAAAGAGAGCTACAGTAGCTTTTTTGACTCTGTCCTGTACGTTACGTTTCCAATTTAGTTTTTTATCTAAGACAAGAGCCAGGTATTAAGTCTCGCCTGAGAATTTTATTTGGATTCCTTTAATATGGGGAGGGTTGACAAATGGAATTTTGTATCTCCTCGAAAATAAGACTAAATCAGTTTTGTGTGGGTTAACGCCCAGTCCACACCGATCAGCCCAAAGTATTAGTCTGTCTAAGGCATTTTGTAAGAATTCTTTTAAAGTGTTAAGATGCTTTCCTGAAACTGCTATAGCAACGAAGCAGATACATGACATTTTAATAAATAAAAATATGATTTGCATTACCAATGAGTTCTTGTTGCTGTTTTGATTATTTTAAATAAATTATCATAGTAAAACTAAATAATTTAATGTTTTTTAATTACTTGGCAATTTTAAGAACTTTTGTGTGTAAATAATGTTTTTTTTTTTTTTAAGGAAGATAGAAATTTGATTTCAGCTTATATGTACATGCAAACATTTCGAAAAACATTTGCCATATTTTAAGGGGTTTTGTATGAAATTTTATACTCGCAGGTTAAGGCAGCTGCTTGCCGAATTTACAATTGAAAATTTAGAATGAAACAACAACAACTTGTGTGTGCTACCACCAAGTTCATAGGCTGGAGTTATAGCTATTTCACGGGGGCCAACCCGATCATCAGACTCCTTTAGTGGTGCTTAATCGCTTTTTGTTCAATTTAATTTTTTGAAGAACTTTTGCTCGAGCTGGGCTTGAACAAGCGACCTAGCGTGTGAGGAGCTAGTGCACTACGCACTACGCCACCGCACCCACATGAAAGTTGTAAGCCAATTACAGGTTTTTTCGTTCTATCGAACTATACTGAACCGATTAGCATTTTTCGCCTCATCTCCCTCCTCATACGAATCCAATCGAATTGTTGGCTTATGAAAAGAGAGGAGATAATAGAAAGAACCTGAATAAAACAACAACAATTACTTGTGTGTACTTAGTTTTGACAGATTAACAGCGAGGTGAGTATTTTGACAATTCTACGAAAATGAAAACAAACAAATATAATGTTTTTGATTGCGATCAACAAGAAGTCTAGACTGCAGACAATAAATATAAATTCAAACTAATCAGAACAGAATTCAATTTTTTAAAAATACTTTTTAATAATCTTTTTGAAACTTTTTTTCTCTCTTTACAGGTAAGTTGTTTTTTAAATATATCTTAACATAATCATGCTTTTTTATAGATATACAAATTATGTTTCCGTTCTGGTCAATTAGTAGGTATTCTCGTTAAAAAAGTTTCGAGTTTTAGTTGGGTTGTGTACTGGCAGTGGGTAGAGTGGTGTTTTGTGAGCCACAGTAGCTGCTTCGTCGGCATATTCGTTTCCTTGAATCCCTGTGTGACCGGGGGTCCACAATACTTTTAGTTTTGTTGGTGAACGAATGAGAATGTCTCTAATTTGTTGTTATAATGTATTTTCCCTTTCTTTTTTAGAGAAGTTTTGGCTGATTCCAATATAGCATGAGCCTCTGCCTTGAAAATATAAGCTTGTTCGCATAGTAGACCCGTGCTAATAAGCAATCCATTCTCTTAGACAAAAGCGAATGAGACGCTTTCGTTTATTTTTGACCCGCCGGTGAAAATAAAAGACGTAGATAGCACAGAAGTATCTGTTGTCAGTAATACCTTTTCTATTGAAGTTAAGGTCTAGGATAAAAGAAGACTTTGTCCAAGGTGGATGCAAGGCCTTATATTTGGAGAATTGTCTTAATGGAAGTTGCAACTAAATTTAAGTGGTTCGAAGTTCTTAATTTGTTTGTTTTTCCTTATTTCCACGTTATTTTAGGCCAACGCGAGCTGAAATTCTGAACCATTGCCAATATCTAGTAAGGAAGCTGTTTTACGAAGAAATATCAAGGATAAACCCTATCAAAAAATCAAAGCACTGCGCTACTTACAAACGCATATATCTGAAGTTATTAACCATTCCGATCCAGTGCAGTTAAAGAATGTAAGCTAATTAAAATTAATCTAAATTTCTATGACATCATAAAGTTTAAAATTTGTTTTTAATTTCATAAACTCGCCGCATTTTTGTTCAGACCAGAAGATCCAGTATCCGTATGACAGTTGACTTTAGCTACATTGTCTGTTGAAAACCAAAACCTGGAATCTAAAGGTAAAATATTTTGAATCTGCTTAAATTATTCAATTAACTTTCACAAAATTACTATAGCAGAGGAGAATGAAAATGAAAACGATTTCAACAAAGAATCTTATGATTCCAGTGCATCTTTATCCGATAGTTCGTTATACAATTTATATTAAAAGAGCGGTGGAAAACTTGCCAAACAAGACTACCTATTCGAAATAAGAAGCCGTAGAGCATTTTTATTCAACAAGCTTTCTCAATTGATGCCAACGAATATAGTTCAACCAAAAGGGAATTTAAGTGATTTTATTTTGACATAACTTTAAATTGCTTTTATTTTATTAACTTTTCTCAAAAAGAATTAAAGTGTATTTAAGTAAATTTAGGCGATTTTTTGATTAAAGTTGAGAGTAATTTAATTTATTATTTTTGATGTTGTGTTGTTTCAAATAACCTTATTTTATTTTTGATGTTTATAACAATTGTAATATTGTACCTAATGTAAGTGAATACGAAAATGAAAAAAATTGTTTCAAAAACTATTTTATTGCATATTGCAAGAAACTTAAATCATAAAATAAAACTTTGTTTTTTTATATTATAGGATTAGTAAAATTTTGTTCAAAGTTTGGTTAGTAATAAATTTATGTATCTATTAAAAAAAATATTTGTACATTTGAAAACTTTTGAAGATTGATAAAATGCAGATACATACACGGACACACTTAGGCCAGTTTAATGGCCCATTAAATGAATGAATCTTGAGGCTTCCTCCTAAGCTCAATGGAACCAATTTGAGTCCCTTACGAAACGTGAGAGGCTGATTATGCTGATACATATGATTTAGATCGTTAAAGAAGAATTCTCCTAGGTAATTCTTGCATTTTCGAGCCAGAGCAGGGTATGTGCAGAGAAGATGAAGAACTGTTTCTTCCTCGTCCATACAGCTTCTGCAAAAGTCATTTTAGAATACGCCTGATCTCGTGGCGTGCTTTCCTATTAGACAGTGTCCGGTTATGACACCTATTGTCGAGCTTATATGCGATCTGCTCAGAGAGAGCAAGTACCTTGAACGTTTTAAATCCAGTGTTGGCCAGATGTTTTTTGTGACTTGACACGTGGTGATGTTGTTCCACCTGGTGCCTGCCCTCCTCACAGCGTCTTGCATTAGCAAAAGTTTACAAGTAGCGATTGGTATGCCAGTACGTGCCAAACGTGGTAGGATGGGCTGTACTGTACCGTTCTTGGCGAGTTCATCTGCCTTACAGTTACCTGGAATGTCTCTATGGCCCGGCACCCAGCAAAGGCGAATATTAAACTGTTGTGCCATCTCCATTAGAGATGATCGACAGTTATGGACTGTTATAGAGTTTGTAGAGATAGAGTCCAGAGATTTGATAGCTGCCTGACTGTCTGAGAAATAACGGATATCAGATGTTGATATCACGTTTTTCTCTAAGCCAAGACAATACTCCTTTTATCGCCAAAAGTTCCGCCTGGAACACGCTACAATGATTGGGAAGGCGGAAAGAGAGACTTAATTTCAGTCGTTCAGGGTACACACCTCCACCAACCCCTTCTCTTGTTTTTGACCCATCTGTATAGATATGGATTGACTCATCTTCCAGGAATGTCGTATCCTCCCAAAAAGATCTGGGAGGTATAGATATCTGGAAATTTCTGTCAAATTGCAGTTGGGGATGGTGTAGTCTGCGTGATTTGGAATTGATTCTAAATACCTAAGAATTACGGAGTGGCCAATGTTGTTGTTAATCCACTGCTACGAAGCTTTGAGGCGAAAAGCAGAGCTTGCAGCTATTTGTTTGCTAAATATATTATTTTGTCGTGGTTTATATATTTCTCTAAAGCAGTCCACCATACTGCCACACCGTACATTAAAAAAGCCACACCCTACATGTGTATAGCCAATGCGTGATTCTGGGTTGTAAGCCCCATTTATTACAGATGGCTTTTTTGCAAGAAAAGAGAGCTACAGTAGCTTTTTTGACTCTGTCCTGTACGTTACGTTTCCAATTTAGTTTTTTATCTAAGACAAGAGCCAGGTATTAAGTCTCGCCTGAGAATTTTATTTGGATTCCTTTAATATGGGGAGGGTTGACAAATGGAATTTTGTATCTCCTCGAAAATAAGACTAAATCAGTTTTGTGTGGGTTAACGCCCAGTCCACACCGATCAGCCCAAAGTATTAGTCTGTCTAAGGCATTTTGTAAGAATTCTTTTAAAGTGTTAAGATGCTTTCCTGAAACTGCTATAGCAACGAAGCAGATACATGACATTTTAATAAATAAAAATATGATTTGCATTACCAATGAGTTCTTGTTGCTGTTTTGATTATTTTAAATAAATTATCATAGTAAAACTAAATAATTTAATGTTTTTTAATTACTTGGCAATTTTAAGAACTTTTGTGTGTAAATAATGTTTTTTTTTTTTTTAAGGAAGATAGAAATTTGATTTCAGCTTATATGTACATGCAAACATTTCGAAAAACATTTGCCATATTTTAAGGGGTTTTGTATGAAATTTTATACTCGCAGGTTAAGGCAGCTGCTTGCCGAATTTACAATTGAAAATTTAGAATGAAACAACAACAACTTGTGTGTGCTACCACCAAGTTCATAGGCTGGAGTTATAGCTATTTCACGGGGGCCAACCCGATCATCAGACTCCTTTAGTGGTGCTTAATCGCTTTTTGTTCAATTTAATTTTTTGAAGAACTTTTGCTCGAGCTGGGCTTGAACAAGCGACCTAGCGTGTGAGGAGCTAGTGCACTACGCACTACGCCACCGCACCCACATGAAAGTTGTAAGCCAATTACAGGTTTTTTCGTTCTATCGAACTATACTGAACCGATTAGCATTTTTCGCCTCATCTCCCTCCTCATACGAATCCAATCGAATTGTTGGCTTATGAAAAGAGAGGAGATAATAGAAAGAACCTGAATAAAACAACAACAATTACTTGTGTGTACTTAGTTTTGACAGATTAACAGCGAGGTGAGTATTTTGACAATTCTACGAAAATGAAAACAAACAAATATAATGTTTTTGATTGCGATCAACAAGAAGTCTAGACTGCAGACAATAAATATAAATTCAAACTAATCAGAACAGAATTCAATTTTTTAAAAATACTTTTTAATAATCTTTTTGAAACTTTTTTTCTCTCTTTACAGGTAAGTTGTTTTTTAAATATATCTTAACATAATCATGCTTTTTTATAGATATACAAATTATGTTTCCGTTCTGGTCAATTAGTAGGTATTCTCGTTAAAAAAGTTTCGAGTTTTAGTTGGGTTGTGTACTGGCAGTGGGTAGAGTGGTGTTTTGTGAGCCACAGTAGCTGCTTCGTCGGCATATTCGTTTCCTTGAATCCCTGTGTGACCGGGGGTCCACAATACTTTTAGTTTTGTTGGTGAACGAATGAGAATGTCTCTAATTTGTTGTTATAATGTATTTTCCCTTTCTTTTTTAGAGAAGTTTTGGCTGATTCCAATATAGCATGAGCCTCTGCCTTGAAAATATAAGCTTGTTCGCATAGTAGACCCGTGCTAATAAGCAATCCATTCTCTTAGACAAAAGCGAATGAGACGCTTTCGTTTATTTTTGACCCGCCGGTGAAAATAAAAGACCGTGATTTTGATTTTAGTTCGCTGGAGATGTCATTGTAGATAGCACGGTAGTATCTGTTGTCAGTAATACCTTTTCTATTGAAGTTAAGGTCTAGGATAAAAGAAGACTTTGATTGTCCAAGGTGGATGCAAGGCCTTATATTTGGAGAATTGTCTCAATGGAAGTTTCAATTAAGTTGCAACTTCCACAATTGTTTCTTTAGTTTTGTCTAGATCATTCCATTTACTCAAGACATAGAGGTCATCTGCACAGATGCAATTATCTAGATGTTTATGTCTACCTACAATTTATTTTTATTTATTTATTTACTTAAAGAAAATAACATATAAAGTAAATTTATAAGTTATTTGTTAGAAAGACATCAGGGCAACGTGACCATAGATGTATGTCGTTAAGGCATAAACGTTTTGGAGAACAATTGTGTATGTTTAATTATTTTTAAGTGCATATAACGAAAAAGTAAAATTGAATTAGGAAGAAAAGAACAATTTCATATAGAACACATTAATATTTCTTTGAATTTGTTGTGTTGTAGTGTGACTTCTTTGATGCTTCAGCTTTTTGGCTCTGCATATCTTGGATAGAGTCGGTGTTGGTCGTGAGTCGGAAAATCGGGCAAATGGCAAAAATGTGCCAAATAGAGAGAGGCTCCCTACAATTGGTACATTCATCAGGCGGGTCGTGCGAGAAATAATGCCGACTTGAGAAAAGTGTTTTTCTTACCCTTGTCCGAAATATGGTAATGCACTCTTCTCTGGAAAACTTTTTGTTATAAGGAATTTGGCGGTGTGATGGATGGTGCTGTCGCAGAAAGTTATGTTGCCTTAGCCATGTTTTTTCCAGTTCTTCATTTTCAATGGACATGAATACTTTTCGAAAGATTTGAGGGATGTTTGGAGTTCTTTTACGTAAGGGTAATGAATTGCGTTTTTCGCTGCCATATCTGCAACCTCATTTCCTTTAATGCCTGCATGTCCTGGTATCCATGCTAAAATTATGTTATTACTATTATGAAGGACGCTTCGGATATTGTTAAGGGCAGGTCAATTATTCGTTGCACTTTTTAGTCCGCTAAGTAAACTCAAGCTATCAGTAAGGATCAGTGTTTTCACTGCCCATGTTTGTGCGGTTGAGAGAGCTTTGAGTATTGCGGTTACTTCTGCCATGTAACTACCGCCTGAGTCAGTTATGAAACCTTGGCAAGTGATGATTTCCTCATTGTCTGCGTTTATTTCGACGACTGCATAAGTTGAGTTGTTGTCCTTGGATGATCCGTCAGTGTAAAGCCTTCTTATAGGTTTGATAGTTTCCACTAGTTCTCTGTGAAGCATTTGGAACGACAGACTTGAAGTGTGTTCTTTTTTGTAGTTAGAGAAGCTTGTATCGATGGGCAGGTGGAGGATAAAAGGTGTTTCGTTGTACTGGAGTATCTATGGGAATACATCCGTAAGCCTTAATCATGCTTAATATTTTGCTGAGAGATGATATAGAGCTTTTCTTGTTTTGTTTTTTTCTGGATAGAGCTTATTGGGAAGGTTTGTGAAGAGGATGAAAACCGTCTGTAAGAGCCTTACTAATCATGTTGACTGCTCTTTTTTGTCCAAGTCGGTGTACTGAATTGAAGCCTGCTTCTATTCTAAGGGCTTCAATTGGTGTTGTCTTAAGTGCTCCTGTAGATGTCCGGTAGCATTCGTTAACGGCTATAACGAGGCTTTCTAAATTTTTTTTAGAAGTCCACATGTAGAGAGTTTTCCATGCTGAAGGGAGCCTTCGACAAGTGCTTTTGTTATTTTGAGGGCCGTTTCCAAATGGGGTCCTTTTCGACGAGAACATATCATTCTTAGAGCATTGTTTCGCCACCTTAATTGATTAATAGTGTTTTTGATGTGAGTATCCCATTTTAGATTGCCACTGAATGATATACCGAGGACTCTAAGTTCTTTTTTCAAATTGACGTTGTTGTTGCGAATCACGAGCGGGGTTGTTGGGCATGAACATTTCTTTTTTCTGCAGAGGTGGAGGTCTTCTATTTTGGAGGGAGGTACAACAGCACCCGTTTTTTGAGTCCAAGCATATATTTCATCGTCAGCAGATTTGAGGATTGTGTTCACCTGCGATGGATGACCTGAAGCTACCATGAAAATATTATCAACATATACTCCGATGAAATTAAGGTTATGCTTTGGCTGTGCTAGTTCCGTTATAAGGACATCTATATATGCATTGTAAAGGTATACAGATAAAGGAGATCCTTGCGGTATAACGTTCTCAAGCTTCGATTTGTTTGATATGAAGCCGTTGATGTTAACACAGAAGGTTCTTCCAGATAAACAGGAAAGAATCAGCTTTAAAAGTTGAAGAGGGATTCCTCATTTATGTAACTTTTCTATTACAGGAACAGTTGTGACACGGTCAAAGGCTTTTTCAAGGTCCGATGACAAGACGACGCTGTGCTTGCTAGCTGAGAGATTATCGGATAGCTTGTTTTCCATGAGATGAATGAGTGAGGTGATACCTCTGTTCGGTCTTAAGGCATATTGTTCATTTCTAATTGATCTTTCCATTAACCATCCTATTGTACGTCCTAAAATTTTTTCGAAAACTTTGGAAAGAACAGGGGGCGATACCCCTCAATTTGGTGATGGTTACGATTATTTTTTGGGATCGGCTTGAGTATGGCTTTCTTCCAATCGTGAGGAAAGATACCAGTCCGTAGGATGTTATTGTAAAATGTACAAATTCGGTTCTTGAGACTATCTGCTGCTGATTTTACCATGTTGTAAGTTATTTTGTTTTCTCCAGGGGTGTTACCTTTGAGCATTTGTAATGTTGTGTCGAATTCGATTCTTGAGATGTCTTCCGTAAGTTCTTGGCAAGCATTATGCTGAGGAGGATACACTTTTTAAATATAAACATAGGACAGACACAATGCAAGACACTTCAGAATTTATTTTATCTTTTGGAAATTTGTTTGATATTTTCAATTCGTCTTGCAAGACAGCACAACAGTTGAAACAGTCAGGGTTTATAAATAGTAATTATCAGAATCAATTACTGGCACGTGCCGATTGTATTATTAACTCTATTCGCGTTATTAATAAAGAGGGCAACGATGTTACCAACAAGTTTCATTTTCTAAAAGGCTGGCTCTTAAATATACAGTCCCTCCGTTTGCTCTGGGAACATTTGCACCCATTCGGTTTTGAATTTTTATTAACTCGTCGTAGAAATTTGAGAAGGGATTTAGATTGGTTGACATCTGAGCGAGAAGTTGGATCTGATAGCATTTCAAAGATTGTATTATCTAACGACATAAGTGGAGATGAAAACTTATAAACGAGAACAGCTTTGTTTATGTTTGTGGCTGGCTTTATCGAAAATGTTATCAGCAGCATAATTGCTCAAATGATTTACCAATAGTATCAAAGTCAGTTGAATACGAGGGTTTATATTTTACCACACAAAAACAGTTCACCAACCGAACCCGGTAATTCGTAGAATATATAAGACATCTTGACAATGTCCTTGTAGAAAATTTTCCTAGTTTGTGTCATATTAGAGGAATTGCTGAACACTTTTTCCAAATTCTCCACATTGATAATGCGTATTCTTGCTGTGAAAACATGGACCCACATCTAATTTTAAGGTATTTCATTAGAGTTAGAATTTATTTTGTTATGAGAACAATAAATAGAAGAATTAAGGAACCTAATTTCAGGAACAAAATGCTCACAGTTATGCATTTATAAATTTTTAATTATTGTAGCTGCATGTATACATTGGGCCTTACCAATAATCAAATTTAGTGACGACTTAAATATTTAAGTGGACTCTAAATAATGAACCATACCAATAATCAATTTAATAGTCAGCTTAACGCTAAACGTCACTCTAAATTTTAGAGTAGAGAAACGCGTGTTTAACTTCGTGATTAAGTGTAAACGTCATGTTTGTGCTGTCATTCCGACAGGTAGCAAAAGAAATTTTTCGTTTTTCTTTTATCTGTTTCAAATTTATTTTTGGCCGTGACCGTGACCGTGGGCTCATAAAAATAAACAAAATTAAAAAAAGGTAATTAAAATTAACAAATAGATTAATTTCTTTATTTAAATATATAAGTAACATTTCAATTTATTTCAGAGTAAATTGTCATGGCAACGAAGCGAAGTCGGTCCGTTAACTGGACACCAGCAATGAAGGAGTTGCTGGTTGAAGCAGTGAAGCCCTTTTCAATAACAGTGGAGAGTAAAATGAATGATGGGAAGACGCTCAAAGCCAAATTTGAAGCTTGGCAGAGCATTCAAGAAATGTTCAATGCCACTGGCTATTGCTTTACAGCAAAGCAAATAAGGGAACAATGGAATCGGCTAAAGACGCAAGCAAGGAGCAAAATAAGTGCTTTCAGTCGGTCTCAGAAGGAAACTGGTGGGGGAACACCCCCCAAAGAACCTTCTGAGATCGACATTGAAATATCTGCAATGTCGTCGGTCGATTTCCAATTGGATAGTGCGGAATTTGATAGTGATGCAATTCAGGCATATGAAATGTAATTTTTTTTTCTATTCAAAATAAATTTATGTTGACATAAATCATCTTTTATATTCCAGCGAAAACATACCACCACCTGCAACACCACCTAAATTTAAGTCACCCAAAACAAGGTCACCGCATATGGGCAAATCACCACCAAAAAGAGCAGCAAAAAGAAAAGCAAGAAAGCCAACAATATTAACATCGGAAGAGTTAATAAAAAAAAGAATTGAGCAAGTTCAAATGGAGACAGGTAAAAACAAAAATATCCTGATACTTAAGGAACAGGTATTATTAAAAAAATTGGAGGTGCAGGAGAGAAAGCTCGTATTGGTTAATTTAAAAATCCAAAAAATAGAGCAAAACAATTTTTAGAGTTGTTAGTTTTTTTTAAGCCAATGATTGCCAATGATTGAAGTGTGATTTTATTTTATTGTGATTGTTAACTTTTTGTTTTTTGTTAAACGTTTATAACTCCTAAAGGGAAATTTAAAAGAGTGAATTCTTATTTTTATTTTCTTATGGTTAAGTTTTTTTTAAGCTAGGTTTGTGCCTACATACGGTCTTAATAAATCCTAAAATACAAACGTACAAACAAAACCTGAAAACAGACTGAACTGTGATTTTTTTGTATGATGTTAAAGTAGTATTAAGTTTTTTTTTTATCCATCGTTCCTTTAGAATTAAATATATAATTATTTATGTATATTCATATTATTATTTTAAGTTAATAAAAAAAAATAGTTAAATGTGTTTGAAACATTAATTTATGTTTTCTTTTTACATGCTTCATTTTGTTTACGTAAAATGTTTGAGTATAAACTGTGATCTATAAAATCGACCTGTTAATCTTCTACCTGGCAGCACAACCAAGTCATCACCATTTCCATCATCAGACTCAAATACTTCATCGGAGATGCTTGCTGGAGAAGAGTCATCTACAAATCCCACTGTAAAGAAAGAAATCTATCAGAAATTATTTTGTTTTCATTGCTTTACATTACAAACCAATCATTTGAAAAGTTCTTTGATATGTTGTGTAAAATGCATATCGTCGGTGAAACCAGAAAAGTGTGTAACTCCATATTAGCAAATTTTACAGGAGAGCATTAAAACGTTATAGGTTTTAAGTTATTGACACGATTTGCCTGATGTCACTCACACTTTTACTACCGCATAATGGGGAGATACACGGTTTTCTCACAAAATGAAGTGAGCATGGATTTACACCATTTTCTAATTTGCCAATAGAATAAAAAGTATGAACTTTAAGGGGATTCACAGTTTAAGTAACGGTAGATATCAGGTTTGACTAACAGATGTCATTCAAATCTCATTTTCAGAAAATTTGGAGTTAGGTACACACTTTTCTGGTTTCACCGACGATATAGCAACTATAGAGGCCTTAGAAGTCTCGTAATTGAGCTGAATACCATTGAAGCAGCATCGAAATTTATTTTTCAGCTGCCCAAACAATCGTTCAATGTGATTTCTTGTGTGTATATGGGCTATATTATATCGCCTTTCTGGTTCGGAGAGTGATGCAGACACTCTAAAAGGTGTCAGCAATATTTTTGAAGCAGGGTACCCACCATCAGCAAGAATAACTCCTCCTTGCAAATCCATGCTTTGTAAGCGGCGGCAAATAGACGATTCTCTCCATATTCGAGAATCATGTGCAGATCCTCTCCAACGTGCCACAACATCAGTTATGTGCTGATTCGCATCACATACAATCTATTTAAAATAAATAAATATTTAAGATTAAAAAAATCATTTAAAATAAATTATTTGATAATTTATCTAATCTAAGTGGTTCTCAAGATGTTCAAATGGTAGACATGTGCATTAGTAGTAGTAACTAGAGGGTTCTGGATCACCGGCATCACCGGCATCACCGGCATCACCGGCATCACCGGCATCACCGGCATCACCGGCATCACCGGCATCACCGGCATCACCGGCATTACCGGCATCACCGGCATCACCGACGTATATATCTTTCAACTTAATGGTTCTTTATTTTGTGTATGTTCAAAAGCTTTTAGTTTTATGCCATACCGAACCCATCTTAATGGATCCTAGTAAAATATATAAAATTTCGAGGATCACCATCCTTCTTATCTTTAACTTATGAGACTTTGTGTGTTTGAAGCCTTTTAGTTTTATTTTATACACAATCTTAATATGCCCTAGAAAAAAATTAAATTTTCGAGGATCGTTATCCTTCTAATCTTTAACTTAATGGTTCTTTGTGTGTTTGAAACCTTTTAGTTAGAACCCAAATATTAATAGAACCTACAAAAAAAACAATAAATTTTCGAGGATAATCATCGTTCTAATGCAAACAATACTCAAAAGAAAAAAAACCAAAACTAAAGTGTTCTTGTTCATACATAAACGTAAAACGTAATAAACGTACGTTGTACGTTTGAAATCGCGTTAACAAAAGACGTTTTGGGTTTATATTTTTCTTATCAAATTTGTTTGAATTCTAGACGCGACAAAATGAAAAATGTATATATAATTGCTTTTTTATTACTTATTGCACTTAGGACAAAATTCTCCTTCATTCATGTTTCATCCTGTACCTAACCCATACAAAGCGAACAGGACGGATTATTTTCTTATCAAATTTGTTTGAATTCTAGACGCGACATACTTTCCTACCCTTAATAGCAAATGAATAAACATACAAATGTTATGATATTCCTATATTATTTTGAAGTGGGGATGTAAATTAGATGTAATGAGCAAATCTTGAATAATAACACATGCTTCTTTTTTTTCTTTTTTTTTTTAATAATATTATATTTTATTTATATATTTTCTCGTTTTATTTTTAGGTTTACATTGATAAATTACAATATAATAATAATCCTTAGAAAATTCTGTTAACAACTTGATCAAGTGGATTGTATTCAATAATCCGATCATGAAGCATGAGGCAATAAGCTGAGGTATTTGCAGGAATGTTTTTTGATGTTTTCATCTCCAAGCGTATATCGATAGGTCCTGTTTTCAAAGTCTCATTTTGATGTCTGTAGTCTATAACAAAAATTGGAGCACGGGATTTAAATAGACCCCAAGAAATCAAAGGTTCAGTGTTGGTTTTATTGTAGTAAGTTCTTTGAAAATCCGTATACATTTTGTAGAACAAGCTATATCTATTTCTTTCGAAAGAAATATTAAGATCTTCATGAGGATAGACATCAGAGTTTAGATACACTTTTAAGTCTGTTAAATCACAATGGTTAAACGTTGTAGGATCAGCAGCTAGATTTTTATTTTTCCCAGTTTGTAGTGCAAATATAATGTATCGAGGTTTTTCTATTTGCGTTGTTGTTTTAACGTTCCAGATGTGATGGTCAGAGCTTGATAACATGGGATACTCATAGAGACCCCAGTTTCGGAAAGCAATTTTCATAAAACTATTTGCATTTATAGATTTATATAGATTTAATTTCATCGAATCTGATAAAGTCACGTGTGGTACTCTCCACTGTACCTTATGTAGTTTTACTTGTACATTTTCATCAGTTGGGGAGATTATAGCGTTTTCATCCATCCTAGAACGAGTGAGAATTAGATCATGACGAGCATTGGGAATAATTTTTTTATAATCTTCGGCAAAACCCAAAAGCTTATTCAATGGAATGCAGTAGTTAAAATGAAATGGATTCAAATAAATAACTGAATCAGGAGACCATGAAGCATTTAAAAGCATATCACTCTCATTTTTTGTCAACGATAAATAGTTTTTGATTGTTGTTGTAATCCCCACATTTCGATTGTAATCAATTTCCTTTCCATTCAGCTCATAACGTATTTCGTCGAAGAGAAAAGCCATTGCATTGTTTACAAGACTTGTGCTGACCATTTCTTTTCCATCTGGACTCGATAGTGACCCTTCAACATATAGAAAACTTTCCGAAGGAAGAACATTAAGATTTTGGTGTTGTATGCAAATCTGAATGATGTCATTTTTTTCAAAATTGTTTTGATATGGTGAGTAAGTATGATATTCATATTTAGAAACACTTTCATAGATTTCGGGCTCTTGGAAAATGTTCAACATATTGTTATATTTTGTTTTTGATTTTCAATATTTTATGATATACCCCAATGAGAGTAAAAAATCCTGATTATGTTTTGTAAGATTATGTGTTACCGCGGCTGAGTTCGAAGCTTGATTGAGTAATGAATTATTTTCGGCGTTGTTTTTATATGGGATTGTGGTAATTATATTTTCATATACAATCATGGTTGCGGTTGTAAATGTAATCGAGCCGTTAATGTCTCTCCTCTAAAATTTATAACTTTTCCGTCTTGATCTATAAACTTTAAACACAACGATGTTATTCGTCTGACGTTCACGGGTAAATAAATGACATTTTTCGGAACTTCTATGATTTTATAGCCTGGACTCACTTTAACAGCAAATTCATGTAAAATATGAGCAGGTTGATTGTTAATATACGTTCCATCTATAATATTACATTCAATGCGTATGGCATTAACTCTATTTATATCGACGAAGAGATCTGATTCATATTGCCTATTTGCCTTCAGCAGCTTCTTACTAAATCCTAAAAGAGATCCAATTGAATTCGGTTTAGAGAAGTCAATATCTTCCGAGCTAAAAATTTCACATTTTAGAGTGTTTATATTAGCCTTGATTTTAAATTCACTTTTTTTTAAATTTTTGTTTTTTTTGTTAATATCATTAAGTTTTGTTTGTATTAAATTATTTATATCTTCTATCTCATATGAACCAATAGGAAGCGAGATAACTTTATCGCCCACATGTATTAAATTATTAAACTCATCTACATTTGGTATAGAGTTATATGTTTGAAAATCTATAAGCCCGCAAACATAATTAGATTTCAGTACAATTGGTGGAAAATATTCTGCATTGAGACTTGATTCATTACCACTTAATGTTAATGTTAGCGACATCCTGGTTAAAAGAAAAATGAGACAGTTTTGATGTGTTCACATGGTTTTATTCATTTTTTATTTAAACTTTTGAAAACATTACAACATTGGTCTAATAAAAATCTTAAGCATAAATGTCCACATATAAATGTATCAAAATCTTGTTCTCGAATATAATTATAATTTATTTGATTCCCAAGATAGTCTATTACTCCAGTTGGTGGTCTTAAATTACCAAAACTATCAAAATACTTTATAATATTATATTTTTTATTTCTAATATATGCTACCCAATGAGTACCCATACCAGCTTCACTATCCAAATTTATAACGCCACACTCTTGATCCATAGAGGTTTTTGGTAATGAGTCTATCATAAACACTCCTCTAAAGTGTTTTAGATGTTTCCTTCCAAACCGTAGAATATCATGATTATTTAAGGGTCTCTTAGGCAGCAAATCAATCAGTTTTTTGTATTAGATGTGTTTAGAAATAAACCAAGACCATTTTTATACAGTTTCAAGTATAAACCCTTTCCTTGAATAGCAACTGCTTCCATTGCCTTATTATGACGTTTATTTTCTTCAAAAGCTCTTTTAGCAACTTGAACGTCATTGAGTGCTTTTGCAACTCCTGCAACTCCACCTGTTAAAGATCCAACAGCAGATAAACCAGCTAGAATAGGAGCTAGAAATGGAAGAAAACCACCTCTCTTTGGAAGTGGGATTATTCTTGGAGTTTGTATATTTTGTTTTTTTTTTATTTTTAAAAACATTTTTTGCAGCTTTCAGAGCAATATTTGCCATAGATGTTGTACCACAACAATTGATATTACTTTTAATAGCATTTCTTGCTTCAGTTATGGCCTTTTTAAACATGTTCCGTTTGCAAACCTTTTTTGAATTTGTCTTCTTAGTTCTTTTAATTGTGTTTTTTTTATTCTCTTTATTACCCATACCGAACTTTGTTTTAGCCTTCATCATGTTGGTTACAAGGAGGCCACTTAACTTTTCAGAGGTTGATGAATCGTTTGCTTTAAATCGTTTCCACGCTTGCTCAGTTAGAATTTTATCAGCAACGTGTCGATCTGAGACAGAGCTACTCTTAGAATATGCAATATCATGCAAACGGCAAGCCTCATCCAGTTGATTAATCCCTTTATCTCCTCTACGTAATCGTTTTTCCAATTTAGTTCCGGGGCCACAATAATTATATGAAGGAAGATGTAGCTCAAATGGTAATTTGTCTATAACCGTATTCAAAAGCCCTTTTCCTTCAATTGATTTTCTTTTATTATGAGTATGATTTCGAACGTTGTGCTCAATCATATTATAATTTGTCTACCTTCCTACTTGGAGGTTGAAACATATATGAATATAATCATATAAAAATGCTATGTTTTATTGTAAAAGCTATCAGTCGGCATTATGCGCTTCGTAAAGCAGTCAGAAGTTATTAAAGTAAAAAACTTTGATTCCAAAGTCAAAATAAAAAAAAAACATGGTTCATTATTCCCAAACAGTATTCGAGGAATTATCGTTGGACCATCAAACTGTGGAAAAACAAATGTTATGCTTAGTATTCTTCTCGACCCGAATGGATTAAAGTTTGAAAATATTTATATTTATTCTAAATCCTTACATCAACCAAAATATATATATCTCAAAAAGCTGATTACATCCGTGAAAGGAATGGAATACAATGAATTCTCAAATAATTCCGAGATAATGCCTCCATCAAACGCTAAAAATAATTCAATATTTATATTCGATGATGTTGCATGCCAGAAACAAAATAACATAAGAGATTATTTTTGTATGGGTCGTCATAATGGAGTTGATAGTATTTACTTATGTCAGTCCTATACTCATATACCAAAACATTTAATTAGAGACAATGCTAATTTTATTATTCTTTTCAAACAAGATGAATTGAATTTGATGCATGTTTACAAAGATCACATAAACTCTGATATGACATTTAATCAGTTTAAAGAATTATGTTCTCAGTGTTGGGCTGATAATTTCGGTTTTCTGGTTATAGACAAGGAAAGCACCATTGAAAAAGGTCGATATAAAAAAAATTTTCACAAAATTGCAATACTATAAATATACATTTATCATTTGAAAGCAACACATTACATCAGCAACACTGTTTGGAGGTACTAGTCCATCATATACCTAATCATAATAAAATAAATATTTAAATACTATCTCATATTTTGTACTATAAAAAAATGGATGAAAGTGTGTTAAATGATCTAATAAAAACGCGAAATGTGCTAAAAAAAACTGGTAAAATGATGCGAGAAACTGAGTTGGAAAACACTTTCAAACCCATCGTTGAGCCGTTGAAAAAATTGGTTGGAAATATTAAAAAAGAAGAATCACAACAAGAGGATAATATTAAAACACCGAAACGTCGCAAGCTACATTTCAAATCTTTTAATGAAAAGGATGAGGAGGACCATGAGCGAGCAGAATCACCTTCATTAGAATTGAATAGCCCAGATAATACTTTTTTATTCAGTACACCAAAAAATTTTGATAGTCCTAATAAATCATCGTCCTTCAATCAACAAAAACTGTTGTCAGAGTCGAATCGTGATACGGCCTATGGACCCTATTTTGATGCAAACACTCAATCTGTAAAAATAGGAAAATGTAGCTTTAAAATGAATGATAAGAATATTATCATTGATGATGAAATTTTTACTCGAACTCCGAGTCTCATTGAATTGGTGTTAAAGAAAAATCCTTGTAAGCAAAAATATACTAAGGATGACTTAGAACAATATTCGAAAATCCTCCAAAAAACTAATGCATACAGAATGAATCATGATAGTTCTTCTCGAATTAAGAGTAACAGAGGTGTGAAATATACACAAATAATAAAGGCTATTGTCGCTGGACTTAAAAATGATAATGCAAAAATAGGAAAATCCTATTCTAGTATTACTGAAATGAAATACACAAACAAAGATATTGAATATGTATACTGGAATGATCCAAATGAACTCGTAGATAGACTACGACTTTTGATAGCATCTAAAAATGCTGGTAACGATAACCATCAGAATGAAATCACTTCCATAATTGAAGAATTAAAGGAATCAAATATTATTTATTAGTATCATACAAAAAAGAAAACTAAACATTTGAACAATGAACGTCGACAAGTTCGGTAGGAACTTCAAACCTACTCCAAAAACCAAAGGTATTGTGGGTCCTCCAGGAATAGGTTTTAAACTCTTACCCTCTGGTGATTTTGATATAGAAAGCCGTATGTAAAGGATATGTTGATGATCAAATAAGTCTTAAAGAATCAAGCATTATAAACCACATAAATTCTTCTTTAATGGAAGTTTTATCCACTTTTACTAAGGAAATTCATATGCTAAAAAACCACATAGACTCTACGATAAAGGAAACAATAAAAAGTATGGAACAAGAAAACATGACATCACAATTGATTCCCCAAAAACTTAAAGACTCCACAGAGGAAAAGTATGTTGATGAGAAAATAAAAAATAAAGTTGAACATTTTATGAAAACGATGTTTCCTAATGTACCCTTTACACCCATAGATTAAAATAAGTAAAAAAATGTTGTTATATTTGTATTAATTTTATGTATCTATATTTTATAGTTAATAGAAGCAAGAAAAATATTCCCACCCCAATTTAAAAAAAAAAAAAATCACAAATACAAATGCTATTATTAAGAATATTAAATAGTTTTCAAAGTTTTATTGTTGTATGTGTTACAAATATTTTTCATTTTACGTTAATTCATCTTACAAAAAGTAAAAAATTGTTAGTAAGCATTCAACACTTTAACCAACAACAACTATAAAAATGGACTCAAAAGTTATAATTAAAAACATTTATGATTTTTTAAAAACTCATCGCAAGAATGTATTGGATGAGCATTATGAAGAGATCTTAACTTGTATTTCCATGCTTAAAAGATTCGATAATGTACATTACACTGAAACTATTCACGGACATCATTACTCCAATTGCTGCTGGGCATCCAATCAATGTGAGCTAGGACCCGATACTTGCGCCTGCTATATGCTAGAAAACCGTTTGGTTAGAATTAAGAAATTGATGTTATTATACATATAAAAGATTGAAATAAAAGCATACATACATTTATAAAAATATATAAAAGATTTTGTTTTATTTATATGAAGTCACTCTTTTTAAATATGAGTAAGCGAAAGGTTGTTGAAGAGTTACATAAGCCTACTCGGCGAAATTTTAAACGTCGTAATGTTATCATAAAGGGGTATGATGACTTGTGGCAAGCAGATCTGGTTGAAATGATACCTTACAGCAACCAAAACAATGGATTTAATTATTTGATGACAGTTATCGATGCTTTTTCAAAATTTGCTTGGGTTGTCCCAATGAAAAACAAAAAATGCACTACTATTTCAAAAGGAATGAATGAAATATTTACTAATTCTTCTAGGATTCCAAAGAACTTGCAGACTGATGATGGAAAGGAATTTTTCAATACAAACTTCAAGAGTTTGATGGAAAAACATAAAATTAATCACTATTCTACATTCAGCTCATTGAAGGCTTCAATTATTGAAAGATTTAATAGAACCTATAAGGAAAGAATGTGGAAAGAGTTTAGTTTCAATGGAAGCTATAAGTGGATAAATATTTATAAGAAATTGCTTTATGATTATAATCATTCTTATCACCGAACCATTAAATGTAAACCTGCAGATGTAAACAAGAAAAATTCAAAGTCAATGTTATCACTTTTCAAAAATAAGAAAGAAGTGTTTAGTAAAAGGAAATTCAAAGTTGGTGATAACGTAAGAATTAGCAAGTATAAACATATATTCGAAAAAGGTTATACACCCAACTGGACTACTGAGGTTTTTAAAATAAGAAAAGTCCAAGCAACAAAACCTATAACATATCTTCTCGAAGACTTTCAAGGAAGACCTATTCAAGGAGGCTTTTATGAACTAGAACTGCTGAAAACTGATTGTGGCGATGTATATTTAGTTGAAAAAGTTCTACAAACGAGAGGAAATAAAGTTTTTGTAAAATGGTTGGGATTCCCACCAGAACATAACTCTTGGATCGATAAAAACAAAATTCTGTAAAATTAATAAAAGAAATAAATTTGATTTTTAAAAATTTTAATTTTGACTCTTTTTTCTTATACGTATATATACATATATGTGCTTATAAATTATATTAACATAAAATTATTTATATTTTTGTAAATTTCAGCTCAAACGATGATCCACGTTGATATGTTTTCTCTAACGCATAAGAGCCTCCTCCAATTAGTAATATGCTTTCTGTGGACAGCTTTGAGTATCTTATCGGTAAAAAGACCTTTAAGAAAAAAAAAATAATTTTCAAGTATTTTGTATAAAGGAAGCATAACGAGAAAAATTGTATCTTACCGTATATTCGCCCAGATCCGCTACGATTCTATCACCCCACCGTGTCGTAACCTTTCGCAAGGTATAAATGTTGTATTTTAGACCCATTTTCAAGTCCGATAGCTTCTTTGTTGGCTTGAATCCACTGGCTAGGGTTAGTGAATTTGCTTCAAAAGCAGCGAAATCATCCAGAGTAAAAACGGAGTATTCTGCTTCATCGGGATTAATCATTATGTATAATATTAGGAATTATGTTGATTGTGTAGCTTCTTGAAATCGACTAATCTGATTATCACCAAATAATTTCTTATTTATAGAAGTATCCCCACTCAATCTTCTTACACACACACACACATACCATTGGTTTGAATGATAGGGATATTTCAGAGTGAGAACGATGATAGTTAATCTCCCCCACACAAACATTTTTTTTCCAATTTTCATAGGATGAGAATGTTCCTTTCACCTCTCCCCCATACAAACATTTTTTACAATTTTCATGTTGAAACATGCTAAGTGTGTGGTAAGGTATTACTTACATATGAAATGACTCAGAGTTCAACCCCTAGTTTTTATTTTATAGAGTATCTCAATCGTAGAACTATGAAACAAAAAAAAAATCTCTCGGTAGGACTTATGTTTTGTTTTATAGATAGTATGCGGATGACTTGATTGAATTCGTATTTCTATCGTAATATAAAAGTATAAATGTTATGCTAACTAATGAACAGTCTTATTCCATATCGTGAGTAGAGAACATTGCTCTCCATATCAGTTTTTCAATTTTATTAAAGATATTTGTAGAATATTCATATCTAAGAAAAGTTATCCAAAAAGTGTGTGTTTTGCAATCGGTATAAACTGTGAAGTTAATATAATACAATGGCGAATTTTGTTTGTAACATATGCAGTAGCAAGTTTATACAAATGGGTACTCTTAACAGGCATATTAAAGCTGTACATGGTAATAAGATAAAATGTCCTCAATGTGAAAAAACATATACGCGAACGGATTCAATGAAGGAACACTTCCGTAAGAAGCATATGAACAAACCCTCCGATAATCTGACAATTAATAATGAAATCGAAAAGTCTAATAATAAAAGAAAACTTCTTGATAATGATGACCCTCCATCTTCGTCAAACGCACCGAAAAAACGTAGATGCATTACTTGTGAGATAGACGTGAGTACTTCTGAATGGACACATCACAGTAGAACCAATGATCATAAGAGAAAAAGTAGAGTTCCAGTTATTAATACACGGTTTAACAGAATAAGGCATTGTTTTGAAGGTAAAGTGGAAACGTACTCATTAGAAAATACCGATGAGGGGGTTATAGACATTAATGTATTTTTGAAAAGTTGTAAGACTGATATTATACAACTAATTGGAAAATCGTTTGAAACAAAAGGAAGTGTAAAATTCAGCATTGAGCTCTTTGCAGAGTTTATAAAATATATGACAGTGTATGAAGAATCAGAAAAAACTGAGATAAGCATAAAATCTTTCAAATGTCCAATGCAGATAGCTCTTCAATATGATAACTTGGAAGATATACTTGAAAATATGAGTAAGATCATTGAGACTAAAAGTATAGAGTTTGAGGATAAAGATTCTGGATGGACACTATTTTGTATAAAACATATTGAAGTCAATATTAACGAATATAAGCCCTTAAGAGGTTCAAGTTACTTAAAACTACCGAGAAGTATTGAATTGAAAAAAGCCTGTGTTAATGTGCAAAATAATGATAAATTCTGTTTCAAATGGGCAGTTATATCAGCTCTTTCCCCCGTAGATGACAATTCGAATAGAGCTAGTAATTATTTGATTGAAAACATTCAAAACGGAGTGATAAGTTTAATGAATGGAACTCTAGTTAACTTTACAAATTTAGTTTTCCCTTTGAAACTTAAAGATATTTCGATTTTTGAAACTCTAAACCCTGCAATAAGTGTAAATGTATTCGGAGTAGAAAAAAATGGAACTGGAGAAAACTATAGAGTTGTAGGTCCATATTATAATTCTAACCATAAGAGAGACCTACACATAAACTTGTTACTTATACAAGAAGGCGAAAACAATCACTATGTGTGGATAAAAAATATGTCCAGATTAATAGGAGCTCAAATAAATCATGGTAAACGATCAATTAGAATATGTAATTCATGTCTGCTGACATTCAACACGGATAAAGGATTTGAGAAGCATGAAACTGAATGCAACAAAATTGTGACAACCCTACCAAATGAGACAAATAATATACTACAGTTTGAGCATCAATCTAGGTCACTCGAAGTGCCATTTGCCATCTATGCAGATTTTGAATGCATGCTGGTGAATATTGATAACTGCCAACCTGAACCCTCAAAATCATCGACTACATCGATTAAAAAACATATCCCGATTGCTGTTTCATACTTTATCAAATGCTCATTTGATCCATCTCTAAATAAATTGTTCAAATACACCGGTAAGTAAATTTGTTTTAAAGGATTTATCTCTTATGCTATATGAAAATTATGAGCGCTGTAATATAAATTTTTTTTGTTTACTCTAGGTGAAGACTGTGCACGAGTTTTTGTTACGAACTTGATTGAAGACTCCAAACATATTCATCAACATCATTTAAGTAGAAAGATCCCAATTAACATGACACCCCAGGATGAAATCAAATTTCAGCAGGCAACAAGATGTCATATTTGCAAGAAGGCAGTATGGGGCAACGTAAAAGTACGAGATCATGATCACTTGACTGGTAAATTCAGAGGAGCAGCGCATTCAAATTGTAACTTAAACTATAAAATACCTAAATTCATTCCAATTTTTTTCCATAATTTGACCGGTTATGATTCTCACTTATTTATAAAAGAGCTGGGTAATATTAAAGGGTTTATCAATATTATTCCTCTCAACAAAGAGAAATATATATCCATATCAACAAAACTATTAATAAATAGTGAGCAGAGCGAGTTTCTAGAATTACGGTTCTTAGACTCATTTAGATTTTTACCTTCAAGTATAGATAAGATAGCAAAAACTCTTGATGAAAAAAAAGATTTTAAAATTTTATCAACATTTTTCAAAGATGATGAATCTATTCAACTTATGACTCGTAAGGGTGTTTGATGCTATGATTACATAGATTCTATAGAAAAATTAAGTGAGACGGAGCTTCCTCCAATAGAATCATTTAGAAATTCTTTGGTTGAAGAGGATTGTAACCAAGATGATTATAATCATGCTGAGAAAGTTTGGTCACATTTTAAATGTAGTAATTTAAGAGAATATCTTGAACACTATTTAATTACAGACGTCTTAATTTTATCAGACATTTTTGAAAAATTTAGAATTGATTCAAGAACAATTTATGGTCTAGACCCCTGTCACTATTATACATTGCCAGGTTTTTCGTGGGATGCTATGTTGAAAGAAACAGGTGTTAAGCTTGAACTTTTGACAGACATTAACATGTATAACTTTTTCGCTAAGGGTATAAGAGGAGGCTTAACACAATGTAGCTTGCGACATTGTAAAGCAAATAATAAATATATGGTTGATTATGATTCAAGTAAACCATCTGATTATTTAATGTACTTGGATGCTAATAACCTATACGGTTGGGCTATGTCTGATTACCTCCCACATTCAGACTTTAAATGGGTTGAACCTCCAACTAATTTAGATGAGATTAAAGGTTGGTTAATTTCAAATATAAACATTGGTTATGTTTTAGAAGTAGATCTCGAGTATCCCCTAGAAATACATGATAATCACAATGATCTTCCATTCTGTCCTTCAAACATTTCATTGTCTGGTAAATCCAATAAGAAATTAATTGCTGATTTGAATAATAAAGTTAATTATATAATTCATTACAAAACATTAATTCAATGCCTTGATAATGGTTTGGTGCTTAAGAAAATTCATAGAGTGATGCAATTCAAACAATCTCAATGGCTGAAAAAATATATTGATTTAAATAATGAACTAAGAAAAAAAGCCACCACAAAGTTTGAAAAGGATCAGCGTAAACTTTGCAATAATGCTGTATTCGGTAAAACTATGGAAAATGTAGACAAACGAAAAGATGTTCGAATTGCCGATTCAATAGAAAGCAAAGGTACCCATCTCGGTAGTCGCGCTCTTATAGCTAAACCTAATTTTCATAGCATATTAGAATTTTCGGAAACCATTTCTGCTATTCAGTTAAAACGAATTCACAGTGTATATAATAAGCCTATATACTTAGGTTTTTGTGTTTTGGAGATTTCAAAGTATAAAATGTACGACTTTCATTATGCATACATGAAACCTAAATTTACTGACAACCTACATCTGGCCTACATGGATACCGATTCATTTATTTATAAAATAAGAACAGATGATTTTTACAATGATATAAGAAATGATAATAGATAAATTTGATACTTCAGACTATCCACCCCAAAACCCCTACGGTATTGCCCAGCTCAATGTGAAAAAGTTGGGATTTATGAAGGATGAAAATAATGGTAGAATAATGAAAGAATTTATAGGATTAAGGGCTAAAATGTATAGTATAGACATAGAAGATTCAGCACTAGTAAAAAAGGCTAAGGGTGTTAAATCAGCAGCTGTAAAAAAAATGTCTTTACAAAATTACAGAGACTGTTTGCTACACAAACAAAACTTCTATAGTAAAATGTTGAACTTTAGATCTAAACACCATACTATATACACCGAATGTATAAACAAATTAAGTTTAAGTTGTTTTGATGACAAAAGATTTATATGTACTAATAATATAAATACACTAGCTTGGGGTCATTATCGAATAGAACTTGAAAATGAAATGTAAAACTGATCTTGTGGCAGTGGCCTTAAAATTTAATTAAAAAATAAAAAAAATTAATAAAAAAAATGAACATGTCTTTTTACTTAACGATCCTTTTCTCTCTTTACTCATATGGACCATCTTTTCTGAAAAAACTTAACTCTTAAACATCATGTTCTGTTTATGATATTGCTCAGTTTCCTATGGTGATTTTTACGTTCAGAACGTGAATTTTACGTTTTAACGTAAACGCGAATTTTACGTTTTTGCGTTTTAACGTGAACGTGATTTTTACGTTTTAACGTGAATTTTACGTTTTTTTGCGTTTTAACGTTAACGTGAATTTTACGTTTTTGCGTTTTAACGTGAACGTGATTTTTACGTTTTAACGTGAATTTTACGTTTTTTTGCGTTTTAACGTTAACGTGAATTTTACGTTTTTTCGTTTTAACGTGAACGTGATTTTTACGTTTTAACGTGAATTTTACGTTTTTTGTGTTTTAACGTGAACGTGATTTTTACGTTTTAACGTGAATTTTACGTTTTTTTGCGTTTTAACGTTAACGTGAATTTTACGTTTTTGCGTTTTAACGTGAACGTGATTTTTACGTTTTTACGTGTGATGCTGGTGATGCCGGTGATGCCGGTGATGCCAGTGATGCCGGTGATGGCGGTGATGCCGGTGATGGCGGTGATGCCGGTGATGCCGGTGATGCCGGTGATGCCGGTGATGCCGGTGATGCCGGTGATGCCGGTGATCCAGAACCCTCTAGTTACTACTACTTGCATTCAAGAGGACACAAGCGTCCACAGGTTTTTCTCAAAACCCACCTCTGTCTATCAACTCCTACTCTCACCTCCCCGCGGTGAACATCGGGTGCCTAGTACCTCAACTGGAGATTGGGTTCTAACCCCAGTGGAAAGTTGTTGGGGGCAGCAAACGAGAGAGGGGGGGAGAGGTGTTTCCACTAAGGCATCTCTCCTTATCCAGGCGGCAGCGGACGAATTCTCGAGATGGAATCAACGGTGGCGTCTACAGTTCCAGTAAGGTTGAACTACTTAGTGAACACCTTATAGGGCTTCTACGACTTATTCGGAGCCCAGGCCTATAAGGAGCGGTTTATCCGGCTCCCCGTCATTGTCTAGTTGCGAAGCACCAACAAGCCTCGGATACGGACGGATTCACTGTTGACAACCCAAGCAATCGAAATAAGGACAACGAACTTCGGATCTGTACGTGGAATGTTAGGTCCCTTAACAGACCACGTGCAGCCGAACAATTAGCGGAAGCCCTAAACTGCTGCAAGGCAGATATTACCGCCATCCAAGAAGTGCGATGGGATGGACCGGGCCAACGCAAACTGAAAGACTGCGATGTATACTACGGCGACTGCTACCGAGAACAAAGACAGCGTCTATTTGGGTGTGGATTTGTTGTTGGAACTCGACTCAGGCAAAAAGTCTTGAGTTTCAACAGTGTGAGCGAGCGCATCACGACAATCCGCATCAAGGCTAAATTCGCCAACATAAGCCTAATATGAGCGCATGCCCCAACAGAGGAGAAAGATGAAGACACCAAAGACATATTCTTCGAGCTCTTGGACAAGACATATGAGCAGTGCCCTGGCTATGACATTAAAATTGTCTTAGGAGATTTTAATGCCAAGCTAGGAAGAGAAGACATCTTTGGTGGCACAATCGGGAGATACAGCCTGCACGACACCACCTCCGACAACGGATTCAGGCTGATCGATTTCGCTGCGGGGCGAGACGTTCTGGTAGCTAGTACGCAGTTCACACATCTCAATATCCACAAGGGGACATGGAAATCTCCTGATCAATCAACCGTCAACCAGATTGACCACATTGCGATCGACGCACGACACTTCTCCAGTATACAGGATATCCGAACATTCCGAGGGGCCAACATTGACTCGGACCACTACCTCGTTGTAGCCAAGGTACGACTACGGATATCCCGGTCCAAGCCAAAACAAGGAAGTACTGTGAGAAGTTTCGACGTTAGACGGCTACAATCGCAAGAGACTGCCATGTCCTTTTCCGATCGAGTCTCTAGTAACCTCTTAAGGAGTCCTATGCTGCCTGCATTAAGTATTGATAACCAGTGGCAACATTGCCTTGCAGCCATCAGAGATGCCGCCTCTGAAGTGCTAGGTTTCACACGACCACAACAGCGAAACCCCTGGTTTGACGACGAATGCCGGCAAGCGCACGCAGCGAAACAAGAGGCATACAAAACGGCGCTGCACAGAAGGACCAGAGCTGCTCGCGAGCTCTACGAGCAGAAGAGGAGAGAGGAACACCGGCTTCTTAGATGGAAAAAAAAGAGAGCACGAGAAGCGCGCGATCGAGGAGATAGAGAGATGTTACAACAGGAATGAGGTTCGTAAATTTTACCAAAAGGTAAATAAAACCTCCCAAGGGTACCAGCCACGAACCGAAGCCTGTAAAGACGATCAGGGGAACATCGTAGTAGAACCGCAGTCTATGTTGAGAATATGGAAAGACCACTTCTCCAAATTATATAACGGCGATGACGAACCGAATTCCGCTGTAAGGGAGATAGAACCACTCAACCTAGGCGACGCAGATCAACAATTTCGCCTACCCGACCTAGACGAAGTGAAGATAGCTATATCTAAACTGAAGTCAAACAAAGCTGCTGGAGCTGACGGCATCACTGCCGAACTATTTAAAGCAGCAGGCGATGACTTGGTAGGGAGCATGCACCAACTCATCTGCAAAATATGGTCGGAAGAAAGCATGCCCGATGAGTGGAATCTCAGCATAGTTTGCCCGGTACATAAGAAAGGAGACCCTTTACATTGCGCCAACTACAGAGGGATCAGTCTCCTTAACATTGCATATAAGATCCTTTCTGCCGTATTATGTGAACGTCTGAAGCCGTTCGTCAACAACCTGATAGGTCCTTATCAGTGTGGCTTCAGACCAGGAAAGTCCACTATCGATCAAATATTCACACTACGGCAGATCTTGGAAAAAACCCAGGAGCTTCAAATCGATACCCACCATCTATTTATCGATTTTAAAGCCGCGTATGACAGCATCCATAGGGAAGAGCTCTACAGAGCAATGTCTAGTTTTGGCATCCCTGTCAAACTTATCCGTTTGTGCAGAATGACAATGGAGAATGCACGCTGCTCCATCAAGGTCGGAAAAGATCTCACCGATGCATTTGATGTCAAAAAAGGTTTTAGACAAGGCGATGCACTGTCATGCGACTTCTTCAACATCGTTCTGGAAAGAATTGTGCAAAACTCAACCGTCAACACTAGAGGCACAATCTTCCAAAGGTCCATCCAATTACTCGGATACGCAGATGATATTGACATAATTGGAAGATCAAAGCGTGATGTCAGTGGAGCGTTTTTGAGCATTGCGACGGAAGCGAAGAAGATGGGTTTAGTGGTCAATGAGGGCAAGACCAAGTATATGCTGTCATCAAAAACGGACATTGAACAACGACGTCTTGGACAAAACGTCACTATGGACAGCTATAACTTCGAAGTAGTTAAGGACTTTGTCTACCTAGGCACCGCTATAAACACAGACAACGACACCAGCGCTGAAATCAAACGAAGAATAACTCTTGCAAATCGCTGCTTCTTTGGACTTAGAAGGCAATTGAGAAGTAAAGTCCTCTCTCGAGCTTCTAAAATCACCATCTATAAGACACTCATCATCCCGGTTCTCATTTATGGCGCTGAGGCCTGGACCCTGTCAAAGAAAGATGAGAACGTCTTAGGATGCTTCGAGAGGAAAATTCTTCGGGTGATTTTTGGTCCCGTACGTATAGATGGAGAATGGAGGAGAAGATATAACGACGAACTGTACGGGCTGTACAGCGACACTGACCTAGTAAGCAGAATAAAAGTCCAACGGCTTAGATGGCTGGGTCATGTAGAGCGAATGGACACCAACGCTCCAGCCCGGAAGGTCTTCGAATCCAATCCCGAGGGACAGCGCAGTAGAGGAAGACCGCGACTCAGGTGGCGCACTCAGGTGGGTGAGGACCTCAACCAACTTGGCGTGCGAAACTGGAGACAGCTAGCTAGGGACCGAGCTGGCTGGAGACGCATGTTGGTTGAGGCCCAGGTCCGCCCCGGACTGTAGCGCCACCTTAAGTAAGTAAGTAAGTAAGTGGTTCTCAAACTCATTTTCAAATCGAACAAGAATTTAAAAAAAATTTCGTATTTCGTTTCGTTTAAATAATTTTCGAAAACACGAACAAATTACTTTTAGATGGAATTTTTTCAAAATACTTCTTAAAATTTAAAACCGGGTTAAGAGCACGTAGAAGAAATAAATTAAAACTTGGAAACCTTTCAATCATCGAAATAGAGTGAGTAGTTTGGAAGTTACAGTGAGGTTTGTCTGGATACATTAAGACATTTCTCAATATAGCCAGATAAAGCACCCTGTGATTTCTAAAATAGTTTCTTCATTGGACGGCTTTAAATGGTTCTGAGTCTTAATTTAAGTCCTCTAAGTGGTTCTTGAACTCATTTTCAAATCGAACAAGGATTTAAAAAAAAATCCATCTAAAAGTAATTTGTTCGTGTTTTCGAAAATTATTTAAACGAAACGAAATACTTTTAGATGGATTTTTTTTAAATCCTTGTTCGATTTGAAAATGAGTTCGAGAACCACTTAGAGGACTTAAATTAAGACTTACTTGTAACCAAGACAATATTAAAATTGTTAGTATAATTAAAATAATTACATATGTACATATATGTTATTAAATACAAAATATAACATATACCTGAACATTGATGGAATACAAATTTTTTCTACATCTGTGCCGTGCTCCGAACTCATCACCAGGATTTTTGATTTTGATGTGTGTGCCGTCAATGGCACCAACACATTGTGGAAATCCCGCGATATTAAAAAATTTCCTTTTCACTTCACGTAGTTCCCCAGGATCAGAATGAAATATTATGAACTGGCTCGCCTTGGATGCCAAGGCTCTCACAAACTTTTTAACACAATTGCTAACTGATTGTTGTGAAATGTTGTGGCAGTCCCCTGAAGTAAATAATTAAACGTTTCAATGATCATGCACCTACGTACATTTGAGAGAATAATCTTATTATTTTAACTTACCGACGTCCTTCTGATATGAACCTGCAGCCAAATATCTGATTGCTGTAAGTGCTATAACATCTGTTGAAATTGCCCCACCTCTGTTGGAAAGTGGGGTAATATCTGACCGGACAAGATCAATTATGTACCTCGCAGTGGACTTATCAAACCTTAAATTGTTATTTTACAAAAAGATTTTTACTGGGACAAAAAAACCTTACCTGTAGTGCCGAAAAAAAACTTTGCCGTCATAATCAGCGAATGGATCTATCCTTTTTCTATAAATTTTCCTTCTTCGGGATTGTGACACCTCCTCCAAAATGTTGATATCATTAATAATATTTGTGTCGTCGGAACTCATAATTTATTTGTAGGTACTTTTAATAAATTCACTTAAAACTTTTATTTATGCTGACATTTCAAAAATAAAACAAATGTCATTTCGACAGCAGCTGTCTGTTTGGCAACAAATGTAGTAGATAATGTAATAGAGCACAGTTTAGTTAAAGGCGTGTTTAATTTGGTTATTGGTTAACACACAAATAAACTCGTCTCTAAAGTTTAACGTGGCGTTTATTTAAACGCTTGTTTAGTCAATAATTATTGGTAAGGCCCATTGTAATTTATTATGTTATCGTATTAATAAATTATTTATATTATTGTTTTTTTTTTTTAGTTATATATAGTAATAATATAAATACCAAAATTGAATGCATTATTAATTCGTTTTTTTTAAAGCTTGGTGCATAGGCCTCCTGGGGAACGAACACCTTATCAAAAAATCGGTAACGCACCAAATAGCATACCTCATGGGTGGTGAGGAAATGCTTTGAAATTAAACTATGATCTCTTTTATTTTTAGGTTTAAATGTTCTTCAAATACAATGCAATTTATTCGTGAGTATTTATTGTATCTATTTGTTGTTGCGGCTCTTTAACAATATACATATATTAAAAAAAAAAAAACAATTTAATCATACGGTGGTATATTTAACAAGATGCAAATATTTTAATTTCTTATAGACCTTGATGTATGTAAGATTTGCTTACCAAGGCAAAAAGAAGTATTACATTGTATTAATCCTGGGCATGTCAAAACACTTGATGCTGCAGTTCTTTCTTCAATAAACTAATGGAGCAATGCATTCTAATTTGCAACCCAACTTTCACTTGGATCTGGGTAGGAAGCATTGTGTTTTTTTTTTCTCTCAAACTTAAAATGATTTTTTCATCTTATAGAAAATACTATCGCTGCTCTGGTTGAATTAAAAATACGATGATCTTTTAAAGGAAGCGCCGCACATTCTAAAGGAAGATTTTAAAATCATAGAATCTACACATCACAGCTTGCAAGGAAATACAATCTCCACTCATGATGAATAACGTACGAGTTTTTAAAAACATAGATATAGGTTTTAATTCAATATTATGTGTATACATAATTATGTTATAATTTTAAAGCTAAACATATATTTTTTTTAAATAAAACTTACGATGCTCAGGCATTCACCCAAACGGTTTGTGTTCTTTGACCTTTTAATTTGTAGTCGTCGTGGTCTTCTCACCATTGTTCTGTTCTGAGGTGTTGGTAAACGATCACTTTCATCCATGGCGGGTAATTATCAATTTCAAGCGACTTACACCAGCCCCACACGTACTATCTGAACATGTGGCATATTCTAAAAATGTCCTATTCGATCTATCATTTTCAGCTCTATTGACCACATGTACCTAGCTGAAATTGGAGTTCGGATTCGTAATCAGAGTCAAAAATTAAACGAACTATTTAAAAATATACACTCTATTTTCAGGTAGAGTCAAATGAAGACTTTTGAGTCTTTCATAACTAATAAGAAATTACGAAAACTAAGTAAAATACCAAAATAATTTAAACTGTACCTAAAAGCAAAGATATCTGCTTTGCTAAATCATCTTGCAATTTAAAGCTAAGGGATACGGCATTATTTAGGAATTCAGCTTCCATTTTTCCTGTCTTTACCTATAAGAAAATTCTAAAATAGTACATTCGAAAATGATGAGATTTTCATTATTCAATGATTTTTGATTCCCGTCATTTAGAAGACCAATGTGCACCGGTGTCTCCTCTTAAATCCTTCCCTATTTTCCTGACCCTCACACAGTATTTTAACAAAACATAAAGGGTTTCAATAACCCCTTCAAAGCCTGTAAGTTATTAAAAAAAGCTTTGAAACATAGCGAATAACTAATAAAATATCAGCTTTTATGTTATTTAATTTTATTGTATCCTTCAATGATCGAAAACGTAAATTTTTTATTAATTTTCCCTTAAATATCAAAACTAATTTTATTATAGCTTTTTGACATACTCGACATACATATAGGGCTTTTAAAGGCTATCCAAATTCACTTCACAACTTTCTAAAACTTTAAAGACACGTGCCAAAACTTTCCACACATAGCAACATCAGAGTCTTTCCCAGTCGGTCTTTGAAAAGTACCTTCCAAAACAAATCGCAAATCTCTCAAGATACCCCGTAAAAATATTGTGTATCGAAAATGATGAATACACTTGTTTCTATTATTTTTTTCCAACACTTTACATATAGGCTACAGCAGTCACATTTCAAAACATGGTAACACGTCTTACCTAGATCTAGACACCAAAAACAACAAAAAACAAAATCATGTTCATCAATCCTTTCCATTTTGAGTCGTCTACACCAACAGTTATTAGATGTGAATATTTCGATAAATTGTGAAATTCACAAGCTTGACTCGTGTTCTTTATTACAGTTCCGATATTTTAAAAAATAGCAAAATTATTTTATAGGCCCAAAAGTATTCAGCCTTAGCACCATCTGCTTCGAAAAAAAACATAGTTTCAGTTGAACTCGAAACGAAACTCTAGTTTTGTTTAGATGAAAGCTTTTGAGACAATTTTGTTGTCAAAGCTCCTCCTCCAAAAGTACGATTATCTTCATATCAAGCTTGAATCTACCCTAAAAACGGCCAAAAATGCCCCCTAGAAAATCTTCGTCCAGTCTAACATATCAATGCATTTTATCACAAATCAATTGAAAACTAATGTGCTATCCATACTACTCCAGAAAAATAAAGATCTTAAATTAGTTGTATGAATTAAAAAAAGAATATCACTAAATACATATTTTTAAATTTTATATTATGAATTATCCATAATTTTTGTTTATATTATAAAAATTCAGAAGCGAAGTAGATTTTTACTTCTTGGGAGTGTGAACGGCCTTCTTCTTGGCAGCCAACTTCTTTTTCCTTTTGGCTAAGGCCTTGGACAACATCTTTGAGCGGTTAGCCCCGGCTTTAGCGGCGACATTAGCGAAGTGGTGTTTGGGCAATACAATGTTGTTTTTCTTGGCGTTCAACAACACTCGGGGCAGATTGTATCCCTTCTTCAAGGTGGATGGAGTCTTCCATGTGCCGAACAATTCGTTGAGGCGTTGGAATGCAGAATCGGTCCAGATGACAAAGCGTCCAACATGACCACCAGGGGCCAACTTCAAGAGGTTCATCTTGTCAACGTTCATGGTTTCAATACCGGGGATGTTACGGAAAGCCTTTCGGAGACCTTCGTCCTTGGAATAGACGACCAAAGGTCCACGGTGAGCAATGCGACGACAGTCACGCATGGTACCACGTCCAGCAAGGAAACGCTGAGATTTGTACACCTGAAATGATGAAGTGTAAGTTATTTATGGCATGTCACGGTCTTAATAAGATACAATGTAGGATCAAGCTACCCCGAGATTGAGCGAGAAAAACTCTAAAACGGAACGCCTGTTGATCCAATGTAATCTAGCAACACCTGCAGCAGAAACACAGGTCAAAGTGTCACCGCAAATAAATGCAAATGTTGTGGAAAGATGATAACTAAAGTTCAATTGCTTACCTTTTGGATGTCAGCCCAGATATTCACACGTCTCAAGAAGACAACAGCTTGTTTGGTCTTCTGCAACTTTAGGACCTCATCGGAAACAACCAATGGGAACTCAGAGACTCCATCGATGATGTATCCCTTGGATTGAACCAAAGCTGGTACGCTAGAGGCGGTGATAGCTGAAACAACGGCGTAGCGACGTTGGTTCACATTCCATCTGCGGAAAATCTTGGTTGGGGCAAACATACGACCACCACGACACATGTTACCGAAAGCACCCTGACCGGAGCGATGAGTACCACCACCACGGACACGAGGAATACGGGCAACAGCACGACCAGTACCCCAGGATTCAGCAGAGGTTTGGTGACCTATAGGAAGAAGACGAAAAACAATCATTAGCAATGTATAAATACTGAGAGGCCTGTGACGTGGAGCTACTAACCTGCAAGTTTGCTGACAGCATTAGCTTGACGCTTGTTGCGGCGCATCAATTGATGAACCTCATTGACAACATCGGGGCGAATTGATGCCTTGAATACAAACGGGAGGCAGATGTTCTTCTCCTTGATTTGTTTATTTCTGTCCGTAAAGACGGAGACCAAAGGTCTGGCGTTTGCTAAACTCTGAAATGGTGAAAGTCGATCTTAAGTCGCGAGGCACACAATATTCACTTCTCAATAACACGTGCAGTATTTTTCAACAACACTTTTCGATGAAAACCGATGGATTCAACTCGCCGACATCGTCAGTAGCTGCCGAGGGACTGATCTGAATCTGTTTGGCCTTTGGGGGATTCTTGTCGGGCTAGCCCATTTGCCTCCGAATGATTGCCAATGAATGGATTAGTTTTAGATTTAATATTTGAACTCACTTAATTTACAGGTTGGAAATTTTTTGGAGTCTTCCTGCGATTCTAGTCTTGTTTTTCTTGCTTCTCTTGCAGAACTACCGACTGGTAGTACTCTTTACACCTAGAAGATGAAGATTAAGCGAGGACTACGATATGAATGTTTCGATTCGTACTTACACAATTGATCTCCGCGCGCTGTTGCGTCGTTTTTTTTGAGCGGCTCGCATTTTATTTCTTGGCAGCGGATGAATATTCCGAGTTGGCAGTTGCTGCTGTTATGTCGTTCCAACACCAACACTCAGCTGCTGGGAGAAGGGCGTTAGCGGTCGACTATTGCATGGCAAAACTTCCACTTGCATCATTGACTTGGTGGTGTTGTTGCTGCTGGTTTTTTTGCATTGAATGCTTTTGACTATTGGTTGAGATGGTGACACCTCCACCGTCAACGCCTGCGGGAGCTATGCCGTTGAGATGTACATACAAACACAATGGGCAGCATCTGTCGTTAAAAACATTGATAATATTTTGTTAAGAGAAATATAATATATAAAAACTTGCCTGCAAATCAGCGCCTTGTTTGCTTTGTCTTCCAGATTTCTTCAGAAAAATTGCTTCCTGCATTATGATATGTTATTGGCAGCATCTAAAATGAAAACACAGACTATAAAATAAATCGATTATTGTTGCACCTCCTTACTGCAATTTGACTTACTTTTTATTCAATAAAGTGAACTTGTATATACTTTCTTAATTATAAAGAATTTTGGTCTGAAAAATATCATATTATATTAAATATCAAAACAATTAACAAAAACTTACTCTTCAAATCCGAAATCCATTGCAAAATTGATTGTCATTTTTGACAGGTCACAAAAATTCCATACATTTCTTTTTAGCCCAGTCCCCCATTTTGCTTTTTTTTGCACCACTCACATGTATTCACCGATAGCGAATTTGAGAGAGTTCACCTCGAATTTGAGAGAATTCACCTCAAATAAAATTTGAGGGTGTTTCAGGCAAGACGGGTACCGGTCGGTTCTCTTGGTAAGTATATTTCTCTATGGTCAACTGTTTGGCTACAACCTAAGTAGCTTAATCTTGTTTGCACAAGTAGGAAATTATTCTCTATGGCTAAGAGAGCCCATACTATCTAGAGTCCCGACATGTACTATGACAAACTCCAACAAATCACGTGTCAGTGAATACATGTAAGTGTGACTAAAAAAAAAAGTATGAAATTGATGCGACTTGTCAAACATAGAGTAAATATAATATCTAGAGTCCCGACTTAATGGGTTTTGCTGTCTTTCGGCCTACAAGCTAAATTGAGAGGATTTTATCCATAAGGATAAGCATGTATTAGTTGTCCCGTGCATTTCTTTTGGGACCAAGAATTTGTGCCCATATTGCTCAACCGCGGGGGAAAAAACTATGAGGTGAACTCAGCCGTTCGAAAAAGAGATCCGTTGAATACAAAAATTGAAAAATTAATGCAATATTTTAAGAAAAAATAATTTTGCAACTTCTTTTCAGTGAAAACTGTGCTAAAAATAATATTTGACTGCTTTTGGCAAACAAATTCTATGATTTTTATGAAAAGTTTCGCTAAAACAGAAAAAATCATGCAGAAAGTATAGGCGCACCATAGAACTCCAATGCAAACGTGGCCCAGTTTGAGTTAAGCCCAGTTTTGACAGATTAACAACGAGGTGAGATTTTTGACAACTCAACAAAATGTAAGCAAAACAAAATTCATTCCCAGTAATGCAAATGAAGGTAAAACAATTTATATCGAAAATATCGATTTATTTAAATAAAAATATGTAATGAATTTGTACTTAATTTAATCCTCAGATAAAGAAGAAACCAAGGAGAATGTTGCAACAAAAGAAGTGGAAGTCCCCGAGAAGGAAGCCAACATATCTATTCTGGAACAAAAAATCATCAGCCACGAAGAGGTACAAATTCAAGGTAAGTGCTTTCGGCACATTCATATAAAACGCAAATTATATGAATATTGTTTTATTTTTTTAGTTGAAATTACACTTCATGACAAGATGTTGTTCCTAGCAATCAAGTCGCTCTATTCTGATAGGTTCTTATGTCCTCAATTTTTAACCCAACTGTAGGAATGAGAAGGGCCGATTGCAGCGAGGGGATACATATTGCAGAAGACTGAAAAGCTTGGCGATGAAACCGGTCTGTCATGCTTTATTCGTTGAGAAGGATATACATGTCGAAAATGTGGCTATGAAGTTAAGGGATCGCTGGTTCGCTGGATCAATTGAAACATTTGATAGCAATAGCACACGCACGTCATGTGTCACCATCTGTGCAATGCAAAGTACTTCTTTCAGCCAGTGACCGACAGGCGAAGGATTGCAGTGTTCACAAGCCCTTCCTCATGATGTGGGCAATCGTTGATTTGATCTTTAATTTACAAATACAGTCCACCGAGAATTGGTCAATTGCTCTGTTTCACTATATTCAAAAGTATGATGAAGTGAAGCTTAAGCTTAAGGGAAGTAGCTGGTAAGAATATTTTTATAAATAATAAAATAGGAACTATCTTAATTTTGTCTCTCTTTTTTATTTAAATTGTAGGTCTTTGAATTTAACTTAAATGCGTTCCAATTCATCAATGATATATTGCTGTCGATGCCGTCAACATATTCAATTCAATTCAAACTCAACTCCAGGAATTACTTCATCAATTTAGTTTTTTGAGATATTATTATTTTTTAATTAAAAGGCTTTTCGTGGCTATCTAAATTCATAAAGTAGTTTTTTTCAAAAAAATGTAATGATGTTCCAAATCTAGAATATCTTTCTTCAATATTCCTGTTTAATGTGATAGTTTTCACGGGTCTATGAAATAACTCCCACGAAATAAGTCCCACTTTTAAAAACGAAATAAGTCCCACCAAAATTTGCTATTTTGAAAGTGGGAGTTATTTCGTTTTTTAAAGTGGGACTTATTTCGTCAATTGGTGGGACTTATTTCGTTACGCGTTTTTATTTTAAGTGGGACTTATTTCGTTTTGAGTGGGAATAAATTCGTTTTGTAAAGTGGGAGTTATTTCATACCCCTAAATTTATATTTTGGTGGGATTTATTTCGTTTTAAGTGGGACTTATTTCATTTTCATAATTTTGCATTTTAAGTGAATGCTTAATAATTTTTGCCGTTATTTGTTGCTCTTCACGTTGTTTCTCATTGAATTTCATAATGTTCTTTTTGTTGCTTTTAAAAAAAAAAACCCAAAAATGGTTGATTTATTGTCTAGAATAGCTACTTTTGCTAAAAAGTTTTTTTGAATTGATAGCACGGCGGCGTACTAACAGCTAGGTATGTAAGGGGGGGCATGCTGCCCCCCTGCAACCCCCCTGCTTGGGATCACTATAGGATTTGGGGTGGGTGCGAGTTTGGGTGTATGCAAAGAACACGAATGCGTTGTGATTCTTTCATAACTGTGAGCCATTCTTGGTTTTTTTTTGTTGGGAATTTCTTTGATTTTAGTGCTCAAATGCAAAAGTTCTTTGCGTATACCCAAACTCGCACCCACCCCCAATCCTATAGTGATCCCAAGCAGGGGGGTTGCAGGGGGGCAGCATGCCCCCCCCTTACATACCTAGCTGTTAGTACGCCGTGCTATCAATTCAAAAAAAACTTGTTTTAGCATAGAGAGAAAACAAAATTCTGCAAAATTTTAAATGGAAACAATGCCAAATTGCTATTATTTCGTTTTCTAAAGCGAAATAAACCCAAATTGAAAATTTGGCTTTATTTCATTTGGCGTTATTTTACGTCACCTTACGAATCCAAACGTTGTTACTAGTGGGACTTATTTCGTTTATGAAAGTGGGACTTAATTCATTTAAGAAATATATTATTCAAGGGGGAGTTATTTCATTTTGAGTGGGAGTTATTTCATTTCAAATAAATTTTTAAATCATTTCATTTTGGTGGGACTTATTTCGTTTTCAAAAGTGGGACTTATTTCGTGGGAGTTATTTCATTTTTTTAAGCAATTTTTGGTGGGACTTATTTCGTTTTTAAAAGTGGGACTTATTTCGTGGGAGTTATTTCATAGACCCAGTTTTCACACTTTAAATTCAATTTAAATAAAAGAGAGAATTCAACTTTTTTAAACAGGATATATAATTTTTATTTCGACTTGCTGCTAACTACTTCTGTATTGCTTTATGTGTTTAACGATATTAAACGATATTAAATTTAATAATTCTCTTGTTCAATTCAAGTATGTACCTTTTATTCGTTAAGTTTTAATGAGAGTAAATTCAGCATAAATTTAAGTGTTTACTTTTTAGTTAAATCTATACAAATATTTAGTACTATTGAAAATTTAGAATGAAACAACAACAACTTGTGTGTGCTACCACCAAGTTTGGCTGGAGTTATAGCTATTTCACGGGGGCCAACCCGATCATCAGACTCCTTTAGTGGTGCTTAATCGCTTTATGTTCAATTTAATTTTTTGAAGAACTTTTGCCCGAGCTGGGCTTGAACAAGCGACCTAGCGTGTGAGGAGCTAGTGCACTACGCACTACGCCACCGCACCCACATGAAAGTTGTAAGCCAATTACAGGTTTTTTCGTTCTATCGAACTATATTGAACCGATTAGCATTTTTCTAAGTACACACAAGTAATTGTTGTTGTTTTATTCAGGTTCTTTCTATTATATTATTTAGTACTATTTATAATTCATTTTCATATACTTTTAATACAAAATACATAATTCATTTATTAAAATTATAAATTGCAATGGCATTAACATTCTGCCCACTTTGAAATATCTGAAGGATATCTTCAATCATCAATTGGGATGGGTGCTAATCGATGAACTGCTCTGCGAATGGTTCCCTTTTTTGTTTGCACACCAACGACTCGAACCTTCCCATCTGAAGATTCAACCAAATTAGTTACTGTTCCAATGAGCCAGTTTTGAGGATACGAATTATCATCCCCAACTAGAACAAGTGTGTTGACTTTGATGTTTTCTGACGAAGTTTGCCATTTGACTCGTTTTTGTAAATCGGCTAGGTACTCTTTCGACCACCGATTCCAAAAATGCTGCTTTATCAACGATAGTCGCCGCCACCACTTTAACGCAGACATTTTGTAATCAGTGACCACTGGTTCAAAAACTGCGTTTATTGGTCCACCAATCAAGAAATGCCCAGGTGTAAGCACTTGCTCGTCGCTCGGGTCACGGGACATAGCATACATGGGCCTGGAGTTTAGTATAGCTTCTATATCTGCAACAATAGTAGATAGTTCCTCAAAAGTCAGAAAGGCATCGCCGACTGTACGAAGAAGATGATTTTTGGCAGACTTCACGGCCGCCTCCCATAGACCGCCAAAGTGTGGTGTTCGAGGTGGGATGTGATGAAACTTGATATGCTCTGTAGCACACCAATCACTTATCTTCTTTTCCAACTGCTGATCCAGGAAACTTTGCCTGAATTCCTCTAGCTGATTACGAGCCCCAACAAAATTCGTCCCGTTGTCGCAGTACAAATCTTGGCACAAACCTTGTCTTGCCACGAACCTCTTCAGCGCTGCAACGAAACCTTCGCTAGATAAGTCGGAGACAGCCTCCAAGTGCACAGCTTTTACAACAAAGCAAACGAAGACGGCGACATATGATTTGGTGGTTCTATGACCCCGCAGCTTATAAGTGGTTTGAAATGGACCACAAAAATCGACACCAGTCTTCAAAAACGGTCTTTCTGGTTGTACTCTGTCAATAGGTAGATTGCCCATGATTTGTCCCAACATCTTAGGTTCGTATTTAAAGCACTGCCAGCAACTGTCGGTACAAAAAGAGTAAGAGCCAAAAGAATTAACATTGTGCTGGTGCATTAAGCAATTCTAACCAAGAATAATCGAAATAAAGTTTTTGTATATTTTTAGAAAATTAAAAAGTTAGTTCTTTAATTGTAATTCTAAAATTACATTCGAGGAACTACACATTCCAAATGGACTATCACCAGCTGAGCTGATGTATGGTAGGAAATTGAGAACAACGCTGGATCTTTTACGAAACATTCTTCATCGACGAAAAATGATAAACAAGAAACGCAGTTCAATCGTCATCATGAAGCTAAATTTCGAAGTTTTAAACCAGGAAATCTAGTTTTCGTAAAAATATATCGGCTTAACAAATGTAATTGGGAACCAGGAACAGTTCTTGAACAGATGGGTTAGTTAAATTACAATATTCTTGTTCCCAGTAAATCAAGACTTGTTAGAGCTCGTATCAACCACTTTCATCCAAGATCTAAGCTACCAGAACTACAAATACAGCCAAAGGTTTCACCGCAATTGAATCCCTTGCACATTTTGTTGGAAAAATTTTCGTTATCATCACCAAGGCAAACATTCTCCGACACATCGCTCAACGGAAGAATTGACGTTGCCCCAGTTGATTTACAAATCATTGATGATGTTTCTCCAACTTATTCACAAACCGTTGACCAACCTCAGACGCCGCCGCGCCGGCCAGCGATACGACGACGCTCCACCAGAGTTCGAAGAATTCCTGGCAGATATAGTCCATGATAAGCAGCAACTAAAAGGGGGAGGTGTTACAACCACCCTGTATTGAGAAATACAGTCTTGCCAATTACATGAATATTATCATGAACACTGATCTATCTTTGACTGTTGCGGTGATCTCTATTGTGATGCGACCATCTCGTATTATTGTGTTAATACAAAATTGTACTTTTGTTAAATGAATTAAAAAATATTCTTGCCTTTTATTTAAGAACCCATAAAACGCAACATAAATAATTGTTTTTTATTTTGTATAAACTTTTTTGGGTACATGCACATGTACAAAATTAACATAAAGACACGATTAACATAAAATAAAAAAAAAAAACGATGACTTTAAGGTAAGACTCAGTGGTGAATTCAAGATAAATGAGTGCAAGGCTGACATATTCAATCAATCATAACGTCATTGAATGCAAAAGAGGGAAAAACTTAGGGAATGTGTTTATAAAATGCAAAAAATTAGTCAGTAGTTTCGGGGGCTTTGGCATCAGCAGTGTCAAAGGTATTGGCAGCAGCGGTAGTTTTGGTGGGAGCTGCAGCAGCAACAGAGGGAATTCGAGAACTATAGATCATCGGCGAAAAGACTGCAATAAGAAACAAAATGTTTTAAGTGAAATGATAAAGGCCATATGTAGTCCATATACAAATTTAAAGTCGTCACCGATTGCATTGCATTTCGACAAACAGTGTCAAAGACAGACTTACCAAGCTCACTAAGTAGATGAATTATGTACTTACAGAATATCGATTATTTTGTGGTGCACTGACCGGATACGTGTCTCTATTATTCAAAGAAGAGAATGGCTACGAACTTTTTGTGGTGTTCTACGTAGACGGATGTTCCAAGCACACATTGATTTTCCTAACTAAAACACTAGCAGCAGATGAAGTCCCAAGAAGATTGAAGAAGCAACAGTAGGCGCCCGGTTACCTTAGTTGTATCATCACCGACCGCGGAAGCGCTTTCACTTCAGAAGCTTTTAAGAGTAACTGCAGAGATGAGAACATCGAACACGTTTTGATCACAATCGGTATGCCACGAAGCAACGGCCAAGCTGAAAGTGCAAATCGTGTCATTTTGGAAGTAGCATCACCAGAGAAGTGGTATAAATTCGTCAGTAGTGTTCAAATTGCCAAGAACAGCACTTTCTATCGGTCTATCAATCGTTCACCGTTTGAAGTACTATTTGGAGTACCCATCCTCAGAAAAGAAGACATGAAAATCTAATTCAGCAAGAATTCACCAACAATTTTTGTGACGAATGGGAGCAGCTTCGACTTGACGTCCGCTAGCAGATAGACAAAATTGAAGCCGAAAATAAATATACATTCGACAAGAAACAAAAAGAAGCAATAAAGAGGAAACAGTTTATAACTGGTAACAAACCATCTTCTCTGTTTCAAGGTCCTTGTAGTTACATCCAAAGGAAGAACAACAAATATTAAATAAAAAAGTGTTCGCCAGCATTAAAAGGTCCTAGTATTACCAGAACCAGCAGCGTTTTCATGAAGGCGTGGATTAAGGGTGACGAGACGGACAATTTTCATAATGGCCGAATGTAGTTTACACAAAAGGAAAACGCTCTACTATGTATACACCTTCAAACAACAATACTACATAATTTCAATTGCTTTGATTTACTTTTAATGAATATTTAATGGTATTGAATTTATAATTGAATACTCATTTTATTATCCTGCATTCATTTTCAATAATGAATAACTAATAATAACTGTAGTTATATTTTTGAAGTGGTTTGCTTTAAAAAAAAAATAACAAAATCACAGTTCAAATTGAAAGATTTAAATGAAAATTCTTTACTGCACAATTTGACATCAGTGTAAAAAATTCACAAACGCATGACTGCAGAGATGATTTGCGATCATCCCTGGAGCACGTTCATAAACGCAAATAATTGGCATCACTTAAAATGTCCATTGTTCATTATTGAAAAGTTCGATAAACTGATGCGCAAATATTAAAAAAAAAGCATCAAGAATTTTCTTGATAAGTTGATGATGCCGACGCGATTTGGAGCAAGAACGTCGGAAAAAGACAATGAAAAGTATTTAATCAAATTGGAAATTGTTTATAAATTAATTAATTTTATAAATTTCAGGGAATATTTTACCAGCCCACAAATTAAACTGTTAATAGATTAAAATATGAAGGTGAATTTATTGCCGGGAGAAAATCAAAGTCAGTATTGTGGAGAAAAGTTCTAGAGGAGATAAAATGTGTGGCTATAGATTTTGTTTACAATGAGAGTTTTTATTAGTATCACATTGTAACGAGCCGCTTTGCCTGTGTGTGGTCGTGACTGGCTTAATTGAACCCGTAGCTCAGCGGTTTCGAAGGTTGTTCGACCCAGGACTCATTACAAAAAAATAAAACCAGTCCAGCATCCCGGTGTTGATGATGCGCGAGATATCTACCTTAAACCCTCCCTACCTGGTTGACTCCCTCGCTAGAGCAACCCCTTTCTTCGGCTTCTTCTTCTTACCCCTTCTTTCCCATCTCCCCTTCAATCTCTCATCCCTTTATGCTAAAAAACTTAAGCCATCATCGTAATGACTTTAGGTTTCATAAAAAATCCATTTGTTTCTTTTTTTAAACCACAAAATGTTTTATTACAATATTTAACTTTTAAAGGCTTTAATTTATATCCACAAAGTGTATATACATATGTACAAGTGAAACTTCAATTAAAAATTAACGAAAAAATTATTTTATCTCGACGAAAAAATTTAATTTATTTTACAAACCAAATTAATTATATGTGGCAATCATACGCCAATCAAGCGAAACTCCGATTGATTCGATAAGAATCGTCTTCGATTTATTACAAAAAAATGGATCTTCAAGATCCCTTTTATCTTCTTAGTCTCTTTTTAAATCTCAACTCCAATTCTTCGCAAAACCCCCCTTTTTATTCGAAGCTATGTATGTATATCTTTTTTCTTTCTCTTTTTTTTATTATGAACACTCGTTTACCCACACTTTTATTAATTTATATGTATATATAATATATAAAGAAAGAACATCGACTTACCCGTTCTTCTGCTGTAGTGGCCACTGCTGCTGGAAGGCTAGGGTCGATGAATAATTTAACGTAGGTAATATCAGGTTTACGAAATTGTTCACTGATGTTAACTTCGAACAAAAAAAAAATTTACTAAATTTAATTTAACGTTTCCCGGAACGTATCTAATCAAAAGATTTTCGTTTTTAAACAGCTATTATTTTCACCACAAAAATTTGATTTTAAATTTAAGTTTAAAGCAAATGTATTTAAAATTTAGATCAAAAAAATTAAAAAATATATATAGGTGACGGTGGTCAAACTTCAGCAGGCTTTTGTTCCGGTGCTTTTTTGTCGGCGCCTTTTTTTTTTTTTTTCAAATTCATTTTTATTAATTCATTCTTAAGACTATCTTAAAGCTAGACAAAAATTCATAAAACTAGCCTAATTATCCATAACTTATTACTAACTTACTGGTCCCATACGGACACTCTAAGTTAAACTATAATACTTAATACTAATGCCTTTTGGCCCTAAGATCAATTTTACTTCAATTAAATTTTATTTATTTTGTATTTATTAGAAAATTTGAAAAAACTAATATCGATATCTTTTTTTATTTTTACTTAAAACTACTTAAAATAAGGTCCTTAATATAAAACTTAAAGCTAACTAAAACTACCTATTCTACCTATAAACTACTTAAAACTAGAACAACCACAGCAGCAGTTCTAACTATCTAACGTTTTTTGTTTTTCATATTTTGTTATCTTTTGTTTTTTTTTTTATTTTTGTATCTATTATTTTTTTTGTATTTTTTTTTGTTTTTGATTTTTTCTTGTATTTTTTGTGTATATATATATTTTTTTTTTTTTTTTTTGTATTTTTTTTTTTGTGCCACCATGCCTATTCTACTTAAAACTAAACCCTAAAACTATAAAACAAGTATGTAAGCCGGCCAAGGCTTAAAACCCCATCCCGACTACCCACTATCAAGTGCTGATTGAAGCCACCAAAACTGGTTCTCCTGCTTCACCCTATCAGTTCGGTCCCGTTCGGACACAGCCCTACTGAACCGAAGGAGCTCTGCTCCGCCTTGTGCCACGACGTTCCGATTGTACAGGAGTCGCCTATCCACGGTTCGTCGTCTGACGTGGTAGATTAGTGGAACTGCCAATCTATCCTGTATCAGACCGCATCTGTCTAAAAAGAGGAATGCCTCTGGTGGAATGAAGCCGCTCAAGCGTGCACTTTCAAAATACTCGTCGTTCGGATAGAACGCCCCGAAAATTAAATTGTTGGTCGAAGACATAGCTCTTGCAATGTGACCTCGAACGAGTTTTATCACGAAATTGTCAATTCTGTTGATTCGAGCCCCGTTGTATAGGACCTCGTTGGAATAGTAATGCACGTAAGAAGATTCGGCTGTTCGATATAAGCCAGTACAGCGTCGTAAACACTGCCGCTCGAACACCCGAAACTTCTCCATCTGGGAAGGGGCAACGTTGAACCACACAGGACAACCATAAACGATCATCGGCCGTATGAGGGCCATGTAGCAAATTACCTTCACTCTGGAGTCAAGCCGACTGCTAAAAAACAGCCGTTTCGTCAGAGCGAAGGCTCCTCTGGCCCTGGTCAGAGCAGCATTTATGTGTCTGTCGAAATATAAATACTGATCTAACCAGATACCGAGGTACTTCACTACACTTTTGCTCGCTAATGGCTGCCCGTGAAGATCAACGATAACCATCTTGCGCCAATTCTTGCACGTATCCCTCGTGGCCCTAGCCAACGGAGTCCGGAACAGAATTGTCTCCGACTTCTGGACATTTATTTTCAGTTTCCAGTCGTCGCAATATCGCTGAATCTTGTCGAAATCACGCTGCAAGAGAATTCTAATAACCTCAACCTTTCGGGCCGTTCTGTACGCAATTAGATCGTCGGCGTACGCAATTGCCTTTGTAAGACTACCTATCAGATCGCTGGTGTAAATGCTGAAGAGAATCGGCGAATTCACCGCTCCCTGTTGAAGACCATTTTTAATTAGGAATGTTGTGGTAGAAGTTACATTGCCACTTTTGACAACAAACTTTCTACCGTTAAGCATATCATAAAGTATATACAACAATGGCTTGCTTATGCCAAGCCTGCTCAGTTTTAGGTAAAGACCCTCTAACCATACGGTGTCAAAGGCCTTTTCCAAATCAACCAGAACAGCACCTGTGCATTGTTGTTTTGTTTTATTCCATTGGATATCAGAAACGAGTTTAGACGCAGCATGAATTGTGTCATGACCCGCCTTGAACCCAAACTGTTTATCCGGAATTATTTTGTTGTCCGCAGCCCACTTAGTCAGAGCCCTATTGATGATCTTTTCGAAAACTTTGCTGATGCTCGGAAGAAGACTTATCGACCGAAGATTTGACGGGTTGGAGTTGTCCTTTCCCTTTTTCGGGAGAGGATGAACCACAGCGGTCTTCCAATGCACTGGATAATATGCATTATTCAGTGCATTATTGAAGAGTGTGGTGTAAATGTCAATTGCCTCCATCGGTAAATGTCTTAGTACAACGTTGGATATACCATCGACACCTGCTGACTTTTTATTTTTTATTGAGTTGAAGATGAGCTGAAGCTCAACCTTCGTTACTAACAAGGGACTTGGTCCCGTTTGCTCGGCGATTATGGCATTTGCCAAGGAATCGTCATTGAACCGCACGAAACCGCGGTTCTCAGATCGCCATTGTGTTATATCATTTCGAAGGTAAAAGTGATTAAGTAGGGCTCTGTTTTCCAGGTCGTGGTTGGGGCGAATGCAAGCATTCACCTTGTACACTTGCTGGAAAGCAGCTCCCACCGCCTCCACTTTTTCCTTCGGATCTTCAATTATATAAAGGTCATCGTCAAAGATGGCTTCTTCTGGATCTATTTGCGCTGTCCTGAGTACGTCTCTGTTCTCTTCAGTTCTTTGGAGTTTCAGACACGGAAGGTCATTGTCGTTCTTTTTCCTGAATATCTTGTTGATTTTAGGGAACATACTAGGGTCACTGGAATTAACTGACCGGATCTTGCGGTCCCAGTACTTGTTAACTGATAACCTGTAGTTCTCCTTAATCAACAGATTGACATTTTTTATTGACGACTTCAGTGTCCTAACCTCCAAGTCGTGTGGGTCTGTGAGTCGTCTGTACAAGTTTTTGAGTCTTGTCAGTAAGCCACTCTTGTGCCTACGTAGTGCGTCAATAGTCGCGTTTCTGTAAGCGTCCATTTGGTCCCGTTCTTTGTACTTTGGTATTGTTCGTTCCATCGTTCATTTTATTGTTTCGTCCATCTGTTGTAAATGTTGGTCAATTTCTGTATTTGTCAGGTTTCTGTTGTTTGGTGGGGCTATGTCACTCGAACGAAGTTCTCTCGCTAGGGCGTTGGTAAAACGAGGCCAGCGCATCTTACTGTAATTGTAAGAATGCGTTGCAACGTATTCCTCCAACTCCAAGCGTTCGTTCGGAATCTGCATTACAGCAGCCAGTCCGCAGTGATCACTGTCGTACTCGACTGTCTGTAAGCAGTTTCGAGGGTGATTACCCACTTTGTCTGTAACTGTCAGTCTGGTGTCGTACAGCAAAAGATCCAGAAAGGAGCCGCTTCTTGGATACGATGGCTTTTCAGTAGCCAGCAGGTCGACGCCATATTCAACGCTGTAAAGATCCATCAAATTAAAAAGATGGTTACCTCTGGGACTACTATGTTGATTTCCCCAATCTTCATGTTTTGCGTTCAAATCACCGGCCAAGATGAAATAGTTTTCTTCCAAGCTCAGTTTCAGTTCCCTAAAAAGAATCTCGAGTTCTGAAGCAAAGTAAGTAACCTGCGGAGCTCCAGCCGCATAAGCCGCAATCATATACATCCGCTTCCCTTGAGTGAGAGAGATGCATACAACGCAAACTTCTAGCGTCTTGAGCTTTCGCAATTCATTGTTGTATATGACTTTATAATTAATGCCTTTTCGTATAAAGAGAGCGACACCGCCCCCTTGAGTGGAGTGGGGCCGGTCTCTTCTTACGATATTGTAATTTTTATGAGTCAATTTGTGTTTGTGGTTTAGCTTAGTTTCGCTAGCCATAAACACATCGGGACTGTAGTCTTTTAACAATTGGAACATATTGGCTCTTCGTTCAATCCTAATCAGTGAATTTACATTCACAGCTAGGACTTTTAGGCGCGTCTCCGGCAGCGCGCCCATTATGGTCTAAATTGCGCCAGGCCAGGCAACAAAGAGTAGAGATGGTCTACCCTTTTGCCTTGCTCCTTTATCTGACTTTGCAGTCCTGTAAGTTGACCTTGAATGTTCAACAACAAGGCTTCAATGTCAGGCGGCACCTCTGGTGCCTTAGGCACAGGGGCCTTTTGGGCAACCGTTGGTGGAGCCTGTCTCGTGTTCCCATTCCCTGACACCATTTGGGCGTAGGAAAATTTGGGATCCACGAATTTTTGTGTAGGAGCCTGTCGAACTGTTCGACTTTCTTCGGCTTTTTGACTGGCCTGTTTTTGTTTGATTTGTTGGACCTTAGGGCAACCCCTATAGCTAGCCGGGTGCCCTTGGTTTCCACAAAGGACACACTTGAGCTGGGTCAAATCCTCAACCCGCTCATTCCCCAGCTTGCATTCTCCCTTGATGTGGGTTTCAGAGCACCTGACGCAGCGCAACTGCATATTGCAGTTGGCTCCGGCATGGCCGAACCTCTGGCACTTCGTACATTGTAAAATGTCGTCGTGCCTTTTTAATGTATCCCAGTGTATGGCTTGATAGTCGAGGCATTTGATTTCCCTCAGACTCTCAAACCTACTTTGGGGCGATAATGTTACGAGGAACATTGGCAGCCTGTAACCCCCTCGCCTGGACTTCACCTTAGTGAAAGGCTTGACCCCGATGAAATCGAGATCGTCGATGGCTTTTTGGCGGAGCTCAGCTAAGAGCGCCTCCGGTTCCGTGCAGGAACTTATGCCCTTCAGAAGGACCGTCTTTAATTTTTCGCTTTTAGGCGTGAAGCTGAAGAACTCAGCTGTGGCCTCTTTTAGTAACCCCTTTACTAAGTTGTATTCGGCCAGTGAGAAGCACTGGACCGAATAATTCTTTTCTTTTTCGTTAAGGATTTTAATACAAAAATTGCCCTTAGTGGCCGACTTACATACCTGTTTTATGTCGTCCAGGTCAACTCTATGGGTCCTTATTGGTGGCACCTTCTCCTTCTTGGGCTGTGGTTGTTTCTGGTGTTGCTGCTGCTTCTCCTGCTGCTGCTTCTGCTTCTGCTGCTGCTGCTTCTGCTGCTGCTGTTTCTGTTGCTCCTGCTGCCTTGGTTGTAGCTGTTGTTGTTGCCGCTTCTTGGCCTTAGCCGAAGTCGATGGGCCCTCAGCAATTGGGCCTGTCTCTGTTGCTGGCGTCTTTTTATTTTGCTCTGCTCCTGTGTATTTGGAAGCGGGCTTGGGTTGTGGTTGTTTTTGCTGCTGTGGTTGTTGTTGCTGTTGTTTTTGCTGCTGTTGTTTTTGCAGCTGTTGTTTTTGGGCTGCCTCTTGCTTACGGCGCGCCTCTTGTTTCAGCTTAAGCTGACTGAGGAGGGGCTCCATTTCCTCCTTGAGCTTTCTGAGGTTTTCCTCTTGTTGGCTGATGTCTGCCTGTTTGGCTTGCAGGGCCTGCACCAGTTCTATTTCTTGGAGGTCCGCCACTACCTCCAAAGCTTTTGTTGTCGCCGGGACTGGCTCTGCCTCCGATAGGAATAAATCCATATTCGGAGGCCTGAAGAGCCCCTCTCCACCTTCAGACACATATTCTGTCTTCTCAGACTCTGAGTGGTCTGAGAATTCACTCTCAGTGGTATTTCCAACCTTACCACTCTCCATTTGTTTGCGCATATCACGCCGCTTAGCTGCGTTAGCTCTTTCCACCTTGTTAGGGCTATGCTTCTTTAATTTTCTTTTTTTGTTGGTTGTTGCTGTTGTCCACTGGTCACCAGATGTTGTTGATGTTTTCGGTACCGCTGCCACCACCGTAACATCACCTGATGCTCTTTTTTCCTTCTCCATTTGCCTGTTTTCGCAATCAATAAAATCTGCAATTCCTCGGTTATGAAAAAAAAGCTTCTAAAATTTTGGTTGACTCCGACTGGGACTCGAACCCACGACCCTTAGACCTGCCTTCGGACGCCACTTTTTTTTTTTTTTTTCAAATTAATTTTTATTAATTCATTCTTAAGACTATCTTAAAGCTAGACAAAAATTCATAAAACTAGCCTAATTATCCATAACTTATTACTAACTTACTGGTCCCATACGGACACTCTAAGTTAAACTATAATACTTAATACTAATGCCTTTCGGCCCTAAGATCTATTTTACTTCAATTAAATTTTATTTATTTTGTATTTATTAGAAAATTTGAAAAAACTAATATCAATATCCTTTTTTATTTTTACTTAAAACTACTTAAAATAAGGTCCTTAATATAAAACTTAAAGCTAACTAAAACTACCTATTCTACCTATAAACTACTTAAAACCAGAACAACCACAGCAGCAAATCTAACTAACATTTTTTGTTTTTCATATTTTGGTCTTTTTTTTTTTCTTTCTTATTCCATGTTTTTTTTTATTTTTATTTTTTTTTATTATTTTTGTTTTTGTTTTTTGTGTGTGTCTTTTTATTGTTTTTTTTTTTTTTTTTGTGCCACCATGCCCATTCTACTTAAAACTAAATTCTTAAACTATAAAACAAGTATGTAAGCCGGCCAAGGCTTTAAACCCCATCCCGACTACCCACTATCAAGTGCTGATTGAAGCCACCAAAACTGGTTCTCCTGCTTCACCCTATCAGTTCGGTCCCGTTCGGACACAGCCCTACTGAACCGAAGGAGCTCTGCTCCGCCTTGTGCCACGACGTCCCGATTGTACAGGAGTCGCCTATCCACGGTTCGTCGTCTGACGTGGTAGATTAGTGGAACTGCCAATCTATCCTGTATCAGACCGCATCTGTCTAAAAAGAGGAATGCCTCTGGTGGAATGAAGCCGCTCAAGCGTGCACTTTCAAAATACTCGTCGTTCGGATAGAACGCCCCGAAAATTAAATTGTTGGTCGAAGACATAGCTCTTGCAATGTGACCTCGAACGAGTTTTATCACGAAATTGTCAATTCTGTTGATTCGAGCCCCGTTGTATAGGACCTCGTTGGAATAGTAATGCACGTAAGAAGATTCGGCTGTTCGATATAAGCCAGTACAGCGTCGTAAACACTGCCGCTCGAACACCCGAAACTTCTCCATCTGGGAAGGGGCAACGTTGAACCACACAGGACAACCATAAACGATCATCGGCCGTATGAGGGCCATGTAGCAAATTACCTTCACTCTGGAGTCAAGCCGACTGCTAAAAAACAGCCGTTTCGTCAGAGCGAAGGCTCCTCTGGCCCTGGTCAGAGCAGCATTTATATGTCTGTCGAAATATAAATACTGATCTAACCAGATACCGAGGTACTTCACTACACTTTTGCTCGCTAATGGCTGCCCGTGAAGATCAACGATAACCATCTTGCACCAATTCTTGCACGTATCCCTCGTGGCCCTAGCCAACGGAGTCCGGAACAGAATTGTCTCCGACTTCTGGACATTTATTTTCAGTTTCCAGTCGTCGCAATATCGCTGAATCTTGTCGAAATCACGCTGCAAGAGAATTCTAATAACCTCAACCTTTCGGGCCGTTCTGTACGCAATTAGATCGTCGGCGTACGCAATTGCCTTTGTAAGACTACCTATCAGATCGCTGGTGTAAATGCTGAAGAGAATCGGCGAATTCACCGCTCCCTGTTGAAGACCATTTTTAATTAGGAATGTTGTGGTAGAAGTTACATTGCCACTTTTGACAACAAACTTTCTACCGTTAAGCATATCATAAAGTATATACCACAATGGCTTGCTTATGCCAAGCCTGCTCAGTTTTAGGTAAAGACCCTCTAACCATACGGTGTCAAAGGCCTTTTCCAAATCAACCAGAACAGCACCTGTGCATTGTTGTTTTGTTTTATTCCATTGGATATCAGAAACGAGTTTAGACGCAGCATGAATTGTGTCATGACCCGCCTTGAACCCGAACTGTTTATCCGGAATTATTTTGTTGTCCGCAGCCCACTTAGTCAGAGCCCTATTGATGATCTTTTCGAAAACTTTGCTGATGCTCGGAAGAAGACTTATCGACCGAAGATTTGACGGGTTGGAGTTGTCCTTTCCCTTTTTCGGGAGAGGATGAACCACAGCGGTCTTCCAATGCACTGGATAATATGCATTATTCAGTGCATTATTGAAGAGTGTGGTGTAAATGTCAATTGCCTCCATCGGTAAATGTCTTAGTACAACGTTGGATATACCATCGACACCTGCTGACTTTTTATTTTTTATTGAGTTGAAGATGAGCTGAAGCTCAACCTTCGTTACTAACAAGGGACTTGGTCCCGTTTGCTCGGCGATTATGGCATTTGCCAAGGAATCGTCATTGAACCGCATGAAACAGCGGTTCTCAGATCGCCATTGTGTTATATCATTTCGAAGGTAAAAGTGATTAAGTAGGGCTCTGTTTTCCAGGTCGTGGTTGGGGCGAATGCAAGCATTCACCTTGTACACTTGCTGGAAAGCAGCTCCCACCGCCTCCACTTTTTCCTTCGGATCTTCAATTATATAAAAGTCATCGTCAAAGATGGCTTCTTCTGGATCTATTTGCGCTGTCCTGAGTACGTTTGTGTTCTCTTCAGTTCTTTGGAGTTTCAGACACGGAAGGTCATTGTCGTTCTTTTTCCCAAATATCTTGTTGATTTTAGGGAACATACCAGGGTCACTGGAATTAACTAACCGGATCTTGCGGTCCCAGTACTTGTTAATTGATAACCTGTAGTTCTCCTTAATCAACAGATTGACATTTTTTATTGACGACTTCAGTGTCCTAACCTCCAAGTCGTGTGGGTCTGTGAGTCGTCTGTACAAGTTTTTGAGTCTTGTCAATAAGCCACTCTTGTGTCTACGTAGTGCGTCAATAGTCGCGTTTCTGTAAGCGTCCATTTGGTCCCGTTCTTCGTACTTTGGTATTGTCCGTTCCATCGTTCGTTTTATTGTTTCGTCCATCTGTTGTAAATGTTGGTCAATTTCTGTATTTGTCAGGTTTCTGTTGTTTGGTGGGGCTATGTCACTCGAACGAAGTTCTCTCGCTAGGGCGTTGGTAAAACGAGGCCAGCGCATCTTACTTTAATTGTAAGAGTGCGTTGCAACGTATTCCTCCAACTCCACGCGTTCGTTCGGTATCTGCATTACAGCAGCCAGTCCGCAGTGATCACTGTCGTACTCGACTGTCTGTAAGCAGTTACGGGGGTGATTACCCACTTTGTCTGTAACTGTCAGTCTTGTGTCGTACAGCAAAAGATCCAGAAAGGAGCCGCTTCTTGGATACGATGGCTTTTCAGTAGCCAGCAGGTCGACGCCATATTCAACGCTGTAAAGATCCATCAAATTAAAAAGATGGTTACCTCTGGGATTACTATGTTGATTTCCCCAATCTTCATGTTTTGCGTTCAAATCACCGGCCAAGATGAAATAGTTTTCTTCCAAGCTCAGTTTCAGTTCCCTAAAAAGAATCTCGAGTTCTGAAGCAAAGTAAGTAACCTGCGGAGCTCCAGCCGCATAAGCCACAATCATATACATCCGCTTCCCTTGAGTGAGAGAGATGCATACAACGCAAACTTCTAGCGTCTTGAGCTTTCGCAATTCATTGTTGTATATGACTTTATAATTAATGCCTTTTCGTATAAAGAGAGCGACACCGCCCCCTTGAGTGGAGTTGGGCCGGTCTCTTCTTACGATATTGTAATTTTTATGAGTCAATTTGTGTTTGTGGTTTAGCTTAGTTTCGCTAGCCATAAACACATCGGGACTGTAGTCTTTTAACAATTTTAATCAGTGAATTTACATTCACAACTAGGACTTTTAGGCGCGTCTCCGGCAGCGCGCCCATTATGGTCTAAATTGCGCCAGGCCAGGCAACAAAGAGTAGAGATGGTCTACCCTTTTGCCTTGCTCCTTTATCTGACTTTGCAGTCCTGTAAGTTGACCTTGAATGTTCAACAACAAGGCTACAATGTCAGGCTGCACCTCTGGTGCCTTAGGCACAGGGGCCTTTTGGGCAACCGTTGGTGGAGCCTGTCTCGTGTTCCCATTCCCTGACACCATTTGGGCGTAGGAAAATTTGGGATCCACGAATTTTTGTGTAGGAGCCTGTCGAACTGTTCGACTTTCTTCGGCTTTTTGACTGGCCTGTTTTTGTTTGATTTGTTGGACCTTAGGGCAACCCCTATAGCTAGCCGGGTGCCCTTGGTTTCCACAAAGGACACACTTGAGCTGGGTCAAATCCTCAACCCGCTCATTCCCCAGCTTGCACTCTCCCTTGATGTGGGTCTCGGAGCACCTGACGCAGCGCAACTGCATATTGCAGTTGGCTCCGGCATGGCCAAACCTTTGGCACTTCGTACATTGTAAAATGTCATCGTGCCTTTTTAATGTCTCCCAGTGTATGGCTTGATAGTCGAGGCATTTGATTTCCCTCAGACTCTCAAGCCTACTTTGGGGCGATAATGTTACGAGGAACATTGGCAGCCTGTAACCCCGTCGCCTGGACTTCACCGTAGTGAAGGGCTTGACCCCGATGAAATCGAGATCGTCGATGGCTTTTTGGCGGAGCTCAGCTAAGAGCGCCTCCGGTTCCGTGCAGGAACTTATGCCCTTCAGAAGGACCGTCTTTAATTTTTCGCTTTTAGGCGTGAAGCTGAAGAACTCAGCTGTGGCCTCTTTTAATAACCCTTTTACTAAGTTGTATTCGGCCAGTGAGAAGCACTGGACCGAATAATTCTTTTCTTTTTCGTTTAGTATTTTAATGACAAAATTGCCCTTAGTGGCCGACTTACATACCTGTTTTATGTCGTCCAGGTCAACTCTGTGTGTCCTTATTGGTGGCACCTTCTCCTTCTTGGGCTGTGGTTGTTTCTGGTGTTGCTGCTGCTTCTCCTGCTGCTGCTTCTGCTGCTGCTTCTGCTGTTTCTGCTGCTCCTGCTGCCTTGGTTGTAGCTGTTGTTGTTGCTTGGCCTTAGTCGAAGTGGATGGGCCCTCAGACATCGGGCCTGTCACTGCTGGTGCAGCCTTCATTTTCTGTTCCACTCCCATGCTTTTGATAGCGGGCTTTGGCTGTGGTTGTTGCTGCTGTGGTTGTTGTTTTTGTTGCCTTGTTTTTGTTGCCTTGTTTCAGGCTTTTTTTGTTTCGGCTGTTGCTGCTGTTGTTGTTGTAGAAGCCGTTGTGTTTTTTTGTCCTCCTTCTCAGCTGCCTCTCTTTGTCGGCGCGCTTCAATTTTGGATTTCAGTCTACTGAGAAGGGGCTCCATCTCCTCCTTCAGCTTTTTTAGCTGGGCCTCATAGGCATCTATTTGTTGCTTTTTTGCCTGCAGCTCTTGTGCCAGCTCTATTTCATCGACTTCGTTGTCGTTGGGGGCATCAGGCACCTCCATCTCCTTTTCTGTAGGCTTCTCTGGCTGCGCTAGACTTGAGTACGTATTTTTATTTTCAGGCGACCTGTAGTGCCCCTCTCCCCCTTCGGAGACGTAGTCAATTTCTCCTTTTGACTCACTTTGTGACGTCATCTCTTGTGTTTTTGTTGTTGGCTGCACTTCTTTTCGCATCGCTCCGCGCTTAGCAGCATTGTTCCTATCTACAAGGTTCGGAGTATGTCTTTTCCTCTTAACATTAGTTGTTGTTGTTAGGGAACTATCAGACTGGTGGCCTGATGATGTTGCGGTGAATTGGGGTACCGCTGGTGGCACCACATTACCATCACCTGATTTCGCAGAGGTATCTTTCGATACCCCTGCTCTCTTCTCCTTCTCCATTTGTTTTTGCTCCCAATTTATGAAGTCTGCAATTTCTCGGTTATGAAAAAAAGCTATAATATTTTTAGTCGACTCCTCACGGGATTCGAACCCACGACCTCTTTCTTCGTCTTCGGACGCCACCTTTTTTTTTTCAAAATTCATTTTTATTAATTCATTCTTAAGACTATCTTAAAGCTAGACAAAACTTCATAAAACTAGCCTAATTATCCATAACTTACAACTAACTTACTGGTCCCATACGGACACTCTAAGTTAAACAATAATACTTAATGCTAATGCCTTTCGGCCCTAAGATCTATTTAACTTCAATTCATTTTATTTATTTTTGTATTCATTAGAAAATTTAGAAAAAACTAATGTCAATATCCTTTTTTATTTTTACTTAAAAACTACTTAAAATAAGGTCCTTAATATAAAACTTAAAGCTAACTAAAACTACCTAATCTACCTATAAACTACTTAAAACTAGAACAACCACAGCAGCAAATCTAACTATATAAGGTTTTTTGTTTTTCAAATTTTGCCTTTTTTTTTTTTATTTTATTTTTATTATTCCATGTTTTTTTTTAATTTTTTTTTTTGTATTTTTTTGTATTTTCCTTTTTTGTATTTTTTTTTTTTTTTTTTTGTGCCACCATGCCTATTCTACTTAAATATAAACCCTTAAACTATAAAACAAGTATGTAAGCCGGCCAAGGCTTAAAACCCCATCCCGACTACTCACTATCAAGTGCCGATTGAAGCCACCAAAACTGGCTCTCCTGCTTCATCCTATCAGTTCGGTCCCTTTCGGACACAGCCCTACTGAACCGAAGGAGCTCTGCTCCGCCTTGTGCCATGACGTCCCGATTGTACAGGAGTCGCCTATCCACGGTTCGTCGTCTGACGTGGTAGATTAACGGAACTGCCAATCTATCCTGTATCAGACCGCATCTATCTAAAAAGAGGAATGCCTCTGGTGGAATGAAGCCGCTCAAGCGTGCACTTTCAAAATACTCGTCGTTCGGATAGAACGCCCCGAAAATTAAATTGTTGGTCGAAGACATAGCTCTTGCAATGTGACCTCGAACGAGTTTTATCACGAAATTGTCAATTCTGTTGATTCGAGCCCCGTTGTATAGGACCTCGTTGGAATAGTAATGCACGTAAGAAGATTCGGCTGTTCGATATAAGCCGGTACAGCGTCGTAAACACTGCCACTCGAATACCCGAAACTTCTCCATCTGAGAAGGGGCAACGTTGAACCACACAGGACAACCATAAACGATCATCGGCCGTATGAGGGCCATGTAGCAAATTATCTTCACTCTGGGGTCAAGCCGACTGCTAAAAAACAGCCGTTTCGTCAGAGCGAAGGCTCCTCTGGCCCTGGTCAGAGCAGCATTTATATGTCTGTCGAAATATAAATACTGATCTAACCAGATACCGAGGTACTTCACTACACTTTTGCTCGCTAATGGCTGCCCGTGAAGATCAACGATAACCATCTTGCGCCAATTCTTGCACGTATCCCTCGTGGCTCTAGCCAACGGAGTCCGGAACAGAATTGTCTCCGACTTCTGGACATTTATTTTCAGTTTCCAGTCGTCGCAATATCGCTGAATCTTGTCGAAATCACGCTGCAAGAGAATTCTAATAACCTCAGCCTTTCGGGCCGTTCTGTACGCAATTAGATCGTCGGCGTACGCAATTGCCTTTGTAAGACTACCTAACAGATCGCTGGTGTAAATGTTGAAGAGAATCGGCGAATTCACCGCTCCCTGTTGAAGACCATTTTTAATTAAGAATGTTGTGGTAGAAGTTACATTGCCACTTTTGACAACAAACTTTCTACCGTTAAGCATATCATAAAGTATATACCACAATGGCTTGCTTATGCCAAGCCTGCTCAGTTTTAGGTAAAGACCCTCTAACCATACGGTGTCAAAGGCCTTTTCCAAATCAACCAGAACAGCACCTGTGCATTGTTGTTTTGTTTTATTCCATTGGATATCAGAAACGAGTTTAGACGCAGCATGAATTGTGTCATGACCCGCCTTGAACCCGAACTGTTTATCCGGAATTATTTTGTTGTCCGCAGCCCACTTAGTCAGAGCCCTATTGATGATCTTTTCGAAAACTTTGCTGATGCTCGGAAGAAGACTTATCGACCGAAGATTTGACGGGTTGGAGTTGTCCTTTCCCTTTTTCGGGAGAGGATGAACCACAGCGGTCTTCCAATGCACTGGATAATATGCATTATTCAGTGCATTATTGAAGAGTGTGGTGTAAATGTCAATTGCCTCCATCGGTAAATGTCTTAGTACAACGTTGGATATACCATCGACACCTGCTGACTTTTTATTTTTTATTGAGTTGAAGATGAGCTGAAGCTCAACCTTCGTTACTAACAAGGGACTTGGTCCCGTTTGCTCGGCGATTATGGCATTTGCCAAGGAATCGTCATTGAACCGCATGAAACCGCGGTTCTCAGATCGCCATTGTGTTATATCATTTCGAAGGTAAAAGTGATTAAGTAGGGCTCTGTTTTCCAGGTCGTGGTTGGGGCGAATGCAAGCATTCACCTTGTACACTTGCTGGAAAGCAGCTCCCACCGCCTCCACTTTTTCCTTCGGATCTTCAATTATAAAAAAGTCATCGTCAAAGATGGCTTCTTCTGGATCTATTTGCGCTGTCCTGAGTACGTTTGTGTTCTCTTCAGTTCTTTGGAGTTTCAGACACGGAAGGTCATTGTCGTTCTTTTTCCTAAATATCTTGTTGATTTTAGGGAACATACCAGGGTCACTGGAATTAACTGACCGGATCTTGCGGTCCCAGTACTTGTTAACTGATAACCTGTAGTTCTCCTTAATCAACAGATTGACATTTTTTATTGACGACTTCAGTGTCCTAACCTCCAAGTCGTGTGGGTCTGTGAGTCGTCTGTACAAGTTTTTGAGTCTTGTCAGTAAGCCACTCTTGTGCCTACGTAGTGCGTCAATAGTCGCGTTTCTGTAAGCGTCCATTTGGTCCCGTTCTTTGTACTTTGGTATTGTCCGTTCCATCGTTCGTTTTATTGTTTCGTCCATTTGTTGTAAATGTTGGTCAATTTCTGTATTTGTCAGGTTTCTGTTGTTTGGTGGGGCTATGTCACTCGAACGAAGTTCTCTCGCTAAGGCGTCGGTGAAACGAGGCCAGCGCATCTTACTGTAATTGTAAGAGTGCGTTGCAACGTATTCCTCCAACTCTACGCGTTCGTTCGGTATCTGCATTACAGCAGCCAGTCCGCAGTGATCACTGTCGTACTCGACTGTCTGTAAGCAGTTACGGGGGTGATTACCCACTTTGTCTGTAACTGTCAGTCTTGTGTCGTACAGCAAAAGATCCAGAAAGGAGCCGCTTCTTGGATACGATGGCTTTTCAGTAGCCAGCAGGTCGACGCCATATTCAACGCTGTAAAGATCCATCAAATTAAAAAGATGGTTACCTCTGGGATTACTATGTTTATTTCCCCACTCTTCATGTTTTGCGTTCAAATCACCGGCCAAGATGAAATAGTTTTCTTCCAAGCTCAGTTTCAGTTCCCTAAAAAGAATCTCGAGTTCTGAAGCAAAGTAAGTAACCTGCAGAGCTCCAGCCGCATAAGCCGCAATCATATACATCCGCTTCCCTTGAGTGAGAGAGATGCATACAACGCAAACTTCTAGCGTCTTGAGCTTTCGCAATTCATTGTTGTATATAACTTTATGATTAATGCCTTTTCGTATAAAGAGAGCGACACCGCCCCCTTGAGTGGAGTGGGGCCGGTCTCTTCTTACGATATTGTAATTTTTATGAGTCAATTTGTGTTTGTGGTTTAGCTTAGTTTCGCTAGCCATAAACACATCGGGACTGTAGTCTTTCAACAATTGGAACATATTGGCTCTTCGTTCAATCCTAATCAGTGAATTTACATTCACAGCTAGGACTTTTAGGCGCGTCTCCGGCAGCGCGCCCATTATGGTCTAAATTGCGCCAGGCCAGGCAACAAAGAGTAGAGATGATCTACCCTTTTGCCTTGCTCCTTTATCTGACTTTGCAGCCCTGTTAGTTGACCTTGAATGCTCAACAACAAGGCTACAATGTCAGGCTGCACCTCTGGTGCCTTAGGCACTGGGGCCTTTGGGGCAACCGTTGGTGGAGCCTGTCTCGTATTCCCATTCCCTGACACCATTTGGGCGTAAGAGAATTTGGGATCCACGAATTTTTGTGTTGGAGCCTGTCGAACTGTTCGACTTCTTTCGGCTTTTTGACTGGCCTGTTTCTGTTTAATTTCTTGGACCTTAGGACAACCCCTATAGCTAGCCGGGTGCCCTTGGTTTCCACAAAGGACACACTTGAGCTGGGTTAAATCCTCAACCCGCTCATTCCCCAGCTTGCATTCTCCCTCATTGTGGGTTTCGGAGCACCTGACGCAGCGCAACTGCATATTGCAGTTGGCTCCGGCATGGCCGAACCTTTGGCACTTCGTACATTGTAAAATGTCGTCGTGCCTTTTTAATGTGTCCCAGTGCACAGCTTGAAAGTCGAGGGATTTGATTTTCTTCACACTCTCAAACCTGCTTTGGGGCGATAATGTTACGAGGAACATTGGCAGTCTATAACCCCCTCGTCTGGACTTCACCGTAGTGAAAGGCTTGACCCCGATAAAATCGAGATCGTCCGTGGCTTTTTCACGGAGCTCAGCTAAGATCGCCTCCGGTTCCGTGCAGGAACTTATGCCCTTCAGAAGGACCGTTTGAAATTTTTCGCTTTTAGGCGTTTAGCTGAAGAACTCAGCTGTGGCCTCTTTTAGTAACCCCTTTACTAAGTTGTATTCGGCCAGTGAGAAGCACTGGACTGAATAGTTCGTTTCTTTTTCATTTAATATTTTAATAACAAAATTGCCCTTAGTAGCCGACTTACATACCTGTTTTATGTCGTCCAGGTCAACTTTATGTGTCCTAATGGGTGGTATTTTTTCTTTTCCAGGCTGTGGTTATTTAGTGTTGCTGCTGCTGTTTCTGCTGCTGTTGCTGCTGCTTCTGTGGCTGTTGTTGCTGCTTCTGCTTCTGCTGATGCTGCTGCTCCTGCTGCCTTGGTTGTAGCTGTTGTTGTTGCTGCTGTTTGGCCCTAGCCGAAGTCGATGGGCCCTCAGACATCGGGCCTATCACTGTTGATGGCGTCTTTTTATTTTGCTCCGCTCCTGTTGTTTTAGAAGCGGGCTTGGGTTGTGGTTGTTTTTGCTGCTGTGGTTGTTGTTGCTGTTTGTTTTGCTGCTGTTGTTTTTGCTGCTGTTGTTTTTGGGCTGCCTCTTGCTTTCAGCGCGCCTCTTGTTTTAGCTTTAGTGCACTGAGGAGGGGCTCCATTTCCTCCTTGAGCTTATTGAGGCTTTGCTCGTGCTGGCTGATCTCTGCCTGTTTGACTTGCAATTCCTGCATTAGTTCTGCTTCATCTTGGAGGCCCGCCGCTACCTCCAAAGTCTTGTTTGTCTGCGGGACTGGCTCTGGCTCCGATAGGATTAAATCCCTATTCGGAGACTTGAAGAGTCCCTCTCCACCTTCGGACATGTACTCTGTTTTCTCAGACTCGGTGTAGTCTGAGAATTCACTCTCTGTGGTGATTCCTTCACTCTTCTCCATTTTTTTCTATTTGCCTGCCGCTTAGCCGAATTGGTTCTTTTTACCTTATTCGGGCTTTGTTTTGTCAGCTTTCTTTTATAGTTCTTAGTCGTTGACTGGTCAGATGCCTGACCTGATGTTGTTGCGGTTGTTTGCGGTACCGCTGCTGGCACCACCGCAACATCGTCCGATGTGTTGGCAGAGGTATCTTTCGATACCCCTGCTCTTTTCTCCTTCATCATTTGCCTTTTTTCCCAATGTATAAAATCGGCAATTTCCCGATTATGAAAAAAAGCTTCTAAATTTTTTGTTGACTCGCTCTGGGACTCGAACCCACGACTCCTAGACCCGTCTCCGGACGCCACCTCCACTGGGCTACCGAATAGTTGTTTTAAACTGTGGCAAACTGCCGACTTAACTGCCAAACACTACAAATGCACTTGATTTAAATTTAACTAATGAAACACTTGCTATCTCTCTGAAAGTCAAAGAACGACTGACCTTCGGACGCCACCTCCACTGGGCCACCGATTACTTGTTAGTTATTGTAGAAAACTGCCGACTTAACGGCAAAACCCTACAAATGCACTTTACTTTAATTTTTAATTTAAAATTAACTATCAATCACTAGTCAACTATGGCTTGATAGTCGAGGCATTTGATTTCCCTCAGACTGTCGGCGCCTAGACACTCTAGGCTACCGGGCTTCTATAGGTTAGGGGTGCTGAATATTCAATATGAGTCCGCCCACGTAATCCTGTTGAGATTCTTTGTAAATTTATCCTTTTTCGGAAAAACCTTGTTGATCCTTAATATTATATCCTTCAGGATACCTTTCGGGAGCTTGATAAAAAAAAATAATTCCTTTTGAATTGAAGCGAAAAGTACAGATATGCAATTCTATATATGCATCTACGTGCATATATATATTACATATATTTATACATATACATAAATGTAATTTATTTCAAAATTTTACCTTAGCTTTTGGATTATTCTTCTTTTGTTCAAGGCACACCAAATGGAATTTTAAAACAAAATTTCCGCAAAAAAAAACTATAACACTTTATTTTACAAAGTGGGTATTTAAATTTATATTTGAAATTTAATGTTGGTCATATGACCGACTATGACTTTATATGCTGGTGCTTCCTCTAGGCTTTCGGCTTTCAAAAAGAATCTAAGCTTCCTAGCCAACCTGCGGACTACCCATTTTCATATTTTAGAGAATCCAGCAAAGCTCCTATCCCGTTGATGGTTCTCCAACTCACCAATACTCGAATCCCAGTCCCTATCTAACGCTTCAGAATCAAGCGGATCTCTTCTTGTAAAGTGGAAATGTTGCTTCTTAGAAACTCTACTCAACCTAAAAGTCCTAACCAACATTTCCACCTTACCGCCTCCGTATCTGCAACGATTACTATCTGATAGTAAGTTTTGCCTTTTTTTGTGTTGCATATTTTAGGGATACCCGGTTTCAGTTAATTTTAAATTCTAAGGCTAGGTAACAGGGCTTTGCGTTTTGCAAGTGTATCGCACACAAGGAACATGCAAAGGAACCCACGACATATCTAATAAAAACAGAGATCGAAAAAAAATTATTCAAAACAGAAATAGTGACTTGAAGCGAATTTACGTTACATAACAAAAACAGGAAGTAAACATCAAAGAAACTCTAGCATTGATTAGCAATAAAGCAATCGGATTAAGTCTCAGTCAAATAAAAAGTAAACACAAAAATATACATACGCACATATACACATACTTCCGTATGAGAATTGGAATTTGGGTATGCAATGACCATATGGTTACATTTTTTTAGTTTTGTTTTTGTTTTCTTTTTCTTTTTGTTTTGCCGTCGTCGGGAAACAGAAGCTTAAGAAAGATGTTTTGCCGACGGGAAATAGAAGTTTAAAAAAAAAAAAATGTTTTGCCGACGGGAGAACGAATTTAAAATGTTTTAAAAATGTTTCTTAGTGAAACGAATTATGAAAATGTTTTTTTTTTCACCAGGAATAATTTGATTCAAGGAAAACGTGGGACGCGAACCCACTTAAGTTGTATCTAGCCGGGCAAATAAACATTAAAAAAAAATTATATTCATTGTCTCATATCCTTGGCATGGAATATGCCTAAGGATTTGCCATTTAAATTTTCAAGTTCATACATGGCACTGCCTATAACTTTTTTCACGCGACACTTGACAAATTTGGGCAAAAGCTTGGCATTAATTCCCTGAGTAAAGTTACTCTGCGCGAAGTTTCGATGAAAAACTTCTTGTCCTTCGATAGTTGACGGCTTTCGCACGAGTATTGTACGTGTTTTTTGACTTAACGTATGCCCTGAATATATTCTTCGATACATTTTGTCTAGCGAGGGCGGTTTTTACAGCATTTGGCAAGACTAACATTTCCGAGTCGTTCAAGGCATCCAGTTTTCGTAAAAGTCGGTATGAGGATCCGTGTGATATCATGTTTTGCCCAAATAGAGCAAAGTATGGTTGGCAATTCAACGATTCATGCACGTCGGATCGTAGAGCACAAGCTATGCTTGACAAATGAACGTCCCAATCATTTTGCTCCTTAGATATCATCACCCGCAACTTACTCAAAACGCTCCTGTTAACGCGCTCGGCAATGTTAGCCTGCGGAGAATATAGTGCCGTGCGGATATGCTGCACACCATAATTGGACAAAAACTGTTTAAACTCGCTGGAGATGAATTGTCGCCCATTATCGGAATGAATATATTCAGGGGTCCCGAAAGTATGAAAAATATCGCTTTCGAGGAAAGCTATAACTTTCGACGAGGTAGCTTTCGTCATTGGTTTGAGGAACACGAATTTAGTGAAAGCGTCAACTACTACGAAAACATATACATTTCCTCGCTTCGTACGCGGATAAGGTCCCAAAAAATCTATGTACAACCTTTGAATTGGTCTTTCCGTCACGATCTGCTTGGTGATGGGTGGACGAAGAACCTTATTCGGTGCCTTTACCATTTTACAAGTATCGCAGTCACTCACGAAAGCCTTGATATCTTTAGCCATTTTTGGCCAGTAGTACTTATTTTTTAAACGACAATAAGTTTTCGCAAAACCACTATGACAACTGAGTTTAGATTCATGGACTGATTTAATACATTCGTGAGTGAGAGCATCTGGCAACCAAAGACGCCACAATGAATCCTCCTCCACCACATCACCAGTCCTGAACCTTACTCTTTTGTATATATATTTTCCCGATACAACAAGGTCAGGAAGAGCAGATTGATTGGAAAGGATGCTCTTTGTCAACTGGGAATATTGTTCCGAATCGAATTCAACAGAATCAAGATCAATCTCTTTACCTATTGCCAAAGAATCAAGCTCTTCATAGTCGGCTTTTGAAGCGGTTAACTCTGCACATATCTCTTCCATCTCCATTCGCGACAGGACATCCGGCACCACGTTGAGGGATCCCTTTCGATGTTCAATTTTGAAATCATAGCCTTGCAATTCCAGGCTCCATCTAGCCAGTCGTCCGGATAACTCCTTCATCGACATCAGCCATTTAAGGCTAGAATGGTCTGTTATTATTTTGAAAGGTGATCCATCAACAAAGGGCCTAAACTTCCTGACGCTTAATACAGCTGCAAGACATTCCTGCTCAGTAACCGTGTAATTTTTTTGCGCTTTATTCAACTTTTTGGACATATAGGCAATAGGTGATTCGTTGTCGTTCTCATCCAATTGGAAAAGAACACCGCCCACTCCATCGGAAGACGCGTCGCACTGAATGACAAATTCTTTCGAAAAATCCGGTTGTTTTAACACTGGTGACGAGGAAAGTGCATCCTTAAGCTTGTTAAAAGCCAACACCGCGTCGGGTGTTAATTCAAATTTTGTCTTTTTCTTAAGACAATCCGTAAGTGGAGCGGTTTTTTTTTTTTTTTTTTTTTTTTTTTTATCCGATGGAAATCTTCAAAAGACACTCGGTAAGAATCGGTACCGAGTAGTGTGGGACTCTTACCGCACTAAAACCACCGGTGAATCAGGACCAATCTATGAAAGATCGACAAATGATTTTTATTTCTTAAATTTTTAAATCGCATTGGGGGAAGTTTAAGGTTATAACACTTTCCCGTAGCTTTTAGACCATCAGCTCATGAGGCTTGGTTCTTCTTAATCTCCGAACATTGTCTCGTACATTTAATACGGTCTCCATTTCGGAGTTAGTATGACTTTGCAGTCGCTGATTGTGTGATACAGCGTGTTTCTTAACCACTTCTGTAACCATTTCAATTTGAAGGTCACGATGTAGATCGCTATTTCTTATATACCAAGGGGCATTTATTATTCCACGAAGGACCTTGCTTTGGAATTTTTGGATGGGTTCAGCATTTGTTTTCTTTGTACAGCCCCATAGTTGGATGCCATATGTCCAAACGGGTTTCAATACTTGCTTATATAACATTAGTTTGTTCTGGATAGATAGGTCAGAGTTCTTTCCTATTAACCAGTACATTTTTCTGTACTTCAAGTTTAGTTCATCTCTTTTCTTTTTGATGTGTTCTTTCCATTTAAGCTTTGCATCCAAATTCATTCCAAGGTATTTGGCGGTATTGGAGTAAGGTACTTCTGTACTGTTTATAAATATTGGAACATTGTTTATGTTTTTGTTTGTAAAGTTTATATGCGTCGATTTTGTTTCGTTTAATTTGATACGCCATTTGTGCGTCCAATCACTAACTTTATCGACTGCATTTTGCAATTTTTGTGTAGCCTTCGTAACGGATTTATCTGGCACCAATATTGCAGTATCATCAGCAAAGGTGGCCATGATAGCGTTGGTGTCCACTGGAATATCCCTTGTATATAACAGATACAGGGTTGGTCCTAGGACACTTCCTTGTGGTACACCGGCTTCAATTTTCTTAAGTTCCGAGTAATTTTGGTCGTACCGTACTCTAAAGAGTCGGTTCGTAACGTAGGATTTCAGTATTTCGTAGTACTGCCTGGGGAGGTCCCTATGCAGTTTGTACTCAAGTCCCAAGTGCCAAACCTTGTCAAAAGCTTGAGCAACATCTAAGAATACAGACGAGCATACTTGTTTTTCTTCAAGTGCCTTTTCCACAACATCCGTAATTCGATGCACTTGGTCTATCGTGGAATGTTTATTTCTAAATCCAAACTGATGGCTCGGAATTAGTCTTCTTTCTTCAATTATTTTGCTAAGCCTTTTCAGTAGCAGTTTTTCAAAAACTTTTGCCATGATTGGTATAAGCGATATTGGTCTGTAAGATGTAACTTCTGTTGGTGGCTTACCTTGTTTAGGTATAACAATGACTTCTGCAATTTTCCAATGATGTGGCACATATCTTAGTTTAAGGCATGCGTTTATTATAAATTGGAGTTTCTTGAAGGCTATAAGAGGCATTTCTTTCAGAACCTGAGCAGTTATAAGATCGTACCCTGGTGATTTTTTGTTTGACAACTTATGTTGACACATGCTTCTTACTTCTTTGAGCGTGACAAAAGGTATTTCACATTCGTCGTTTCTGTCAACAAACTGTAAGGGATCTGTAGCTGTGCTAGCTGGGAATGGCTTGAAAACATTCGCGAGATGTTCAGCGAAGAGATCAGCCTTTTGTTTCGGGTTTCCGATCCATTTACCATCTTGAGATTTTATCGGCGGGTTTTGTGTCTGAGGTCTTTTTAGGCGCTTAGCTGCTTTCCATAAGGAGTATTCTGTAGAAGCATCCGTCGTCAGACTTTTCAGGAATCTACTTAGTGAATCATTTTTAAACTCACGGATTCTTTTTTTTAATTCGTTGTTAAGACGGTTAAAAACTACCTTATCATCTGGGAATCTCGTGGATTGCCATTTTCTTCTAGCTCTTCTTTTTTCCAAAATCAACTCCTTTATTTCGATAGGATATTTTATTTCTTTTTCTCTCGCATTCGAAATAGTTGGAGTACTTTCTTCTGCAGCCTGCTGCACATCAGCAATAAATTGTTCTACTTCATGATCAATTTGTTCAATTGTTTGCATAGGGGATCTTAGGTTTATAAAATTTTCAAGTTTGTCTCTGAATTCGTTCCAGTTTGTTCTGTTATTCACGAGCTTGAGATTACTTTTTTCTATTATTTCTGTTTCGCTCAGTGATAAAATTACTGGAGTATGATCTGATGATAAATCGTAATTACCTTCGACACTTATATGATTTCGTTTAATACCTTTAACTACGAAAAAGTCTATAAGGTCTGGTATTTTGTTAGTATCAGATGGCCAATATGTTGGCGAACCAGAAGAATAAAATTCGCATTTGTATTTTCGGCCTGCTTGGTATAGCCGTTTACCTTTTGTTGTTATGAGCCTAGATCCCCATTGGGTGTGTTTAGCATTGAAGTCGCCACCAACAAGGAAGTTATGTCCTAACAAATGTAGGAGTTCTGCATAGTCTTCTTCAGTTGGAGAGCGCCTCGGAGGGCAGTATATAGCTGCTATTTTAAATTCTTTCTTTTTTATACCAATACTAATTGTTGTTACTTGCATGTTTTCATTAGTAAACTTTGGTTCTTCATAGTGTGTTAAGCACTTTTTTATAAGTATTGCTGATCCTCCCCTAGCTTTGTCAGCTGGGTGCGGAGCGTGATAACATGTATAGTTTGGTAATTTATTATCAAGACTTTGTTCAAAAGCGAGGTGGGTTTCGGACACCAAACAAATGTCTATATGCTCTATGTCTAAAAAGATGTTTAGTTCTGATACATGCTGCAAAAGACCGTTTGCATTCCATGTTGCGATTTTGAGTGTTCTGTCCATCATTGTTTTTTAAGAGCGACTTCTTCGCTTAGCTGTTTTATGTTTAAATCTTGTTGGTCAATCCTTTTCAGGATGAGTTCCAGCATTTCTTTTATAGAAGTTTCCTCATTCTTCCGCACATTTTTTATAATCTGGGAATAGGATTTATTTTCATCACTTTTGCTTAGTGCAATTGCTTTTCCCGGTTGATTTTTAGTAATGTTATCGACCGTTACTTTTTTGTTTTCAACTACTGGTTTTGTGTTGGTTGAGTTTCTAAGCTTGTTCCCAGTTTTGTTTTTTCTTTTTGTGTCTTGGAACTTTTTTGCTACTGGACATCCTCTGTAACTTGCAGGATGATTGCCTTGACAGTTAACACATTTCGCTTTCTGTTCTCTGCCCATGGGACAGTTTTTAGTTGCATGTCTGCCTTCGCATTTAACACAAGCGAACTCGCGATTGCAGTATTTTTGTGTATGCCCAAAGGCTTGACAGCGCTTACATTGTGGAACAGTTTTCGACTTTCGCAGTGGTTCAATTTTGACAACTATGCCCATAATTGATTTAATACTGTAAATCTTATCGAGACTTTCTTTATTTTCAAACGTGAGCATAAATAAAGGTAGAGATCTCTTTTTTGTCGTTGATACCCCAGTGGAGTCTTTTACTATCTCATTTTTAATAAGATTATTGGCATCGAGAGCTTGAAAGCCTTTTTGTATAAGGTCTTCGACAATTTCTTTGGCAACACATGAAGAGTGAAGGCCTCTTGCTACTACTTTTATCGATCTTGTAGCTTTATTTTCGTACGAGTGCCACTGAATTTTCTTTTTGTTCAATTCTTCAGTGACAGATCTATACGCATCGGCGTCTTCAACAATGACTTTCCAATTGTCTTTATTGTATGATGTATATTTACATGCCTTATTCGTGCATTTTTCTACTATGCTCTTTAGCTCGCCAAACATTGCCAATCCGGAGATCATAATTGGAGGTGGGGCAGTTTGCCTGATACCTTTAACGTGAGACTTATTTTGGGGTAAATCTCTTATTTCTTTATTGGATGCTCTCATTATTGTAGCAGTATCTGATTTTGAACCTGTTTGCTGACATTTTATAACAGCCTCTGGGCTACTCTCTGCTTTACGTTTCTTTGACTTACGTTTATTTCGGTTTCCTTCAGTTTCAAGGAGGAGCTCTTCCTCATCAGTATGAAACTCATTAGCAGTTTTTTGTGGGCTTTTCACTACTGGTGACTTTTGTCTTGATATGTTGTCTTTCACGGACTTTTTGTCGAGCAAGCTGACTTTTTCTTCGAGTCTCTTCACTTGTTGCTGAAGACTTTCAACAAGGGCTTCAAGTTGTTTTCTGGCTAAGATTTCTATTTGCCATTTATCGAAATAATTTTCGGATTCAACTTGGTGGATCTCGTTGTTTTTTGTGGAACACTGCTGATCTTTTGTTTCGATCTTTTCATAGATGGTTCCTTTTTCGTTAATGACTTCTATGTCATTTGATTTTTGCGTTGGGGTTTTCGATGGCATAACCCTTGGTGATATTTTTGGTGGAGTTCTTAGTGTTTTTGAACTCCGTCTATTTCCTATAAGCAATAATTGGTCCTCCCCAGAATCCGTAGGACCGATCTCCGAAGAGAGTGGATTTACCAGTTTATCTGGATTGCCACCTGGGGTATTATATCTATTTGTTTTACTCATTGCCATATTTGTTTTTGTTTTTGTAACTTTTGTTTAGTCCCATAAATAGCTCAGTTACCTCTTCTATTTAGGTTTCTTGGAGAGCTGGTTCTTCAGAGCGATTATCTTATCTTTTGCTCCTAATTCCTGAGAAGGTAGCTCAGGTGTCTCAGCTCTTGGATTCAATAGATCCAACGCTCGTCGTTAGTTCACCTTACGGTTATCCAGCGGGCACCACTTGGAGGTGACGATGCGATTTTGCTCTGAGCGGTGACGTCAGCGTAATTTCGAATGAATCGGCGATACCATCCGGTAAGACCGAGAAACCTTCGCACTTGTCGGATTGTTGTCCGAAGCGGAAAGTTGACCATTGCCTCCACCTTGTCAGGATTAGTCTTCAAAGTTCCTTGACCGACAATATACCCAAGGAATTTTATCTCCCGCATGCAGAACTTGCTTTTGTCTAAGTTGATGGTAAGGTTGGCTCGACGTTAGCAAGCAGCCACTTCGGTAAGGATGCGCATATGAGACTCGAAGTCTGCAGTACAAATAAGCGAATCGTCTAAGTAAACAAACACATTATCACGGAGATGACTGGGCACCACTTGGTCGATAACTCGACACATTGTCTGACCCGCGTTACTAAGACCAAAAGGCATTACTCTGAACTGGTAAAGTGGCCTACCAGGCACTGCAAACGCGGTTTTCTCTCGAGACTTTTCGTCAAGAGGTATTTGCCAGTACGCGTCCTTTAAGTCGATCCCCGTGATAAAGTGAGTGTCTCTTATGCGACTCAACAAGCCTTCAACGTGAGGCAACGGATACGCATCCTTTACCGTGACTGCGTTAACTTTTCGAAAGTCGAGACATAACCGAACTTTACCAGGCTTTCGCACCAAAACGACCGGACAGCTCCATGGCGAATTATTGACTTCAATAACTCCAAGCTCTAACATGCGGTCCAATTCCTTGTACGCCTCTTCCTGACGCACTGGAGACAGTGGGTAATGTCGAGATTTAATCGGTACAGCGTTACCCGTATCGACTGTATGACATCCTAGAGTCGTTTTCCCTAAGCCTAACACCATAAAGTTTGGAAACAGATTTTTCACCTTCTCTAACTGAAGTTTTTGCTCTGGAAGAAGATCTATCAGTTCCGCGTCAGCTTTAAAATTTACCTCCTCTTCACCATTGTCAATATTTCCTTCAATTTCACTGATCTCAGGCATTAAATGAAAATTCCGCCAAAAGTTCATCCCAAGGTAAAGCTTTTGAGTGAGATTGGGAATTAAGTAATAGGTAATTGGTTTGGTAACTCCGTTGTACGTCGTTGGAACTTCACAATATCCCACGATATTATGCGATTTCCCATCTGCAGTCCGCACTTCGTTTTTATAAGGAGTTACTTCCGCCCCAATTTCCTTTACCAATGCCCAACCATCCTTTCCAATAACGGAGATTGAAGCTCCGCTATCTAACAATCCGAAGACAGATTCATCGTAAAGCTTTACGTTGGCATACATCCGACCATCTGAATTAGATGAAATTATAGTTTCGACAATTTGCTTACGAAATTTTTTTCGTTGACGAAACCTTCGACGACACTTTTGAATATGAACGCTTGATGAATTATAGCCATGCCCAAAAATACGAGCACGAACTCTGGCATAATTCATCTTGCGATCATGTAATATCTGAAGGTTAAACGATTTTAATGGATGGGATGCATCTTCAGAATCTTCGAAGTGTCTTCGTTCCAAGATCTTGATTGGAACATTTTTCTCAAGAGCTTTACTCAAATCGTTGTTGGATGGAAATGATTTTATTGTTGAGAGGGGTTGGGAGCATTCCTGGTGGAACGAAGATCCCCACTCCTCCTCTCGTTCCCGTACAGGTTTCCCGAGTGTTTACCGCATTCCACAGTACTCACACCTTTTGCTCCACAAAGAAAGCAAAACAAATTTCTAGTTCTCGATGGACAGAAATGATAAGCATGGCCTTTCTGATCGCAATTCCAGCAAACATAGTTTGCCGTTGAAGTTGCTTTTCGAGCCCCTGAAAAAGCTGCAATTTCCTCACCCTCGAAAGGTTCAACTTCTTGGGTTTCCTCAATGGCAATTTCATGAACTACTTTTGGTACTAAGGATCTTTTAGCTAAAAATCGCTCGGCCTCTCGCGCTTTATTTCTGAGCTCTTCAAGGCTCTTTACATTCGAAGCCAACAAGATTTCACCGAGTTTATCCTTAGTATTGTTTCGAATAACGTTGACCATCTTCTTTTCATCAAACGGTTCCATTAATCGGTCGTTAAGACCCGCTACAGCATGGTAAAATTCGTAAAATGACTCCTTAGGACCTTGCCTTCGTGTAAGCAAACGCATATATATTTCAACATCATCTTCGAGTCTGCCGAACTCTTTGTTCATTGCTGTTTTGACGTCACTAAACTTTGCATTGGGTTTCTTTTAAGATATGCCCAAAACCATTTGTTTGGCCTACTTCCGGATGAGAGCAAAATTTGAAAATTTGCAATCATCTGTTCGTCCGTATAACCAGAGGATTTTTGCATACGTTTGACTTTGAACAAAAATTCGGAAACGTTTTCAGACCCATCGTAGCTGATATGCCACCGGTCAAGCCTACACCTATCTGACGTGCTAGGCGAAGATGATGGTGCAATTGATTCCCTTGGCGTTGGGGTAAGAACTTCCGGCCCTCCATCAGCGTTATTCGAAAATGGATTAATATTCCTTGAATTGTTTCTTTCCTGTTGATTGATACCAATCGACTCCAACTTGGCTATGACGTTATTCATGAAAACATTTAACGTCTGCATGAGCCTCACCTGATTGCCAGTTATCGATGACTCTATGCGATCCAACAATTCGTTTGTCTCATCGACTCTAATTACATTATGGTTAATACCACCGCTTGCAGGGACTTCACCTTCGGCTGTATTTTGTACCCTACCGTTAATGTCAACATTTTCGTTTTCACTAGCCATGGTAGATGTGAAATCAGAAACAATTGAGTTAATGTCTTCAGAAAAACTAAACGTATTATTTAGATCAAAACGATCGATCGTATTTCTAAATCTTTGATGGAACTCCTCAAATTTAGCTTCGTTATATAAACTGACTTCTTGAAGTTTTTCTTGGAACGACATTCTTCTCTGCTTGCTTATACCTCAACCAGAATCTACCGAGTATACCCCTTCACTACGAAAAAGGACTTCCGCTACCGATTCTTGAATCCAAAAAAAAATCAAGATCAATGAATTGATCAGTTCGAAAACCCTCAACAGAACAGGACACTCGAACTCTATTATGGTCCTAATGCAGGTTGAACTAGGAAAACTCAAAATTAAAAACCATCTATTTCAAAGTCTAAACCAAAGAAAATGCAAATTTACTAAGTGTGCTCAAAAATGTAATTCAAAAAAAAGTACCTAATAGTAAAAGTTTTAAACTGAAAAAAAATAATTCGAAAACTTGATTATCTAAGAACGTTCAAATTTCAAAATTATTTTCAAAGATAAACAAAATGTATGTATGTACACCTGTACTTCAATTCAAGTTTATTATAATTCTATACTCTGTTTATATTTTTGATATAGTTCACAAAATCTACCCTTTTTCCAACAGGATGTTTAATATTGAACTAAATTTTAAGACTTCAATTTAAAAATTTATATCTGAACAAAAAAATCAAATTAAAACGATAAGAAAAATTTCATCAGGATACGTGACCGAACTCAACACGAACATCCAGCTCCAAACCTGAAATTCTTGTTCGAACTTACCATCAAATAATATAAAATTTAAAGAAAAATAATTCAAAAATGTTTTTATAAAATATGTGATATAAAAATTTTATTTAGTTGTTATATTTTAAAAATTTTAAAATTTCAAAATGATTAATGAATAAAAATTGTTTTTATTTTTAAAATGTATCTTCATAAAAAAAAATAAAGGGATGAGAATTTGAGAAGAAGAAGAAGAAAAGAAATGATAAAAACGGAGAAGAAGCCGCCGTGTTCTGCGAGCCAGATAATAAAACAAAATTAAAATATACTACTTTAACTATTGTTAAAAAAAAGGACTTGAGAAAAAAAAAAGTTATCTTTGAGTTTCAGAACTCCAAGGACGAATCACTAACTTCGTCCTTGAAGGACTCTGAAACTCTCCGAAAATAAATGACTTGCTGGAAGGACCTCCGAATACGCCTTTACATAAACGGGTCTCTTCCGAGCATTAGATTTGTTTAAAGTGTGTGCCACTATTGTCTTGCTATTTGAGTTCCTTAATCAAGAATGCTCAAAGACTTAAACATTTGATTCACATCACTTGTTAATGTCTCACTTGTAGCAACGCGGTACCAAATACCCAATTCAGTAACCGGGACTCACAAAATCAACATAATCAAATTCAAATTTAAACTGAAAAAAATTAAAAAAAAGAATGTTAATAACATTTATTTAAAGTTATAAAAAAAAACTAAATGAATTGGCTCAAAAAAAACTCTTTAGACACTCTATCTTCAGAATTCAGATAGAGGGCTCCACGTTGCGGGCGCCATTTGTAACGAGCCGCTTTGCCTGTGTGTGGTCGTGACTGGCTTAATTGAACCCGTAGCTCAGCGGTTTCGAAGGTTGTTCGACCCAGGACTCATTACAAAAAAATAAAACCAGTCCAGCATCCCGGTGTTGATGATGCGCGAGATATCTACCTTAAACCCTCCCTACCTGGTTGACTCCCTCGCTAGAGCAACCCCTTTCTTCGGCTTCTTCTCCTTACCCCTTCTTTCCCATCTCCCCTTCAATCTCTCATCCCTTTATGCTAAAAAAACTTAAGCCATCATCGTAATGACTTTAGGTTTCATAAAAAATCCATTTGTTTCTTTTTTTAAACCACAAAATGTTTTATTACAATATTTAACTTTTAAAGGCTTTAATTTATATCCACAAAGTGTATATACATATGTACAAGTGAAACTTCAATTAAAAATTAACGAAAAAATTATTTTATCTCGACGAAAAAATTTAATTTATTTTACAAACCAAATTAATTATATGTGGCAATCATACGCCAATCAAGCGAAACTCCGATTGATTCGATAAGAATCGTCTTCGATTTATTACAAAAAAATGGATCTTCAAGATCCCTTTTATCTTCTTAGTCTCTTTTTAAATCTCAACTCCCCTTCTTCGCAAAACCCCCCTTTTTATTCGAAGCTATGTATGCATACCTTTTTTCTTTCTCTTTTTTTTATTATGAACACTCGTTTACCCGCACTTTTATTAATTTATATGTATATATAATATATAAAGAAAGAACATCGACTTACCCGTTCTTCTGCTGTAGTGGCCACTGCTGCTGGAAGGCTAGGGTCGATGAATAATTTAACGTAGGTAATATCAGGTTTACGAAATTGTTCACTGATGTTAACTTCGAACAAAAAAAAAATTTACTAAATTTAATTTAACGTTTCCCGGAACGTATCTAATCAAAAGATTTTCGTTTTTAAACAGCTATTATTTTCACCACAAAAATTTGATTTTAAATTTAAGTTTAAAGCAAATGTATTTAAAATTTAGTTCAAAAAAATTAAAAAATATATATAGGTGACGGTGGTCGAACCTCAGCAGGCTTTTGTTCCGGTGCTTTTTTGTCGGAGCCTTTTTTTTTTTTTTTTTTTTCAATTCATTTTTATTAATTCAATCTTAAATCTATCTTAAAGCTAGACAAAAATTCATAAAACTAGCCTAATTGAGGGACATTTAACGGTCAAGTTTAAAGTGCTGCTTTTTTCTTAAGCTCCCAAAAATTTTATTTTTAATCATAACAAAATAGTTAAAAATTACATTTTGTATAACTAATTCAAAGTTTAACTCATAAAGTTTAATATCACATCAAAAAACCATTTTTATTGCAAGGTAGGAGTAGTCTATTTACAATTCAAAAATTCGCAAAGAAACTTTGCTATACGGTATCATCATGAGCACTTCAAATAAAAGAAACTTAACAGCAATTTCTCCCGAACAACTAAACAACAACAAAAAACGCGACTCAGAACAAACAGAAATAGGGAGCATGTCAGTCGCCCAGTTCCAAGAACTGCTCACAGCAACTATCGCCGATCAAGTCAAGGATCTAGCTACCAGAGCTGATGTCGCTTCTTTAACCGCGGAGATTGAAACATTAAAAATAACAAATTCTCAATTAAATGAAAAACTAAAGACAATGACAGATCGTTGTGACATTCTGGAATCACAATTAGAAAATTTATCACGGAAGCAATATGAAAACTGTCTTGTAGTACACCTTCCTCTAGATCGACAAACTAGTGCAGTTGATACTGCAAAACAAACTTGCGCTGAGCTTCTCGAATTAAAAGAGGGTGAAAGTTTCCATATTAATAAAACACGAGAAATCACAAACACTAACACTAAAATGGCAACCGTCTTCTTAGAACTTCACTCGGCACAAGAAGCAAGTAAAATATTGTCAGCTTCAAGACAATTAAAAGGAAGTGGAATTAGTATTTTCCGCGAACAATCACTATTATATCGGAAAAAGAGACAAGGTCTACACGAAATAAAAACCAAACTACAAAAAATCAACCCGAATGAGAAAATGTCACTGAAAGGAGATAAACTTTTAATAAATAACAAATTATATTCTTATAACTACTCGAGTGAAATCTTAATTGCGAAAACCGAACAAGACTTAAAATTTGCAAACCAGTTGTTTGGAGATAATACATCAAATTTTTTTGACAGCAGCGAGGGAGTGAAGTTAGCTCCACTTGGAATTGAAAACATCGCTTCCACCTCTCGACTGACTGCGGCGCCATCTAGTAGTCAACATGTCAAGTTAATTAAGAAAAAAGATTAGGAAAGAGTTGCCGTCTGCCATATTAAAGAAAATTTTATAAATATATCTATTTTAGCTTATAATATTTCAGGTCTTAAAAATAAATTAATTCAGCCTGATTTTTTTAAATTTATTTTAAATTATGATGTTATTATTTTAATTGAAACTTACATTGAATATAAATTTCAAGACAGCTTTGTAAAATATTTTAAAGATTATAAATTAAAATTTATTCCCGCAATAAGATCTAATATTTATGGAAGGGCAAGTGGAGGTATCCTTTGTGCTATTAAAACCAAACACTCACACTGTGTCTATTTTACAGACGTCGAAAATGAAGTTGTCATTAAAATTTCAAACACCAATCTTAGTTATCACATAGTTCCTATATATATAAACTGCAATAACTGGACTAATGACTTCGAAAAACTATGTGATTTTATGATTAACAGCGCACTAGAAAACATTATGCTTATCGGCGATTTCAATGCTCGTATTGGAGAACGCCAAAACTTGTTAATTCATATGATGCCAACTAACTTAAACAATCAACAACAGAGGACTTCCAAAGACAAAACTACTAACAGCAACGGTAAAAAACTTATGGAGTTATTTGAAAATTTTGGACTTTTTGTTTTAAATGGGATCTCTAAAGGAGATGCAAATGGAGAGTTAACCTTTATTAGTGGCCAAGGAGAGTCTGTAATAGATTTCGCAGCAATCTCTGGAAATTGGTTTGATGCAGTTAACAATTTTACAGTACTTCCAGCTATCTTCTCGGCTCACATGCCAATACTAGTAACAGCATCTTTCGAACGATTCGAGCCACAATTACTGTCTGATTTTGTCCGAAAATATAAGTGGAAAGACAGGAATATAGAACAATATCAATATCAATTAAGCCGAAATTTACATCTCCTTAATCGAGACTCGAATGCTTCAATGGATGAAAGGGAAAAAAGCATAATGGAAGTTATTTACTCATCTTTGTCACCGCTTAATGATAGATATAAAACATTTACCCCTAAAACTAAGTGGTATGAAAAGGAATGTCACAAAATTCGAATGCAATCGTTCAAATACCTAAAATTATTCAGAACTTCAAATATGCTACTTTTCAAAAACCTCTATCTACGAACAAACAAGGAGTACAAATCACTATGTACAATGAAGAAAGCTCTTTACTACAAGGACCTAGCAAATAAATTGTCTCATAGCAATAATTCAAAAGAATTTTGGAATATTGTAAAAGAAGTAACCGATGGGAAAAGAAGTACGAAGAAAACTCTTGACGCCGAGACTCTAGCTGCTCATTTTAAAACTCTATTGTCGGCCGAAGGGAATCTTCACACTTTCAGCTTCGCTCTTCCAAATACTGAAGTTGACGAAATCGATGCTCAGATAACACCAATGGAACTTGATTTTACTTTGCAACAATTAAAAAACAATAAAGCATCTGGTATTGATGGAGTTCCTGTTGAATTTTTCAAATACAGTAGTAGAGAACTAAAAGAATATATCCTTGACCTTTACAACTCACTATATGAGAACAGTTATGTACCCCCGAATTTTACGAAAGCTATTATAAATGCTATTTACAAAAAGGGCGACCCAAATCTTGCCGAAAATTATAGAGGAATCTCCATTTTAAATTCCCTTCGAAAAGTTTTCACCGCGATACTTTATAATAGGTTAGTTGGGTGGATCGAAAACACACAAAAATTAAGCGCTTTTCAAGCTGGCTTTCGTAAAGGTTTTTCTACTGTTGATCAAATTTTTGCATTGACAAGTATCGTAAGAAATTATCTCGAAAAAAGCAGAAAACTTTACGTATGCTTTGTCGACTTTAAAGCAGCTTTTGATACTATTAACAGACAAGCTTTATTTTACAAACTCTCGAACATGTGTATGTCAAGAAAATTCCTACTATTATACTTGAATTTTCTCTCGACATCTTCAGCTGCTGTATGGGATGGATTGAAGATATCTGAGTGGTTTGCAACTACTACAGGTGTTCCTCAAGGATGCATCTTGAGCCCTCTTTTATTTGCCTTGTTTATAGATGATGTTTCATCCATTCTACCTGGAGGTGTTGTGTATGCGGGGAATCTAATCAAAGTACTTATGTATGCTGATGACCTAGTACTTATAGCTGAAAATCCCTACACACTACAGCATCAAATAAACAAACTAGTGGCGTACTGCAACACGTGGAATCTTTTTATCAACATACAAAAAACAAAGGTTATGATTTTTGAAAAACGAATGGGCAGAAGAAGACCAGAGGAAGTTTGGAAGATTGGCAACGAGCACATCGAAACAGTAAATGAATTTAAATATCTAGGTGTTTTATTAACATACAATTTAAACTTCTCAAAACATGCAAAAGAAAAATGCAGCGAAGCTAAACTAGCTCTCAACTTAATGTGGCCGAAATTCTTCGGAAATATAAACGTTTGCAATGCCACGAAATTCAAAGTATTCAATGCAACCATCAATACATGTATGCTATATGGTAGTCAAGCATTTGGTTTTACTCAATTCGAAGAGTTTGAGATAACTCAAAGAAACTTTTTCAAACGAATCTTCAAGTTACCTATGTCAACTCCAACGTATGCTATCTATGTAGAGTCAGGACTACCCCCAATTTTTATAAAAAGTCTAAAACAAAATGCAGATTACTGTATTAAAATCATGGGTAGAAATGAATCAAATCTACATAAACAAATAATGACTAAAGCACTACGATCGAATGCATCACCTTTTAAAGAGTGGAAAGAACTGGCTAATACATACAACTGCACATTATCGATCTCAGAAAACAACATTTCAGAGTGGCTCGATCAATTTTCACTTCTCATTGCGAAAATAGATGAAAATATTTTTAACCAGCATCTTACCAAAGCTTCAACGACCACAGCCAGAACAATTTATCGAAACCTCAATCATCGATTGCAGACAAATGTTGGATATTTCAACTTAAATTTCTCTGCCGAAAAAATAAGTCTTATCTTCAAAGCAAGAGTTGAATTATTGAATTTAAACTTTATCCCACATAGAATGGATCGGCAGGAAATATGCCATCTATGCAATAGAAGAGAACTAGAAAATGTCCATCATTTCATTGCTGTATGTCCTATTTTGCAAGAAATAAGAAGATTGTTTTTTGAAGAAAGCGTAATATCTGTGGAAAGATTGTATGGATTATTAAATGGCGCTGAGGGTTGGTCGAAATTGTATAAATTCTGTAAGCTTGCTCTCTCATATAGAAATAGTTTTTGACATCATTCGCACTTTGTGTTTCAAATCACCCAAAAATTGTATATTTATGAAGTTTATGAAAATTAATATTAAGCTTAAATTCAAGTTGAATAAATAAAAATAAAATTGTACTTCTTTTCATAATACATTAATATCTTTTGTGTTTCAAATCACGTCAAAATTGAGTTCATACAAAATTGTAATTTAAAAACTAATTTGTTATGTAACGAATTTATAACTTAATTAATATACCATATTGATTCATATATGTTTAAATTAATTTACACTTATTTATATAATGTCATTTCCGGCAGACGGCAAATATGCCAAGTCCGTAATCTTACTACAAATTGTATATTATTTTAAAGATAAGATGAAAATAAAGACTTATAATAATAATAATAATAATAGCCTAATTAACCATAACTTACAACTAACTTCCTGGTCCCATACGGACACTCTAAGTTAAACAATAATACTTAATGCTAATGCCTTTCGGCCCTAAGATCTATTTTAACTTCAATTCAATTTTATTTATTTTTGTATTCATTAGAAAATTTAAAAAAACTAATGTCAATATCCTTTTTTATTTTTACTTAAAAACTACTTAAAATAAGGTCCTTAATATAAAACTTAAAGCTAACTAAAACTACCTATTCTACCTATAACCTACTTAAAACTAGAACAACCACAGCAGCAAATCTAACTATCTAACGTTTTTTGTTTTTCATATTTTGTCTTTTTTTTGTATTTTTTTTTTATTATTCCATGTTTTTTTATTTTTTATTTTTTTTTTGTATTTTTTGTATTTTTTTTTGTATGTTATTTTTTTTTTTTTTGTGCCACCATGCCTATTCTACTTAAAGCTAAACCCTAAAACTATAAAACAAGTATGTAAGCCGGCCAAGGCTTAAAACCCCATCCCGACTACTCACTATCAAGTGCCGATTGAAGCCACCAAAACTGGTTCTCCTGCTTCACCCTATCAGTTCGGTCCCGTTCGGACACAGCCCTACTGAACCGAAGGAGCTCAGCTCCGTCTTGTGCCATGACGTCCCGATTGTACAGGAGTCGCCTATCCACGGTTCGTCGTCTGACGTGGTAGATTAGTGGAACTGCCAATCTATCCTGTATCAGACCGCATCTATCTAAAAAGAGGAATGCCTCTGGTGGAATGAAGCCGCTCAAGCGTGCACTTTCAAAGTACTCGTCGTTCGGATAGAACGCCCCGAAAATTAAATTGTTGGTCGAAGACATAGCTCTTGCAATGTGACCTCGAACGAGTTTTATCACGAAATTGTCAATTCTGTTGATTCGAGCCCCGTTGTATAGGACCTCGTTGGAATAGTAATGCACGTAAGAAGATTCGGCTGTTCGATATAAGCCGGTACAGCGTCGTAAACACTGCCGCTCGAACACCCGAAACTTCTCCATCTGGGAAGGGGCAACGTTGAACCACACAGGACAACCATAAACGATCATCGGCCGTATGAGGGCCATGTAGCAAATTACCTTCACTCTGGGGTCAAGCCGACTGCTAAAAAACAGCCGTTTCGTCAGAGCGAAGGCTCCTCTGGCCCTGGTCAGAGCAGCATTTATATGTCTGTCGAAATATAAATACTGATCCAACCAGATACCGAGGTACTTCACTACACTTTTGCTCGCTAATGGCTGCCCGTGAAGATCAACGATGACCATCTTGCGCCAATTCTTGCACGTATCCCTCGTGGCCCCAGCCAACGGAGTCCGGAACAGAATTGTCTCCGACTTGTGGACATTTATTTTCAGTTTCCAGTCGTCACAATATCGCTGAATCTTGTCGAAATCACGCTGCAAGAGAATTCTAATAACCTCAACCTTTCGGGCCGTTCTGTACGCAATTAGATCGTCGGCGTACGCAATTGCCTTTGTAAGACTACCTATCAGATCGCTGGTGTAAATGCTGAAGAGAATCGGCGAATTCACCGCTCCCTGTTGAAGACCATTTTTAATTAAGAATGTTGTGGTAGAAGTTAGATTGCCACTTTTGACAACAAACTTTCTACCGTTAAGCATATCATAAAGTATATACAACAATGGCTTGCTTATGCCAAGCCTGCTCAGTTTTAGGTAAAGACCCTCTAACCATACGGTGTCAAAGGCCTTTTCCAAATCAACCAGAACAGCACCTGTGCATTGTTGTTTTGTTTTATTCCATTGGATATCAGAAACGAGTTTAGACGCAGCATGAATTGTGTCATGACCCGCCTTGAACCCGAACTGTTTATCTGGAATTATTTTGTTGTCCGCAGCCCACTTAGTCAGAGCCCTATTAATGATTTTTTCGAAAACTTTGCTGATGCTCGGAAGAAGACTTATCGACCGAAGATTTGACGGGTTGGAGTTGTCCTTTCCCTTTTTCGGGAGAGGATGAACCACAGCGGTCTTCCAATGCACTGGATAATATGCATTATTCAGTGCGTTATTGAAGAGTGTGGTGTAAATGTCAATTGCCTCCATCGGTAAATGTCTTAGTACAACGTTGGATATACCATCGACACCAGCTGACTTTTTATTTTTTATTGAGTTGAAGATGAGCTGAAGCTCAACCTTTGTCACTAACAGGGGACTTGGACCCGTTTGCTCGGCGATTATGGCATTTGCCAAGGAATCGTCATTGAACCGCATGAAACCGCGGTTCTCAGATCGCCATTGTGTTATATCATTTCGAAGGTAAAAATGATTAAGTAGGGCTCTGTTTTCCAGGTCGTGGTTGGGGCGAATGCAAGCATTCACCTTGTACACTTGCTGGAAAGCAGCTCCCACCGCCTCCACTTTTTCCTTCGGATCTTCAATTATAAAAAAGTCATCGTCAAAGATGGCTTATTCTGGATCTATTTGCGCTGTCCTGAGTACGTCTCTGTTCTCTTCAGTTCTTTGGAGTTTCAGACACGGAAGGTCATTGTCGTTCTTTTTCCTGAATATCTTGTTGATTTTAGGGAACATACTAGGGTCACTGGAATTAACTGACCGGATCTTGCGGTCCCAGTACTTGTTAATTGATAACCTGTAGTTCTCCTTAATCAACAGATTGACATTTTTTATTGACGACTTCAGTGTCCTAACCTCCAAGTCGTGTGGATGAGCTGAAGCTCAACCTTCGTCACTAACAGGGGACTTGGGCCCGTTTGCTCGGCGATTATGGCATTTGCCAAGAAATCGTCATCGAACCGCATAAAACCGCGGTTCTCAGATCGCCAATGTGTCATATCATTTCGAAGGTAAAAGTGATTAAGTAGGGCTCTGTTTTCCAGGTCGTGGTTGGGGCGAATGCTAACATTCACCTTGTACACTTGCTGGAAAGCAGCTCCCACCGCCTCCACTCTATTTGCGCTGTCATAAGTACGTCTCTGTTATCTTCAGTTCTTTGGAGTTTCAGACACGGAAGGTCATTGTCGTTCTTTTTCATAAATATCTTGTTGATTTTAGGGAACATACCAGGGTCACTGGAATTAACTTACCGGATCTTGCGGTCACAGTACTTGTTAATTGATAGCCTGTAGTTCTCCTTAATCAACAGATTGACATTTTTTATTGACGACTTCAGTGTCCTAACCTCCAAGTCGTGTGGGTCTGTGAGTCGTCTGTACAAGTTTTTGAGTCTTGTCAGTAAGCCACTCTTGTGCTTACGTAGTGCGTCAATAATCGCGTTTCTGTAAGCGTCCATTTGGTCCCGTTCTTTGTACTTTGGTATTGTCCGTTCCATTGTTCGTTTTATTGTTTCGTCCATCTGTTGTAAATGTTGGTCAATTTCTGTATTTGTCATGTTTCTGTTGTTTGGTGGGGCTATGTCACTCGAACGAAATCTCTCGCTAAGGCGGTGGTGAAACGAGGCCAGCGCATCTTACTGTAATTGTAAGAATGCGTTGCAACGTATTCCTCCAACTCCACCCGTTCGTAAGGAATCTGCATTACAGCAGCCAGTCCGCAGTGATCACTGTCGTACTCGACTGTCTGTAAGCAGTTTCGAGGGTGATTACCCACTTTGTCTGTAACTGTCAGTCTGGTGTCGTACAGCAAAAGATCCAGAAAGGAGCCGCTTCTTGGATACGATGGCTTTTCAGTAGCCAGCAGGTCGACGCCATATTCAACGCTGTAAAGATCCATCAAATTAAAAAGATGGTTACCTCTGGGACTACTATGTTGATTTCCCCAATCTTCATGTTTTGCGTTCAAATCACCGGCCAAGATGAAATAGTTTTCTTCCAAGCTCAGTTTCAGTTCCCTAAAAAGAATCTCGAGTTCTGAAGCAAAGTAAGTAATCTGCGGAGCTCCAGCCGCATAAGCCGCAATCATATACATCCGCTTCCCTTGAGTGAGAGAGATGCATACAACGCAAACTTCTAGCGTCTTGAGCTTTCGCAATTCATTGTTGTAAATAACTTTATAATTAATGCCTTTTCGTATAAAGAGAGCGACACCGTCCCCTTGAGTGGAGTCGGGCCGGTCTCTTCTTACGATATTGTAATTTTTATGAGTCAATTTGTGTTTGTGGTTTAGTTTAGTTTCGCTAGCCATAAACACATCGGGACTGTAGTCTTTCAACAATTGGAACATATTGGCTCTTCGTTCAATCCTAATCAGTGAATTTACATTCACAGCTAGGACTTTTAGGCGCGTCTCCGGCAGCGCGCCCATTATGGTCTAAATTGCGCCAGGCCAGGCAACAAAGAGTAGAGATGGTCTACCCTTTTGCCTTGCTTCTTTATCTGACTTTGCAGTCCTGTTAGTTGACCTTGAATGTTCAACAACAAGGCACAGGGGCCTTTGGGGCAACCGATGATGGAGCCTGTCTCGCGTTCCCATTCCCTGACACCATTTGGGCGTAGGAAAATTTGGGATCCACAAATTTTTGTGTAGGAGCCTGTCGAACTGTTCGACTTTCTTCGGCTTTTTGACTGGCCTGTTTTTGTTTTATTTGTTGGACCTTAGGGCAACCCCTATAGCTAGCCGGGTGCCCTTGGTTTCCACAAAGGACACACTTGAGCTGGGTCAAGTCCTCAACCCGCTCATTCCCCAGCTTGCAATCTCCCTTGATGTGGGTTTCGGAGCACCTGACGCAGCGCAACTGCATATTGCAGTTGGCTCCGGCATGGCCGAACCTCTGGCACTTCGTACATTGTAAAATGTCGTCGTGCCTTTTTAATGTCTCCCAGTGTATGGCTTGATAGTCGAGGCATTTGATTTCCCTCAGACTCTCAAGCCTACTTTGGGGCGATAATGTTACGAGGAACATTGGCAGCCTGTAACCCCGTCGCCTGGACTTCACCGTAGTGAACAGTCCAACGCACTAACCATTACGCTACGGGTACTACGAACATACATAACAAAAATTCACAGTTGAACGGTTTGAGTTTTTCCCGGTACCGGTATGTCACTGTTGTTGATTATAAAACGAAATATTCTTGGAAAATTGATATGTTGTTTGTGAAGATTGACTATCAGGTGTAATAATTGTAGTTTGCTGCTCACTTAAATCTATCAGGTCAATTTGGATCTTTTCTTGGGATTTGCGTTTTTATTCCATTCACCACCCCGCACTGGGAGTTTAACTCTTTGTACAATCACTTTACGTGTTTGATGCAAACCTCTCCATCGTCCTATGTACTGGCAGTTCTCTGTGTCTAGCACTACGGCCATAAGGAAATCTTCTTAGATTGCTAGTGGTGGTCTAGGGCAAAGGAGGCGGAATCAGACCGGTTAGTTCTTCATAATTCTTATGTCTTGGATATTGTATATTATGGATAAACCTTTAAATGAGTAATTCAATCAATTGAAATTCGGTTTGGATCTTTAATTAACTTACTTCTGGTGGTGTAGCTGTTCTTGATATAGTGGTTGTCATCTTCAAAATCGGACTTGTTAGCATCTTAATCCTTCTTCTTGGCACCTTCGAGATCGATTTTATCCTGTTCCGCGCCCAGCATCTGTGCAGCACTTTTTTCGCTGCTAGATATACCAGGTTTGTTGGGCGACTTGTTCTCTTTGGCGTTTCACGCTACATCAACTTTATCGCTTGATGATGACGACGTAGACGATGAGGAAACTTACTTCGAATTGGATGATGCTCTTAATGAACTCGAGCTTACTTACACGTGACGACCGCGATACTAATCGTATCGTATGCCCATCCCAACTGGGATTTGCCGATTCCAACTTTTTCGATCCGGACTTCATTGATGTGGCTGACTTACATAATAGATGCAGCCGGTTTAACCGAACTAGATTTCGAGTTATTGCAATATTCTGGTTTGAAGCAATCTTTGATGCTTCTCAAAATACAAATCTGTATAAATTTTATTTTTGAAAGAAAAAATATTCAATAGATTGTTTTTGTTTTGATTTTATTTTCGCTGTCAAAATACTCACCTCGTTGTTAATTTGTCATAACTGGGAACCAACTCAAATAGGACCACGTTCGCATTGCAGTTCTAGGGTGCGTCTATACTTGATGCACGATTTTTTCAGCTTTTAGTGAAAATTTTCATCAAAATCATAGAATTTGTATGCCAAAAGCATAAAAATATTATTTTTAGCACAGTTTACACTGAAAACCAATTATACAAATAATTTTACCTAAATTATTGCATTCATTTTTCAATTTTTGAATGCAACGGATCACTTTTTTGAACGGCTGAGTTCACCTCATAGTTTTTTCCTACGCGGTTGAGCAATATGTTCACAAATTCTATAACAACTACATTCATAATGGCTTGGTCCCATAAGAAATGCACGGGTTAGGTTAGGTTATAGTGGCTGTCCAAGATGGAAACGGACACACTTAGGCCAGTTTGATGGCCCATTGTGATACCACATGAATCTTGAGACTTCCTCTTAAGCTCAATGGAACCAGTTTGAGTCCCCTACGAAACGTGAGAGGCTGATTATACTGATATGATTTACATCGTTTAGATCGTTAAAGAAGAATTCTCCTAGGTAATTCTTGCGTTTTCGAGCCAGAGCAGGGCATGTGCAGAAAAGATGAAGAACTGTTTCTTCCTCTTCCTCGTCCATACAGCTTTTGCAAAAGTCATTTGAGAATACGCCTAGTCTCGTGGCGTGCTTTCCTATTAGACAGTGTCCGGTTATGACACCTATTATCGAGCTTATATGCGATCTGCTTAGAGAGAGCAAGCACCTTGAACGATTTAAATCCAGTGTTGGCCAGATGTTTTTTATGTGTCTTGACACGTGGTGATGTTGTTCCACCTGGTGCCTGCCCTGCTCACAGCGTCTTGCATTAGCAACAGTTTACAAGTAGCTATTGGTATGCCAGTACGTGCCAAACGTGGTAGGATGGGCTGTACTGTACCGTTCCTGGCGAGTTCATCTGCCTTACAGTAACCTGGAATGTCTCTATGGCCCGGCACCCAGCAAAGGTGAATATTAAACTGTTGTGCCATCTCCATTTGAGATGATCGACAGTTATGGACTGTTATAGAGTTTGTAGAGACAGAGTCCAGAGATTTTGTAGCGGCCTGGCTATCTGAGAAAATACGGATATCAAATGTTGATATCACGTTTTCTTTAAGCCAGGATAAGACTTCCTTTATCGCCAAAAGTTCCGCCTGGAACACGCTACAATAAACGAGAAGAACTGGGAGATATAAAAATCTGGAAATTTCTGTCGAATTGCAGTTGGAGGATGGTGTAGTCTGTGTACTTTGGAATTGATTCTAAATACCTAAGAATTACGGAGTGGCCAATGTTGTTGTTAGTCCACTGCGACGAAGCTTTGAGGCGAATAGCAGAGCTTGCAGCTATTTGTTTGCTAAATATGTCAAGAGGTGTTAGGTAGTGTAAGGTGTCCAGTGCCGCAGATGGGGTCGTGCGAAGCGATCCGCTTATACATAGGCAAGCTGAACGTTGGACTTTATTTAACTTATCCCTGTTTATAGCTTTCTCTAAAGCAGTCCACCATACTGCCACACGGTACATTAAAATCGGTCTGATTACCGATGTGTATAGCCAATGCGTTATTCTGGGTTGTAAGCCCCATTTATTACGAATAGCTTTTTTGAAAGAAAAGAGAGCTACAGTAGCTTTTTTGACTCTTTCCTGTACATTGCGTTTCCAATTTAGTTTGTTATCTAAGACAAGACCCAGGTATTTAGCCTCGTCTGAGAATTTTAATTGGATTCCTTTAATGTAGGGAGGGTTGCCAAATTGAATTTTGTATCTCCTCGAAAATAGGACCAAATCGGTTTTGTGTGGGTTAACACTCAGTCCACACCGATCAGCCCAAAGTATTAGTCTGTCTAAGGCATTTTGTAAGAGTTCTTTTAGGGTGTTAATATGCTTTCCTGAAACTGCTATAGCAACGTCGTCCGCATAGGCTATCACTCCGAAGCTCTCCGCATCCAGACTAGTAAGGATTTCATTCACCACTAGGTTCCTTTAATATAGGGAGGGTTGACAAATGGAATTTTGTATCTCCTCGAAAATAAGACCAAATCGGTTTTGTTTGGGCTAGCACCCAGTCCACACCGATCAGCCCAAAGTATTAGTCTGTCTAAGGCATTTTGTAAGAGTTCTTTTAAGGTGTTAAGATGCTTTCCTGAAACAACGTCGTCCGCATAGGCTATCATTTTGAAACCCTCCACATCCAGACTAGTTAGGATTTCATTCACCACTAGGTTCCAGAGGAGAGGGGATAGAACACCACCTTGTGGTGTCCCCATACTAACGAATCGTCTGCCAGAAGAGTTGCCCAGTTTTGAGTTAATTATTCTGCTAGTAAGCATTAAATGACTTAACTCCCGAAATGAACTCTCTACATTTAGAGATGTTAATGCTTAAGTTAGTTGTTAAAGGCACATTCGATGTGATGGGAAGCAACCATAGTGAACTCTTTATGATGGAGGATATATTCGACGGTGCGTACTAAGGTGTGTAACGCTGTTTCCACCGATTTACCTTTACAGTAGGCATGTTGAGACGAAGACAGGAGTCTTGTATCAATACTTGCCCTTAAATAGATATCAATCAATCTTTCCAAGGTCTTAAGAAGGAATGATGATAGACTTATAGGTCGTAGATCTTTAGGATTGACTTGCGAGCATTAACCTGCTTTGGGTAAAAAAACAACTTTAACTTTTCTCCATGCCGAGGAAACATGGACCAGGTAAAGACAGCTGATAAAAATTGCCTCAAGGATTGGTGCAATTATGTCAGAAATCTTTTGTAGCTCGGCTAGTATTATTCCATCTGGTCCTGCAGATTTAAATGGTTTGAAGCTGTTGAGAGATCACTGTAGCTTGTCCCTTGTGGGTATGTTGTGTTGGGACTTGAACGTATATAACTGTTGCAAGTTTCGGTAAGAGAACTACCAGGAAAATGAGTATCCAATAGTAAGTTCAGCGATTCATTACTTGAATTTGTTCAGGAGCAGTCTGCATTTTTCAAGCAGCTTGGCATCGCTGGACTCGTTGAAAGAATTTGCCGTAAGAAATGCACGGGACAACTAACACATTCTTAGCCTTATGGACAAAATCCTCTCAATTTAGCTTGTAGGCTGAAAGAGAGCAAACCCATTAAGTCGGAACTCTATATAATATATTTCCTCTATGATCCGAACTCGCAACGAATAATGGCTGAAACACAAACACTCTTCAGCTTCGGCTTCGTCTGCGTTACGATGAGCCTGCCTCGAGGTTGCTTTGAATGACATTTCTATAATATCCAATGGGAATCCCTCCAAAAGTAAATGTATTTTGAAAAAGAAATATTTGACTGTAAACAGTCAATAGGTTTTTTTTCCCTGAACACTTATTTTTAATAAAAATTGTTTAAATCATGAAAATCATGAAAGTCATGAAAATCATGAAAAAATTTAAACCAGCAAGAGTGTTCATTTTTGCGTTTCGCCCCGGTGTGATGGTTGGGCTCATCAGAAGATGACCATCACACCTTGTCTTGACGCAAAATTTCTCGAGCAAATCGAGATACCATATAATCCGAGCTACATAAAGCAACTGCGAATTATATGGTTGCTACAAGTCTTCAGAGAAGATAAATTGTAGCATTGTGTTTATTGCCGTGCTATAGGCTTCTTTGAAAAAGAAATATTTGTAAAATATTTATATATAATATTTATATATATTTGTAAAACATTTCTTTTTCAAAGAAGCCTATAGCACGGCAATAAACACAATGCTACAATTTATCTTCTCTGAAGACTTGTAGCAACCATATAATTCGCAGTTGCTTTATGTAGCTCGGATTATATGGTATCTCGATTTGCTCGAGAAATTTTGCGTCAAGACAAGGTGTGATGGTCATCTTCTGATGAGCCCAACGATCACACCGGGGCGAAACGCAAAAATGAACACTCTTGCTGGTTTACATTTTTTCATGATTTTCATGACTTTCATGATTTTCATGATTTAAACAATTTTTATTAAATGTATTTTGTTTGTTGTTTTTTTTTACAGCTGTGGAGCTGTCAGACATAAATATGACACACGACCCAGCATAATTGTTTTTAAAAAACGACAAGCAAACTGTGGGAGTTAGCTCCACACAAAGTCTACGATGCTGGTCGTCATTTGGTCCCTCCCACTATTCTATGTTTTTTTTTTTTTGTGTATGTACATATGCATAATCTAATGGTCAAGCATGATGTTCGATGACAAAGATGAAGGTGAGGTGCAGAGGAAAAACCATTTAATTTGCATAGACGAAAATGATCCGTAATCCCTACGAAGTTCACTGACCAGAACGATGACCAACGGAAAGATCAGCTGTTTTGGACTATACCGAGGTTTCTTATAGACGATGATGATGCTGTGTAATACATTCCCAATTTGAAAGCCGTGTACGAGACTTAAAATTTAAATAAAGTTAAACTGATTTTTAAATCCTTTGAAAGGAAAAACCTAAGTCGTTTTATTTTTTAATAAGATAAAGAATCCTTTGGTACTATACACATAAATATTAAAGCTTTTTAGTGCTGACTTAATACAGTCGTTTTTTTGTTTGCAATATAGTTTTTTTTTGGTTCTGCCTATATTGAGATCCCGACGGCAATCTATAGGTGATTTATTTTCGCGACAATTTGACCGCGGAGATTATAGTCAATTTTTCTTTTTTTATGCTAGTGTCCTTGCGATACATATTGGTCCTTCGAGCAGGATTTAAAGGATCTTAAAAAGGATCAGTGCAAAAAACTTATTTAAACAAAAAAAAAAACAAATAGACAGTGCGTTTCACAAAGGTTCTTGTGTTTCATATTAAATCAAGCCTTAAAGACAATCGGGTTGTGCGTGTATTGTGTAAAGACATTTGAATTTAAAACGATCGATTCATACATACATCCTGTGAGGATTTGGATCTGGAGAAGCTGTGGCAACGTGGGAGCAACGCTTAAATACAGGTGTGTGGCACTCTTATTATAAAAATTTTATTAAATTTAAATTATTGATCCTTGTTGATCTAAATATAATCGTGTGTTGTGTGTTCTCGGTTCATTAAATATTTTTTCGAAATGAGTAAAAGCAAAGTCCCGATTTATATCAATGCAATTGAAACGATTGCGCAAGATATAGATGCAGATTATGGTTCATATGTATGTTTGGAAACAACAAAAAAAACTGTTCATATGAATGAAGCGCGTTTGTCTGAATTAGAAGCATCGTTTGAAGATGCTAAAACTTTACATCAAAAAATTGTTGAGGCTCCTACAGAAGATGCAAAAGTCAAATATATGGAAGCTCTTACATTTCACAAATTAAAAGAAGTGTTTTTCAATTATTCGTGCGAATTAAAAGAACGTCTAGTGAACATTGATACTCAAAGTAGTTTCAACAAATCCATTAATAATTCAACTACACCGTCAGTAGAATTAAAGCTTCCTCATATCAAAATTCCAACCTTTGATGGTTCGTTAAAAATGTGGCCAGAATTTAAAGGTCTATTTGAAGGCTTGGTAAATGAAAACACTTCAATTTCTGATTCTCACAAGCTTCATTATTTCAAAAGTAATTTAACTGGCGAAGCGGTGCGAATGCTGCGAAACACAGACACAAATTTTGAGTCTGCATGAGCGTTATTAGTAAAACGGTATCAAAATATTAGATTGTTAAAAGACAATCAATTTAAACAGCTTTTTGATGAACCTTAAATTTCTCACGAGTCATCTGAAGATCTAAAATTATTATTAGACACTACAAACGAATCAAAGCAATATCTCAAAAATCTTGGTGTCTCTGTAGAATCATGGGAAGATGTTCTGATTTTTCATACGGTACAAAAACTTCCGTCTACTACACGAGGGCTTTGGGAATCTTACATCGCAACTCATGTAGACTATCCAAAATACAGCGTATTGGAGGATTTCATTCTCATGAGATCAAGAACCTTGGATGTCATTGGACAATCCTCATCAAGCTTAAATCAACAAAAATACAAATCTAAATCAGGTCCAGTTCGAGCTCATAACTCAACAATGTTGAATAAGTGTTCGTTATGTCAGGGTCTCCATTCGATTCGAAATTGTTACAAATTAAAGGCAATCAACGTTAAAAAAAGGCTTGAATTTGCAAAGAAAAATAAGTTATGTTTGAATTGTCTATCAAAGGCACATTCAACACAAAGTTGCACAAGCACTTTCACGTGCTCTACGTGCCACCAAAAGCATCATTCATTACTGCACATGACCGAATCAGGTAATGCAATGCATGCAAGTGAACATGCTCCAACAGGAGCTGCTTTACAATCCAACCAACCAACTTCCTCTTCCGCTCATAACCCTCAATCGGGGTCATCAGAAAATCCTCCATTATCCATCGAAAATGCTTCAGCCTACAATGCGTTTATAGCCGAAAACATGCAGTCACCTGTTTTTGTGGTTACGGCTCTCATAAAGATTATGACACCTACAGGGCAACCGTTGCAACTGCGAGCGCTTGTGGATCCTGGATCTGAGGTTTCCTTTATAACTGAGTCTGCTGCTCAACTTTTATGTCTTAAAAAGGAAAGGAGTTGTGCTGATATAATTGGTGTGGGAGAGACCACCACCAGCACCTCAAAGTATAAAGTGACTTTCACAATACTATCTTGCATAAATGCAAACTTTAGCTTACAGCTTAATGCTTTGGTCCTACCCAAGCTAACAGCTTTGCTACCCTCGCAAAATGTTCCAAATGTTAACTGGAAGCATCTTCAAAATCTTCCACTTGCTGATCCATCTTTCAACAAAACAAATAAGATTGATGTTTTACTAGGCAGCGATGTGTATCCGTTCATTATCCTTGAAGGCCTTATTAAAGGAGATCAGGGTTCCCCTATGGCTCAAAGGACAGAACTAGGATGGATTCTGTCTGGGGGTATTTCATCGAATAACAAGCCAATGATAACATCACTTCACATAAAAACCGAACCTCAAACTTTGGATAACTTATTAATTAAGTTTTGGGAACTTGAACAAATTCCAAATCGGAAGCTACTTTCCCCTGAAGAAGAAAAATGTGAAACTCATTTTTGTAGAACCCACCAGCGCCAACTGGATTGCAAATACATCGTTCAACTTCCTTTTAAAGAAGGAACACATCCCTTGCTAGGTTGGTCCCAGAGGTCAGTTTTGTTCGTTTTTTACAACTAGAACGAAAATTTAAAATAAAACCAACTTTCTATGAGGAATACAAACGAGTATTCAATGAGTATAAAGATCTTGGCCATATGACTGAAGTAGGGCCATCTGCATTATCTTCTCCTCATTATTTTCTTCCCCACCACGCAGTGATAAAAGAATCCAGTTCAACCACAAAATTACGCATTGTTTTTGACGCGTCCTGTAAGACATCCGACGGAACATCTCTAAACGATCATCTTTTCGTCGGCCCAAGATTGCAAGATGACATCTTTGATCACATCGCCCGCTTTAGAAAGCATAAGATTGCATTTACTGCCAACAACAACAAAATGTACAGGCAAATTTGGGTTACGCCAGCTGATTCATTGTACCAACTTATCTTGTGGCGAGATGCTGAAGGAGAAAAAGTAAAAATATACCGTCTCAACACGGTTACATTCGGCACAGCCTCAGCACCGTATTTGGCAATTCGGACTCTTCAGCAACTTGCGGCAGATGAACGAGATGACTACCCCATTGCATCGAAAATTGCCATGAGAAACTTTTATGTGGATGATGTTATTCATGGGGCAGACTCAGTAGCCGAAGCCTTGGACATGCAGTCTCAACTCATCACTATGTTGAAGCAAGGAGGTTTTCCTATACGAAAGTGGGCGAGTAATTGTGAGGGATTACTGACATCCGTTCCAGAAGAAGACAGAGAAGTACGAATCCTACTTTCCTTCAACGAAGAAGATGCTATCAAAGCGCTTGGGATACAGTGGCACCCTGCAAAGGACATTTTTATGTTCAAAATCTCTCTTCAAGAACTTAAAACAACAACAAAGCGAACTATCTTGTCAGATCTTGCACGTCTTTACGATCCAATGGGCTGGATAGCACCTTGCGTCATCGTTGGCAAGATATTAGTGGAAGATATCTGGAAGGAGAGCCACACATGGGATTCTGAGCTCCCAGCAGCAATCGTTTCTGCGTGGCACAAATTGAAGGTGGAACTTGACATTTTGAAGGCCATTGAGATTCCTCGCTGGATCAACTTCACCAATGAATCAAAGGTCGAAGTTCACGGATTCTGCGATGCCTCTGAAAAAGCATATGCTGCAGCAATCTACCTTCGAGTAGCCACCGGACCGAAAACAGTCATAAATCTCACTGTAGCAAAGACAAGAGTGGCACCTCTAAAAAATAAGTCTATAGCTAGGTTGGAACTTTGCGGAGCCTTGTTGTTATCACAGCTCTTGGTACATACCGTGAAAACGATGGAGCTTCAATCGTCAAAAATATTCGCTTGGTGTGATTCTCAAATCACACTTGCCTGGATTAAAAGCGCACCCTACACAAGGACAACTTTTGTAGCCAACAGAGTGGCAGAAATTCAGGAGCTTACTGATCCTCAGTTTTGGAACTATGTTCCGTCTAAAGAAAATCCTGCGGATATTGCATCCAGAGGAGTTTCTCCCAATGAACTCATTACAAACCTTCAATGGTGGCATGGGCCTTCATTTTTGAAGGAGTTTGATGAAAAACTCCACCTTCCATCCGAAATAAAATCAACCGACCTTGAGACAAAAGTGTCGAAAAATTAAAAACCAAAATTAATTTGATCGCATCTGGGTACATCTGGAAAAAATGGAAATCCGAATATCTGGTTCGGCTACAACAACGTCCAAAATGGCTTACACCAAATACAACACTGAAAGTTGGACATCTTGTGCTCCTACCCGATGAACAAACACCTCCCACTCTCTGGCGGTTAGGCAGAATCACCGAAACGCATCCTGGGACAGATGGAAAAGTTTGCGTTGTAACAGTTAAGACTGCAACTTCCTCATTTAAACGCCCTATAGCAAAACTCTGCTTTCTACCGATGTTAAACGAATCAAACACACAAACCGACACACACACACTTTAAAACCCATTCGCATCTTTATACCACATCTAAACTAAATATTTATACTTAATTTATATTGAATTTAATACATATTCTATCTAAACTTTATTTTTAACTATAACCGATTTTTGCCACACACATTATTCACGCAATCTTCATTTTCTATTCTTTCATGTACACAACAATTACACATCGATGAGTCACCGTCTTGCAAAATCTACACTGGATGTCTCGACCTATAAATTTTAATCAACTTCAAAGACGATCAATTATGAAGAAAAACCTTCGATGACTTCGTTTCCTTTTCCGGAGGCCCGGCAGGATGTTGCAACGCAACATGTAACAAAATCTGAAAGATAAGAATCCCTAACTACGAAACTTAATTGCCGACGGCAAACCATATCCGCATCCGAAATGCAAACTACCGACGGCAAAACATCAAAATTCTATGTCATCATGACCATTGCCAAAATTGGGAGATCATAAATATGACACACGACCCAGCATAATTGTTTTTAAAAAACAACAAGCAAACTGTGGGAGTTAGCTCCACACAAAGTCTACGATGCTGGTCGTCATTTGGTCCCTCCCACTATTCTATGTTTTTTTTTTTGTGTATGTACCTATGCATAATCTAATGGCCAAGCATGATGTTCGATGACAAAGATGAAGGTGAGGTGCAGAGGAAAAACTGTTTAATTTGCATAGACGAAAATGATCCGTAATCCCTACGAAGTTCACTGACCAGAACGATGACCAACGGAAAGATCAGCTGTTTTCGACTATACCGAGGTTTCTTATAGACGATGATGATGCTGTGTAATACATTCCCTATTTGAAAGCCGTGTACGAGACTTAAAATTTAAATAAAGTTAAACTGATTTGTAAATCCTTTGAAAGGAAAAACCTAAGTCGTTTTATTTTTTAATAAGATAAAGAATCCTTTGGTACTATACACATAAATATTAAAGCTTTTTAGTGCTGACTTAATACAGTCGTTTTTTTGTTTGCAATATAGTTTTTTTTTTGGTTCTGCCTATATTAAGATCCCGACGGCAATCTATAGGTGATTTATTTTCGCGACAATTTGACCGCGGAGATTATAGTCAATTTTTCTTTTTTTATGCTAGTGTCCTTGCGATACAGTAGGCGTGTTGAGCCTTTAAGAGGAGGGACTTATTAATACTTGCCCTTAAGTGGATATCGATCAAACGTTTAAAATTTTTGAGAAGGAATGATGATAAGCTGATAGGTCTTAGGTCTTTAGGGTTAACGTGGCTGGATTTTCCAGCTTTTGAAATAAAAACAACTTTAACTTGTCTCCAAGACATCGGGATGTATGCCAATTTAAGGCATCCCTTGAAGATGTTTTCTAGGATGGGTATTAGAAAACTTGCATTTTCTTGCAGTTCGGCTGGAATTACACCATCCGGACCAGCAGATTTATATGGCTTAAAGCTGTTAATAGCCCATTTCAGTTTTTCCTTAGTGACTAAACCTTGTGGGGGATGTAATGTATTGTCACCATTATTAAGTGCAATGTTATTAATAATATTAGAGCTACCAGGAAAGTGGACGTCTAGTAGCAAGTTGAGCAATTCTTCGCTTTAATTGGTCCAGAGGCCAGAGGCGTTTTTCAAGCAACTTGGCATGATTGGATTTTTGGAGAGGATTTTGCGCAGCCTGGATGCTTCGGAGCAATCTTCAACGTTACTACAGAAGTTTCTCCAAGACGATCGTTTGGTTTTCCTCAGTTCTTTTTTATAAATCTTCAGTGATTCTTTATATGAATCCCAGTCAGACATGTCTCTAGAAGCTTTGGCTCTGTTAAAGAGTTTTCTGCATTCTTTTCGAAGTGGATCCAGCCCTGAGTTCCACCAGTGTGGCTTCTTTTTACCTCTTACTTGTATAAGAGGGCATGCAGTATCTAGAGCTTTGTTTAGGGCTAATGTTAGATTATTGACTTTGTCGTCAAGATCTTCAATGTTGGAGGGAGTACTAAAAAGTTCAGGTTTTACTAAACTATTTAACGTTCTCTTGTATTTTGGCCAATTTGTTCTTTTCAGATTTCGAAAGATCGGTTGGCAAGGTGGTTCATTTATAAAGTCAAACTGGATGTATCTATGATCAGAAAAGGAGTGATCTTTAGATACCATCCAGTTCAAAATATTATTATTGATGAATTCGGAGACAAGAGTTATATCTAAAACTTCTTGTCGATTTTTAGTAAAAAAGGTTGGCTCATTACCAACGTTACTTACGAGTAGGTTAGTGTTTAGAATATAGTCGAAAAGAGACTCACCTCTGTCGTTTATATCCGTGCTACCCCATACTGTATGGTGGGCGTTAGCTTCACTACCGATGATGAGGCCGATGTTGAGCCTTTGTGCTTCAGTTATTAATCTCTCCAGAGTGTCACCCGGGAGAGGGCCAAGATGGCCGTGGCCAAGATAAGCCGACGCCAGCCAGAATGTTCCTCTGGCTGTTTCCAGACTTGCGGCGGTGATATCTCGATCGCTCAAATTAGGGAGTAAATATACATTTAGGCTGCGTTTTACTAATATGCAAGATCTGGGTTCATCCTCACCTGATGCATACAGCACGCAGTATTTGGGAGTCCTGATTCCTCGAACAATGGATTTAACAATCCAGGGTTCTTGAATCAGGACAATATCTTCATCGCTGCTGGATAAGCGAAGAGGAAGGGAGGCCGAAGCCTTTATGGAGTGTTGGAGGTTAATCTGGAGTAAGCGCAGCATTTTCGCTACCGTACTCCCGATCAGCCTCCAACACAGTGATGTCGGAGTCATCTATATCAGAGGACGATTCTAAAAGAATGTCCTCATCTCCGCTGTCGTAGACCTCGGCCTCCATTGCGGAAAAACCTTGGTCGGTGTTAGGTGCTTCCACAGCTACTGGGGGTACCTGAGATGCATCGTCTTCCAATGAAGGAAGTGTGGCCGATGCACCAGGTTCCTCAGCAACCGTTTTCGCTTGTGTGGGCGGGGAAGGGTTTGTGCCTCGGCCCCATCTTTTTTGTAGACCCTCAGCGTAATTTCATCGAACCCGAACCTAATCACACCTTTTGATTGCGCCAGAGGAGAAAGGGACTCTGCATTGATGATGATTACAATAGCACCCTTGTAGGGTCCCTTTGGATCCTCCAATTTCGCAACCTTCCAGTTGTGAGTAGGAAGGGTTGGATTGGAGAGCCGGATTACCTTCAAAACGTGGTCTGCTTCCTTGAATATGGCCGGAACCGTGATGCGAGCTCTTGGTCTGCAAGGAATATCCTCCTTTGCTACAACCTCCAGCTTAGCACCAGGCCAGACCTCTCCAAGTCGGCTGACCGCCAGCGTCAGTAGGTCGCACGACCTCTGATCATCACAGACCATCAACTTGGTGTTGAGAACTTTTCTATTTCTAACAATATGTCTTGCATTTGTTCGGCAAAAGTGGAGCGCAATGCTCCTAAGATTCGGTGTAATAACTGCAATATAGTTTTTCATTTAAAATGTTTAAATTTAACAAATAGTGAAAAAGATTTCATGAAAAAAAACAATATTGATTATCGTTGTGAGTCGTGTAGTAAATCAAGACGTGAATCTCTTCGTTTTTCGCCACCGCGATCAGTTACGAATAATCTCACAAATTCGACAACTGACTTTGATTCTGCCGATTTACATAGTTCAAAACAACAACAACAACACCAAAATATAGCTCCATTAGCACCACATAAGTCATCGTCAACATCTGAACTGCCACCTCCATCGTTACCTGCTGCTGCCAATCCCAGTGAAAGCAACAACAACTCAACCCAAATCACACTTGCAGTTGTTCATAAAGAGATTTTGTCTCTATATAATGAAATTACTTCGTTGAAGGAGATAAACAGTAATTTCTTGTCTCTCATTCGCTCGCTCGAAGATGACTGGTGTTGGGACCTCGCAGAAGCAAAAGAGTGGTAGAAATGATGTCAAAAAGGTGGTAGAAAAGTGGTAGAAATTAAAACCCATTTTTATGTAGTGTAATTTAACTTTATTTTTAATCAAATTTTATTTTTAAATATTTCCTTTTTTTATTTTTTCGCAGTCCAAGAACACGTCCTTTCTTTTTCGCGTCTATAAACTTAATGAATAATCCTAAAATTACAAGATGGCTTCATTTCCTGCCTTCCACGTGTTTTTCCTCTGTTTCTTGTCCGGCACTGCCAGACATTGCCAGATTATCATCTTTTATGAGAAGGCCGAGAGGTGGCGCTTGGAACACAGGAAAGAAACCATAGGTGGCGCTTGGAACACAGGAAAGAAACCATTTACATTAAATATAACAACAAAATAAACTATTACAGCTCGGCCAATCTGACATTCATGATTGACCTCAATCAAACAATTCTTCTATTTAAAAGCTCCTCTGAGCTTTTATTTACTTCGGGTGGCATGTGGTTAGTGACCCCAGGATCCGACAATTCTTTCGGCGTTAGCCAGCGTCGAATTCGAATAGCTTCAACTACTCCATCATATGGTAACTGACTCAGCTGACAATTTTCGATATCTCTGACGACGTACCGATCATTTGGCAACTCTTTGTGGATGACATAAGGGCAACGGTATTTTTGTATGAATTTCTTATTTGTGCCGGGTGAAGTATCAACATGCTTAATAACGACAAAATCACCAACTGAGTACTGCTTTGCCGGTCGACTGTGCCTTAAGAAATACTTTGAACTATAATCTTGCGATTTTTCAATAGCGTTTGAAGCCTCTTTTCTAAATTTTTCTAGATCACGATCTTCCTCATTGCAAAACTTGTCTTCCAAATATTCGGTCAACTCGTCAATAATTATACCTCTTTGATTTACACCGAATAACATTTTACTAGGTGATTGCTTCGTGGTACTATGAGTGGTATTGTTAATGGCATATTCAACTTGGGACAACTTTAATGACCAATCCGAATGAAGGATTGGTTCAGACAACTTACTAAGCATTGATTTTAGTATACGGTTGACACGTTCAACCTGGCCATTTGCTTGTGGCGAAGCGACGGCTACTTTTATATGACCCACATTTCGTTTAGTAAGAAAAACTTGGAACTCACAAGATGTAAAACAAGTGCCACGATCTGAAATTATTCGCCTTGGACGACTGTAGTAGTTAAAGTATTTGTCTAATGCACAACAAACTTCTTTTGTGCTGGTTGATTTGACTGGGTAAAGTCGAACAAATTTGGTGAATGCATCAATAACTACTAAGACATGCTTTCGATTAGATGCAATTGACGGCAGAGGACCAAAATGATCAATGTGAATTGTATCAAAAGGGATTGGTTTCTTTGGTATATTATATAAGTTATGTTCATTTGAACGAGCTGGTGGCGTATACATAATACATTTAATACAATTTTGTATAAACAAGTCAATTTTATGCCTCATATTCGCAAACCAATAATTTTGACGTATCTTATTGTAACACTTGTCAGTACTTAAATGACCTATTTTTTCATGAACCATACGAATTACATTGTCTTCTATTTCACTTGGCACACACAAGAGTAGATGGTCTGAGCCATCCCTGCGAAAAACTAAGCCATCATGCAACTCAAACTTGTCGACTATGTCTGTTTCAAGTTTTTTTTCATTTCTTCTATCCACCTATCACGACTCTGTGCTACCTGAATCTGGAAATCCAAATCATCACTATCGATAGCTGCAAGCACATGACACACATCGTTTAGTGTTTCATCATTTTGCACCTGAACTTCATTATTAGGATCATCGTTTGGAAAACATCGACTAAGAGCGTCAGCATGTCCCATAGAAACTCCACTACGATGTTGAATTGTGTAATTAAAGTTTTCCAATTCAAGCGCCCATCGAGCAATTCGTGGATTAACATGTCTCTTATTCAGGGTCATTGTGAGTGAATTGCAATCAGTGATTATTTTAAATGGGACTCCTTCCAAATACACACGGAAGCGTCTTAGTGAGTAAATAATTGCAAGAGTTTCCAACTCAAAGCTATGATACTTTGATTCAGCAGTAGTGGTGGATTTCGAGAAATATGCAATTGGATGAAACCTTTCATCGCCTTGGCGTTGCATCAACACTGAACCGAAACCACGAGAACTGGCATCGCAATGAAGTTCCGTATCACGTGTGGGATTGTAAACAGCTAACACTGGTGCAGCGGTAAGTCTATCACGTAATTCAAGGAAAGCACTAATGCAATCCTCAGAAAAGCCAAAAACACTATTTTTGCGTAAGAGATCTAACAATGGCTTAGCAATTCTTGAAAATGATGGTACAAATTTTCGGAAGTAAGAAAATAAACCAATGCATGAATGTAATTCCTGTTTGGTCTTTGGCATTGGGTAATTTTTAATAGCACTAATATGAGCATCAGTGGGCCGAATACCAGAAGAACTTACTACATAGCCCAGGTATTCAATTTCATCGTAAGCAAATTTACATTTAGCTAATTTTATTTCTAACCCCATTTCATATATTTTACGCAAAACTTCTTTTACTGTCTCTACATGAGATTCAAAATCAATCGAAGCAATCAAAATGTCATCTATATAAATAATTATTTTGCCCGAGTCAATTAACTCACGAAAAATGTTGTAAACAAATCTCTGAAAATTTGCTGGGGCGTTTTTTAACCCGAATGGCATCTTCAAGTACTCAAACTGTCCATGGGGTGTTACAAAAGAGGTGAACATTATTGAACCTTCATGCATCTTAAGCTGATTGAATCCATCTTTCAAATCAAGTAAAGTATACCAACGTTTGCCTGCTGCATATTCAATACAGTCCTCAATTAAAGGTAATGGAAAATTATCGCGAATAGTTTTTTTATTTAGTGCCCTGTAATCAATGCACATCCGTACATCACCGTTCTTCTTTTTAACTAGGACTATTGCTGAAGCATAGGGGGACTGACTTGGCCTAATAACTTTCCTTGATAAGAGATCATCGGTTATTCTTCGAACCTCTGCTCGATCTTGAAATGATAAACGACGTGGTACACAATGGAAAGGAGTATCATCAGTTAATCGGATTCTCATTTCGTAATCAGTTGTTCCCTGTAAAAGGCCTACTGGATTCAAATAAAACTCGGTAATAACTGAACCAATAATCTCATATTTAGTTTTCTCTAATCGAGGGCAAATATTAACTTCATCAAGTGGTCCACCTACATCAATAGAACACATTTCCATAAAACTTCCCTCAACACAATCAACAGGCAATTCATACTCTTTTTGGGCTACCAGAGCATGACCGTCAGCTATTTCAGCTCCACATGTTTTTCTCACCATATTTTGAAAGATTGTCTGTCCACTGGGATCACTAACCCTTTTTTCTACATTATTCAAATCAGATGCACTAACATGTAAATTCATAAGTTTATTAAATTCTGATTTTACTTTAACAGGTTTATTTTTCATTAAACAGATATTAAAAGTATTCATAAAGTCACGTCCGAGAATTATCGGTGTCATCATTGTTCCATTTGGTGTAACTAGAAAGGATACAAATTTAATTTCGTTACGGAACTGAACTTTACATGAAATCATACCATAAGTATATATTCTATGGTTTCCCAAACCACAGAATCTAGTTGGTACAGATACATTTGACAATTTTATAGAGTTTGGAACACTCGAACGTTGTATGATACTAATTGGACTACCAGAGTCAAAAAGAGACAAGAAACTCATAAATCTAGTGCATCTGTCTTGATCACAAAAATAAATGAAAGCCACCCTTACCTTTTCGATAAATAGAACATTATCATTTTTATCTTCATCGTCTGTTGGGTCAATTGATAAGGCAGCGATAGTATGTGACTTCTTCTGTTTAAGCATCGGGCAGTCTTTGTGGAGGTGTCCCATCTTGTGACAAGTGAAGCAAGATCCTGGTGGACGAATTGGTTTTTGACAGGCGCTTTGGTAATGCCCAAATTGTGAACAATTAAAACATCTGATTTCTCCTCTATTCGTTATAGTATTGGCAGCGGCTTTTAATTTGGGTGCGGCAGTATTATTGTTTTTGATTGACCTTAAACGGCGTTGTTCGTAACGATCCATGCGACGCACAAGATCATCTATGGAACCTGCACCATACAACATTGTAACACCATTACTACTATCGGGGATTCCGTCGATGATTATGTCTACCAACTCCTGTTCTTCAATGTCGGATTTTGCTGCAATTGATTGCATGGCCACCACATAACTTAAACAGGATTCATTATTTTTTAATGTGCGGCTCCTTAATTGGCGATATATCTCCTGTCGTGTCACAGTTCTTTTGAACATCTTGATGAGACCTGTTTTCATATCGTCGTACACAACTAAACCTAAGTTAAGAACGTATTGTTTTGCTGTCCCTTCCACACATCGACGAACAGCTTGACACTTTTCCTTTGAGGTATATCCACATGTGTTGGTATAATCATCAAATTGCTCGAACCATTTCATTACATCATAATGGTCGTCTCCACTAAATTTCGGGACAGCGGCATCTAATTCCTCGTAACTGACTCGTCGATAGCGAATTGGCTCTTCGTTCGTCTCTATCGCCCGGATTTGCTTTTGCAACTCGAGTATCTCATGCCGCATACGCAACGTCCTCAGTTGTTCTTCCAGTTGAGAGGCTTCAGTGGAAGCCATTTGCGCTTCCGAGAGACCAAATTGGGAACAAGCAGGAGATTCTTGACGTGCAGTTACAGGAGTAGATGGAAAATCAACGACAACAGCAGCAGGAAAAGCAGAGAGTGTTTTGGCAGCAATGACAGCAGGTTGAACAATGGCATCACGATCAGGAACCCCAGAAGCAGTAACAGCGGGTGTTTTAATAGCAACAGCAGACAAACCAAATAATTTGGTGGCACCGGGTATTTCAGCGGCAACGACAGCAGGTGGGACAATAACAGCAGGAGTCCCAGCAACAGCAGGTGTATTAATAACATCACCAGCAGGCAAAGCACACGAATTGGTGCCTGCGGGTGCTTCAACATCAGTAGGTGCTTCCACATCGGGTATGTCAGCCTCGGAGTTAGTACCTTTAACTTCGGCGGATGAAATACACTCTTCGTAGAGTGTTCGGAGTTGCGTTATGGTGGCGCCTACAGGAAAGTCGATATTGGCTTCATTGAGCGCATTTATCATATCTTGTCGTGTGACTCTTGGCATTTTGTAGCAAATAAGAAAAATTGTTTGTTTATTGTATTTATTATTACTATTTGTGGTAAAGACCCCACATCTGAGATGTAATTTAACTTTATTTTTAATCAAATTTTATTTTTAAATATTTCCTTTTTTTATTTTTTCGCAGTCCAAGAACACGTCCTTTCTTTTTCGCGTCTATAAACTTAATGAATAATCCTAAAATTACAAGATGGCTTCATTTCCTGCCTTCCACGTGTTTTTCCTCTGTTTCTTGTCCGGCACTGCCAGACATTGCCAGATTATCATCTTTTATGAGAAGGCCGAGAGGTGGCGCTTGGAACACAGGAAAGAAACCATAGGTGGCGCTTGGAACACAGGAAAGAAACCATTTACATTAAATATAACAACAAAATAAACTATTACAGTAGTAAATCTTATATTCAATAACGTATTAAAAAATACAAAAAAATAAATAAACAATAATTCAGTTCTTTCAGTTCCAAATATCACAATTCACAATAATTAAATTAGGTAGAAAAACTTAAAATTATTTTTTGCTATATAGACCGCCGGAAAATTTAAATTTTGAAGCATATTTCAGTAATGCTTCCGGATAATTAAAATTCTTGCAGCCAAAATGTTGTGAACGGTTGTAGTTTTTAATTTATTTCTTTTTTCATTTTTTATATTTTTTAAATTTGAAAATTTGCGTTCAGCAGCAGCGCTGCTATGCGGTAAGCAACAAAGCTCCAACATATAAGAAGATATGTTTTCAAAAATTAAATTGTCCATTCCGTCTTTTAAGTTTTTTATCAAAAGCCATTGTGAAACAATGTCATCAGTTTTAAAAATTTGGAGTAATTGATTTTCTCCAATTAATTTTCTCCACTCATTATTAATTACCTCTAGTTCTGAGTTATTTATAGTTGGTGAGAAATGTTTCGTGAGACCTAAAACTGATGGCATTGTTCCATCAATGACGTTTTTGGTTTTGAAATCAAAAATGTACGAATTTTTTTAATTTTTTTGTAAAAACTCCAAACTCCAAACTCTAAAATCCAAAACTCCAAAGATAATAAATTAGTGGATTAAATACTTGGAAAAATTAAATGAAACTTCTTCGTTGATAATATTCATCTATCTGTGGCAAAAGTAAACAATCTATTTTATACAGAGATTAGACAACTATGTAAGATCTGTACAAGGAAGATCACACAACAGCAACACAGAGAAAAAGAAAGATAACTGAGGTGAAAAAGTGCATGGGAGAAATCCATCATAGCGATTTTATATGCTGTTGTGTTTGTGGAGTGGACGCGTGGAGTTGTAGTCGTATGCGTATGGTATATGGTAGAAGGTAGAGTTTAATGATAGGTGAACGGTGAGTTGCAAAAAGTGGTAGAATTTGTTTTTTAGGTGGTAGATTTTCATGAACACCAAAAAGTGGTAGAAATACCACTTAAGTGGTAGAAGTCCCAACACTGTAATTGACAATATCAACTTGCAAAAGAAGGTTGATATGCTTCAGCATCAAGTAAACCGAATGCGCCAAAAAAAACTTAAGAAATGCATTGATATTGTTGGTTTACCTATTGTAAACAAAGACAGTGCATTGACCTCGGCTTTAAAGCTTTTTGAAAACATTGATGGAAGCATCACAGCTGATGATATCAAATATTGCTATGTAAGAACTATAAATGGCAAAACTGATGTCAACAATACCAACAGCGCTACAGCCGCCTCAGCAACAACAAAACCAAGGGAAATTGTTTGTGTAAAATTTAAAAGCAAAGAGAGTAAGCAGAAAATTCTTTCTAACAAAAAAAAGCTTCAAAACAATAAAAAACCAAATGATAAACAAATGAATATAAAACCTATTTTTATAAATGAATCACTTACTCCATTTAATAGGATGTTATTTAATAAAGTAAAAAGTATTAAGAATGAAAAAAAATATAAATTTCTATGGATAAAAAATGGAATTATTTTAATAAGAAAGCAAGAAGGAGAAGCAACGCATCGCATTTTGTCCTTTGATGATCTATCTAAAATTACATAGTTATGGCCATGTCTATAAACATAAATGATTTAAATGTTGATACGTTGGTTGCTCCTATTTGTTATTTTGAAAAAGAGTTATGTAAAAGTGTTTTTCATTCTGATGACTATAAAGATGGTTTTTTTATTATTCAACAAAATATTAGAAGTATTAGAAAAAAATTTGATTTGTTATTGATTCATTTAGAGTCCTTTATTAATAGGCCTAAATTGATTTTCTTAACTGAAATTCGGATATATGAGTATGAAAAAGATCGTTTTATAATTCCTGGTTACTTTTTATATACTAAGTGTAACAATACTTATGCTGCAGGTGGTATTGCTGTATTTATAAATGAAAGTTTAAATTTTGATTGTTGTAGTAAGGACCTTGTAAGCTCTGATATGGTTGAAATATCATTAGTATTTAATTCTATCAAACTGGTTTTTATGTGTTTCTATAGATTTCATAAATTCAATGAAGATGTTTACATCGAGGAACTTAATTCATTGCCAAACACTAATAATGCAAAGCACTTGTTCATTCTTGGCGATATAAATATTGATTTACTTTCTGATACGTCTGTAGTAGATAATTACAATTCGTTAATCTCTGCTCATGGTTTAATATCGTGCATAAATGTTGCAACTAGGATAACTTCTACATCTAAAACATGTATCGATCACATTTTAGCTAGAATTGATCTTAAAACTAATTTATCTCTTACTAGTTCAGTTGCTGACCTTAAGATTTCGGATCATCATATGACGTGTTTATTTTTTAATTATAATGAACACGAACAATTTCAGCTTAGGAAACAGAATTTGAATTGGTCGAATATTAAAACTAATTTCGTGAAGCTGAATTCTATTCTTCTTATGGAAAATTGGTCAAGAGTAGTTAGTATTCCTGATCCTAGTCTCGCTTTTGATAATTTTGTTTTTTTGTTGAAATATCATGTTGAGCATAGTTCAAAAGTAGGTGTGAACAGAAAAAGTAAATATAAAAAAATTAAGCCATGGATGTCTACTTATTTATTAAATAAAATAAATGAGAAAAATAAAGTAAGAATAAAGCATAAGAAGCATCCGAATAACATCTCATACCTTAATAAATATGATAAATTATGCGAAGAAATTAGACATGAAGTATCGATTTGTAAAGAAAATTTTTATATAAATAAATTTCATGAAGCAATAGGTGACCGTAGAAAGGAATGGTGTATAGTAAATGAACTGTTCGGTAAAAACAAATTTTCTGATATTCCTCCTTTTTTGACTTATGATTCTCAAAACATATTTGATCATGGTGACATGGCAAAAATCTTTAATGATTGTTTTTTTAAAATAGCTACCGATACCATCGTTAATGCAGGTATTGTTAACTCCACTTTTAAATGTTGTGAAGCTTGTTTCAAAGAAAATTTTTGGTCTCGAAGTTTCTTTTTCTCACCTATTTCCTCTTTTGAAATCTACAGAACTATTCAAAATCTAAATAGTTTCTTTTTCAACTACATCTAACGGTTTTTCAAATAATTTTATTAAAAAAATAAGTCTTAATATGGTTGACACCTTACTCCACTTATTTAACAAAAGTATTTATCACGGAATTTTTCCGGATAGTTTAAAACTAGCTGAGATTATTCCAATTTTTAAAAAAGGGGATAAAAAAAGTATTTCTAATTATAGACCTATTTCTATTTTACCGGTTTTTTCCAAAATTTTTGAAAAAGTAGTGAAATCAAGAGTTGTGAGCTTTCGTTTTTCAATGATAAGCAGTTTGGCTTTAGAGCTGGAAAATCGACGGAAGATGCGCTCTTAGCTCACTGTAGTCCAATTTATGAAAGTTTGAACCAAAACAAATTAACATGTGCTCTATATATCGACATAAAAAAAGCTTTCGATACAGTCGACCATGAAATATTATTAAGAAAGTTAGAGAAAGCTGGATTCCGAGGCTTTATGCTAAATTGGTTTTGTTCTTACCTTAAAAATAGAAAACAGGTTGTCAAAATAGGTGGGAACTTCAGTGAAGTAAAAAATATTAACATAGGAGTCCCGCAAGGTTCTGTCTTAGGTCCAATTTTATTTCTTATTTATATTAATAGTATATTTGCTCTTAATTTAAAAGGTAAAGTAGTTGGCTTTGCTGATGATATAGCGTGTGTTTACTCTAGTACCACTTTGCTTGATTTGTTTTCAGACATTAATCATGACTTAGAGTTATTAAGACATTGGTTTGGCATACATAAACTAGTTATTAGTGAGAAAACAAGAATTATGTTTTTCAAATCACTTGCTGTAGATTTGAGTCTTCCTCTTCTTGTACAGCATAGTTATGACTGCAAAAAGTTCCCACTAAGTAGTATCTCTTGTTGTACCTCTGCAGATATACAATCTAATGCGTTGCTAAATAATTGCTCTCCAAACTGTTTTATTATTGAATCAGTTACTGAATATAAATATCTGGGAATAAACATTGACAGTAAAATGGACTGGAAAATTCACACTCAAGCATTAAAGAAATACCTACTTTCAACTACTTATATCATGTTTCATTTAAAAAAACTATGTTGTAGAAAATGTATGGAAACTGTTTATTATGGGTTAGTACAATCGAAACTACAATATGGTATAATCTGTTGGGGTGGTTGTTACAAAAATCTTTGGCAACCTCTTTTGGTAACGCAAAAGAATTTAATTAGAACCATTTGGAAGAAAAGAAAATATGAACATAGCTTTCCATTGTTTGTTAGCTCTGGTATTCTTCCTCTCAAACACCTTTATTTTTATAAAGTTTTAAAAATATTTTTTGTGAGAAGTGGCTATCTTTTAAGTCACAATATACCAGCTTACGCTTTACACAGTAACGATAGAAACCTCGCCACTATTCCAGTACACAATACTAATCAATTTTTAAATTTCTTTTCCTCAATAGCACCTAGACTTTTTAACTCACTGCCTTTTGAATTACATTTGCATTTGCCCAGCTCATTTGTTTAACAAAAACATAAAAAAATGGCTTTTTAGCTTTGATCTCATTGAAATCAGTAACATTATCAGGATCCTTATCTAATGTTTAGTTTACTCTTTTTTGTTTTCCCTTCGTTAATTTAAATATGTTTTTTCTTTCTTTTTTTTTTAATTTTCTCTTCAAGTGTTCACCCCTTAACACTTCTTAATATATAATTATGTCAAATCCTTTTAACTAGAATTTCTTTTGGTACTTTCGATTCTTGTCTTTGGCAACAGATTGTACCTTCTTCTTATCTACCAAATGGAAAACACTTAAATATTATAATTTAATATTAGTTAAATTAATTTATTATATATTATGTTACGTTATTTTTGTTATGTTTAAATTTAAAAATGTATTACGTATATAATAAAATATTCTATTTTGTTAATAAGAAGAAAATAAAAATAAAAAAAAAAAACAAAAAAAAAAAAACTTGATGTGTCCCTGATGCCAACCGCCATCTTTTGTGATGGGCGGTGGTCCCGGATTGTCAGACATGATCTCGACAAAACTGAAGGCCAGCTGTCCTTTGGCCAATGTCCAGTTCTCGGCAGAGATCGTGCCATCTACATCACTTCTGTCGATAATCGCGACTACCTTTTTGTCCTTCAGAACGTCACTGAAGGACATTTTTGCCTTGCGAGGGTCAAGGGAAGTGCTGGTGTTTAGCACTTTGGGGCGTTTAGGTAGTGAAACACTACCTTCCATAGACCTTTGTCGCTTCGACGTTGAGTCTTGGCTGGTCTTTAAATTATTTTTGGCCAGGAAGCACTTGGCCCATTTTATTTTGGCGTCATGCTGAGAGTTTCCTCCAGCGCCTAGTTGTTCACCAAACGTCTGGAGAATCCTCTTAGCATTTCGTATGTCCCTGTAGTAGGCCTTGGAGGGTCTGAGCTTACGCCCATCTCACCCAGGACCTTCTTTAGGATTATTAGCTTTGGAGGTAGAAGGACCTGGCACCACAGCCCTACTACCTCCGACTCGCGATGTAGAAGAGTTGAGAGGTTTACTCTCTGTGGTAGTAGAGGAGCCGTTCTTCACAACTGCCTCACTACAGGAAGAAGGTAATATTACCTGTTTATCCGATATTCCACAGGCGACAACAGGGCTGTGAGTGTCCACAGCCATGTCAGCACCAGTGGAAGAGGGATGAACAGCAGACAACTTTGCCGTCGTACTGCTGGCCGATACGGTCTTAGAATTTTGTTTTGTTTGTTTTGTTTTAAAGTTGTTCATTAGAATCCCACGAGTAGCGGATAAGGTCGCCAGGTATCCGGATACTCCGTTAGCGACTGAGCTAGTTTTTTAATTGGGCCCTCAGCCAGGCTTATCATCGGCACGGGTCGTGTAACACCTTAGATCCAGCCCAATTGGGAGGTAGATTGAGGGAAGGAGAGAGAGGGTAGGGAATCAGGTAGTTTACACCGATGGAAGGACTGCTTACAAGGATGGTTAAGAGAGGAATCAAGGGCGGGGTTCGTTGGATGGTTTTTTCAATAGCAACGAGGGGTGGGTAGGAGAGAAGGTAACAATAGTCGGCTATTTCGCTTCCTATGTGGGAGAGGAAGTGATCGAGGGAGGGGTATAGGTATGTGAGAGACCTTTGGTTTCAGAACTCATCTGGAGATAAAACTCGAGAATCATTGACCCTACTCAGCGTTTACAACTCGACAAGTTCGACGCAAAGGTAAAGAACTTCCAGACAGAACTCTCCACAAATATTTTTCCGCTGTGGTTTTCGTTTTCATTTCGCTCTGCACTTGGAGACCGCCGAAAAAAATCGTTTCACTTCAGCTGCGTACTAGGCTTTAACCTAAAAAAATCATTCTTGTTGTGGTTTCGGTAGTGAATGGTGTTCGGCTGTGCGACGAATTAAAAACTCTCATGTGAAAGAAATGTCAAAATCGATGAATTTTCCTTTATTCGTTGGTCGTTGGACGTGCTCATGTGAATAGTGCTTTAGAGAATGTGTTTTTCATTGCCAAATATTTAAAATTAGCTGTAGTTTTTTGATAAAACAGATAAATTAGGTGACACAACAGTTCGTTGAGAACTAGGGCCTAGTGACTTACAACTCACAACCATTCCTGTATGCGAGTAATGTTTTCAGGTATGTACAAAAAGACGCTGATATCAATTTCTGATCAGTTGGTTGTTGTTTTTGTAGATTTTCGTGTTTTGTAAAAAAAGTTGTCAATTTTACTGAATGATGAAATTAGTTTGGATCTAATATCTTTAATTTTTTTTAAAGATATTTGAGTCAAAAATCAATTTTTACCACATTTTATTAGTGTTTTATTTTTTGTAAACCTGTCAATTTGATATTTGAATATTAAATTAATAGTAATAAATCATAATCATATTTCTACATGGAATCGGCTTTTGTGATAACTGATAGTAATATTTTTTATAGTCAAATGCGACGACCACCAAGGAATTGAACAATTTTCAATTAGCGTTGGTTGTCAAGTTGAAATTTTCAAGTGGTTCTAATAATATATCGACATAAAATTCCCAAATGGTCTGTACCAACTTTTTCTTATTTTTTTAAAAGTCAAAAGTTTTATTTTTATTTAGAACAAAAGAAAAAAAGATTATATGGCTTCCAGTATTCAAATGCAAAAGAAACTTTGTACTAACCCAACGTAACATCTATATCAAATCTTAATGTATAGTATCCCAAGTAGGGTGGTTGCAGGAGAGGCATGCCCTAATAACGTACCCATCTGTTTCCACGCCGTAATATTCATTCAAAATCTTCTTTTAGGAGTGTACAGTGAGAGTACAGTGATTAAAAAAGTTTATTACAAAACAAGTAGGTTTAAATCAGAAAAAGAAAACATTTTGTTGAGTTTAAAAAAATCGGAAGTCACCCCGAAAGTTCTTACAAATCTTATAAATATAATTTGGCAGTTGCTGTTTCTTTGAAAAAAAAACTAGCGCACCGCATATGAATTTGCTTTGGCATATATTCATAGACATAAAAGCCGCGTTTTATTATCACCATGATCTGATCCGGATCAGATCATGATAATAAAACAGCATTGGATCATCATATTTTTTATTATTTAAAGTTTGGTAGCAGTGTCAAATTCGTTCTTTCAAAAGTGACATTTCGAAGCAAAAAAAAAACAAACACATACCAAAAATGGAATCTCCACAACTTTTGAAAATGTTTCTGCAAATCACCATTGCACTCTCAAACTCAAAGCCAGATTCTTTTTGACCTTTTAATAAATGTGACACTTAAATAATTTAATTTAGAGATTACTTACAATTTATTTGAACATCTTTTCTCCCATTTGTGCTGCAGCTTTCTCGATTTTATTTATATTTTTTTGACATTTAAAGCAGGGTTGCCCAAAGAACATTTTGCTCAATGATTTTTGTTTCCCTTTTTTTTTTGGGGAAAATAATACCCATAAATTATGTCAAATATAAATTTTTTTGGACTTAATTATTTTAATTTCTCCAATTAATATCTAGTTTTGTTAAAATATCTAATTATTTCATGGATTATATACCAAATAAATAAATATAAAGCTTCTCGCTTTCTATTTAAAAAATATTTTATTTCAGTCAAATGGAAATGTTTATATGGCAATACGGGTTTTATTTAATTTGTTTGCAATGATACCAACCTTTACATGTGAAATCACAATGATAAAGCGCTCCTTGTTGTGAAAAAAAGAATTAAATTTTGGATCTCAAATTGAGATCCAAACACAAAGCAGGATCTTGTGTTGTTGTTGTAGTACATGTAAATCCAAGATCCAGATCAGATCATGGTGATAATAAAACGCGGCTGTCAACATGTAAACAAATGTGTGTTGGAGAGACTTATGTAACAAAGGTTCAGATCAAAGACACTCTATATAAATAGCGAAATCCTTCGTACGTATCACCCTCCAACACTCATTTGTTTTCATTGTTGTATTTGTAATTTTGACATTAGGTCCTTACACAAAACAACGGGTGATATAATTTTGTTTTGACAGCTGATTTTTTTTCAATCGGTGCTTTTTACTTGTTTCAGTACTAAGCTTTCACTTAAATCTAACAGTTTAAAATTTAACCTTGCTGCTATCGTCTTAAGAATGAACTACTTATAACTTGAGTTACGCACGCACAAATAACATCAATTTCTGGAAGTTTCAGCATTGACATTCAAAAAATGCACGAAGGATATGTTCTAAAATGTTCGATTGTTATGGTGTAGACACACTTTATAAATGAAAAAGTTGAATTTAATTTTGCTTGGATTTAATGAGTTGCAACACTATTGAAATGAAAACTATTTTGAATAGTTAACACGAATTTGTGACGAAACCAATAATCGAGTCATAACTACGAACAGATGTTTTTGCAAAAAATTTTAGATACCTACTTGCTTTCAAACTTACAGATAGTGTTTAATGTGTGTAGCTTAACAAATAATTTTGTTTTCCACAATCATTTAAGTTTTGAATTTACTTTGAAATAAAGATAAATTGTAGGGTTGAAATGTTGCAGATTTTAGGTGAATTTTTCGAATAAGCAAAGTGATTCAACTCAATTTAATTGGATTGAACAATTCCCAATTAGTGTTGGTTGTCAAGTTAAACTTTTCAAAGGGTTCTAACAATATATCGAAATAAAAGTACAAAATGTCTGTCATATGATTATTTTCTTCCCACGACCATCCCGCAAATTTGAAATCTGTTGACTCTGTGCTTGTTCAGCTCGCCCACGGAATATTTGACAGCGACCATCTTAACACTGAACTTTCACTGCTAGACAACGTTCTCAAAGCAATTGGCTACTCTAAAAAACTAAGATATTGAAATCCAATTTCGTCAAATAAAAAGGAAGATAGCTAATTAGACAAAAAAGCACTGCTGGCGTATGTAAGAGGCGTAACTGACAGGGTACTGAAAGCTTCAAAACGTTATGATATTAAGTCCATATTTTTAATACCTAAAAAATACTTAACTGCCTCCAATCACCAAAAGACTAATTCCCTCTACAATTACCTGGAGTATATGTGATACTCTGCAGTCGTGGTTCATCATTATATGGGACAGACTCAGAGGAGGTTGCTACACGCTTAAAAAGAACACATTATCGCTGTAAGTAAAAAACAAAGAGAAAAGTCCGCCATATGCGAACACATACTAGACCACCCAGACGAACACCACTGGACTCACTTTGAACAAGCTAAGGTTCTAGTGAACGAGCCGCATTACATCCCTCGCCTGGTATGCGAAGCGATTGAAATAAAATGTCACCAACATTTCAATCGAGACGACAGCTTTAATCTGCCGTGAACTTGGGATCACAACAGTGATGAAGTAAGCAATATGAAGTGAAACGTTCGGGGTGTGCCATGTTCCTACTTATTCTTATTTTTTAAATCCTAGGCTTTTTTGACCAAACATTAAAAAAAATCTGGGTTTTATTATCGCCACTGACCCATATAGGTTATCATGGGAAAATAAAATGATGTAGATCAGAGACATTAACTTTCATACTACAGTTCACACAACTTTACCATTTAAAAAGCAAAATAGCCATCTACCCGTCATAATGAAAACGATTTTTGAATCTTAGATAGAAAACCTATAGCACTTTAATGTAAGAATTTTTGTTGAGAGAAAAAAGTGTAATTTCGCATTGATTTTTCTCTAAAAATGTATTTTTCTATTTTCCGGACGAAAATTCATTTTCTGAACAGTTTTTTATTTTCAAAAGTGAAACGAATAGTTCCACTGATTTGTGATCCAATTTCACACAATTCCAATGACAGATTTCTGTCAGTAAAAGTTTTTCGGTGGCTTTCAATCAGGAAATTTTTTTCAATGACATACATTTTTAATGAAAGCTATTACTTTTATTTTCAAAAGTGAAACGAATAGTTCCACTGATTTGTGATCCAATTTCACACAATTCCAATGACAGATTTCTGTCAGTAAAGATTTTTCGATGTCTTTCAATCAGGAAATTTTTTTCAATGACAGAAATTTTTAATGAAAGCTATAAACGACCTGCCAAAAAAATTGCAATGTTTGTTTTCAATGATGAAAACCAATGATAGCTATAACTGGCGCCTAAGGTGAGATAAGCACTTTAATATATGCTTTATATATATATTTGAATCGTACTATCATGGAACACACAATTTTGTTACGGAAGGCGAGCCATGGCGGCGCTGCCTGTATGAATATTATGTGTAATCTAAGAGCGACTGGAATTATGAAATATTAATATAAATAAATAAAATAAATTACTCAAATGTAAACAAAAATCAGTCGTTGCCAACGTTACCTGAGATTTTTTTAATCATACCTATCAATGTAAAGAAGTTATGCATATACAATACATTTTATTGTATGTGTTTTGTATTATACTCATTTAATTTTAGATTTTCTATTTTTATGAAATCTGAAAATTTAAAAGCAACGTTTTCAAATTTAAGTTTTGATACAATGCATCGTTGCCATATTTTGAATTTTTACATAGCAAATACATTCGATGTATAGGTATTTTTTATTGTAAAGTGCGTAGGTATGTAGAAAAGTAAATATTAAGGAAGGTAGGTTGGTGTGTATTAAGCAGAATGAAGACTTAAGTCGTTTCGTGAATGCAGTTAAGCCATGACTCAAGCTATAACTAAACGGTCAACGTGAAGGGTCAACGCGTTGACTCTCTGGCGTCATAAAAAAATCTAAATTTTCTGTGTCAACACACCGTCATCGCTCACAGCGTCAATGCTTAAAACGATTTGACAAAATAATGTTTATTTAAGCCAACGTTTTTTTATTTTTTTCATATAAGGGTGGGAAAGAATGTTAAAATTGGTACAATGTAAGCATATAACATAATTTTTGTGTAGTTTTTAATTTAAGGTCTACAAATGACGTTACGTTAAAGAGTCAACGCGTTGACCGTTTACGTTGACCTTATAATAGTAGCTTTAGACTTTTTTCTTTAATGGAAACAACTGTGTTAAAATTGAAAAATTTAAAATGTATGCATGTGTAATGTGTATACACTCTTTATCTCTTTTAATATCGTATTACAGTAGAATAAGTACGAAGCAACCGTTTATTTGTAGTAATAAACACTTGTGTAGAACATTTGGAACAAGGGGCAACATCTAGTGATTAAGAGGAGAACTCGCTTCGTTAAGCATCTAGTGATTAAGAGGAGAACTCACTTCGTGAAGCATCGAGAAACATCTAGTGGCTAATAGGAGAACTCGCTTCGTTAAGCATCTAGTGATTAAGAGTAGAACTCGCTTCGTTAAGCATCGAGAACAACCTAGTAGTTTCTTGAACCGATTTGATTATTATTGGTTATGAACTGCGATAAAGTAAAGACTGTGTAAAGTAATAATTGAAAGTAAAGACTGTGTTTGAAAAGTAATAATTGAAAGTGTTCAATAAATAAGTTTGTAACAATTTAAATGGTAAAATTGTGTTTTATTTACAAGGTGAATAAGTTTTAATTGTCGGACCAAGCCGAATATTACATTGGTGTCAGAATAAGGGATTAAAACTTATTGAGAATAAAAAAAATGAGCAGTGATTGAACTAATTTGTGTAAAATAGAAAAGTTAAAAATAAAAAAAAATAAAAAATGAGTTAAGTTTTGAAAGACTTAACTGTCCCTGAGCTAAAGGCCGAACTAAGCAAACGTGGCTTAAGTGGGACAGGCGTAAAAACCGAACTCGTTAAACGGCTGCAGGAATATCTGGAGCAGCAAAATGAAGACCCAGATACGTTTGCTTTCGAATTAGAAGCAAAAGTGGAAGAGGTAAATGCAAATGTTGCCTTATCTAACATGATGTCAGTTCTTTTAGCCAAATTTGAAGGGAATGTTCTGAAACAACTAGAAACTCAAAGGAATGACCAAAAGCAAGAACAGCAGAGTATTCTAGAGCGATTTGACGAACAGAGAAACCTTTTAGAAGGCAGGTTTGCGGACTTCAAAGAGAAAATCAAAACTGTCGACGAGCGCGTCGAGAAAATTGACGAACAAATTGAAACCATCACAAATGAACTAGAAAAAGTGCGAAAGATGAAAGCTCGAGAACCTTCTGGTGAGTGCTCAAGGAAGAGAGAAGTGAATCCTCCAAGCTTTGATGGGCAGACTCCGTCGTCAATCTACAAGAAACAGTTTGAAGCAGCAGCGTTAACAAACGGCTGGGACGATCACGAAAAATACATTGCTCTTACGCTTGCTTTAACAGGATCTGCTGCTGAACTGCTACAAACCATCCCAGCGGTGAAGAGTGGCGACTTTACAGTTCTGGTAAATGCAATCGAACAGCGGTTTGGGGATAGCCACATGACAGAAGTCTTTCGAGTTCAGCTTAACAATAGGACACAGAAAAGAGGTGAAACTCTGCAGCAGCTTCAGGCAGATATCGAGCGATTGGTTCACCTGGCATATTTAACAGCTGGTAACGAAATAATAAATCAACTTGCTGTTGAAGCCTTTGTGAGAGCTGTGGGCGATATAAATCTCCAAAGGGCTATCCGGACTGCCGGAAAGCGAACACTACCAGAAGCATTGGCTTTCGCTCTGACGATGGAAGCTGCAGAACAAGCTTCCCAAAACGTGCATCACGTAAGAAAATTAGGAGTCCAAGAATGCTCTTGTCAGAAGGCTACTGTGGAAAGGAGTCAGCGAGGCGGAGTAGCACGATGCTGGAACTACAATAAGACTGGGCATCTACAGCGACAGTGCAGATTACCGCGAAGAGAAACCGCATGTCAACACTTTGGAAACAGAAGTAATTTTACGGCTCAAAGTAACACCAACAACGAAGTTGATTCCCAACCGGGAAAACGAATAAGAACCAACTTTAAGGGGTAGAAGCTGGTTTCTGGTATCGATGGCCCAAGGAACGACATCCATTTTTATCAAACGAAACGTGACAAAAAGAGCAGACCATGTAAGCAAGACTGTAATCATTGCAGACGACAAGAAGAAAAAGAAGTGGTTACTGTCCAACGAACCAGAGCCGATCCCATTTATGGCTGGAGCAACGATGAGTTGAGGAAGGCTCAACAAGAAGGCTCAGATATCGAACCCATCCTCGCTTGGAAGGAACACCAGGAAAAACCAGAATGGGCTGATATCTCCGATAGAAGTCCGACTCTGAAGGCCTATTGGGCACTGTGGGACTCGTTTCATGTCCAAGAGGGTGTTCTCGACGTAAATGGGAATCAGCAGATGGAAAGTCTTATGTAATGCAGCTAGTCTTACCGAGATCGAAGGTTATGGACGTTCTGCGAGAGATGCATGGTGGAGTTTTGGGAGGCCATCTAGGAGTGAACAAGACGCTAGAAAAGGTTCGACAACGATTTTACTGGCTACATGCAAGGGAAGATGTGGAGAAGTGGTGCCGAAAATGCGCTACCTGTGCTGCCACCAAAGCCCCGAACAAAAAGAACCACAGCCAAATGCAGCAGTATAATGTCGGAGCACCCTTCGAAAGGATTGCAGTAGACGTGGCGGGTCCATTTCCGGAAACAAATAATGGAAATCGTTATATTCTGGTCGTCATGGATTACTTCAGCAAGTGGCCTGAAGCATACGCCATTCCAAATCAAGAAGCCAAAACAGTCGCAGACCAAATTGTCTTCAACTGGGTGAGCAGATTCGGCATTCCATTAGAATTGCATTCCGACCAGGGAAGGAATTTTGAATCAAACATATTTCGGTAAGTTTGTGGGCTTCTTGACATCAAGAAGACAAGAACAACACCACTCCACCCACAATCTGATGGCATGGTCGAACGATTCAACCGAACCCTAAAGGAACATCTTTGCAAAGTTGTGGACGACAACCAGCAAGATTGGGATCGACACATTCCACTGTTTTTGATGGCGTATCGAAGTGCAAGACATACATAGCTCAACTGGCCATACACCTTCTGAGATTTTGATGGGAAGGAACATCAGACTGCCGAGCGAAATAAAATTTGGATGTCCCACGTCAGAGCCGCAAGCCGAGGATGACTACATTGATGACCTCAGAGAAAGACTCCTCCAGGTCTACGACAATACCAGGTTGAAAATAAAGATGTTCAGTGACCGAATGAAGACACACTACGATATACGAGCGACAACAACAGAGTTGCAAGCAGGAGATCGGGTGTGGCTTTACAATCCCCATCGACAAAAAGGGTTGTCACCGAAACTTCAACGGGACTGGGAAGGTCCATATACAGTCATTACAAAAATCAACGATGTCGTGTACCGGATACAAAAGGGAGTCAGAGGATAACCTAAAGTTGTACATCGCGACCGGCTACATCGCTACAGTGGTGATGAGAACGATGGATTTGTTCGGGACGATCAATCCTAAGGGGGGGGCAATGTAATGTGTATACACTCTTTATCTCTTTTAATATCGTGTTATAGTAGAATAAGTACGAAGCAACCGTTTATTTATAGTAATAAACACTTGTGTAGAACATTTAGAATAAGGGGCAACATCTAGTGATTAAGAGGAGAACTCGCTTCGTTAAGCATCTAGTGATTAAGAGGAGAACTCGCTTCGTGAAGCATCGAGAAACATCTAGTGGCTAATAAGAGAACTCGCTTCGTTAAGCATCTAGTGATTAAGAGGAGAACTCGCTTCGTTAAGCATCGAGAACAACCTAGTAGTTTCTTGAACCGATTTGAGGTACATAAATAGGCGCTCGGAAGCGAAGCGGATTATTATTGGTTGTGAACTGCGATAAAGTAAAGACTGTGTAAGGTAATAATTGAAAGTAAAGACTGTGTTTGAAAATTAATAATTGAAAGTGTTCAATAAATAAGTTTGAGGGAACGAAGCTTATTGTAGGGGATATTGAACATTTAATTAAAATTTCATATCCGATTACAATCACATACTGCAAGAGGGAAAACGAAGAAGGAGTGGTATGATACGGAGTGTAAAAAGGCTAGAAAGAATTCATTTGGGTGGCTAAGAATATTCCGAAAATTTAACTATCCAGTTCTGAAAAAGCATTACATTGAAGCAAACAATTTCTACAAGAAAATCTGCAAGGAAAAAAAAATAAGGTACTATGAACGGCCCTAAAATTGGTATGCTGCAGAGACGCAAAAGAATTTTGGAAGGAGATAAAAAAAATTAACGGTAAAAGTCTCCAAATCAGCAATAATCTTTCGATACCCTTACTGCGAGAGCACTTCCAGAAGCTTTTAAATCCAGTTTTGGTTGCTACAGCCTTTTTATATGTAAAACCGTGTACATCTGACGCTATTCTGGATGTGCCTTTTACGGATGAAGAGGCACGTCTGACAATGAACAAACTTAAAGATGGAAAAGCACCCGGATTTGATAGAATCACGGTAGAGTTTTTCAAATTTGGAACGGTAGACCTTTGCAAAAAACTTACAGAGGCCTTCAAAGAAATTTTAGAAACCGGAAATATACCACAGCAGTTTAAGGAGTCAATTTTGTTCCCTATTCATAAAAAAGGAGACATGTCAGATCCAAAAAATTACCGCGGAATATCCTTTCTCAATGCCGCAAACAAAATCTTTGTGTCAATTTTGAATAATAGACTATGTGATTGGATGAATTTTAACTCGAAACTTAAGGAATCCCAGGCAGGCTTTTGAAGTGGTTATTCCACGAGTGATAACATCTTTATCTTAAGAAGCATTGCAGGAAATTTTCTAGAACAAAAAAGAAGTTAGGTATACGTATTTTTCGTTGACTTTAAGGCAGCCCTCGACACAATTGATAGAAGAGCGTTGTTTTACAAACTATATAATGCCGGAATGACATCAAAGTTTGGCAGAGTTTTGGAAAACCTTTATGATGGAAATCATGCTACAGTATGGAACGGTGATGAAATGTCGGAATGGTTCGAAACCTCAATGAGAGTAAAGCAAGGATGCCCCCTAAGCCCAAATCTTTTTGCTTTGTTTATCGACGATCTTATTGACAGTTTACCTGGTGGGATAGAGTTTGGGGGAATGGCGATCAAAGCTCTCTTATTTGCTGATGATGTTGTGCTTTTTGCATATTCACCTGCAACATTGCAATTAATGATCAATCGGCTTAGTGAATACTCCAGGTTGTGGAATTTGACGGTCAATTTAAGCAAATCCAAAGTGATGGTCTTTAAAAAAGGGTCTGGCAGAATGTCCAGGAATGAGCAGTGGTACTTAAACAGTGAACCGATCGAAGTTGTGAGAGCCTACAAATATCTTGGTGTTATTATAACCAGCAATCTAAACATGCAAAATCATTTAAAAGATAAACTTATAAAAGCTAAAAGTGCTATTATTGCGACTTGGAAGAAATGCTTTGGAAACAACTTCATTTCACACAGTGTTAAATACAAGGTTTTCATCGCAGTTGCGGAATCCGTGATGATGTATGCAGCGCAAACTTGGGGCTTTGAAAAATATGAAACGGTTGAGAAGTTGTTGAGATTTTATATAAAAAGATGTTTCCAGCTACCGATCAACACACCGAACTACATGATAAACATAGAAACTGGATTGTCACCCCTGTTTATCAAAACACTTAAGTTACATGTTTACTATATATTGAAAGTGCTTAATATGCCAAGTGGAAGATTGCCAAAAGTAATAGACGATCCAGAAGAAGGGACTTTGGTATGAGAAACTGATGCAGCTTGCAGACTATTGTGATTTTAACCTGAATTTAAGCCATCGGATAAATGACAAAAAAGTAGAAAAAGATGTCCTCTATGATTTAGTATCTAAAGTTGATGAAAAATATAGGGTTGACTGTATCAACATGGCGACGTCTTCAGTTCATAGATCAACCTACAGCATACTGAACCATAACCTGTGTGAAAAAAAATTATTTTCGGGCTGAAAACAGTCAAAAACTTATATCAGCAATATTCAAAATGAGAGGAGAATTGGTAAGACTTAACTTCATACCACATCGCGAAGACTTGCCAGTTTTTTGCACTCTGTGTAACCTGGCAGTAAGAGAAGATATCATTCATTTCATTGGAATATGTCCTATCCTGAAAGAGGTACGAAGAAATGTTCTTGGCAGCGACATGAAAACAGAAACGGAGGTGCTAGCGATGCTGAACTGCCAAGAAGAGGTTACCCGCCTCTATAGGTATTACATAAAGGCAATCTCTTATAGAAAACAAATTTTGAACTAGAGTTTTAAGAAACAAAAATCATAAACACATAGTTATATATATATATACATATATGTATTTATAATGTAAAAAAAAAAATATTTTCACTTTTGAATTCTTTTTTATTAACTATTTCCATTTTAATATGTAAATTAATTAATGTCAATCGGGCAGACGGCAAAGCCATGCTTTAACGATTTTTGTAATATATAATTATAAGTAAATTGTACTCTATGTAAATTGTACACTTGGAAAAAGATAATAAAATCAAATCTATCTAATCTAAAAAAGATCTAAATAAGTTTGTAATGATTTAAATAAAGTAAAATTGTGTTTTGTTTACAAGGTGAATAAGTTTTAATTGTCGGACCAAGCCTTATATTACACATGTAAGTTAACGCACACGAATTCCATTGAAAGTAATTAAAGTATATTACCAAATTTTAATAACCAGCGACATGGCACGATCGTCTCGATCATAAAATATTATTTTTGAATATTTTCAAATATTATGTTACTTCCACATAAATGACTCATATATAATAAACCATAAGTTCTTTGTCTAGGAATACTTGATGACAGTTTACTTATAAGCAAAAATGTATTTTTTAGATTAGTCTTAAGTTGGATTCTGACTAGATCATATGAGTGAGTAAAATAAAAAACTTTTTAAAAACTCTAAATCCCGACCGACTAATTTAATTGGCGACCGTGACTGGACACCATTCATATAATTCAGAAAATACAAAGTATGATTTGAATTGTTGCTCCCTTACTCCAAAGTGCTAAATCTTAAACTAAAAATTTGTAAAAAGGTGTTAACAGTTAACAACAATTTTTAAGTGTTAAATAGTGCGGAGTGAACAAAAAGCAAATAAGTATCCTTCTAAGAAAGGAGAACAAATTTTTTAAAGTATCCTTAGCGAAAAATAATAAATACAAATAGAATGCCAAATAATTCCCCCGTGACCTGAGCAGTGCCAAAAAATACCCCCAGGACCCGAGCAGAAATAAGACTTTATTTATTACAAGATCAAAATCAAACTTATTCAAAAGATTTGAAAAACGCGATCAATGAAAGGATACAACGAAACGCGCCAAGTGACAATAGAAACAAATAGAAACGGAAACAAAAGTGCAAAACCACAAAAACAGAAACTTTAAAAAAAGAACACAAAGAACAATAACATAAAAGAAATCTTAAAAAAGAAAAAAACCCACAGTGCAGAAGTCATAATTGTTAACGAAGAACTTGGATAAGATCATAAGAGGAAAAAGTTGCAGTAAACCCCAAAGGAGGACAAGCAGTAAAATTTATGTAAGAATTTATATTAGATTTATTATCAGTATTCTTATCATATAAAAATAAATATTAAAATTTTGTCGATGAAAAAATAAATTGAATTCGATTTACAAATAAAATTGTGAGTAAAACAATAGTTACAAGACTGGAGGATATTTTAGAACAATTTCAAAACCTCAAGGTAACCATGCCTATCACAGAAGAGACAGTAACTAGGCTTATAGCCAGTAGCACATCGTCTCTGAAAAATGAAATTAAAACATTAAGAGATGCCCTCGAGGTAATCACGAATAACACTCTAGTAACAGAGTACGAGTTACAGAGAATTGACGAAAATATTCAATGTAACGAACCATTGGACGTTATCAAACCTTTACCAGAATTTTCAGGTAATTCTATATCATATGTTAGTTGGCGTGAAGCGGCAAATAATTCCTTATCCCTTTACGTGAAAGGAAGCCGGAAATATTTCGCAGCCTTAACTATTCTAAGAAACAAAATATTAAACAATGCGAACGATATACTAACAAACCACGGAACGGTATTAAATTTTGACGCGATTATATCAAGACTCGACTTTGCATACGCAGACAAACGACCAGCCCATATTACGACAAGGTAATACCACTCTGATCGACTACTACAACTTAGTTAACCAAAAGTTAACATTACTAATCAATAAGACAATCATGACTCATGGCACAGATTCCGAAATTACTAGAGAACTAAATAAAGCTAACAGACGAAATGCTTTCAGAATATTCATTACAGGGTTAAATCCACCCCTTTCCAATATTTTGTTTTCATAATCCCCTGAAGATTTACCGTCTGCCTTAGCCAAAGCACAGGAACTTGAATCAAATAACGCAAGGGCAAACTTCGCATTGCAATTTAACAAATCGCAATCCTCACACGCTCATGGTACAAATGCTAACTCGCATAATAATTATTCGCAGAATAATCAATTACACGGAATCAAAACCAAAATTTAAATCATAGGAGTCAAAGACCGGAACCTATAGAATTAGGAAGCTCTGCCCATAGGCCTATAACCAAGTTTGAGCAAAAAGAGTTTGAAAATAATAAACGTATACATAACCCGTTTGTAAGACAAGATAACATAGGTAATAACCACCAAAACCAGAATAATTATAGAAATAATAATTTTCAGCCGCAATGGAAAAGACCGAACTTTAATACATACAACAACGATATTTAAAAGAGAAAGAAATAATAGCATACAAAGTGTCACACCTCCGGTAAGGGGCCGTTCATAAAATACGTCACGCTAAAATCAGCCTTTTCTGACCCCCTCCCCCCCATTGTCACGCCGTGTCACGCTTTCTGTGACCCCCCCTAGAAATATTTCGTCACAAAAACGAAGCCCCCCCCCCCTGAATATGATAAATTTAAAATGATACTACACAAATTTTGAGAATTTAAATAAAAAATAAAAAGAATTTTAATAAAAAGTATTAAATTGAGAAATATGAAAAAAGTGTCCGAATTAGTTCACTACTAAATGAAAAATTAAAGAATAATATAATAATAAATACATGAGAAACAGAATTTTCATTTGTTAGTCGAGAGCGCAGGGTGCCAGGAAACGTTACTCTTTTAAGAATTGGAAAAACAAAGAAACCAATTGTGACGGATCGCAACGCCCGCTAGGGCCAAGTCAAAAGACTAAACCCGCGCCACAGAACCAGAGCTCATGTCGAAAAATAAACAAAAGCCTTTCTATCATGATGAAAATTTAAAAAGAAAAATAGGCAAAAGAAATACTAATTGAAAATGTTTTAATGAATGGCGAACGTCACGTTACCATAGACCCCCCGTCCCTCCTTGTCACACCTTGTCACACTCAGCAAGAGCCCTCCCCCCGACTTGTGTGCGAACGTATTTTATGAACGGCCCCTAAAGGTAGAACGCGTAAATAATTTGAACGAACAAAAAGGTAATTTTTAAGAACAACCATAGGATACAACCATGCGACATATCGATAATAAAAAAATAAAAATTTTATTACATACAGGAGCTGCAAGCAAATATTGCAGACCAAATTTATTCTTAAAAGAAAAAACTTTAGTTATTAAAAAATGAGTGTTCACTGCCAACAGTGAAATCATAATTGGAAAATACCACGATATACAGGGTGTCCCATAAGTAATGGTCCAAACTGTATATGCTGAATGATCAAGTCATGACCTACCAGAATTTGGTAACTTGTCTATACCGCATCCTAACGGTTTTCGAGTAACGGTTGTTTTAATGAAATTTTCAAAAACACCTACTTTTAGTCGGTTTTTCAATCACCCTGTCCACAAATGATTTTTGTTTTTACTATATGTTAATATTTTACAATTTTGAATAAACATTCAATATTTTTGCATTTAAAAAATTTCAATTTTCGCCACTATTTTGCAAAATATTGATAGTTAAAATCATATTCTTATCAAACTTAATTTTTTACATCGAACTTTAAAACAGTTTTATTAAAAAAAATGGCACGAGTACGATAACTTAGGCGACAAGATATAATAACGATTTTTGGTAGAGGGGCTTAATACAAGCATTTTTTACTATGGGAGGGGGGGGTCTATCTCCCTCCGTTTAGGCGGTAGGGGCAATTTAAAAAAATTGTTATTTAAAATGAAAAAAATTAATTAAAAAATAACGGTAATACTTACAATTAAGTTTCATACCTTTTTTTAAAGCCAACATTCTGTTTTATTAGCCAGTTTTTAATTCAAGTCAAAACTATGCGTAGTTTTTGAAAAATTTAATTTTAAACTCAAAATTTGAGTAAAAAAAGTTAAAAAAAAGGTTCAAAGTGTAATTTTTCAATACTTCAAAAATATCTACCATTGTTTTTATTTCAAAATTTATTTCTCTTATTTGTTTTTGATCAAAAACTGAAAACTAGATGATTTTATGTCTTTTAGTTTTTGAGAAAATTGAAAATAAAAATTTAATTTTAAACTCAAAATTTGAGTAAGAAAAGTTAAAAAATGGTTTAAAGTTTAACTTTTTCAATACTTCAAGATTATCTTCCATTGTTTTTATTTTAGAATTTATTGCTCTTATTTGTTTTTGATCAAAAACTGAAAACTAGATGATTTTATGTCTTTTAGTTTTTGAGAAAATTGAAAATAAAAATTTAATTTTAAACTCAAAATTTGAGTAAAAAAAGTTAAAAAAAGGTTTAAAGTGTAACTTTTTCAATACTTCAAGATTATCTACCATTGTTTTTATTTCAGAATTTATTGCTCTTATTTGTCTTTGATCAAAAACTGAAAACTAGATGATTTTATGTCTTTTAGTTTTTGAGAACATTGAAAATAACCACAACTACTATTTTAATTTAATTCTTTTTTTTTGCTTGAGTGGTCTTATTTTGATAGTAATAATGGTATTTGCGTATGCGTAATGCGTGTTTGGGTGTATGCAACAGTAAGGTGTGCGCGAGTTTGGGTGTATGCAACAGTGGGATCTGTAAGGGGGGGCATGCTGCCCCCCTGCAACCCCCCTGCTTGGGCACACTATAGGATTTGGGGTGGGTGCGAGGTGGAGTGGGTGCAAGGTGGGGAGGGTGAAAGGTGCGGTGGGTGCAAGATGGGGTGCATGCAAAGTTTCTTTTGCATTTAAATAAGCTGGATTTAAGAAAAATTAATTTATCCTTGGTATATCTTAATCCATATTCGATAATTACTATCAAAATAAGACTACGTAAATACTCAAGCAAGGAAAAAATAATTTAATTAAAAGATTTTTTTTCTTGCTAATTTTCAATTTTCTCAAGAACTAGAAGACATAAAATCATCTAGTTTTCAGTTTTTAATCAAAAACAAATAAGAGCAATGAATTCTAAAAAAACAGTAGTAGATAATCTTAAAGTTTTGAAAAATTACACTTTAAACATTATTTTTAACTTTTTTTTGTCCAAATTTTGAGTTTAAAACTATTTTTTTCAAAAACTATGCATAGTTTTGACTTGATTTAAAAACAGGCTAATAGACAAAAGTGTTGGCTTTAAAAAAAGGTATAATACTTAATTGTAAGTATTACCGTTATTTTTTAATTATTTTTTTTCCATTTAATGTACATATTTTTTAAATTGCCCCTACCGCCTAAACGGGGGGAGATAGACCCCCCTCCCATAGTAAAAAATGCTTGTTTCTAACTGTTCTATACAAATCCGTCATTAAACTTTGTCGCCTAAGTTATCGTACTCTCCCCAAAAAAATCATATTACATAATACTGGTTATCGTTTTTAAAAACTTGATTTTTTAGTTTTTCAAAAAAGTATAAAACATCACAAAGCTAGCTTTGGTTCAAAAGTTATAAGCATTTCAATTTAATAAGTCACGATTTAAAAAACAAATATAAAAAGAAAAAAATGTGTTTCTGTTAGAATTTTTTATTATATCACCAGAGACATCTTGTTTCCAATTCATTGAATTAGGCTCATCATGTGAGTATCCCCAAACTAATTTTTTGTTTCGTTTAGTACAAGCAGCAATGGCGATCTTTTTCCTTATCAAGCAGCGCTTCTTAACGACTATCACTACGTCTAGTACTTGTACTAACGCTTTAATTATTTTAACCGGAAATGATATGGATGTTTGTATTATCGCCGTTTTTAAACCAATGAAGTTGTTAAGCTATAATAGTGCGGTACTTTATTTATTTCATAAAGAAGAAATAATTTAAGAAAATAACTAAAAATGTCTTACACGTCACGAAGGAGCGTATGTAAAAGATTCGGATTTCTATTTGGTATTTACAAAAGTAATACTTACTAAGCGGATATATTTAACCAAGTTCTTTCTTATAGGGCTCACCCAAAAATTTATCAATATCAGTTTTGCAATGAAAACTATTCTAGTACCTGTGGTCTGGGTTCAAACCCTTACCTAGGTCACCTATTTTTTTTTTTTCACGGGTTTTGCCTTTTGCGGGGAATTGACAAATCCTCAGAGTACCTAATTCTAGACATGAAAAGTGCTTTTTCAAACTAGCTGGTTCGAATTCGGCTTAAAACTGAAGGTTGCCTCCATCCCTGACAACATTACTCGCACACAGAAATGGTTGAATGCAATTTATGAAACTATTTGTTTCATTTTGAAAACAGGGATTTGAATTTTGTAAGAGGCCAGAATTTTAGAATAGCATGATCATAAAAGGTAGGAAGGTGTTTAATTTTGTTCGGAAGTTAAAAAAAGGTATATCTCCACGCATATTTTTTTATAGCAATTGTTCGAAATGTCCTCCTCCTGCATTTAAACATGCTCGACAACGTTTTAAAACTGTCGTTTCAAACGTCTGTCATGTCCTGAGCTTCTTATTTCCTCAGCTGCAGTTTCAAATTTCTGCCTAAGTTTAGTAACACTGCGTATGGGCTGGCCAAAAACTTTCTATTTTATGCAACCCCAATACAAAAAATCTAGTGGATTCAAGTCCGGTGACCTAGGGGGCCATGATATTGTTCCACCACGACCGATCCATCGCTTGGAGAAAGTTCTGTCCAAAAAACTTCTGACATTTCTTCTATACTGGGCTGGACATCCATCTTGCTGAAACCACATGGTCTGGAGCAGGGCGAGAGGAATATCATCTAATAATACACAGATTCTGTTTTCCAAAAATTCTAAATCATTTTCACTATTTATTGTGTCGGGAAATTCAAAGGGTTCTATAATTTGCCCATTTAAAATTCCACACCACAAATTAATTTTAAATTGGTATTGAGATCTTCCTTCTCCTATTAAATGTGGATTTTCTTACTGCCGATTGTGAATATTTTGCATATTCAAATATCCATCTTGTTTAAAGGATGATTCATCACTCCATAAAATTTTGTCAACGAAATCAGGATCTTCGCGGCTTTTATCGATCATAATTTGGCAGAACTCAACTCTTTTAGGGTAATCCCTTGGTAATAAGGCCTGGACACGCTGCAGGTGAAAAGGGTGCAGGTTGTTCTGCTTCAGAATCCTCTGAACAGTATAGATTTGGGTATCCCAGTTGTTCTCTCAATGGCTCTAGTAGAAGTACTTGGATTATTTTCAATTTCCCTCAACACAACTTCGTCATTGAGATGGTGTCGGGGCCTTCCAATCCTTCCACTGCCAGGGATTATACCCGATGAACAGGACTTTCCAAATGCTTAAGCAGTCCTTAAGAAGCGCTGCTTGATAAGGAAAAAGATCGCCATTGCTGCTTGTACTAAACATGATGAGCCTAATTCAATGAATTGGAAACAAGATGTCTCTGGTGATATATTTTTATATTTGTTTTTTAAATCGTGACTTATTAAATTGAAATGCTTATAACTTTTGAACCAAAGCTAGCCTTGTGATGTTTTATACTTTTTTGAAACACTAAAAAATCAAGCAAGTTTTTAAAAACGATAACCAGTATTATGTAATATGATTTTTTTTAATAAAACTGTTTTAAAGTTCGATGTAAAAAATTAAGTTTGATAAGAATATGATTTTAGCTATCAATATTTTGCAAAATAGTGGCGAAAATTGAAATTTTTTAAATGCAAAAATATTGAATGTTTATTCAAAATTGTAAAATATTAACATATAGTAAAAACAAAAATCATTTGTGGACAAGGTGATTGAAAAACCGACTAAAAGTAGGTGTTTTTGAAAATTTCATTAAAACAATCGTTACTCGGAAACCGTTAGGATGCGGTATAGACAAGTTACCAAATTCTGGTAGGTCATAACTTGACCATTCAGCATATACAGTTTGGACCATTACTTATGGGACACCCTGTATATATATTTGATAAGGAAATACGAGTTTATGTTATAAATAGCTTAAAATATGATGTGTTAATCGGATCCAATTTATTAAAACAAATAAATGCAAAAATAAGTTTCGAAGATGAAACAATTTCATATAATAATAGAATGGAAAAAATTTACTTCGACGAACATGAGAAAATTAACAAGATTTCAGATGTAAGTATCGAAAATTTGATTAAGCAGATAATCAATAAGATAAGTAAAGAACATAGTTCTATAAATACTACCATTCAGGACAGACGTATCGGCGGACATCCGCACAACGAACGAAAAACAAGTTTGGAGCAAGCAATACCCTTATCCACTTAGTGCAAATAATTTCGTTCGATAATGAAATTGACAAACTTTTAAAAGAAGGTATTATTAGACCAAGTAAAAGTCCATATAACTCTCCAGTTTGGGTTGTACCAAAAAAAGGTCTAAACGAAGATGGAACTCAGAAAACAGACTAGTTATCGATTTCAAAAAGTTGAATGAGAATACTGTTCACATTTCAATTTTAATTTAAATTTCACACAAGTTCACATTTCAATTTTAATTTAAATTTCATATTTAATTTTATATATTTTTGCTATCAATTCATGCAAGCGTGTGACCAGTTGAAATTTTTGTAGTTCACGGTCCTCGTGTTCATTTTGTATATTGACATTTTTCATCTATTCTCACGCTTGCATATTATTACATAATTGCATTTTTTGTTCTTTCTGTCTTTTGGTCTGTATACTTTTGTAAGAAATAAAAATTAGTTTCTGTTAAACCTTCAACCAGTGCGTTACTTCTTTATTCGTGATTTTGTGAATTAAACTTTTGTGAATTAAACATTGGCGACCGTGACAGGACAACATTAAAAAAGAGTTTTTAGTGGCCTGTAATGAAATTAAAAATCCTTTATCGAATTTATACCAAATACAACCATGGCAAGCAACGATAGTTCTTCAACCATTGAAGACATTGCGGCTCAACAGCAACAAATAGGTGAATCAATTTGTGTCATTGTCCGCAACTATAATAAGGATAGTCCCACTAGGAAGACATTCGACTACCTAAACAAGAAAAAGGATCAGTTGGAGAATTTGTGGGAGGAATTTGAGAAAAACGATTCCATATTTCGAGACAAATTTTCGGGACACATTCTTCACGAGTATTTTAACAAAGAATATTTCGAACTTGTGCGTAAGGCAGCGGAGCTCACTATGAGTGACAGTGACATAAAACGTCGCCTTCTAATTACTGAAGAGATCGGAGATGAACCAGGCAAGGTATCAATTCAAGAGAAAAAAGGGTAAACCAGATTAAACTCAGACCTTCGGTTTGGATATTTCAGCAGGAAAAGGAGCTATTCCAAAACCGCAAGATAGAAGTATCCGAAATGCAAGTACGGACTCGCAACATATTATTTAGTACTCAGATGAACCACAAGACACGGTTTCATTTAATACTAAATATATTGAAAAGATCGTTGGACATAGTCGATGAGGAGTCATTAATAAAAAAAACTCTACAATTCCGCCAAATAAAATTAAAAAGTTTGGAGCAGAATTGGGATGAGATCAATTGCTTATATCGCAAGTTAGATCAGGAATTGGATACAGAGGAAGTAGTAAACTACTTCGAGATACAAGAGAGGCTAGAGGAGACGTTATTGATGTTAGCAACTAGCACCGTACCATCACAAGAAACAGCAAATGATCAAAAACCTCTAAATATAATGATGAAGCTGCCAAAAATTGAGCTCCCTAAATTTGATGGAGAATACTCGAACTGGTTGCAATTTCATGACTTGTTCAAGCAAATGATTCATGATCAACCTATCCCACCAGCACAAAAATTGTATTTACTGAGAGCAAATGTTACAGGAAAGGCCCAGGAATTAATTCAAAATTTCAAGCCTACGGATAGTAACTACGAGGTAGCTTGGGGTGTCCTTGTTGAACGCTTCAACAATAAAAGATTGTTGTTGACTGCACAATTTAACAAGTTATTGATGCAGTCAGTTACTACAGCGACAAGTTCCAGCTTACGAAGACTTCACGACCACACGAAGGAGTTTTTGCAAGTTATCACCAACCTTAACGTTGACATTGAAAGCTGGGATCCGATAGTTGTGCATCTTCTATTGCAAAAATTGGACAGAGAGAGCAGAGAAAAATTTGAGTTCGCGATCAAGGATCCAAGAAGCAGTCCTACCATTGAAGAGTTCCTGAAGTTTATTGATTCGAGATTCCAGACTCTAGAGGCTATTAATCCCAAAGATGACAGGAGGAAGTATCAAAGTCTGGAAGCCACATACGATAGTGGAAAAAAGTCAACCGCGGACATTGCGCCCAAGAGCGATCAGGAACTTATTTGTCATTTTTGCAATTCAATTAAGCATGGTATATACAATTGCAATAAATGTTTGTCTCTTTCAGGTACAGAACGAGGAAAAGCTGTCCACAGGCTGATGTTGTGCAGAAATTGTCTGAAGAAAGGCCATTATTCTCAATCATGTATGTCTCGAAAATGCCAAAAATGCAACATGCACATGCACACGCTACTTCATCAGCAGAAAACACAAAAAACTCAAGTAATTAACAAGAGTCAGTGGGGTGATAAAACAACTTCAAGCAACACTCTACAGCAAGTAAACTAGGTAGTAAATAACGCAGCATTAGAAACTCATTTCCAGAAACGTCACGTATACTTGGCAACAGCAGTGGTCAATGTGATTTCGTCGTGTGGTGTACGCGTCCCATGCAGAGCTCTTCTTGATTCTGGATCCCAATTAAACTTTGTGACAACATCGTTCATTCAACAATTGGGAATTAAGAAGTATCGCAAGGATACTCCTATCAGCGGAATAGGTGCACAAGAATGCAGGTCGGAGTTTGTGGCATCGATTACATTTGAATCCAGAACCTCGGCGTATGAAGCAACCATTGAAACAAACCTCATGTCCCGCATTAGTGACTACCAGGCCAGCCAGGAAAATTCCCAATGACATCGAGCTCGCAGAGCCTTCATTCTGCAAAGCTAATCAAATTGACATGCTGTTGGGAGCTGAACTTTTCTTTGATTTGTTTATACCTGGAGAATACAGGATTTCAAGAGATCTACCAAGTTTACGTAATACAAAGTTAGGTTGAGTTGTTGCGGGAAGCGCTTCAGCTTCAAATTCAAATTCTCATTGCCATATTGTAACAAAACCATCGTTGACGTCGTTTGACAAACTTGTTCGCTCATTCTTTGAAACAGAAAGCCATGACATTCCCATTAATACTGAGAGTGAGGAAGAACACCAGTGCGAAGAACATTTCAAGAAGAACACAACATTAAATTCTGAAGGTAAATTTGTTGTTAAATTACCATTTAAAGAAGATCCTATCATATCTTTAGGGGACTCCCTGTCATCAGCACGAAAAAGGTTTTTTTTATTAGAAAACAAATTGAACAAGGATGAAGAACTTAAAAAATCCTAAATCAGCTTCATGCAGGAATATGAAGCATTATGTCACATGACACCATTAAAAAAGGGTAATATTCCACGGGTACACTACGTCATACCTCATCATTGCGTCATGAAACCCGAAAGTTCATCAACAAAATTGAGGGTAGTTTTTGATGCATCAGCCAAAACAACTTCTGGCCTCTCACTTAATGATTTACTTATGGTGGGACCAACAGTTCAACCGGATCTATTTTCAATAGTTCTAAAATTCAGGATGCACCGATATGTCTTTACCGCAGACATAACAAAGATGTATTGCCAGGTTTTATTGCGAGAAGAAGATCAAGCCTTCCAACTTATTTTTTGGAGATCAAAAACCGATATGCCATTGCAGCTTTATAAATTTAAAACCGTCACCTATGGCACAGCGTCTGCATCCTATTTAGCAACTGGCAGATGACAAGCAAGACAAATTTTATAGAGCTTCACAAGCCGTTAAAAACAATATTTACGTAGATGATTGTTTGGCCGGTGCAGACAACATTGATGACGCTCATGAGTTACTCAATGAGATTATTTCTTTACTCAAGGCAGGTAACTTTGAATTAAAAAAGTTGTGTGCCGATAATCCCATGATTTTAAAAGAAATTGCTGAAGACGATAAAGAAAAACTAGTAACATTCCATCAGTCTGAGATTATTAAAACTTTAGGATTAATATGGGATCCTTCACAAGATGTTTTCAAATTCAGCTTTAATGACGAAAAGATAAGTAAAATAAACACACAGATAACAAAACGAACAGTTTTGGCCGATCTTGCAAGACTTTTCGATCCTCTTGGTTTACTTGGACCAGTAATAGTTATTGGTAAGCTATTCTTACAAGAGTTGTGGAAGTTAAACAGGACTTGTTATAATAAGCTTCATTTTGAAAAGGCTCAAAAGTGGATAAATTACATTTGCCAGTTTTTAGATCTGAGCAAGTTAAATATTCCACGATATGTCCTTCTTCCTTCCGCCAAAACAATTGAACTTCATGCCTTTTCGGATAGCAGTTTAAATGCATTCGGATCATGTGTGTACTTAAGATCAGTTGATGAACACAACAAAAACTTTTGCCAACTTCTATGCTCAAAATCAAGAGTAGTGCCGTTAAAGACCATCAGCATAGCCCGCCTGCAACTACAAGCAGCAGTCCTAATGGTGGAATTAGTGGATAGACTAATTCAAATTCTTCCAAAAAAAATTGACAAAGTATGCTACTATACAGATTCAACAACCGTTTTAGCTTGGCTAAAATCACCTTCTTACACCTGGGAGACCTATGTTGCAAATAGAGTTGCAAAAATTCAATCACTTTCAGAGATTCATCAATGGCAATTCATCAAGGGCCAACTCAATCCTGCGGATTTGGTGTCAAGAGGATCAAGAATAGAAGGACTACTCAAATCACCAATATGGTTCCAAGGTCCGGAATTTCTAAGAAAAGGGGAACCAAGTCCTTTCAAAGAATACGAGTTTCCAGAGGTGATTCCAGAAAGACGCAAGAAAAAATCAGTTTTGTCAGCAGCAAATCAAAATGAGCTTAGCTTGATACAAAACATCAATTACAGAAACACATTTTTCACACTACGAAAAATATTTTCATTTTGTTATAGATTCTACTATAATTGTAGAAGACCAAAAGAACTACGAAATACAGGCCAACTTACTGTCAATGAGTTAAAAGAAGGAACTCGATTGATTTATGGTTTACACTCAAAGAGTGTCATTTCCAGAAGACTATCGTGCCTTAGAAGGAAGAAGGCTTGTAATTAAAAGTTCATCTATAGCATCGCTTACTCCCTACTTTGATGATAAAACTAAACTAATTCGAGTCGGAGGAAGATTGGCAAACGCGAAGATCTCTTCAGATGCTAAGCATCAAATTCTAATGCCACAAAATAATGTTATAACTAAATTGATTTTGACAGATTTACATCGAAGACATATGCACGCTTCACATAGAGCGTTAATAGCCATCTCCAGACAACAATATTGGATATTAGGTGTTGGACATGCAGCTCGACAAGTCATTAGTCGATGCATCATATGCTTTAGAGCGAAGCCAAGATTCATTAACCAATTGATGGGAAATATGCCTCCAGAAAGGGTGAATGTATCGAGACCTTTTTATCATTGCGGTGTTGATTTTTGCGGACCAATTAAAACTCACTACTATGTCAGAGGTAAGAGTCCTACAAAATCATATTTAGCTATTTTCGTTTGCTTTTCAACTAAAGCTGTACATATAGAAGTAGTTGGAGATTTGTCTTCTCAATTATTTCTCTTCGCTCTAAAAAGATTTATAGGAAGGCGAGGACTTTGTCACACAATATTTTGTGACAATGCACCAAATTTTGTTGGTGCTAAGAATGATTTAGCAGAGCTAAAAAAAGTTTTCAATTCAAGAAGAATACAATCAAGAATACAGACTTATTGCCTGGAAGAAGGTATAACATGGAAAAATATACCACCTCGTTCTCCTCATTTTGGAGGCTTGTGGGAAGCAGCTGTAAAATCTGCAAAGACACTTCTCGTTCGTCATCTAGGGGAAGCTTCATTGACATTTGAGCAGTTGCTAACTGTGGTCATACAAATAGAAGCAATATTGAACTCTCGGCCGCTGACACCGTTTTCATCTGATCCAAATGATTTCGAAGCTCTTACACCAGGGCACTTCTTAATAGGAAGTCCTCTTACGGCCATAGCAGAACCAGATGTGACAGACTGCAACATGAGCAGCCTAAACAAATTTCGACAAACACAGCAAATACAACAGCACTTTTGGAAAAGGTGGTCGGAGAAATATTTACATCTTATGCAACAAAGACATAAATGGAAAACTGAGTCAAATAATCTTAAAAATGACACATTGGTGCTAATCAAAGAAGAAAATATTCCTCCTATGCGCTGGAAACTTGGTAGAGTGGTTGAGACATTCAAGGGAAGTGATGGTAAAGTACGCGTAGCTAACATAAAAACTAAAGCTGGAACGTACCAACGAGCGATATATAATCTTTGTCCACTTCCAATCGACAAACCAGATTATAAAGAAAAACAAACAAACTACACCATTCCAGATTATGAAGAAAGAAATCCTCAACATACAAGAGTTTTGAGATCAAGAAATCCAACAAAAATAACATTACTTTCAGTATTGTTTTGGTACTTATAATGATACCCACATCCTTGTGTCACTTACGAACACAGGAGCAAGTAAATATAAGCAAACTTGATGATGGTGTTGGTATATACTTTGAAGATGTTGGCAGAATTCGCACGGTAAACACGTATTGGAAAATATTTGTCTATTACAATCTGACAACGTACTGGCAAGAGTTTGATGAGCTTCGAGCATATGTTAACAAAATGCAAGACTTATGCACAAAAGAAATAACTCTTCAGATGTACTATATACCAATAATAGAGACCATACGAAGCAGGATCGTTGTTATCGAGCATAACAATGAATTGCTTAAAATCTACCATGCACCAAAATATGAAAGAACCAGGATAGCAAGATCACCCTTTGACTTTGTGGGGACGTTGGCGCTTAGTTTGTTTGGAATACTTGATGAAGAAAGTGCTGATAAAATACAAGTTCAAATCGGCAACGCTTACAAAAATGAAGATCATTTGATTGAACTTTTGAAAAAACAAAGTTCGATGTCAGATGCTACTTCTAATATTTTAAAGCGAAATCACCTTCAAGTTCAAGAGCAGTTTAAGGGTTTAAATGAACACCTTCAAAATACGATGGCAATTATTAGCAAGAAAGACAAAATTAACGAGGTACGACAAAATCTTAGATCTTTGACTTCATATCTAATTCTTGTTCTGACAAATTTTGAGCATGTATAAGATCTACTTTTAGATGTTCTATTAGATTTAAATCATGGAAATATAAATCCACAACTTATAACCCATCTTCAATTAAGTGAGCAGCTAAAACTTGTGAGAAGCAATTTACCTCCCTATTTAACATTGCCAGAAGGTTCTGTCATTGACATGTACAAGATGTCAACAGTTAAACGGCGCTGTTTAAATGATTCAATTGTGTTTGAAATGCTTTTGCCACTGACGGATGCTGAAGAATTTCAACTTTTTAATCTTCTTAGTGTTCTTATAATTCACAGAAACAACACGTTTATGGTAGAAACATCTGCTCAGTATGTAGCTGTGTCATTGCCCAGAGATAGATATTTCCTAGTAAATGATTTGGAGCTGGGAGCATGCAAACGATTGGTGTCCAATAAATACATGTGCAACCAAGTTCATCCAACTATTATTCAGCAAGGGAGTTCCGAGATATGCGAAATAGCACTACTCAACCATAAGGAGGAGAGCTTTAAGAAATGCATCTTAAGGGCAACAGCTACCAAAAATGTTTGGATGGGACTTAAATCATCTAATAGCTGGATTTTCTCTTTCCCAACAAAAATGTCTGGACATTTGATTTGCGGTGATCAAAGTAACGCTGTTACTTTGATTGGAAATGGGCTTTTGGAATTCAAAAAACCTTGTGTTTTACAATTGCCCAACATTGTCATCAAAGGTAAAATAAATTTCGAAAGCAAAATAACGTCACCTTTTATTCCCAGCGCCAATGCAAGCAGTTGGATCATTAATCAAGAACCAACAACGATGAAGCCAGAAACCCACAGTGAAGAATATCACATTGACCTATCCGAGTTTGATGATCTAAAGACAAAAATCAAGGATGTTATGGAGAAATCCAAGGAACTGCCAGCACTCACTGACATCAACTTACATGATTATCACCACTATGGAAGCAGTCTTCTTCTATTGGTATGCATGATTGGGATCCTCTACACTTTTTTTCGTCGAACAAAAAGACCAACTCCAATGCCAAAAACTTTTGAGGTCAACGTTTAGACTTAAGTTAATTATATACATTTATTTAGAGAGTTAAGAACCCTCAAAGGGGGGAGTATGTTCACATTTCAATTTTAATTTATATTTCATATTTAATTTTATATATTTTTGCTATCAATTCATGCAAGCGTGTGACCAGTTGAAATTTTTGTAGTTCACGGTTCTCGTGTTCATTTTGTATATTGACATTTTTCATCTATTCTCACGCTTGCATATTATTACATAATTGCATTTTTTGTTCTTTCTGTCTTTTGGTCTGTATACTTTTGTAAGAAATAAAAATTAGTTTCTGTTAAACCTTCAACCAGTGCGTTACTTCTTTATTCGTGATTTTGTGAATTAAACTTTTGTGAATTAAACAAATACAATCTCAGACAAATACCCGATACCTGATACCAATGTAATATTGAGTAATCTTGGGAAGGCTAAATACTTTTCAACAATCGACTTAGAGTCAGGTTTTCATCGAATAAAAGTCAAGGAAGTAGATATTGAAAAAACTAGTTTCTCAATAAATAATGGCAAGTATGAATACACAAGAATGCCATTCGGATTAAAAAATGCCCCATCTATCTTCCAACGAGCAATGGATGATATATTGAGACCATACATAGGTATATTTTGTCACGTATATATAGATGACATTATTATATTTTTAAATGACTTAAAGGAACACACCGAACATATATTAAAAATTGTAGAAACTCTTAAGCAAGCGAACATGAAGATTTCATTAGAAAAATCGATATTTTTTAAGGAATAAGTAGATTTTTTGGGATACGTAATATCTCAAAACATAATAAAAACAAATTAAGAAAAAGTAAAAGTAAAAACAATAAGAGAATACCCTGAACCAAAGACGTTAAGGCGGTTAAGATCATTTTTAGGAATGATAGGATATTATAGGAAAATTATGCAAAAATAGCTAAACCATTAACGAAATATTTACAAAACGAAAATGGTCAAGTTTCCACCCACATGGCTAAGAAAACCATGATTAATTTAGACGAAGCAGCAATTTATGCTTTTGAAAAACTTAAGAATCATTTAGTCTTAGAAACCGAGCTAAATCAACCCGATTACAGTAAAAAGTTTGTGTTAACCACTGACGCATCTGACGATGCAATAGGAGCAGTTTTGTCCCAGGACAACAAACCAATAACTTTCATAAGTAAAACATTAGGTAAAAAAACGAGTTGATTACAGAACCCACAGAAACACTTTCAAATCAGCTCACAGAATATGTTCGAAGTTCAGCATAAAATAAAACTATAAGTCAGAACACTTCTTATAAACAAAAGTGGTTCGATAAGGACTGCTGGAAAGCACGCTCAAAATCTTTTGCTCTTCTGCGAGCCATGCGATCTTCTAACAATCATCGACTAAAAATTTGGTACATCGAAGCTAACACATATTACAAAAACCTTTGTCTTCAAAAGAAAATTGAATTTGAAAATCTACAAGCAATAGCATTAGGTCGTACAAGAAATTCAAAGGATTTCTGGAAAATAGCGAGGGAGATCAATGGGATGAAATATAAAATAGGCGTAGGCGTATCTGCTGAAGATCTTTCAGCTCACTTCAGGCTCCTTCTTTCCAACAGCTCTAATTTAATGTTCTCTTACGCTGAACCATTAACTGTTGATGACACATTAGACGCTGATATATCAATTGAGGAAATACAAGCTGTGATCCTAAATGCGAAGAATGGAAAAGCTCCAGGTGAAGACGGGATTCCATATGAGTTTTTTAAAAATGCTTCACCTACATTCTTTAACTATCTCCAAATTCTGTACAACAAAGTTTTCTTCACAGCTGAAATCCCATCTTCTTTTAAAAAGTCTGTAATATTTCCTATTCACAAAAAAGGACCTTTTGACGTTGTGGAAAATTACAGAGGAATTTCTTTTACGAATGTAATAGCGAAAATATTCTGTGGCGTTCTTGTAGAGAGACTTGAAAAGTGGGTCGAACGGAAAAATATTCTATCTGACCTTCAAGCTGGCTTCAGAAAAAATTATTCAACCATTGATCAGATATTTACGCTGTCATCCATTGTCAAAGCGTTTCATGCCAGGAACAAAAAAGTTTACTCATTTTTTGTTGACTTTAAAGCTGCCTTCGACCTGGTTAACAGAAATGCGCTCTTCTATAAGCTCTCACAACTTGGCATATCTTCTAACTTCATTAGAGTGATAAAAGAAATGTACACTAATACAAATGCAGCAGTTTGGGATGGCACATCCTATTCAGAATGGTTTGAGACAAATACTGGCGTAAAACAAGGTTGTCTCCTCAGTGCATTGTTGTTTTCTCTGTTTATAAACGACGTAGTAGATGATCTTCCCGGAGGAGTAAGAATTGCAAATGCTACCATTAATGTGTTGTTATATGCAGATGACCTTGTCATACTCTCTGAATCACCAGAACATATGCAATTAATGATTAATCGCTTATCGTGTTACTGCAAAAGATGGGGACTAACAATTAATACAGAGAAGTCAAAAATGATGGTGTTTGCGCGATATCCAAGAGTTCACAATGAAAGGCAATGGACTTATGATGGTCATTTACTAGAAACAGCTAAAGAGGTTAAATATTTGGGAGTTATACTAAATCCGGCTTTAAATTTCAACAAACACCTAACCGAAAAAGCCAATAGCTCTCAAAGCTTGCTTAACTTATCATGGAAAAATGTGTTTTCCAACAAAAGAATAATTTTATCTGCAAAATATAAGATATTCAATGCAGTGGTTAAATCAACTCTTTGCTATGCTTCTCAAGTTTGGGGGTCATATGAGTACGAGGAAATTGAGAAATTCCATAGGAATTTCATAAAAAAGCTCTTCAATCTACCCCAAAATACGCCTTGTTACGCTATATACTTGGAAAGCGGACTACCAAAACTCTTGACAAATACACTCAAGTCACAAGCTGACTTCATAATGGTATGCTGTCATTATGAGGAATCAAGGCTTTCAAAAAAACTACTTTTGTATGAGTTGCGAAATAAGGACTGGTGGTATGAAAGATGGCAATCTATTGGCAACGCTTGTGGGGAAACCTTACATATTGATGTGAACAACCAACGTAATTTGAAAGACCAACTCTACCGCATTATTCAGAAAAACGAAGACTCTATTCGAGATGCCTTCATCGTTAAGGCTCGGAATTCTGAAAGTAGAATTTTATACAGTCAGCTTAATTTTAATCTAAACAAGAAAAACTACTTTCACGACTCACTTAGCTATGATGAAATATCCGTGATATTCAAAGCAAGGTGTGAGCTCATTGCCTTAAATGGTAACCCCTATAATGGAAGCTTTAATCAATTTTGTACGCTTTGCAACCTAAAATCGAAAGAAGATTGCTTTCATATCATAAGTATATGCCCAATATTCAAAGCGCAAAGGCAAATTTCCTTTGGAAAACAAACACTAACAATGCAGGAAACTATCCAACTTCTAAACGAGTGTGACTGGAAAATCAGTTTACAAGTACAGGATGTTATTAATATCAGAATACGTTTGATACTTTAGTTCTTTTTTTTGTTGATTATTGTAAATTTAATTAAATTTTAAAATAAACATTTATAAACTTACCAACCAGGCTGACGGCTTAGCCATAGCTCTTAAATTCATGATTTGTATTATATTTGTTATATTGAAATGTAAATAAAATGAATAACTTACTTACTTACTTACTTACATTAGGTAAAACCGAACGATCTTATGCGGCAAATGAAAAAGAATTATATGCGATAGTATACGCATTGAAAAATTTGAGAATTTATCTCTACGGTGTTACTTATTTAGAGATCCATACAGATCATCAACCTCTGACGTTTGCAGTCTCAAAAAGAAACCCTAACGTAAAAATGAAACGCTGGCACGCGCTAATAGAAGAATACGCACCCAAAATTATATACAAGCCAGGAACCACTAACGTAGTTGCAGATGCACTTTCCAGACAAAATTTAAATATTATCACAGATGATAGTTCTTCCACAGATGCTACGCAGCACTCTGCAGAAAGTAGTGATAATGAGGATATAAAGGAAACAAAGAAACCTTTAAATCATTTTAAACAACAAATTTTATTATGTAGAAATAGGTTTACAGCACATGAACAAATCAGAAATTTCGGCAAAACTCGACATATTATAGAATACGACACATTGGAAAACCTTATAACCATCCTAAAAGAATATCTTCAACTGGGAGTAGTAGCAATACACTGCACGCCAGAAGACTTATACCACATCAAACGAACGTTAAAAGAAACATTTAGTAATAATTTTGTATACACAAAAATATTCCCATCAGATATCCCAAACCCAGAAGATCAAGCTTCTATAATTGAACAAACACACAATAGAGCTCACAGAAATCACAGGGAAAATTTAAAACAAATTTATAATAAATATTTTTGGCCGGAAATGAGAAAACAATTAAAGGAATACGTTAGAAATTGTGATATTTGTAACAAGAATAAATATGACAGGCACCCACAGAAGATACCAATTGAAGAGGCTCCAATTCCAAACAAGGAGGGGGAACAGTTACACATAGACATATTTTTTGCCCAAAATTTAAAATTTCTTACTTGTATAGATTCATATTCCAAATATTTAGCAATAAAAATAATTGAAGATAAAACTAATTTAGACGAGAAAGTGTTAGATTTACTACAAGCTTTTCCAGAAGCCAAAAGCATAATGGTAGATAATGAACCAGGATTTTCAACAGCTCAATTTAAAAGCCTAATGCAAAGAATGAACATCGAAGTATTCTTTTGTGACCCAAAGCATAGCACAACGAACGGACAGGTAGAAAGAGTTCACTCAACCTTAATAGAAATAGCTAGATGTCTGAAACAAGAATATCATTTAATAAAAGATGCTGAATCATTTTTTAGAGCAACGCGCCAATATAAAAAGAGCATACATTCAGTTATAAACGAAAAACCTTACGAAATTTTATACAATAAAGTAACACATGAAAACTTACCCGCAAAATTAGTAAAAGCACAACAACAAATGTTAAAAACACATAATAAGAATAGAAATACCAAAGAATATACCCCAAAACAAGTTATTTATGATAAAATCGTAGGATGTAGAAATAAGTTACTACCCAGATATAAAAAACAAAAAACTAGTACCACTGATAGCGTTGGCATCAACGGAAATTATTGATTACACGCGAGAAAATTATTTACTATTGGAAAATGGTAACGCTGCCTTATAAAACGATTATGGAACAATCTTCCACATAACCCATCTCTCATACTTCGAGAAAGTAATTTTAGAATCTACCGCCGCAATTGAAAGGAACCTTTACTTTAATTCATCCCCAATAAATAAAGAAGATAGCAATCTAGACATAACAAAGGACACTGACCTAACGATCATTAAAACATTTTTAGCACAGTTACGTACAACCAATAGGTACAAACGAGGAATTAACGAAATAGGTATGATTTGGAAATGTATTTCAGGATCTCCTGACCATGACGATGTTGTCCTCATCAACAATAAATTATCCGAATTAATAACCAATAATAATAAACAGTTTGTAACAAACTCAGAAATTTTTTACGCTATTAGAAAGCTTTCAGAATCTTTACACGAGATAGAGAACGATGCACAGTTGATATTAGTTAGAGAACGAAATAAATTGATCCTAATTGAATCACAAAATATTTTCCAAACGATCGCACTAGCTAAAACAGGAACGTTTAATCCTGCAATTCTGAACTTACAAGACATTAAAGAAATTACAAAACACGAACATGGTAGTATGACGATAACAGATTTAATGGACGTCTCAACATTTAAAATATTGCAAAACGAAGAAGTTATTGTCGTTTTGATAAAGTATCCTCTTGTTAACCAAAATTGTAAACTATATGAAACTAGGGCCATAAGCCAACCAGATGGAAAACTGGATATCGATAAAGAAATTGCAAAATGTGACGATGAATTTATTAATGTAAAAGATTGTAAAATAGAATTAAGATTTAATTTTTGTAAACTGTCAAAAAACGAAATATGTCCATCAGCCATTCTAAATAATAAAAAACCTAAATGTAATAAAATAAAAGAAAAGAACTTAGATCTTGAAATAATAAAAGACGGATCAATTCTCTTATCAGGAAGACATACGATAAATGATACAATTGTTAATGAAACATATTTAATTAATTTTATGAACAAAACTTTTATAGATGGGAAATTATATAAAAACCCCACATATATTATACAAAACTATTTAGAGACTTATACTATAGATCAATTTGAAATTAAAAATTATTTTGAATCATTTAACGAAGATTTGAAATTTAAAAACATTAATCTTATAGAATCTCTTCAAGAAGAAGCAGCCAATAGTGCCAATAATGACATGTACTTGTAACTATAATTATATTTTCAGCAATATGAGTCATGTATTATTTAAAAATAAGATCGTCAAATCAATTACGTTTAAAACAAGAAGACGAAATCAGGGGTGGAATCGGCTAAGCTGATAAATTGACTATCATATTTTTGATAGTCAAATTTGACTATCATTTTCATTCCGTCTGTGTAAAATGATTCAACTCAATTCAATTCGATTGAACAATTTCTGATTATAATTGTCACAATTCATTGTTGCTATGGTGAAATTTTAAAATGATTCCTATAAAATATCTACATAAATAAAAGTATCAAATTGGCTGTGTTTAAGTAACATTCTTATTTCTCTTGTGTTTTTTCGATTTACGTAAGCTTTGTCGGTCACAAAAATGTGTTTTTGTACCTAAAAAGGGTAACTAAAAACATTTTTCATTCGTTTTTTGTAAGCGTCTGGTAGCTCTATTCAGAAACGACATATTTGTAGGAAAATGACTATCAAATTTTTCTAGTGACACCTTTTTAGGTATCAATTTGATTATCATCTTACACAGATCAAATTCGATTATTTTGACTGTCAACAATCAACAATCACCTTAGCCGATTCCACCCCAGATTCAGTAACCTATTAAGGCGAGTCGAAGAATTGACAGAAGAAGCGGGACGCTCTTCTCGATCATAAAATATTATTTTTGAATATTTTCAAATATTATGTTACTTCCACATAAATGACTCATATATAATAAACCATAAGTTCTTTGTCTAGGAATACTTGATGACAGTTTACTTATAAGCAAAAATGTATTTTTTAGATTAGTCTTAAGTTGGATTCTGACTAGATCAAATGAGTGAGTAAAATAAAAAACTTTTTAAAAACTCTAAATCCCGACCGACTAATTTAATTTGTATACATATTTGGAAACATATTTTTCTATATTTATCCTTTTGGAAGCAGATAAGTCCAAAATTTAAGTAGGTACACGAATAAGTTCGATAGTATCTGTTCAGGTTGGCAGGTTGTTACGTAGGTAAAAAGGTAAGGAAGTTTCTAGCGAAAATTTTATTAAATTAATGTTTTAAACCAAAAAAGTAACACAATTAATTAAAGAACCTACAATCCTCCTTGCCCTCATTTTGGTTGTTTTAAAAAATGAACAAATGGCTAAAGATAGTGTAATGCATTCTGAGGAAAAAGGGCATTATACCAAAAATCCTTTTTAAGTAAAAATTAGAAAATTAATTTCTTCTTCTAGACTTAACTTGATTTTAAAAAAAGGATTGTTAAATTCAAAATTAAGAATTTCTCTAAAATTGAAATAGAATTTTTATTTATTTAAACTATTGATTTTCACGTGCATTTTAAATAAGTGGCCATTAAGCTGTTGTTTTAACATGATTATTATTGTAATAATTAAAACTTATTCACACTTGTAAATAAAACACAAATTTTCTTTATTTAAATCGCTATAAACTTATTTATTCACCACTTTCAATTATTACTTTTCGAACACAGTCTTTACTTATCAAACACAGTCTTTACTTATCGCAGTTCACAATCAATAATGAACCGCTTCGCTTCCGAGCGCTTATTTATATATCTCAATCGGTTCGAGAAACTACTAGATTCTTTTAGGCGCTGAATGTTCTCGATGCTTAACGAAGCGAGTTCTCCTCTTAATCACTAGATGTTGCCCCTTTCGAGGTTCTTGTATGCGCTGAATGTTCTCCTCTTAGCCACTAGATGTTTTATTCTACTATAACACGATATAAAGAGTGTATACTAGGGATGTTGCGAATATTCGCATCCGCATCCGCAATTGCGGATTATTCGCAATAATTCCAACATCCGCATAATCTGATGCGGAGTTTGTTGCGGATGCGGATGTTTTTAAACGCTTTCAAATTTGTAGTTGCAATCGAAAAATAGCAACAGCACGGCATACTATATCATGATCAACAACAACGACCCTTTCACCCTTAGTAAAAATTTTAAATTTAAAAATCTCGGTCCCAAGTAGGCGACGACGACGAGCAGCTCTCAGGCACTTATATCATCTGTGATTCCTATAATTCAAATGCTTAATAAAAAACTTGATGAATACTTATCAAAACCATCGGACACTGATGCCATTCGGCTGGAAGCCTTAAATGTGAAAACTCATTTTTCAACAAAATTTTCATCTTTGCAAGACAACGATTTGTATGCGATTTCAACATACTTAGACCCTTGCTATAAGCATACATTTTTCGAACCCATCACCGAGGAAAGAATAAAAGATGTAATTCTAAAGATGATAAATGATCCATTAAGCACCAGTTCTCCTACGTTGTCACCAAATTCAAACAACACAAAAAAGAAGAAAATGGATGAGTCTTTACATTCGGAATTCGGAACTAGGAACGTCCGGTTTAAGTTACAAGGCTTGCTTCAGAAGCGACATGGCAATGATGCTAGATTCATCAACTGAAGACGAAGGTGAAGTAGAATCTGATAACGCTATTCCCGAAGCACTTCTCCGAAGGGAGTTAGCATATTACCGAAATAAAAAAAGACTAGAATTGGATAATAATCCACTTAATTGGTGGAAAATCCATCAAACAGACTTTAAAAGACTCTCCAAAGTTGCACTGAGGTATTTACCACCTCTACCAGCCAGTGTTCCCAGCGAACAACTATTTAGTGGAGCTGGATTAATATACGATTCACTAAGAAACAGATTGCAGTCTGAGAAGGCTGCAATCCGTGGATGTGAGTCTCAAAAAATTCGCATCAAAATTTTTACATCCGCAACAACCCTGGTGTATACACATTACACTGCCCCCTCCTTAGGATTGATCGTCCCGAACAAATCCATCGTTCTCATCACCACTGTAGCGATGTAGCCGGTCGCGATGTACAACTTTAGGTTTTCCTCTGACTCCCTTTTGTATCCGGTACACGACATCGTTGATTTTTGTAATGACTGTATATGGACCTTCCCAGTCCCGTTGAAGTTTCGGTGACAACCCTTTTTGTCGATGGGGATTGTAAAGCCACACCCGATCTCCTGCTTGCAACTCTGTTGTTGTCGCTCGTATATCGTAGTGTGTCTTCATTCGGTCACTGAACATCTTTATTTTCAACCTGGTATTGTCGTAGATCTGGAGGAGTCTTTCTCTGAGGTCATCAATGTAGTCACCCTCGGCTTGCGGCTCTGACGTGGGACATCCAAATTTTATTTCGCTCGGCAGTCTGATGTTCCTTCCCATCAAAATCTCAGAAGGTGTATGGCCAGTTGAGCTATGTATGACTTCTATCGGAGATATCAGCCCATTCTGGTTTTTCCTGGTGTTCCTTCCAAGCGCGGATGGGTTCGATACCTGAGTCTTCTTGTTGAGCCTTCCTCAACTCATCGTTGCTCCAGCCATAAATGAGATCGGCTCTGGTTCGTTGGACAGTAACCACCTCTTTTCTTCTTGTCGTCTGCAATGATTACAGTCTTGCTTACATGGTCTGCTCTTTTTGTCACGTTTCTTTTGATAAAAATGGATGTCGTTCCTTGGGCCATTGATACCAGAAACCAGCTTCTGCCCCTTAAAGTTGGTTCTTATTCGTTTTCCTGGTTGGGAATCAACTTCGTTGTTGGTGTTACTTTGAGCCGTAAAATTACTTCTGTTTCCAAAGTGTTGACATGCGGTTCCTCTTCGCGGTAATCTGCACTGTCGCTGTAGATGCCCAGTCTTATTGCAGTTCCAGCATCGTGCTACTCCGCCTCGCTGACTCCTTTCCACACTAGCCTTCTGACAAGAGCATTCTTGGACTTCTGATTTTCTTACGTGATGCACGTTGTTACGGTAAATTTTACCGCAACAAAAACCAGCCTTTGGCTGTTTTCTTTTTCTCGTTGTGGCTGCAAAATATCGGCAAAGTTGAGGGCAACCATGGTCTCATCAACCACAGGTGTACCTAGCCTTTATTTTGCAAAAGCAACAAAAGCAGGTGATCGAGATCGAGAACGAGTTCTTTCGACGAGGTCGAAAATGCCGGCGGATGAGCCGAAGAAGTATGAGGTCAGGCGGACCCTTACTTAAACAACAACAACAACAACATATTTGCATTTTAACATTTTAACTTTTAACGTAGATTTAATGAAATTCACTTAATTGACTTTTAATTATTAATGTACAAAATGGGTTTTTAACGCCGCGTTTTTAATTTAATTTAACTTAATTGTTGGTACGAAATTCACACCTCGAACCTCGCGCGTAATTAATAGTAATAGGAAAATGCCTAGTTGAGACTTCTTCTCGATTTTTGTTTTTCTTTGAACTTTCTCGAAAAATAGCAATAGTTGGGAAGGGGTCTGAACTCGCCATTATGTTTCGGCAAGTTTTGGAAACTCATCCAACAACTTGTCGAGACCGTGATTGTGTGTGTGAAAGCAAAGTTTTGCTGAGAGTCAACAACGGTGGCTTTCCTGATGAGCGTAAAGCTTCCAGGAAGCCGTGATACCGTGCCCGACAATCACGAAAACGGATGCTTGTGTTGGATGAATGTGTGTGTGACTGGAATGGACGAGGGAGGAAGAACAAAGTTGGGAATTAGCTTGGAAGGACTCTTGAAAGAGCCCTACAAGCGACAAGATAATTAGAAGAAAAGTTCGAGGAATTTTAAAAGGAGAAAGAGAAAGATTGAGAAGAAGGATAGGAAATCAGAAAGACGAGGAAATCCAGAGAAAGAAAAAGGAAAATTCGAGGATCGAGGTGTGAGGATAAGGAGAATAATAGGAAGGAGAAAAAAAAAGAAAGATAAGTAGTTCGTTTCTTTTGTTTCTTTGTTCATTTGGAATATATATACATATATATAAATTTACGCGTCCGGTGTTAAAAACCTATTTTTTTTGTTTGCCATTTGCTTGTTTTACTATTTAAATTTTTTTTGTAATTTTAACTTTTAATTTGAAAACATTTTGGGTTTTAGTCCAGGGATCTTCAATCCCACGGTTTCCCAAAGAATAAATTTTAAACTTAAAAATCAAACGTTCGTTGTGTCTTTTTTTTTACTCGCTTCACTCATCACAAAGTTTTGGAATTTTCTTTTTCGGTTTCTAAAAAAAAATTCCTGGCGCCCATTTTATTGCATAGTATCCCACTGTAGGTACTTGCAATAACATATTTCTAAATGGTAACAATTTGATTGATTTTATAAATCAATCAACATTGTTATAATTTATATAAACAAATTCTTCCAAAAGAACCCAGCCCAGCTGAGCAGCCGCGGTTACAGCTTCTTTAACGAGCTGTGTTGTTGCACTTTTTTTTTTTGTTCTCTCCTTTGTGTCGTGTTCGTACTCATTTGAGTGCGAATTAATAAGTTCGTCGCTACGCAGCCGCCGCCGTCGTCGATGTAGTTAGTTTGTTTATCGGCTTAGTTTCGTGTTGATAATTTGTTTTAAATAATTATCAATAATTAATAATATTAAATATAGTATATCGCGGTGAATTAGTGCAAGAAGAAAAAGTGTAACAAATTGGAGCCCAACGTGTGGGCCCAAACAAATTGGAAGAATTTCGGTGGTAGATTTTGTGTCGTGTTTTTTTTTTCTAGATTTTGTTTTTAAAAAGAACAATTAATTCCTCTGTTTTTTTTTATAGGTATTTGATTCGAGTTGTTTTGGTGCCAGTGGAAAATTATTGGAGAGAAATTGATCAAACTAGGGAGTTACCAGTGTTTTTGGTTGGTGCAAAATACGTAGGAATTTTTGTATGAAATTTTCAACGAGGGAGTTTGACAAGTGAAAAAAATCGCAAGTGTTTTTATTATTTGTGTAGTGTAAACTCGTTTTTTTTTACCGTGCATATTTACTTGTGGTGTTAGTTTGATTTATTTCTTTTTCTTTTTTATTATTTATTTTAGTATTAGTATTAGTATTTATATTTAAATAATATTTTTCGTCGACATTTTGTCTTCGCAATTTTTGTTGTTGTGTTCTCTCTTATTTTGTGCAGCGATATAAATTCTCTTGTGCTATTGAAATCACTTGAGAGTTTTATCGCTAGCTACTTCTAATTGAATTCGAGTGATTTGTTTATTTACGTGATAGATTTTTATAAGAGAGTGTTCTATTTTTTGAGTGAGAGTTAGTTTAAATATTTTGAGTGCATTAAGTTAGAATAGGATTTTGGTGTGACCATCCGAACTTTTTTTCGATTACATTTAGAATTTGTTAGGAAATAATTTTCAATTTTTTTTAATATTTAATTTTTTTTTAATTAATAAAAATAAATTAATTCAATAATTAGAATTTTTAATTTAGGGTTGCCAAATAGTTTTTTTTTACACATAATTTTTTTTATAAATAATTTTTTTTTTTGAAAGTTTTTTGTGTTAGTTAAAATGAATATTGGTAGGTTAGCGCAGGACGAACTGGCCTACGAGATGAAGGTCAGGGGATTGAAAGTAGGGACAGTTGAGGAAATGCGAAAGGCATTGAGGTCATCGAGGTTACTCGTTAAGAGGAACTCGATGGAAGTTAGTTTAGTTTACCCATTCACTTATGAAGAGGATGTTGAGGCAATAGAAGCTAAGATTGAGAATATTTAGGGTCCTTCTTAAAGTACCTCCGAAGAATCCAAAGTCTTCGGAGTATATTAAGATAGTGACAAAGATCGAGTGGTGTATAGGCAGGTTAGCTAGGACACCTTGTGAGGCCGAAGATGAAGAAGATGAAGTTAGTTCACTTCGGAACAAGGTTTTGTGTTTATTAGGAGATCTCACTGGTGAAAGTGAGAATAGCGATAGGGAAGAGGAAGTGGAGAAAGTAAAGACTCCACTTAAGATTCAAACCCAACTTCAGGTACAAGTTGGTCAGACTCCCTGTAGTGGACGGTCTGCGTTAGGACTGGCCGAAGGAACATTGACTGAACCGAGGGGTGGTGACAGTAATCCTTCAGCCAGTGATATATCAGTTAGGGTTCCAATAGGCAATAGGGTCGATAGGGGTGACACTTCTGTTGAACAAATGGTCATTCAACAGAAACGCACCGAACGTATTGGGAAGTGGGGGGTGAAGTTTACTGGTGACTCAGGTGGAGCATCGGTAAATTCATTCCTGGAAAGAGTGGAGGAACTTCGTTTGGCTAACAATGTTCCTGAAAACCACCTTTTTAAATCCGCTTCGGAGCTTTTGGCTGGTAGGGCACTTATGTGGTTTAGGACGGTTAGGGAAGATTTAGAGGATTGGCAGGAACTCGTCAAGGAACTCAAAGCGGAGTTCCTTCCTGCGAATTACGATGATCTCTTGTTGGAGGAGATTAATCGGCGTTCGCAGGGAAAGGAAGAAACTTTCGGCGCGTATCTTACCACGATGAGGACATTGTTTCGAAGATTATCGGAACCTTTGTCAGAGGGAAGGATGCTTGCAATTTTGAGGAAAAATGTAGATCCATTTTACCAGGTGCAGATAGCTAGTGCCAAACCAAAGACGGTTAAGGAACTTGCTATCTTAGGTAGGAAATTAGACACCCTTAAGGTGAATGTAGATAGCTTTACCCCACCTTCTAGAGGCAAACATTTGTTGGAACCGGAGTGCGGTTACCAACCAAGTTCGTCTGGACAACACCGATTAGCGGCTGTTGCTCCAGTATCTGATAATCCGTTTAGGCAGTCGGTTAGGTGTTACAAATGTAACAAAGAAGGACATTTAGCTTCGAGGTGTACAGTCCAGAAACGTTGTTTCGGTTGTGGAGCGGTAGGAGTTTATCGTAGGGATTGAAGGTGTTCGGGAAATGGGGATCGGGCCCTTGTGTCAGCAGGACAAGGAGTCCGTTGGCGTTAGGAAGGTCGTCTGCTGACGATCAGCGGGTAGGAGTTCATCTGAGTTTCACGTTAGCGGCAAATGGTAGGGACACTAGACCATATTTAGGAGTTAGGGTTTATGGAATCAAGTTTTTGGGATTGCTTGATTCAGGAGCCTCCCGTACCATTGTGGGTGGTGACGGGTGGAAAATTTTTAAAGAGTTAGGGCTTAGGTTAGGAAAGAGTAGTGTTGGGTCAGTAGCGTTAGCAGATGGAGCAGGTGTAGGTGTAGCTGGATCTGTTTCTCTACCAGTGGAGGTTCAGAACAAATCCTTTTTAATAGAATGTCTGGTCATTCCGAACCTTCCACACCAGTTGATCTTGGGTGCCGATTTTTGGGCACTATCGGGCATAGTCCCGGAATTGAGATCAGGTGTGTGGAATTTTTCGGGCCAAGAGGGATTGGCTTCGATGACAGACAGGGTAGCGATTAGGGAAAAATCGGATTTGAACGATTTTGAAAATAGGAAACTAGAATTAGTGTTAGGAGAACTTTTTAAATCAATGACCGAAGGTTTAGGGTGCACCAACTTAGTTGAGCACAAGATTAGGACGTCCGCAGAACCGATAAAACAACGATATTACCCTGTTTCGCCAGCGATTCAGAGACATATTGATCAGGAGCTCCAGGAGATGTTGGAAGCTGAAGTGATCGAAAAGTCGAAGAGTCCTTGGGCATCGCCGATTCTTCTGGTCAAGAAGAAAGATGGTAGTTATCGGTTCTGTGTTGACTATAGGAAATTAAATGAGGTTACTGATAGGGATGCTTATCCACTACCCTTTATTTCGGCGATTTTAGACAAGCTTCGAAACGCGAAGTACTTGTCTTCGTTAGATATTAAATCTGCTTATTGGCAGATTTCAATGGAGGAAGAATCGCACAAGTACACAGCCTTTACCGTGCCAGGGCGTGGCCTGTATCAATTTTGCAGGATGTCATTCGGCTTGCACAATTCCCCGGCAACTTGGCAAAGGTTTATTGACGACGTTTTAGGTCCTGACTTAGAACCGTTCGTCTTTGTGTACTTGGATGACATTATCATCGTCACCGATTCTTTCGATAGGCACCTAGAAATTTTAAAAGAAGTTTTTAAAAGGTTAGGAGAAGCAGGTTTAAAAGTAGGTAGGGAAAAATATAATTTTTGTAGGCCTTCTTTAAAATTTCTAGGTTATGTAGTTGATAGGAACGGGCTTCATGTTGACCCGGAAAAAGTGGATAGCATGATTAGGATTCCCCCACCGAAAAACGTGAAGGAAATTAGGAGTTTTGTAGGGACAATTTCGTGGTACCGTAGGTTTGTACCAAATTTTGCAATATTAGTTAGGCCTCTTACCGATCTCTTAAAGAAAGGTAAGAAATTTGAGTGGACCCAAGAATGTGAGGAGAGTTTTAGGAAAGCCAAAGAGTGTTTGGTTACGGCACCGATTCTGACATGTCCGGATTTTTCAGGAGTTTGAGGATGGCCAAAAAGCCATTTGTTATTTAAGTCGGTCATTGAATAGGAACGAAAGGAACTACTCTACGACCGAAAAGGAATGTTTAGCGATCCTTTGGGCGATTGAAAAGTTGCGGCCGTATCTCGAAGGTATTCGATTTACAGTCGTAACTGATCATCACTCTTTGGTCTGGCTAAGCAACCTTAAGGATCCGCAGGGTAGATTAGCCTGTTGGGCCATTCGGCTCCAACAATTCGATTTCAAAATCATCCACAGAAAGGGCAAAGAACATGTCGTTCCTGATATGTTGTCGCGAGGAGTTCCAGAAGTAGCTGGTGTCTCTGAGGCGGATTCGGACCCATGGGTGATCAAAATGAAATCACAGGTAGAAAAGAGCCCGCTAGAACACCCATCTTGGCGAGTTGAGAATGGGCGGCTCTATAAACATGTTAGGTTGAACCATATAGTCGTTCATGTTATTGGTGAGGAGTGGAAGTTAGTGTTAGGGAAAAGTGATAGGTCGAGAATTCTTAACGAGTGCCATGATGCTCCGCTATCAGGACACATGGGCGTTAAGAAAACTTTTGCTAGGGTAGCAGAAAAATATTACTGGCCCAAAATGAGGAGTGATATTACTAGGTATGTTAGGAGTTGTAAAATTTGCCAAAGTATGAAACCGGTGAACGAAAAACCAGCTGGTCTAATGACCGAACGAGTAGGGAATTCCCAACCGTGGGAAATGATTTGCGTGGACTCGGTAGGTCCATTACCAAAATCATCGCGAGGGTTCGTGTATATTTTAACGGTCGTCGATTACTTTACTAAATTCCCCTTGTTGTTCGCGTTACGGTCCGCAACGGCGAAAGCGGTATGTCGGGAGTTGGAAGAAAACGTGTTTCTTCTTTTCGGGATTCCTAAGTGGATCGTCTGTGACAACGGTCCCCAGTTCCGTGGCAAGGAACTGAAAACGCTAAGCGAAGCGTACGGGTCACAACTTCGGTTTACGGCGAATTATCATCCGCAAGCGAATCCGGCGGAACGGATAAACCAAATTATAAAGACTACGCTCCGGGCGTATGTTTCGGAAAACCAGCGGAGTTGGGATTCGCAACTGCCAAAAGTGGCCTGTGCAATCCGAACTTCGCAACATGAGGTTTTAGGTGTGTCGCCATACTTCGCAAATTTCGGTAGGAACATGGTAACTAGTGGCCATGATGTAGGAATTAGGGATAGCGATAGGGACCAAGATAGAACGGGAATTGATAGACAGTTTCGGAAACTGAGAGAGGATATAGCTAGGAAGTTGGAAGCAGCGGGAAAGAAGGCTGCTAAGACTTATAATTTACGTAGGAGGGACGCGCAATATCACACGGGTGATCTCGTTTGGCGTAGGAACTTCGCGCTGTCCGATGCAGCAAATTATTTCGCGGCGAAGTTGGCGATCAAATTTGTAGGACCTTTCAAGGTCAGCAAGAGGATGTCACCTTGGACATACCTCTTGGTAGATGATCGTGGTAAGGAGCGAGGAACGTGGCATGTTAAAGATTTAAAACCATTTGTCGATTTTTGAGTCAAGTCCCTTTTTGTAGTAGTAATTTTTTTTTTTTGGTTTTTCATTGTAATTTTTGTTTAATTGATATGCCACACTAATGATTTTTTTTTCTTTTTTTCTTTTTTTTAAATGTAATGATGGTCCTTTGGCTGAGCCTTAAGAAATGGTTTGCTTTTCTTGAAAAGTAAACACATTTCTTGGGAGGTAAGGGTGGGATTTGTTACGGTAAATTTTACCGCAACAAAAACCAGCCTTTGGCTGTTTTCTTTTTCTCGTTGTGGCTGCAAAATATCGGCAAAGTTGAGGGCAACCATGGTCTCATCAACCACAGGTGTACCTAGCCTTTATTTTGCAAAAGCAACAAAAGCAGGTGATCGAGATCGAGAACGAGTTCTTTCGACGATGTCGAAAATGCCGGCGGATGAGCCGAAGAAGTATGAGGTCAGGCGGACCCTTACTTAAACAACAACAACAACAACATATTTGCATTTTAACATTTTAACTTTTAACGTAGATTTAATGAAATTCACTTAATTGACTTTTAATTATTAATGTACAAAATGGGTTTTTAACGCCGCGTTTTTAATTTAATTTAACTTAATTGTTGGTACGAAATTCACACCTCGAACCTCGCGCGTAATTAATAGTAATAGGAAAATGCCTAGTTGAGACTTCTTCTCGATTTTTGTTTTTCTTTGAACTTTCTCGAAAAATATCAATAGTTGGGAAGGGGTCTGAACTCGCCATTATGTTTCGGCAAGTTTTGGAAACTCATCCAACAACTTGTCGAGACCGTGATTGTGTGTGTGAAAGCAAAGTTTCGCTGAGAGTCAACAACGGTGGCTTTCCTGATGAGCGTAAAGCTTCCAGGAAGCCGTGATACCGTGCCCGACAATCACGAAAACGGATGCTTGTGTTGGATGAATGTGTGTGTGACTGGAATGGACGAGGGAGGAAGAACAAAGTTGGGAATTAGCTTGGAAGGACTCTTGAAAGAGCCCTACAAGCGACAAGATAATTAGAAGAAAAGTTCGAGGAATTTTAAAAGGAGAAAGAGAAAGATTGAGAAGAAGGATAGGAAATCAGAAAGACGAGGAAATCCAGAGAAAGAAAAAGGAAAATTCGAGGATCGAGGTGTGAGGATAAGGAGAATAATAGGAAGGAGAAAAAAAAAGAAAGATAAGTAGTTCGTTTCTTTTGTTTCTTTGTTCATTTGGAATATATATACATATATATAAATTTACGCGTCCGGTGTTAAAAACCTATTTTTTTGTTTGCCATTTGCTTGTTTTACTATTTAAATTTTTTTTGTAATTTTAACTTTTAATTTGAAAACATTTTGGGTTTTAGTCCAGGGATCTTCAATCCCACGGTTTCCCAAAGAATAAATTTTAAACTTAAAAATCAAACGTTCGTTGTGTCTTTTTTTTACTCGCTTCACTCATCACAAAGTTTTGGAATTTTCTTTTTCGGTTTCTAAAAAAAAATTCCTGGCGCCCATTTTATTGCATAGTATCCCACTGTAGGTACTTGCAATAACATATTTCTAAATGGTAACAATTTGATTGATTTTATAAATCAATCAACATTGTTATAATTTATATAAACAAATTCTTCCAAAAGAACCCAGCCCAGCTGAGCAGCCGCGGTTACAGCTTCTTTAACGAGCTGTGTTGTTGCACTTTTTTTTTTTGTTCTCTCCTTTGTGTCGTGTTCGTACTCATTTGAGTGCGAATTAATAAGTTCGTCGCTACGCAGCCGCCGCCGTCGTCGATGTAGTTAGTTTGTTTATCGGCTTAGTTTCGTGTTGATAATTTGTTTTAAATAATTATCAATAATTAATAATATTAAATATAGTATATCGCGGTGAATTAGTGCAAGAAGAAAAAGTGTAACAACGTTTTGGGAAGCTTGTTCTGCAGCTTCCATCGTCAGAGCGAAAGCCGATGCTTCTGGTAGTGTTCGCTTTCCGGCAGTCCGGATAGCCCTTTGGAGATTTATATCGCCCACAGCTCTCACAAAGGCTTCAACAGCAAGTTGATTTATTATTTCGTTACCAGCTGTTAAATATGCCAGGTGAACCAATCGCTCGATATCTGCCTGAAGCTGCTGCAGAGTTTCACCTCTTTTCTGTGTCCTATTGTTAAGCTGAACTCGAAAGACTTCTGTCATGTGGCTATCCCCAAACCGCTGTTCGATTGCATTTACCAGAACTGTGAAGTCGCCACTCTTCACCGCTGGGATGGTTTGTAGCAGTTCAGCAGCAGATCCTCTTAAAGCAAGCGTAAGAGCAATGTATTTTTCGTGATCGTCCCAGCCGTTTGTTAACGCTGCTGCTTCAAACTGTTTCTTGTAGATTGACGACGGAGTCTGCCCGAATCGCTCTAGAATACTCTGCTGTTCTTGCTTTTGGTCACTCCTTTGAGTTTCTAGTTGTTTCAGGACATTCCTTTCAAATTTGGCTAAAAGAACTGACATCATGTTAGATAAGGCAACATTTGCATTTACCTCCTCCACTTTTGCTTCTAATTCGAAAGCAAACGTATCTGGGTCTTCATTTTGCTGCTCCAGATATTCCTGCAGCCGTTTAACGAGTTCGGTTTTTACGCCTGTCCCACTTAAGCCACGTTTGCTTAGTTCGGCCTTTAGCTCAGGGACTGTTAAGTCTTTCAAAACTTTACTCATTTTTTATTTTTTTTTTATTTTTAACTTCACTACTTTACACAAAATAGTTCAATCACTGCTCACTGTTTTTATTCTCAATAAGTTTTAATCCCTTATTCTGACACCAATGTAATATTCGGCTTGGTCCGATAATTAAAACTTATTCACACTTGTAAATAAAACACAAATTTTCTTTATTTAAATCACTATAAACTTATTTATTCACCACTTTCAATTATTACTTTTCGAACACAGTCTATACTTATCAAACACAGTCTTTACTTGTCGCAGTTTACAATCAATAATGAACCGCTTCGTTTCCGAGCGCCTATTTATATACCTCAATCGGTTCGAGAAACTACTAGATTCTTTTAGGCGCTGAATGTTCTCGATGCTTAACGAAGCGAGTTCTCCTCTTAATCACTAGATGTTGCCCCTTTCGAGGTTCTTGTATGCGCTGAATATTCTCCTCTTAGCCACTAGATGTTTCTCGATGCTTATAGAAGCAAGTTCTCCTCTGAATCACTAGATGTTGCCCCTTTCGAGGTTCTTGTATGCGCTGAATGTTCTCCTCTTAGCAACTAGATGTTTTATTCTACTATAACACGATAGAAAGAGTGTATACACATTACAATATATTAAAAAAGAGGCTGGGATGCTACCCACACTGATTACTTTCCATCCCGTCTGCCGATTTGTCTTGCTGAAAAGGTTTGTAGGTTTTCGTGTTTTTTTAGAAAAGTTGTCAGTTGAATTATTCTAAAAAAATTGAACATTACGAACAATATTTTGCATATGATTAAATAGTTTGATTTCAAAATCTATTTTTGTTAACGAGATTTTTAATCAAAAACCAATTTTTATCAATTTAAGTATGATTTGCGTACTATTTTTAAAGATTTTAGTTTTGTTATGAAAAAATGACAATATTTTCTGTGAGATAAAATTCATTTGAAGCCAATGTTGTTAATTTTTGAAAAGATATTTGAGTTGAAGGTAAATTTTTCCAAGTTTTAGTATTGTTTTTTTTTTTTAGGTTTTTTATTTTTGTACAAAAACTGTCAATTCAATTTTTCTCAAAATTTTACCAGTTGTCAAAAACATTATTTTTCATTGTTCGTAAAATATTCGAGGGGACAATTATTATTTTTTTTTTTCAGTTTTCTTTTATTTACAAAGAAAAACCAAAAATATAGTTGTTTGGTATCACGTTACAATATATGTATACTATAAAACTTAATTCAAGTCGCTAGCGTCATTGGTTCACCTTTTTTTTAAATTGCTATGGTAAAAAACCACACACTCTATTTTTTTTGAGAGTACTTTCTGCATGTTTCTGCATTATTATCTGTATAACAAAATTTATTTGAAGTCGACATCTCCTCTGGTTCTTGAGCTATGGACGACGAAAAAAGTTCCCGAACTTACGGACGTACGGACGCACGAACGTACGTACACACGCACGCACATACATCTCTCTAAAAATCTTTTATTTCGACTATAGGGACCTTGAAACGTCGAGAAATGTCAACATTTTAATTCGACAAATCGGACCGATTACAATAACTTCCTATGGGAAGTTAATAACATTTGAAATTTCTGGAGTTAATGTACCTTATATTGGTCCTTCTTTTTATATTTATATAGAAGAAAACTAAACAAAAATGTTCGCACTGTTATTAGCTTTGTTTAAAAATATTTGTCTCATTTGAAAATGATTCGAAAAAAGTAGGTCAAACCTTAATTTTTCATATTGGCAACCACAAAAAGTTTATATTCTGATTCTTTTTTGTCTTGTTGTGTTTTTTTTCTTTAATCTTATTCATTCCCTTCCAATTAAAAACCACATTATACAGAACATAAATAATAAATTATAACAAAAATGTCCTTTCATTGAGTCCCTTGAACTTTCACTGAGTTTGTATACAATCTTCTCTATCTTCTTTTTTTTAATAATCTGGAAATTTATTATTTTATATTGGAATTTTCGCTCATTTTTATCCCCACCACAATGCATTCCCCATGTACAATATGTGGAACGAGCTGTTTAGGAAGTCCATTAAAAGATGTCATGCCGAGCGCTCCTCTTCATGATAGTACTATTCAAATATATATACCATAGAGGAAAAATATTATCTAGAGACCCGACTTAAAGGGTTTGCTCTCTTTCGGCCTACAAACTAAATTAAGCGAATTTTGCCCATTAGCATAAGCATGTGTTAGTTGTCCCGTGCATTTCTTATGGGAAAATCCAGAACCAGATTCTATGTAGTTGCTGTGGGCTTTTGGGCTCATTATGCACAGTTAGGGGGAAAACAATATGAGGTGAACTCAGCCGTTCAAGAAAGAGATCCGTTGAATTCAAGAATTGAAAAACTAACGCAATATTTTGAGAAAAATGAATTGTGCAACTTCTTTTCAGTTAAAACTGTGCTAAAAATAATATTTGCCTGCTTTTGGCATACAAATTCTGTGATTTTTATGAAAAGTTTCGCTAAAAACAGAAAAAATCATACAGAAAGTATAGGCGCACCCTCGAACTGCAATGCAAACGTGGCTTAATTTGAGTTAAGCCCAGTTTTGACAGATTAACAGCGAGGTGAGTATTTTGACAATTCTACGAAAATGTAAACAAAACAAAATTAATTCCCAGTAATACAAATGAAGGTAAAACAATTTAAATACAAGATATTTTGTTAGGCTTTTTTGGTCTTTTTGTTTTTGGAATGCAAATAAAAAACTTATTTCATTCTTTCCCAACGTTTCGTAAGTGTTCCTTACTTCTTCAGGGGTGTCTTTATTCAATATTTTTTATTAAATCACATTAATTTTATCAATTTTACTCCCATTACTGCATCCTTCCAACGACCGACGGCACTGACACAAAATTGAAAATAAATTAACAAAAAGAATATGAAATAAATAATAGACATAAACAAGAAAAACTATCAAATTAAACAGAATTGACACTTATATCATAGATATAAACTAAACAGATTTTTTTTTTTTTTCAAATTCATTTTTATTAATTCAATCATAATCTATCTTAAAGCTAGACAAAAATTCATAAAACTAGCCTAATTAACCATAACTTACAACTAACTTACTGGTCCCATACGGACACTCTAAGTTAAACAATAATACTTAATGCTAATGCCTTTCGGCCCTAAGATCTATTTAACTTCAATTCAATTTTATTTATTTTTGTATTCATTAGAAAATTTAAAAAAAACTAATATCAATATCCTTTTTTATTTTTACTTAAAACTACTAAAAATAAGGTCCTTAAATAAAACTTAAACTAACTTAAACTACCTATTCTACCTATAAACTACTTAAAACTAGAACAACCACAGCAGAAAATCTAACTATCTAACTTTTTTTGTTTTCATATTTTGTTGTCTTTTTTTCTTATTATTTTTTTTTTTTATTCCATGTTTTTTTTATTTTTTTATTTTTTTTTTTTATTTTTTTTTATTTTTTTTTGTATTTTTTGTATTTTTTTTTTTTTGTGCCACCATGCCTATTCTACTTAAAACTAAACCCTAAAACTATAAAACAAGTATGTAAGCCGGCCAAGGCTTTAAACCCCATTCCGACTACCCACTATCAAGTGCCGATTGAAGCCACCAAAACTGGTTCTCCTGCTTCACCCTATCAGTTCGGTCCCGTTAGGACACAGCCCCCCTAAACTAAACAGAATTGACACTTATATCACAGATATATATCATAGATATAAACTAAACAGAATTGACACTTATATCACAGATATAAGTGTCAATTCTGTTTAATTTGATAGTTTTTCTTGTTTATGTCTATTATTTATTTCATATTCTTTTTGTTAATTTATTTTCAATTTTGTGTCAGTGCCGTCGGTCGTTGGAAGGATGCAGCAATGGGAGTAAAATTGATAAAATTAATGTGATTTAATAAAAAATATTGAATAAAGACACCCCTGAAGAAGTAAGGAACACTTACGAAACGTTGGGAAAGAATGAAATAAGTTTTTTATTTGCATTCCAAAAACAAAAAGATCAAAAAAGCCTAACAAAATATCTTATATATAAATAAAATAATAATTGGTCAAATACACATATATTAAATACAAAATATTAATTTATTGAAATAGAAATATATAATGAATTTGCACTTAATTTAATCCTAAGATAAAGAAGAAACCAAGGAGAATGTTGCAACAGGAAAAGTGGAATCTCCCGAGAAGAAAGCCAGCAACGCCTGTCAGCATTTCTTGATATCGAGGATGCGTTTAATTACGTTAAAACGGAATCGATCAAGACTGCCTTAGTTGAAGTTGGGGTTGAATCTGCCATTGTCGATTGGATCTTCACCATGTTAAATGGCAGAATTATCAACTCTCAAATAGGAGTTAGCACTATTGAGAAAACAGTTACTAGAGGCACACCACATGGAGGAGTCATCTCACCCCTGCTCTTGATCCTCGTAGTCAACAAAATTCTCACAAAGTTCAAAGATCAGGGCATTAAAATAGTAGCATATGCAGATGACATAGTGGTTTTGGTATCAGGCAAGTTTCTTACCATCATCGAAAACATTATGGAAAATCCATTAAAAGATTTATCTTCTTGGGCAACTAGGAACGGTCTCGGGGTCAACCCCGCCAAGACAGAGCTAGTTTTGTTCACGAAGAAAAGGAAACTGGAGGGCTTCAACTCTCCCAAACTAAATGGCATTCCTCTAAAACCTTCTAAGGAAGCTAAATTTCTAGGAGTAATCCTTGACTCCAAGCTTACATGGAAGCGTAATACTGAGGAAAGAATGAAGGCGGTGGAAAAATCAAGCTATCTCAAGAACCTGAATAAGGTACAGAGACTAGCCTGTGTAGGAATAACAGGGGCTCAAAGATCCACATCACAAGCTGGATTGGAAATGATCTTGGACCTCCCGGCTCTGGATGAGTTCATAAAGTGCACGGCAGCCAAAACTGCAATTCGTTTAAGAGAACTGAGTTTTTGGAGGCATAGCACTTATGGCCACGGGTCAATCTTACAAAGACATGACACGATTCCAGGACTGAGGGAGACCACCGATTACATCCCCCCTATACTAGATTTCGACAGGAAATATTCTATTTTCATACCAGAAAGACAGGGTTGGGATCCCAATTCACTTATAAGTAAACAGGGTATCCCTTTCTACACTGACGGTTCAAAAATGGAATCAGGAACAGGTGCTGGAGTGTTTTGACAATCTCTCAACATCAGAGCGTCATATACACTCCCGGCTGACTGTAGTGTCTTTCAAAGCCTTAGCCAGTGAGACCATAAGATCAAAAGCAGTTTTAAACTGTAGGAAGGATTTAAACAAAATCTGCCACACTAACCAGGTAAAGCTCTGCTGGGTTCCTGGACATAGCGATATAGAAGGGAATGATAAAGCAGATGAACTAGCCAGGAAAGGGTCAGAAGCAGATATAAGTAGTAGCGACCGTTCGAGTAGGGGACCACTCGTCCCGATTGGGGTACTCAAAAGGAAGATAGACCTTAAACTAAAAGAGAAAATCAATAACTCCTGGAAATCCAGAGACGATTGCGTAATCTCTAGAAGTTTATGGCCTAACATAAATAAAAAGAAAACTCGGTACATTCTTTCGCTGAGTAAAAAGAACATAAAAATCTTGATAGGTGTACTAACAGGTCATTGTGCCATTGGCGTAATGGCTAATAGGATAGGGGCATTTGCACCCGATTTCTGTAGGAGCTGTCAGGATGAGGAGGAAATAGAAACCATTAAACACCTGCTCTGTGACTGTCCGAACCTCCAAACCAGCCGACTCCGTCATTTCGGAAACAGGTTTGTTGGAGAACTGGATGATCTAGCACAGGTCTCAATGGCGAGCATGAGGAAATTTATAGATAGCACAGGCCGGTTCGTTAACGAGCCAGTCTACGCTAATCGGCAATGTTTGAAGAGCATCGATGCTTACTTTTACTTTTATAGGGGATCACAATGGACCAGCAGGCCCCCGTGTACGCAACAGCTTCATGCTGTGCACACCCCTTATTACCTAACCTAACCTAACGCCGACGTATTTATTCTGGAGTGAAGAGGTACAAATTCAAGGTAAGTGTGTTCATTACGTTAATTTTAAACTCAAATTATATGAATATTATTTCGTTTTTTTTAGTTAAAATTACACTTGTGAACAAGATTTTTTTCCTGGCAATCAAATCGCTCTAATCCGATATATTCTTATATCCTCATTTTTAATCAAATATCGTCTGGCTATCTGCTATCGTGAGCTGAATGACTCCAATTTGGCTATTTCGACATTGCAATCGATTCCGAGTAAGTCTAGACTTCCAAAGATAAACATGCTTCTAGCAAAGCTACAACATCGTCAGTCAAGAAATCCATTGGAGGCTATTGCCTCTTACAAAGATGTACTGCGTGATTGTCCAATGGACATGTAGGCTATAAGTTCACTCTTGGAAGTCGGCGTCGATGGAATTGAACTCAATTCGATGGTGAATGGTAAGCAAGCAATGATTTTAAATATTTTGTGTGTTTTAAGTTTCTTTTATAATTTTATAGTGAGTTCGGCTCCAAAGAATGTTGAGTGGTTAAGTTCGTGGATAAAAGGCCATGCTCAAATGTACGTTCATAAACATCTGGATGCGTCAAAAACATTCCAATCTATTAACGACAACACAAAACTTCATGAAAACGATTATATTCTAACGTTAATTGGAAAAGCTCTCTACTACAATGGGCACCATGCTCAGGCGCAGCAGTATCTAGAAACAACACACATGATAAGTCCATATAGCACAGAACATATCATGCCATTAGCCGTGGTCTATGAGAGGAATAATATTTAGCAGAATTGGAAAAGATGAATATCAATGAATTTAGTTCGGAAAATTGGTTTGTCATGGCTGAGAGTCTATCGGCAAATCTATATCTATATTATTATATAAAAGCGAAACCATTTTAAAGTTTGTAACGCACGATCTCAGAAAGTAGTCAACCGATTTATTTGAAATATATTTTATTATTTTCTATATTATTATGAGAGTGTTTATGGCTTTAATTTTTTTTTCATTAATAAAAATATAAAATATTACTAATTTTACATTTTTTGTCCATTTTTTTTTTCATTAGTTGACTTATACAACCACTCATATCTTAAAACCTATACAATAATCGACAAAGATTAGCATTGCTTCATAAAGTCAATATTGTTGCACAAATTTTAAGCCTAAAATCACTCCTAAGTTAAACATACAACCTGAGAAATAAATAAAAACAAATTATGAAATTATAAACTTTTTAAATTTATTTTATCCAGGAAATTAGATTCCATCACAATCGCGAGGTCGCTGCTTTGTTTCATTTCATTATCATTCCAACATTTTTAATTTTCTTTTCTTCCCATGCTCTTTCTCTCTTAATATGTGTTCCATTTAATAGTTACGTTTTTTCTCTTACCTACCTACCTACATATTAAATTTTTCTGTATTGTATAGTTCATCAACTAACCTACACACACACATTATTTTTTTGTTTCTCTAATTCTATCGTCACATCGCTGAGCAGTGTCGCCTCTTTTTTTTAAGTTACTATGGACATTTAATTAACTACAATGCCGTGCACATGAAATGCCGATTTATCAAAAGAAAAATTAAAGGAAAAAAGTCATCAAAATTTTAAGTGATAATGGTTATCCTTCTACCATAATTCGAAGCCTCCTTTTAAAACACAAAATGCATATTCCACGACAAAATATTGATGAACCCGTTAGAACGCACCACAAATCCATGGTTTACGTCCCAACTTTATCTAACAACTTCAAAAAATCGATTTCCAAAAAATTGACAGAGGTTCGCCTTGCTTTTAAATCAAACAAAACACTTGACCAATGTTTTACTAAACTCAAGACGAAACCGGATAAGGACAAACAAACAGACGTAATCTACAAAATTAACTGCAATGGTAAATCAAATGAACTGTGCAACCTGTGTTACATTGGGACCACTAAACAACTTCTTAGACAACGCATCTCGAATCATAAGTCCGACATAAAATTAAAAAATTCTGAGAAGACAGCCCTGGCCAGTCACTGCATTGAAAGCGGTCATTCTCCAAACTTTGAAGGCGTGGAAGTTCTACAGACAGAGAAACATGTTTCGAAACGATACACGTTAGAAACATTACATATTCTCAATAACAAAAACAACATGAACCGAAAACAAGACACACAAAACATTTCTGCTGTATATTGCTCTCTTCTTTGTTCTTAAATGTAAATTGTGCTTTATTTAATTTTGACGTAACTTCACTCTTCGAAGTGCTAACTACATTTATAATTTTATTTATTTTTAATTCATATTAATTAATGTAATTAATATTAAATTTTGTTTTTTTAAATCTTTCTTGAGTGAGTAAACTATATTGTAATTGTATCCTATTTATCTAACTTAAACTATTTGTATATTTTTGTGTTCATAAAGTCCGTAACAACTACATAGAATCTGCATTTTCCCATAAGAAATGCACGGGGCAACTAACACATGCTTATGCTAATGGGCAAAATTCGCTCAATTTAGTTTGTAGGCCGAAAGAGAGCAAACCCATTAAGTCGGGACTCTAGATAATATATTTCCTCTATGGCTAAAACTATAGTGACCAAAAAGCCGACGGAAAACTATAATTCCAATAATCAAAAAAATTAAGTAGGAATAGGTGCACTAGTGGAGCGACCGTTACACAGTTGAGAATTTGAATATTTGAAATTTGAAAAAAGGTCAATGTAAGAGATGGGATCGTGTCTTGTATAAATAAATCAAGAAAAGCGGAAAGGGTCAAGATACAGGTAAAGAGCGAGCCTTACACCGTTGAGAATTTGAATATTTGAAATTTGAAAAAAGGTCAATGTAAGAGATGGGATCGTGTCTTGTATAAATAAATCAAGAAAAGCGGAAAGGGTCAAGATACAGGTAAAGGAATGTTTGATTGTTTGTAAAAAGGGCAAATTATGATGACGATTTGAAAGTGGTTTCTAGTAAATTTTATTGTTGACGATGCGAGTCATAAAACCTAATTTTCGAACTAATTTATGACTGCAAAGGATCGACGTCGTACACCTTCGTTGCCTCCTATTTGATAGGTATTTATTGTATAGATGAACAAAATAATCAAATATTGATATCTACGGATAAATCAACAGAGGATTCTGAGTACTAAATTGGTAGTGGAATGCTATATTTGTTTGAGGGGGAAAGGCAGGTAAAATAAATGCACTGAGTGTCAGGAGTGTTAATTGTTCAATAGGAAGATATGGTGCGATGTTGTTTATGACTCTGCCTATTAGACCAACCGATCGTTAAACGGTTGAAAATTTTAAAATTTTAAAATTTAAAAAAAGTCAATGAAAGAGATGGGAACGTGTCTTGTATAAATAAATGATTTAATTAGCAAGTCACAAAACCTAATGTAAGATGTTGTTTATGGTTGTTTGTAAAGCCTAGTACATACTTCCTCGTGAAGTGAACGTTCGCCAGTGGAGAAAGTGAACTTTTGAAATTGCTCACTGGTACACACTTGTGAATACACGTTGTGAACATTTGTATTCTATTTCATATAAATGCATTTCAACTTTTTTTTAAAACAACACGCAAAGCAGCCACAAACTTTAAATGCGGAATCAGTATCAGTATTCAGTACAAATTGAAAACTGTCCTTTTTTTTGTAACCAAATGTCAAAGCTTCACCAACAGTTCCCGTACATTTTGCACGTGAATTGCCCGTGAACGAAAACTCTCCACTTTGTTCTTCACTCAGCTTCACGAGCACGTTCACGGGTGAACCAAAAACCGAAATTTGTATGGGTTCACGAGATGGTTCACAAGTATGTACTAGGCTTAAAGGATCTATGCGACACACGGTTGATGAATAATAAATAAACACTTTCGTTGCCTCCTATTTGATAGGTATTGTATTGATGAACAAAATAATCAAATATTGATATCTACGGATAAATCAACAGATTATTCTGAATACTAAATTGGTAGTGGAATGCTATATTTGTTTGAGGGGGAAAGGCAGGTCAAATAAATGCACTGAGTGTCAGGAGTGGTAATTCTTCGATTTTTTTTTAATTTCATATTAGGGGAAATGACCAAAATATTCGTCAGTCCATACCTACTATAAAAGCAATAGGTGCCTGAGTTTTTGATTCAGTTTTAGTTCTTCAGTGAAAACGCACA